>CAXKWD010000004.1:150180632-150837774 GCA_964059195.1 Ectobius pallidus
CAGACGGATGCTAGTTTTTCAGGCCTTGGTGCTGCTCTCATTCAATTGGGAGAGGACAATGAAGAAAATGTTATAGCATATGCTAGTCGTACGTTAACTGTGGCCGAACAGAAGTGGGCTACTGTAGAAAAGGAGTTATTAGCAATTTTGTGGGCTCTACAAAAATTCAGACCCTATATAGAGGGATAGCATTTCCTAGTGTATACAGATCATTTTGGTCTTAAATGGTTGTATAATTTAAAGAACCCTTCTGGTAGATTAGCGCGATAGAGTCTTACGTTGCAGGAATATGATTTTGAAATTGTTCACCGACCAGATAGATTACAAAAAGTAGCTGATGCTTTATCTAGAAGCAGTGGTAAAGAATTGCCAAGTAAAACTATAGAGGAAGAATTATGTTTGTTATTACAGCAAGTAGATGAAGGTAGTTGGGAACAAATTCAAGATCCATGGTATCTTAAAAGAAAGGAACAGGTTAGGTTAAAACCAAGATTTTGGCCAGATTGGAAATTAGAAGGAGAAAAGTTATATCAGTTACGTTTGGACCAATTAGAACAAGCCTTCGAAGGGACAGTTAATAGGTGGAAATTAGTGACACCTTCAGAGTAGAGAGATAATGTTTTAAGGGAGTGTCATGATGAACCTACAGCAGGACATTTAGGCATCACTAAAACTTTCCGTAGAGTAGCTAGTAAATACTATTGGCCAAAAATGTTAAATGATGTGGCAAAGTATGTGAATAAGTGTGAAACTTGTCAGAAACATAAGGTGGTTCAAAGGGTGCCAGCAGGACCAATGTATTTTCATAAGAGGAGAAACCGTGGACCACTGTGTCTACTGATTTATTAGGACCCTATCCCCGATCGAAAAATGGTAATCGGTATATAGTTGTCTTTCACGACTGTTTTAGTAAATATGTGGAATGTAAAGCATTAAAATATGCTAACACGAAAACAGTTTTGGAAGCCTTCTATGAGCTTATAATTTTGAAGTGGGGAGTTCCTCAATATTTAATTTTAGATCATGGAAGCCAGTACACTAGTAAGCTTTTCCTAACAGTAACAGTTGGTATTACTCCATGTTTTGTACCATATTATTCTCCTCAAGCAAATCCCACAGAGAGAGTTATGTAGATAAGGATCATACGACCTGGGATAGGTACCTTAAAGAGATTGTGTTTGCTATGAATTCAGCAGTACATAATTCTATGGATTGTAGCCCATATCTTATTAATTTTGGTAGAGAAATCCAAGCACCTAGTATATTAAATAAGATCGAAAATCAGTCGATTATTAAAGAAAATCCTAAAGAGTGGTTGAAAAGATGGGAAAAACTAAAAGAACTATACGTGTTTATTCGACACAATCTTGAGTCTGCATATAAGAAAATTAGTAAGTTATACAATTTGAGAAGAAGAGAAATAAGTTTCAGACCAGGTGATTTAGTGTTACGAAAGAACTTTACCCTGAGCTCCGCAGATCAAAAATTTACAGCGGGTCTCGCTCCAAAATTTGTGGGTCCCTTTATTGTCAAGAAAAGAATTGGAGTAAATACTTAGGAACTAACAAACAAGTACAATAAGAAGATGGGGAAATGGCATGTGAAAGACTTAAAAACTTTTTCCCAATTGTAAATTGTTATTAAAAAAGAAAAGTTTCCTGTTATCAGCAAACATTTTTTTTTTTTTTGCATTTGGTGGTGGCGACTGTAACGAAGTGAAAAGTTACCGAACAATGTCTATCGACTCGTTGGGTAGACCACGGGTTACCACAGTATATTAGTGAACACTTTATTTAATTAGAAGAAGTGACTTGTTACAGATAGCGCTGGAGTCGGCGCTTGCGCATATTTTAAAGAAGAAAGTGGGGAGAGAGAGGTCGAAGAGTCGTCTTGGAGTGGCCGTCGAGAGAGTTGGAAGTCAGCCACGAGAGGAGGTCCTGAGGCGAGGAACGTCAGGCAGAGTGGCCTGGTATAGAGTCGACCGTTAGAAGTTAGAACGGATTGAAGTCATCAGGAGACTGGAAGTAAAGCGGATCGGCTATAGTCAGTCGTCATTATTAAGTCGACGCAAGTTGTGGGCTGTTGCAGCTGTGGAGTGGATTTATATCAACCTACAAAACTTTGTGGAGGCAGAGACTGTTGGTTTGGATCTTCGAGATCTGCATGGTCGTCATCCTACGGCGGAGGTTGGACGTCGCGTGGCCTGAAGGGTCACGAGCCACATATTACCTACCCAGAGAACGACGAATCGCCGTGGATATCATTACACCGTACAGAATCCTTGATAAAACTTTATATGTGACATCCAAAAGGGAAATTCCTCTATAGTTGTCTGGATTTGATTTTTCTCCTTTCTTGTGTAATGGATGTATTATAGCTGTAGTCCAATGTTCTGGCAGTTTTTCTGTGTTCCATATTTTCACTATGCATTGATGTAATGATATCTTTACTGGTTCTGCTGCATATTTCCAAAGTTCTGCAAATGTTTGGTCTTCTCCACCTGCTTTATAGTTTTTAAGCTCTTTCAAGGCTTTGTAGACTTCATGGATTGTGGGTGGGTTTATGTTTTCTGCTGGTGTTTTAACATGGGTTTCAGTGTTTATTTCAAGAAGTTCTGAGGGGTCTTCACAGTTTAGTAATTTATTAAATGTTTCTGCTAAAATTTCTGTATTTTTACTATTACTATGCGCCATCTCATTATTTTTATCTTTTAACATTAAAGTTGGAGGTCCATATCTTTGTAGTTGTCTACTAAATATTTTGTAGTAATCTCTTGAATTTGTTTTCTCACTATTTGTTTCTATCATTAGAAGTATATCCTTTTAATAGATAATACTTATCTATAAGATCATAAATCATAAAACACATAGCAACATCTCACCACTTAATTGTTCGGAGATCCATAATCACAACTTAAGACGTCCGCAAAATATCCATACACTCTCAATCTCAACGACACGATTTGGGACCAAAAATATAATTCGAAGATGTGTCCAGCTATATAATCTACTGCCCAACGAAACTAAACTATGTAAAAGCACAAATAACTACAAGAAATAAGTCAAAAAATATCTGTGGAAAAGCTATGAAACTGAAACTACTTAAGAAATTAGATTGCTCAGATTAAAACTTGGTATTACACTATCCCCCATACCGATATGTAAGATGGAATTGGAGGACTATAACTAAAATTGTGATTTGACATTGTATATTCTATACTGCTAGAGAAAATTTATCTCTTAGTGTAAATAGCAGCCAACTATGATAAGCTATAGATATGTTAGTAAAGATTTAGAATGTTCTAGAATAGCCATGTATGTTTGTAAATTTTTTGTAAATTAGATATCATTGTATTGTAATTTTTGTATCATATTGTATTGTAAACAGGTACCATATGTATACTTGCATTGTATCATACATAACTTGTACCATTGCCATGTCCCAATGTGAGCATGATGCTCAGGGATTGTATCCATGGGCATTTCAAATAAATATGAAATATTTGTTGCTTGCTTAGGCAACTTCAACTTATCAGCACATACTTGGCTGATAAAATGAGAATGGCTAGCAGAATCTAACAAAGCTCTGCATTGCACCAAATGTCCATTGTTATCCTTAACCAGTATATTTGCTGTGGGTAACAATGTTTGTTTATGTTGCACATTTGTCAAGAAAGTGGCAGCACTTGTTTGCACTGGCACTATGTCCTTATTGATGTCAGACTTGACTTCAACATCAGACTTCCTTAAGTTTGAATGTTCAATTCCAATGCTGTTGGAATTGTTATTGAAATAACGTCTTCTGTGTGTGCCCTTATTCTGCTTATGATTTGTGTATTTCTTTGATTTGTTAGCAGAGGGAAGATTAAGTAAAGTGTTATGTCGCTTGTGACATATTTTACAAGATGATGCCTTGCAATCACTTAATTTGTGTTTCCTAAGCAATTTGTACATAATCCTGTCTTCTGAATGTGAGATAATCTTTCTGCAGGTTGAAGACCTCTGAATTGTGAACAAGCATAAATGTAATGACGTTGCTTACACAATGAACAAGTTGTGTTATAAGTGAAAAAAAAAAAATTTGTTTGATTTTTTCTAACCATCAACACTAGAATCAGTTGACTTTATTTTGGCTTGCATGGCATCAAGCATGTCACATCTGTGTTTAATGAATTCAGTTAACTGCTGAAAAGTGGGAAGCGTATTTGTTTTGTTTTCTAACTCCCAGCTTCGTGATGTAGAATTCTCAATTTATTTGTTAATATATGAATTAACAATGGATCCCAAGAATCTGTACTAATCGACAGAGCTTGCAATGCCCTAATGTGTTTATTTGCAGAGTCAATAAGTGTCTTGAGTCCTATAGAAGTTTCACGTTTTAGAGGTTGTGTTTCTTCACACAATAGTTTTACATGCCTTTGAACAATCGCTCTAGTGTTTTTATACCTTTGTTTAATTAGATCAAGAGCTATGGCATATTTAGCACTCACTAATTCCAATGATTGTATGAGATCAAGAGCTTCTCCTTTGAGTGAAGATTTTAAATAATAGAATGTTTCTATTGTTTGAATAGAATCATTTTTGTGTATTAATGATTCAAATAAATTCCAAAATAGAAGAAAATCTTCTAATTTTCTAGAAAAAGGAGGTATTTCTAACTGTTGTGTATTGGATTAATCTAGTGCTGGTTGAGACTTGATTTCAGGTTGCTTTGGTAGTAAGCTAGTTGGTAAGTGCCCTAGCTTTCAAACTGAAATAGGTTTTTTTTAAAACTTTCACGTTCTGCTGCATATGAATGATTACTAAGATCTAGTAATTCTATTTGAAACTGTATTTCTTCAAATTCTTCATATATGTTATTTAAATCCTATAGTCTGTTTTCAACTTGCACTATGTCTACATCATCAAGGAATTTATTAAACCTAGTTAGCTTTCCTTTCAAGATACCTCTTTTATGTATAAGAGAGGTTAATTCTTCAGATAATTCACCAGAATTTGCATTAGGTTGTTGCTGAGTGTTTGCCATTATGAAAAATAATATAAACATTGGCCTCTTTATCAGATTTGAAAACCTCATATAATGTTGTTGAAACTTTCGCTGCTGGATGCACACACGTGATTCTGAAGCAATACCGCTGGCAGGGATGCTATACTGAAACTTCATTTGCTGACTGCTGTGTTGAGTTGATACTGTTTCAACCAGGTCCTCTTGATACCATATACTCAGAAGTACCAGGCTGTAAACCATAAGCTGGACTGGAAAAGACTGTATGATTATGATCTGCAATCACATTTAACAAATATGACTAAAAGTACAAATACGCTGTAGCATATGCAATACATAAGTAATATGTCTTCAAAGTATCATTGACAACACATTGATAAATTGCCTGAAATGATGATGTGTGTGTAATCATGTGTGTTCTTGAAGTTTTGTGTAGTGTATTGAAGTAATATAATGTCCGCCACTGACACTACTCCGCCAATGATTCCATGTACAAGCATTGTTTCGAAGTAGGCGTATCACTGCTGCAACACAAGTCCATCACTAGTACGAAGTATCCCATCCTCGTCGCCAACCTTCGAGATGGTGCTACACCAAATGCTAGATACTTTCATTTGATATATTCACTTGATTTATTTACGTAGGTCCTCGGCGCCAGGTTGTAACTATACAAACCAAATGTTTAATGATTAAAATGCTTTCAGTCAGTTATATGTTTATTCACTTCTAACACTATAATACATATAAGTTAACATAATTGTAATTCTTCTTAGGTGGTTCTATTAACAAAATGGTTCTTCTTATGTCTGCAAATAAATGTTCACATGAATAAGTAAATATCTTTATAATATGAAAGTTGATGATAGTGTCTATAATTACACATTTGATACAAAGACTTGAAATAAATGATGTCTGCAGAGCATTCATTGAACATGCTCATTTACTACATGAATTGTACTTTAAAACTGTCTATGTTTGTTCATGTACATTACTCGTGTAATATGTGATCGTGTACTAAATACTGTCTGTATTTATTCATATGCTTTAAAGATTTTATATTCATATTCATTGACATGTATGTTTGATCAGAAATAACTCACGTAACTTTGCACTGTTGCAAAACAAGGTCAATGACTGCTGTTGCTGTTTGCTGTGCTGTAGGCCTATGATGTGAGCTGACGTAACGATACAATATTATAGTTACTGACTTTAATACCCACTGCTGATGCCGTACGAACAAACGTTTACCATAGAAATGACTTCTGCTGAAGTCTGTTGAATCGTGATGAGGGATGGCTGATGATTTGTCTTTCATAGACAAAATGTTGATGCACAGGGTCAGCTGATGACGCAATCTTGATGCTTCTGCTGATGGGTGGTTGCAGCCATCTGTAGAGAGAGGCTGCTGTTGCCGCTGGCTGGAGTGATGAATAACACTGATGAGTACATAAAATGTAACTGATGACTAGCTGGAGTGCAAATGCATAACTGAAGTTTCGTCCACTCCAGGAAACCTAGCATGGCCGTTATGGACGCTGAACCGCTGCAGCAATGCGACATTGACGTCATTAGACGTATTCAAGAACTCCAATGTACAGGCGTGGTTCTAACAGAACCATAAACCATGAAATAAATATAAATAAAATAAATATCATTCCTATGGGACTATCCCATACTTTGTTTCTGAAGTTAGAATTGTCTATATGCCTACTTAACTTTTTCCTATCGTCAAAGTTTAGGGAATCTTACAAAGTAAAAACAGATTGAGCAATGTGTTGTTCCTTGTTCGGCTGGAAGCTGAGATGGATGAAACCCGTAAGCGTTACAAAATCCATCCAGAAGATGGAATTCACTCAATACCACGCGACCACTTAGCTAATGGCTTCTGCTTCTAGCGTACAACTACTCTCCATAAACTCCTCCACAATGTCATGCTTACTCCTCTAACAGTAACTTCTGTAATTATGTGTGTCTGTATACGGAGTGAGAAGGAGGGCGATGACAGCAAAATGAAATAGAAATGATAGTAAGAAAGTGAAGGAACAGAGAGAGAGCTACGAGAAGAGACGTGGGAAGGAGGGAGGAAGGAGAGGTAAGAGGCTTAGAAAGAGAGAGGGGAAAGTGAAAGGAAAAGGGAGTTACTAATTACGTGTGAATGCCAATAGACCTACTGTAATTTTGAGGTTCGGTAGGCCTATATAAACTAGCTTTCTGATCGCCAATATTTAAAGTCATAGGCTTGTTATGTGGTAAAATATATATGCCTACGTAATTTACCTTATTATTCCACTCATACTCCGCGTATTTGATATTGCCCAATTAGCAATTTAGCAATTCCTCGGATATATACCAATCACGATCGTTTATCTTATAAAATGCTTGCTTTAATATGATGATAAAATCTTAACTCTTTAGCGGATACGGAAGGCATCAACGTGCGGTGATTAATTCGTCACATGCTGTCATTAACCAGCACAAAAACACTTTATTTTGTACAACATAACTAGTTTGAAAATTCAAATAATATACATGTTCAATTATTCAAATTTGGTTTGGTGCAAACCAATTCGTGTGCTTTTATAGTCTTTTGATGTAAGCAACTACCAGGACACCCTCCATCTGGTGGTGTGTACTATTGGTAGCATTAGGAACTCAGATCGATTCCTGGACAGTTCATTCATTTAGTCTGCCGTGACCGAATATTAACAACAAAGTTAGAAAATAATTTAAAAATGTGCTGTTTGTTGAGTTATCTTCTAATCTTCTTTTTTCTTTCTTCTTACTGGTGATGTTTCGAATTGTTGTAGTTGTATATCTTCTTTCTTCTTAATTGTAATGTTGTTCTTATGATATTGTTGGCAACTTCCAAGACGCTATCCTATAGTAGTTATATGGTATGCATTTCGACTTTAAGAAAAGTCATCTTCAGCCTGTTTAACAAATGTACGATAGAAGAGGAATTAGAAAAAGTTTGTATATGATAAGTATTATTGACGATTTTAAAAATTTAGTATGAGCTTAACTCTTAAGCGCTGTTGTGCGGAGTGTAAAAATTGGAAGTGACTCGCGGAGCAGAACGTGTAGCCTGTATTTATACGGATAGGGTATGTTCACAAATTAAATCGAAAAGTGGGTTATTGTCAATGGAATCTTCGTTAAGAATATTTCGTTTATGTTTCTATATTTCTAAGTTTTCAAGTGTATTTAGTTTATTACTTTTATTTTGTATATGTATTATTTCCATCGATTGTTCTATACTATTATGTTTATGGTTCTCGTCTAGCAAGTGTTTAGCATAGACGGATTTTCTTCTTCCTTGTTTATAATCCATTGAGTGTTCATTATATCTTAGTTTAAATTTCCTACCCGTTTGTCCGATATAGACTTCTTTGCAGTCTGTGCAAATTAATTTGTACACACCATTTGCTGAATATTGATCTGTGCTGTTGTTTTTTATATTATATAATTTGTTTTTGATGTTATTCTTTGTTTGATATGCAATTTTGAAATCTTTTTAAATAGTTTTGTAATTCCGTGTATTTTCTTGTCTGTATATGTAAATGTTATGAATTTCTGTTCTTTCTTTTCTTTCATCGGTAATAAATTTGTCTTATTTGTTTTATTTTTGTTTTTCTGTATTCTTTGTCTTTTAAGTATCTTATGGACAGTGTTTTCTTTGAAACAATTGCTTTTAGCTATAGTTATTATTGTGTTAAGTTCTTCTTTGTATTGCTTTTTGTTCATGGGGATATTCAGTAATCTATGTATCATATTGTTTAGTGCTGCTGTTCTTTGACTGAAAGGATGGTTTGATTTGTTATGTATGATTGTGTCTGTGAAAGTGGGCTTTCTGTAAATGCTAAAATTTATTGTATTGTTCTTCCTGTTAATTTTAAGGTCTAAGTAATTTAGTCTTTGTTCTTCTTTTTCAAAAGTAAAAGAAAGGGTATTATGTATATTATTGAATTCTGTGATTATTTGCTCTAAATAGTTTTCTTTGCATATTAAAAGGATATCGTCTACGTATCTAAGATATACTTTTATATTGAATTTCTTGATAAGTTTTTCAATCTGCTGTTCTTCTAAAGTTTGGAGAAATATTTCTGCTATCGTACCCGAAAGGGGGGATCCCATTGCTAGCCCATTATTTTGTAAATAAATGTCATTATTAAATTTGAAATAATTTTGTTGGAGTATTGTTGAAGTTAATTTTATTATCTGCTCTGTAACTAGAGGATTTTCTTTGTTGTGACGTAAGTTATTTTTTATTATCTGTAAAGTTTCTTGTATTGGTAGGTTAGTGTATAGATTCTTTATGTCTAATGACTTAAGTATTTCGCCATTATCTAATGTGATGTGCTTAATTTTGTTGACTAAATCAATAGAGTTTTGTATGGTATATTTTTTTTAATCTTCAGTTTTTGTTTAAGCATTTTGTTCATTGTTTTTGATATTTTGTAAGACGGGGCATTTCTAAAATTTACTACTGGTCTGATGGGTTGGTTGTTTTTGTGCGTTTTTATCTGTGCTCTAAGTATAGGTGGCTTGGGATTCATAAGGGTGTTATTTTTAATGTCTCTTTGATTTAAGATTAATTCAGATTTTTTCGTCGTTTTTTTCATGTACTGTTGGAATTTTTCTGTAGGGTCATTGTCTATTTTGATTATGTTATTGTTTTCAATGAATTCTATTGTTTTCTTTGTTGTATTCATTGTTTTTTAGTAAAACAATAGTGTTACCTTTGTCTGCCTTAGTATGTTTAATATCATTTTCTTTTAGTTTTTTGTTAAGACTATTTATGGATTGTATATGTGTTTTATCGATATTTATGGGTTTATCATCTTGTCGTATTGTTTTAATTTTGTTGGCTACTTTATTTCTCATTTCATTTTGTTTATCTAATGGTAATTGTGAAATTGCCGTTTCTGCGTCGATGATGTTAGTCTGTAATGTGTTCTTTGTGTGTGTGTGTGTGTGGAACTTGTATTTGTATCCTAGTTCTAGTGTTTTGACTTCATTGTCATTCAACTGAATATCAGTTAAATTAAGTAGTCTAGGATAGAAATTATCTTTGATTTCATTGTGGTTATTATGTTGTTTTGGTATTACTTTGTTTGTGATTGGGAAATCCGGTACGGGAGGAAAACCACTTAAATTAAAACGAAGGGGAGTTAGGACTGTAGGTCAGCTGGAACAGAGATTTAAGTTTGAGGGTTTTGCACTAATATATTTTCAGGAAGCCTGAACTCTGAATAATGAAAATTTGTATAAATACTTAACAAGACTATAATAGATGTGTTTAAATACAGTTACTATTTCTAGGAGCAATCCAACTCTCCCGCCAAGTTGGATTATATAAGCGCTAGCACCAGTCCTTTGTTTCACTGCACGTGGCTGCTAGGCCAAGAACACAGTGGAATAATTGTAATTTGTACTAAATATACAATCTGATTCCCGGAACTTCACACGCAAGCTGTCTTCAACTACAGGAGCAAATAGGTGTGGAATTGAAGATTAGCACTAAGTATACAGAGCGAAAACTGTCCCGAACTTAGGAGCAATTGTGACGCGTGACTGTAACTGCTGCATCTCGATCTCAACTAACTAGCACTGGCGTGGCATGGCAAGCAGGTGCCTGCACAGCCTGGAAATGATGAAACTAGGCGGCAATTACTGGCGGTCGCGCCAATTAACACAGAGGCAAATTTAAACCATAAAAACTTATAGACTCTTGATCTAACATAACTCCCGCCTAAAATCGACAGATTTTACATAACACTTTGCTGATAGATCAAGATAACACTTTACTAATAGATTTGCACTTTACTGTTTAGGCAAGGGATACACTTTTACAATAGGTCGCTTGTATTCACCACTGGACGTACGCACTGTCACAACACGCACTAAACCGTCGTCATCAGGATGTACTGATGAGATGATTCCCAGTTTCCACTGGAGCGGTGGAGAATTATCTTCTTTCAGGAGGACAAGAGTACCAATCTGAATGTTTTCGCTGGACGCAGACCACTTCTGCCTCTGCTACAGGGAATGTAGGTAGTCAGCTGACCAACGCTGCCTTATGCGATGTATGTAGGTTTGTAGCTGATGCCATTTAGCAACATGAGAGACATTCTCTGCCTTAGGAGGAGAAGGAAGGGCTGTGAGTTTTTCACTAATGAGAAAGTGTCCAGGAGATAGATAGGATGAGTCGCTAGGATCATCACTTAGGCGTAGGAGAGGTCGAGAGTTTAGACAGGCCTCAATCTGGGTGAGAACTGTAGAAAGCTGCTCATAGGTAAACACTTAGCTTCTAAATTTTGGAGAAATATTTCTGCTATCGTACCCGAAAGGGGGGATCCCATTGCTAGCCCATTATTTTGTAAATAAATGTCATTATTAAATTTGAAATAATTTTGTTGGAGTATTGTTGAAGTTAATTTTATTATCCGCTCTGTAACTAGAGGATTTTCTTTGTTGTGACGTAAGTTATTTTCTATTATCTGTAAAGTTTCTTGTATTGGTATGTTAGTGTAGTGATTCTTTATGTCTAATGACATAAGTATTTCGTCATTATCTAATGTGATGGCTTAATTTTCTTGACTAAATCAATAGAGTTTTGTATGGTATATTTGTTTTTAATCTTCAGTTTTTGTTTAAGCATTTTGTTTATTGTTTATTGTTTTTGATATAAAATTTACTACTGGTCTGATGGGTTGGTTTTTGATGGCTGCGTTTTTGTTTTTATCTGTGCTCTAAGTATAGGTGGCTTGGGATTCATAAGGGTGTTATTTTTAATGTCTCTTTGATTTAAGATTAATTCAGATTTCTTTGTCGTTTTTTTCATGGACTGTTGGAATTTTTCTGTAGGGTCATTGTCTATTTTGATTATATTATTGTTTTCAATGAATTCTATTGTTTTTTTTTGTTGTATTCATTGTTTTTTAGTAAAACAATAGTGTTACCTTTGTCTGCCTTAGTATGTTTAATATCATTTTCTTTTAGTTTTTTGTTAAGACTATTTATGGATTGTATATGTGTTTTATCGATATTTATGGGTTTATCATCTTGTCGTATTGTTTTAATTTTGTTGGCTACTTTATTTTTCATTTCATTTTGTTTATCTAATGGTAATTGTGAAATTGCCGTTTCTGCGTCGATGATGTTAGTTTGTAATGTGTTCTGTGTGTGTGTGTGTGTGTGTGTGTGTGGAAGTTGTATATGTATCCTAGTTCTAGTGTCTTGACTTCATTGTCATTCAAGTGAATGTCAGTTAAATTAAGTAGTCTAGGATAGAAATTATCTTTGATTTCATTGTGGTTATTATGTTGTTTTAGAATTTCTTTGTTTTTTCTCTTTTTTGAGTTTCTCTATATTTTTATGGATTGTTTTGTATTTCGTGTCCATTTCGTGTTCTAATTTATAGTTTATTCCTCTGAATATGTCTATCCATTCATGTTTGAATATGCTACTTGCTTCTAAATGTAACTTGTAAGTTTGTATGTTGAGGTGCTGTTTTTTCTTGTATAGAAATTTAATTTCATTTCTGATCCATGACTTTTTAGCTTGTTCTAGTGTTGTTTTTGCTGTAGCGTTTTTTTGGTTTTATTTTAATTTGGACATAATTAGGTATTATATTAAGATTCATGCATGTCTTGTTGAATTTTATGTTTGCAATTGTTTTAAGTAGTTTATTCTTCGTATTCGTAAATTTGTTGATAATTTTAGCTTGGTTTGCTAGTATAGAATTGATGAATTTCATTTTCCAATGAGGGAATATATTTGTTAGAAAAGTATTTCAAACCTCCTTATACCCTCAAAAGTTGTAAGTTAGGATAGAAACTTAGGAAGTGCCAAGAATTTTCATAAGTATTTATAATATTTGTTTATATTATATGTTCAGATAAGTTATTGGTACAAAATGCTATGTTAGTTATAAATTAACATTAAAATGATAAAATTAAGATTACATGAAATAATACTGTCTGATTGATAAAATTCTGTTGTTAACATTTTAAAAAAAATTTGTTGTGTTAAAATTTGTCTTCATATATTAAAATATTAAAAAATATTGAAAAACACGTCGAGAGCACATAGGTTTGTTCACCCATGCTTGTCATAACTCATCTAACTTGAGTATTTGTATACTGTGTCCAAAACAGTTATGCAAGTCAATATTTGTATCACTTAAATATAAAAAATTTTCCATCAGTGTTCGCAAGCACTTGTATGCAGTTGTAAAAACAATGTACTTACAGATTTAGAAAATTAAAAAATGTGCAGTTTGTTGAGTTTTCTTCCAATCTTCTTTTTTCTTTCTTCTTACTGGTGATGTTTCGTATTGTTGTAGTTGTATATCTTCTTTCTTCTTAATTGTAATGTTGTTCTTATGATATTGTTGGCAACTTCCAAGACGCTATCCTATAGTAGTTATATGGTATGCATTTCGACTTTAAGAAAAGTCATCTTCAGCCTGTTTAACAAATGTACGATAGAAGAGGAATTAGAAAAAGTTTGTTTATGATAAGTATTATTGACGATTTTAAAAATTTAGTATGAGCTTACCTCTTAAGCGCTGTTGTGCGGAGTGTAAAAGTTGGAAGTGACTCGCGGAGCAGAACGTGTAGCCTGTATTTATATGGATAGGGTATGTTCACAAATTAAATCGAAAAGTGGGTTATTGTCAATGGTATCTTCGTTAAGAATATTTCGTTTATGTTTGTATATTTCTAAGTTTTCAAGTGTATTTAGTTTATTATTTTTATCTTGTATATGTATTATTTCCATAGTTTGTTCTATACTGTTATGTTTATGGTTCTCGTCTAGCAAGTGTTTAGAATAGGCAGATTTTCTTCTTTTATGTTTATAATCCATTGAGTGTTCATTATATCTTTGTTTAAATTTCCTACCCGTTTGTCCGATATAGACTTTTTTGCAGTCTGTGCATGTTAATTTGTACACACCATTTGCTGAAAATTGATCTGTGCTGTTGTTTTTTATATTATATAATTTGTTTTTGATGTTATTATTTGTTTGATATGCAATTTTGAAATCTTTTTTGAATAGTTTTGTAATTCCGTGTATTTTCTTGTCTGTATATGTAAATGTTATGAATTTCTGTTCTTTCTTTTCTTTTATCGGTAGTAAATTTGTCTTATTTGTTTTATTTTTGTTTTTCTGTTTTCTTTGTATTTTAAGTATCTTATGGACAGAGTTTTCTTTGAAACCATTGTTTTTAGCTATAGTTATTATTATGTTAAGTTCTTCTTTGTATTGCTTTTTGTTCATGGGGATATTCAGTAATCAATGTATCATATTGTTTAGTGCTGCTGTTTTTTGACTGAAAGGATGGTTTGATTTGTTATGTATGATTGTGTCTGTGAAAGTGGGCTTTCTGTAAATGCTAAAATTTATTCTATTGTTCTTCCTGTTAATTATAAGGTCTAAGTAATTTAGTCTTTGTTCTTCTTCTTTTTCAAAAGTAAAAGAAATGCTATTATGTATATTATTGAATTCTGTGATTATTTGCTCTAAATAGTTTTCTTTGCATATTAAAAGGATATCGTCTACATATCTAAGATATACTTTTATATTGAATTTCTTGATAAGTTTTTCAATTTGCTGTTCTTCTAAATTTTGGAGAAATATTTCTGCTATTGTACCCGAAAGGGGGGATCCCATTGCTAGCCCATTATTTTGTAAATAAATGTCATTATTAAATTTGAAATAATTTTGTTGGAGTATTGTTGAAGTTAATTTTATTATCTGCTATGTAACTAGAGGATTTTCTTTGTTGTGACGTAAGTTATTTTCTATTATCTGTAAAGTTTCTTGTATTGGTAGGTTAGTGTAGAGATTCTTTATGTCTAATGACATAAGTATTTCGTCATTATCTAATGTGATGTGCTTAATTTTGTTGACTAAATCAATAGAGTTTTGTATGGTATATTTGTTTTTAATCTTCAGTTTTTGTTTAAGCATTTTGTTCATTGTTTTTGATATTTTATAAGATTTACTACTAAAATTTACTACTGGTCTGATGGGTTGGTTGTTTTTGTGCGTTTTTATCTGTGCTCTAAGTATAGGTGGCTTGGGATTCATAAGGTTGTTATTTTTAATGTCTCTTTGATTTAAGATTAATTCAGATTTCTTCGTCGTTTTTTTCATGGACTGTTGGAATTTTTCTGTAGGGTCATTGTCTATTTTGATTATATTATTGTTTTCAATGAATTCTATTGTTTTTTTGTTGTATTCATTGTTTTTTAGTAAAACAATAGTGTTACCTTTGTCTGCCTAATATGTTTAATATCATTTTCTTTTAGTTTTTTGTTAAGAATATTTATGGATTGTATATGTGTTTTATCGATATTTATGGGTTTATCATCTTGTCGTATTGTTTTAATTTTGTTGGCTACTTTATTTCTCATTTCATTTTGTTTTCTAATGGTTATTGTGAAATTGCCATTTCTGCATCGATGATGTTAGTCTGTAATGTGTTCTGTGTGTGTGTGTGTGTGTGGAAGTTGTATTTGTATCCTAGTTCTAGTGTCTTGACTTCATTGTCATTCAAGTGATTGTCAGTTAAATTAAGTAGTCTAGGATAGAAATTATCTTTGATTTCATTGTTGTTTTGGTATTTCTTTGTTTGTTTTTTCTCTTTTAAGTTTCTCTATCTTTTTATGGATTGTTTTGTATTTCGTGTCCATTTCGTGTTCTAATTTATAGTTTATTTCTCTGAATATGTCTATCCATTCATGTTTGTATATGCTACTTGCTTCTAAATGTAACTTGTAAGTTTGTATGTTGAGGTGCTGTTTTTTCTTGTATAGAAATTTAATTACATTTCTGATCCATGACTTTGTAGCTTGTTCTAGTGTTGTTTTTTCTGTAGCGTTTTTTGGTTTTATTTTAATTTGGACATAATTAGGTATTGTATTAAGATTTGTGCATGTCTTGTTGAATTTTATGTTTGCAATTGTTTTAAGTAGTTTCCTCTTCGTATTCGTAAATCTGTTGATAATTTTAGCTTGGTTTGCTTGTATAGAATTGATGAATTTCATTTTCCAATGAGGGAATATATTTGTTAGAAAAGTATTTCAAACCTCCTTATACCCTCAAAAGTTGTAAGTTAGGATAGAAACTTAGGAAGTGCCAAGAATGTTCATAAGTATTTATAATATTTATTTATATTATATGTTCAGATAAGTTATTGGTACAAAATGCTATGTTAGTTATAAATTAACATTAAAATGATAAAATTAAGATTACATGAAATAATACTGTCTGATTGATAAAATTCTGTTGATAACATTTTAAAAAAAATTTGTTGTGTTAAAATTTGTTTTCATATATTAAAATATTAAAAAATATTGAAAAACACGTCGAGAGCACATAGGTTTGTTAACCCATGCTTGTCATAATTCATCTAACTTGAGTATTTGTATACTGTGTCCAAAAGAGTTATGCAAGTCAATATTTGTATCACTTAAATATAAAAAATTTACCATCAGTGTTCGCAAGCACTTGTATGCAGTTGTAAAAACAATGTACTTACAGATTTAGAAAATTAAAAAATGTGCAGTTTGTTGAGTTTTCTTCCAATTGAAGCTGAATTATTCCACCCCTTTCGATTTATTATAAACAATAGTTAATTCATATTTATTCGAATCATTCAAATTATTATTATTATTATTTCGGTATCAAAATTCTCGTTTAGATTATTATTATTATTTCCTAATTCCAAATTTGAAATCTTAACTGTAAAAGAAACGTATATTTCGAAAATACAACGTACTAAATTCATAGTTTTGGCCCGCGAATTGTTTTAACCAATAGAACTGTTTTACGTAATGAAAAATACAGCCAATAAGAGAGAAGCATCCTTTAGCCGCGAACCTAGCGTGGTCAGGAGCTCACTTCCACCATATTCGCCGAGGAGAGCAGACCTCCGTACGTTGCTCTTGTGGAAAGTCGCGGGAAATATTACCTAGCATAATTGCGATTATCACTAAAGGCACTTGTAAAACACGTATGTATATTATAAAAGATAGCGTGTGAGTTTTCATTTACTTTGTGAGAAATAAGAAAACAGAAATACACGTAAGTACTTGATAAATGCAATTGAAGTGGTGAATTTACACAAACATCTACGCAGAACACAGTTAATTTGAATAAATGCCGATATAAAATGTTTATAGTGAAGTTATCATTTATAGAGACATAACTAGCTATAAACCAATCCCTCAGATGATTCGTGTGATACCCTGAGCTACAAAAGCCGTGGAAAAGATATAGGTGCAGAACTGACGGAGCCCAACAGAGCATCGAAGTAAGTACATTTCCACAACGAATCCAGCTCCCAACAAAACACTCAACCAAACACCCATCTCAATTTGTCTCCCCAATCCAAGCACCCATATCAATTTGGTGCACCAACGTGTGGCTTTTTAAGAACAATCTAACTGTGTAAAGACTCTGTGAACAAATATTCTAATTGGGACATTAGCAAGCAGATTGCGATACACAGAATTAAGTGAGAATCGTTAGCTAGGTACGGTTACGCGCAACAATCACCACGCCATCACGAGGTCAGCCCAGGTGTTCGACATCATGCAGTAGGCAGCAGCTGTGACCATCCAACATCAACCGCCAACAATCAAGTTCCAGAATGAAAGTAATTGTAAGAAGCCTGTGAAGCCTGCGAAGCCTACAAATAAAGTAAGGTGTTATTTTTATGATTATAAATGAAACTCAGAGGCCGCGAAATAATGTCGCCACAGAAGGAAAGTTCAGATGTGTTAGAAAATGGACAGGACTTGCTAACTAGTACCGAGATGGAAGGTATTGTAGACAACATAAGTGCTGATAGTAGTTTACAGTTAGTAGATGAGATTGTTACTGATATGGAAGTTCAGGTCGAAACAGATGTTTCCGTTTCAAATGTAAACGTGACTAGGCGCGAAGATAGTGAATCTTCAGATGACCAATTAGAGAACTCAATTAAAAGTTTTATGCAGCAAATGTTCAATAAGCTTAGTAGTAAAATTGAGGATGTTAAGAATGATGTAAAAAGTGACATTAATAAGGTTAGTACTGATGTAAATAATGTAAAAGCAGATGTAAATGAAAACATTAGTCTGAAGTTAGTACAATTGGATGAAAACTTGACAAAGTTGAAAGATGATCTAAAACAAGAAGTGGTAAAGGAAGTACAGGAAAGGCTAGGTGATTTCAAAGAGCAGGTTAATAATGACGTCACCGTTGCTCTAGGGAATATTCAAACTATTGTAAATAATGATATATCAGAAGTAAAAGAGGTTATTTCAAATGTTAGCACTAACTTGCAAACAATGCAAACAGATGTTTCTAATACTAGTGAGGAAATGAAAGTTATTGTAGCTAATGTGTCGGAACTAGACAATAGTGTGACTCTTATGAAAATGCAGATGAATGCTTTCGACGAAACATTGTTAGGTTTTGCTAAGATAAATGATGAGGCTAGAAATGACTTAGAGAAGAAGAATCAGCTGTTAAAAGTCAAACAGAAAGACATTGAAATACAGATTGTAGAAGCGCAAGAAGAGTTGACAGTGTTGAGTAGGAGAGTACACAAAGATGAAGAGTTACTGACAAGTAGAATTTGTGTATTGGAAAATAGATTAAATGTTCCTGTAACTTCACCTGTAATTAATGATGTGAATGTACCTCAACTGGGAAACAATATGAATAGGAATGTCGTTGAAGAAACTTACTCACAGTTACCATGTAGATCTCCTAGATGTCAGGAAAGGATAAACAGTCATAATGGTTCCCAGGTGCAGGATATTAATGTACCTTTGTCCACAGGAGTTAGTCAGTTAGGCACAAATTTTCCTAGCTACCTGATGAACGAAATTAAGTTACCTGTTTTTGATGAGAATAATAATACCAATCCACAAAATTTCTTAACTGAACTTCACGATTATTTTAGGTTAAGAGCCATTCCGCCTAACATGTACATGATCATAGTAAGAAAGGCATTGCAAGGTAGATCTTTGAATTGGTTCAATTTGACTACAAATGAGAATACGACATTTGAAGAATTCAAAAGAAATTTTATCAGTAGATATTGGAGTTTATCCAAGAGAAACAACATTAGGATGCAGTTAGCTAATGGTGTGTATGAGCCAGAGTCAGGTCAGACGATGATTGACTATTTTTTGGAAATGGCCGAATTAGGACGACAAGTAGATCCTCCACTAAATGAGTTTGAGTTACTGGAGACTGTTGTAAATCACTTTCCAGAGAATGTGAGACTAAATCTGATAGTAGCAAAACCCAGAACTTTTTCTGATATGTTAGAATTGCTTGCTGCTTTTGAGCAAAGGAATATTTTCAGGAGTAGGCAGAGCTATATGAATTCAAACGATAGAATGTACCCTCCCACTAACAGGCTTACAAATTCTGGGGTAGGGGCAGAAGGCAATGCAAATTGTGACAGAAGTTATGATGCTAGGAATACCTACAGAGACCCTATGCCTAATCAAAACAGGAATAATCCTAGGTATTTCCAGAATAGATCAGAGAATAGGCCATATAACAGAAACAATAATGGAAGAAATCAGATAAACCATGTCACTTTCAATAGGCAAAACGTTGGAAATGGTAATCATCCAAATTCTTGGCGAAAAATGCCATGGATGAAGAATCAAGGCTATCGTAGGAGGTACCAGAACCGTACTTATAATAATAATAATAGAGGTAATAACAATAGCAATGATAGTCAAGTTAGGCCAGGACAAGTAATTAACAATGGTAAGTGGCGAGTCAAAAGTGTTGAGACTCAGCAAAACAGGCTAAATCCTAGAGCCAGGCCATTCAACAGTAATACACGTAGCGAAGATGTACCTGATGACGTTGTAGAAGTCCATGATCAGGAAGATAATGGTAATGCACAACAGTTAAACTAACAAGCCAATATCTCGAGGGTTCGGATGGTGTTGGCGCAAGTTTAGTCAATTCAAGCAAACGTATAGAACCCATAAATAGCATTCAGACACAAAGAAGCTTTTCAGATAATAGGCCTAGTGAAGAAAAGAATAATGCAAGTAGAAGTGAGGTTATTATGGATCCTCCTAGAATAAAAGTAGTGATAGGAAATTATGAGACAACTGCGTTAATAGATACAGGTTGTTCAAATAGTGTAATAAGCGAATGCTTATACAATAAGCTTATTCAAAACAAAGTGAAGTTAATTTCTATTCCTATCTGCGGATTATCTTGCACAGTAGCGATCAAAAGAGCAAAACAATCGGTAAAATTTCAATGCATGTTGGATGTCAAAATTGGTAATTCGAAATTTGAAATATTTTTCTTAGTAGTCCCGAAATTAGTTACAGATATTATTATTGGAGTTGATGTTTTTACGGAATACAACAGTATCATAAGTTTTGAGGATAACAACTTAATATTAAATTTACAAGGAGACAAGATGAGCATTCCCTTCGACAATGAGCTGAGTATAAGAGATGCGTCTAGTGAGTTAGGTGGCAACGATATTCCGTATGAGACGTTTATTGTAGAAAATATTCAGATAAATGATATGATGATTCATAAAGTAGGCCCTTGCTGCGATGATATAAATAATGAGGTAGAAGTATGTAGATGTATGACATTAAATTGTGATGACTGCGCTGATAGGTATGAAAATAGTGTTGACGGAGATGTCAACATAGGGCAAGTAGAGATAGGTTATGTCTGTACGAGGAATGTAAAAGAAGCCGACCCTAGCGCGAACTCTATGACAATGAATATTTTGAAGGAGAAAGTTGATATGGCTCACAATTTAAATGAAGATCAACGTGATAGGTTGTTATCGATATTAATAAAGAATAAAGAAGTATTTTCCGAAAACGTGGGACTTTGTAACATCTACGAGCATAAATTTGACATCGAACCAGTTGATGAATTCACTTATAAGAGTAGGCCAATCCCGATTGCATTGAAGAAGGAAGCCGATATGACGATTCAGAAAATGTTAGACTCAGGAGTAATCGAAATTTCGACCTCAAAATACATCAACCCTTTGTGTTGGACGTTCAAAAAGGATAAATCTCTTCGCCTTACCGTTGATGCGAGGCATATGAACAATTATATCGCTACAGACAACTACCGTCCGGAAAGTATTGAACAATTGCTCAGTAGATTAGAAAAAGGAAAATGTTTTTCGAGCATAGATTTGACTCATTCGTTTTGGCAAATTTCACTACGCAAAGAGGATAGGAAGTATACAGCTTTCAATCATAATGGACGTACGTACGAATTTACTAGATGCCCATTTGGTTACAAGACAAGTGGAAGTGCCTTACTACGAGCACTTAGTGTGATTTTTCCAGAAACCGAAACTAAAGGAATCATTTCCTATTTAGATGATTTTCTTCTTAGTAACGATGATTTTGAAACCCATTTAGCAAACATTGACTATGTTTTGACAAAATTTCGTGAACATGGCATGACAGTCAAACCGTCTAAAACATGTTTCTTTCAGAAAGAAGTAGAATTTGTAGGTTATGTAGTAACTTCCGAAGGTATCAAACCTAATCCAAACCGTATTGCTTCAATTCAAAACATTCCAGTACCACGCACTGTTAAGCAGTTACGTCGTCTTTTAGGCATATGGCAGTTCCAAAGCAGATTTCTAATTAACTACGCTAAGGAAGTAGCACCCCTTAGAGAACTGTTAAAAAAGGGAATTCGTTGGAAATGGACAGACGAACATGATCGTGCTTTTAATAAAGTTAAAGAGTTGTTTTCAAAAGCTATCTTGTTAGAGAGACCGAACGATGATAGGCCGTACATAATTCACACAGACTCTTCATGTAAAGCTATAGGTTGTATTCTTAGTCAGATTGATGAATCCGGTGAAACCCATGTAATAGCTACTGCTTCGAGAAGTTTGAGTAGTACAGAACAAAGAGCTTGCATTTCGGAATTAGAAGTAAGTGCCATATACTATGCACTAACAAAATTCAGACATTATGTATTCAATAAGCAAGTTACAGTGTATACTGATCACATTTCCCTAGCTTTCATGCAAAAATGTAGACTAACAAATTCTAAGATTTCAAGATATATACATGAAATCATGTCATATGACATTGTGATTAAGCACATTCCCGGAAGAGATAATATATTTGCAGATCTGTTAAGCCGTTTAGACCAGCACTCAAACATCCCAGATACTATTGCTTCACCGAAACAAGAAGTGTGTATTTTAACTTTGCCATGTGTAGGATCCAAAGGATTAATAAAAGGGTTCAAAGACATAAAGAAATTGCAATCTGAAGATGAGACTATTGCTGAATTGCTAACTTGTGCTAAAACTATCCAAGAACTTTCTGAGATTGATACGTCATCAGAAAATCAGTTAGTGATCAATTCATCAGACATAAATGGTACTGATATGGATGCTGATAACAGTAGTATAAATAATGTAAATAGTAGTGTAGGAGATATACAAGATTGTAGTTTCAAACCAGGTAATACTGTAGGATTGTTTGATGGAGTTTTGTATAAGTTATGTGGTTCAGATGAGTTAAAATGGAAAATCTATGTTCCAAGATGTCTAGAACAAGATTTAATTAAATGTTACCACCAAGCTTTATGTCATTCAGGTTCAGAAAAAGTATTGATAAATTTGAGTAAAGATTTCTATTTCAAACATATGGCGAGGAAAATCAGGCAAATTCTTAAAGTTTGTACCACTTGCCAAGCAGCTAAACCGTTGAACGTAAAATATGACACAGAACCAAAGAATATCATTAGAGATACTAAAAATAGTTTAGTAGCATTAGATTTCCATGGTGAATTACCTCAAGGCAGATTCGGTTGTAGATATATCTTTGTAATGTATGATTGTTTTACCAAGTTTGTGAAAATTTACCCGGTGCGAAGAGCAACTTCTAAAGCATGTGTGAGCAAAATTATCAATGACTATATCCCGAAATTTGGAGATATTGAAGCCGTACTTTGTGACAACGCCACATCATTCACTAGTAGTCATTTTCAAAATTCGCTAAGAGCAAAGAACATCAAAATTTTCCATAGTTCAAGTTACTTTCCTCAAGCAAATTTCGCGGAAAGAATCATGAGAGATATTACTTTATATTTGAGGGTATTGTGTCATAAATCACACACAAATTGGGTTAGCCAGTGTAATGTTATAGAAAGAGTAATCAACCATTCAGTAAATGCAACTACATTAGCTTCTCCATATACTTTAATGACAGGTAAAGATGCAGACCCAGTTATTGCGAATCTTCCCCAAGCTAAATTCTATAAGGGCAAGAAGATGTCGAATGAGGAATTATGTAAGAGAGCTCTGGATAGAATAAGGAGTAGGGCAGAAAAGAGAAGGTCAAAAGTAAAGAGGTATAAGGCAAAATGGAATCCAGAAGTAGGCACTAAAGTATTGTTGAGAAATAAGAGTTTGTCCAGTGCACTCCATAGAAGGTATAGACGTATGAATATGGTTTATAGAGGACCATTCGTAATTACTAAGAATTTCAGTAACCATACATATGAGCTAAGTACTCTAAATAGCAAAATAATAGGACGTTATCACAAATCTTTACTGAAACCATATTATGAGGAGCACCAAGTCTGATGGATTGAACATTAATGTTGATGTAAATAAAATGTTTATTATTTAAGAGGGTTATGTTTGTACATAAATTGTTTATTATTCAAGGGTAATGTTGTGATGTAATGCAACATAGTGTGATACTGTATATATTTATTTATTTGTCAAAAGTGTGTTGTATTTGTATGATGTATGTACACATATTATAATAGTGATTCAAAGGAAAGAGAATTCGTGTAAAGGAATAAGATAGTGATATTTTACAGACGATGAGTGCCTCGATGTAAATAAATTTTTCAAGTATGGACGATGAGAATCTCGACATATATATATATTTTCAAAATGTTTAAGAATTCTCGATATATATAACTAACAAGAAGTGTTGTCATATACTAGACATGTTTGTTTTTCAAGAAATAATTTTCAGAGTTAAGAATGTTTAAATAGTATTTTTCATTTATTGTTCGAATGTTTGTCATTTTTTTAAAATATTATGTTAAAAGAATGTCAGGGTAATACAAACCTGATTTGATTTAATTTGTGTATATCCAAATAATCTTGGTCATATTCATTTAATTCAAGTTGTAATGTTTAACACATACACCTATTGTTACACTAACATTTATCATCATTCACCATTTCAATGATTAATTTAGAATTTTTACTAATCCAAGCGTAATTTAAATTTAATAAGAATAAATATTCTGGGGTATGATGTGTTAATTTAATTATTTACCTTTTCGGACATAATTAAATTAACACAGGGGCATTTTGAAGCTGAATTATTCCACCCCTTTCGATTTATTATAAACAATAGTTAATTCATATTTATTCGAATCATTCAAATTATTATTATTATTATTTCGGTATCAAAATTCTCGTTTAGATTATTATTATTATTTCCTAATTCCAAATTTGAAATCTTAACTGTAAAAGAAACGTATATTTCGAAAATACAACGTACTAAATTCATAGTTTTGGCCCGCGAATTGTTTTAACCAATAGAACTGTTTTACGTAATGAAAAATACAGCCAATAAGAGAGAAGCATCCTTTAGCCGCGAACCTAGCGTGGTCAGGAGCTCACTTCCACCATATTCGCCGAGGAGAGCAGACCTCCGTACGTTGCTCTTGTGGAAAGTCGCGGGAAATATTACCTAGCATAATTGCGATTATCACTAAAGGCACTTGTAAAACACGTATGTATATTATAAAAGATAGCGTGTGAGTTTTCATTTACTTTGTGAGAAATAAGAAAACAGAAATACACGTAAGTACTTGATAAATGCAATTGAAGTGGTGAATTTACACAAACATCTACGCAGAACACAGTTAATTTGAATAAATGCCGATATAAAATGTTTATAGTGAAGTTATCATTTATAGAGACATAACTAGCTATAAACCAATCCCTCAGATGATTCGTGTGATACCCTGAGCTACAAAAGCCGTGGAAAAGATATAGGTGCAGAACTGACGGAGCCCAACAGAGCATCGAAGTAAGTACATTTCCACAACGAATCCAGCTCCCAACAAAACACTCAACCAAACACCCATCTCAATTTGTCTCCCCAATCCAAGCACCCATATCACAATCTTCTGTTTTCTTTCTTCTTACTGGTGATGTTTCGTATTGTTGTAGTTGTATATCTTCTTTCTTCTTAATTGTAATGTTGTTCTTATGATATTGTTGGCAACTTCCAAGACGCTATCCTTTTGTTGTTATATGGTATGCATTTCGACTTTAAGAAAAGTCATCTTCAGCCTGTTTAACAAATGTACGATACAAGAGGAGTTAGAAAAAGTTTGTATATGATAAGTATTATTGACGATTTTAAAAATTTAGTATGAGCTTAACTCTTAAGCGCTGTTGTGCGGAGTGTAAAAGTTGGAAGTGACTCGCGGAGCAGAACGTGTAGCCTGTATTTATATGGATAGGGTATGTTCACAAATTAAATCGAAAAGTGGGTTATTGTCAATGGAATCTTCGTTAAGAATATTTCGTTTATGTTTCTATATTTCTAAGTTTTCAAGTGTATTTAGTTTATTACTTTTATTTTGTATATGTATTATTTCCATCGTTTGTTCTATACTATTATTTTTATGGTTCTCGTCTAGCAAGTGTTTAGCATAGACGGATTTTCTTCTTCCTTGTTTATAATCCATTGAGTGTTCATTATATCTTAGTTTAAATTTCCTACCCGTTTGTCCGATATAGACTTCTTTGCAGTCTGTGCATATTAATTTGTACACACCATTTGCTGTTTTTTATATTATATAATTTTTTTTTGATGTTATTCTTTGTTTGATATGCAATTTTGAAATCTTTTTAAATAGTTTTGTAATTCCGTGTATTATCTTGTCTGTATATGTAAATGTTATGAATTTCTGTTCTTTCTTTTCTTTCATCGGTAATAAATTTGTCTTATTTGTTTTATTTTTGTTTTTCTGTATTCTTTGTCTTTTAAGTATCTTAAGGACAGTGTTTTCTTTGAAACAATTGCTTTTAGCTATAGTTATTATTGTGTTAAGTTCTTCTTTGTATTGCTTTTTGTTCGTGGGGATATTCAGTAATCTATGTATCATATTGTTTAGTGCTGCTGTTCTTTGACTGAAAGGATGGTTTGATTTGTATGTATGATTGTGTCTGTGAAAGTGGGCTTTCTATAAATGCTAAAATTTATTGTATTGTTCTTCCTGTTAATTTTAAGGTCTAAGTAATTTAGTCTTTGTTCTTCTTCTTTTTCAAGAGTAAAAGAAAGGGTATTATGTATATTATTGAATTCTGTGATTATTTGCTCTAAATAGTTTTCTTTGCATATTAAAAGGATTTCGTCCACATATCTAAGATATACTTTTATATTGAATTTCTTGATAAGTTTTTCAATTTGCTGTTCTTCTAAATTTTGGAGAAATATTTCTGCTATCGTACCCGAAAGGGGGGATCCCATTGCTAGCCCATTATTTTGTAAATAAATGTCATTATTAAATTTGAAATAATTTTGTTCGAGTATTGTTGAAGTTAATTTTATTATCTGCTCTGTAACTAGAGGATTTTCTTTGTTGTGACTTAAGTTATTTTCTATTATCTGTAAAGTTTCTTGTATTGGTAGGTTAGTGTATAGATCCTTTATGTGTAATGACTTAAGTATTTCGTCATTATCTAATGTGATGTGCTTAATTTTGTTGACTAAATCAATAGAGTTTTGTATGGTATATTTGTTTTTAATCTTCAGTTTTTGTTTAAGCATTTTGTTCATTGTTTTTTATCTTTTGTAAGACGGGGCGTTTCTAAAATTTACTACTGGTCTGATGGGTTGGTTGTTTTTGTGCGTTTTTATCTGTGCTCTAAGTATAGGTGGCTTGGGATTCATAAAAGTGTTATTTTTAGTGTCTCTTTGATTTAAGATTAATTCAGATTTTTTCGTCGTTTTTTTCATGGACTGTTGGAATTTTTCTGTAGGGTCATTGTCTATTTTGATTATATTATTGTTTTCAATGAATTCTATTGTTTTTTTTGTTGTATTCATTGTTTTTTAGTAAAACAATAGTGTTACCTTTGTCTGCCTTAGTATGTTTAATATCATTTTCTTTTAGTTTTTTGTTAAGACTATTTATGGATTGTATATGTGTTTTATCGATATTTATGGGTTTATCATCTTGTCGTATTGTTTTAAATTTGTTGGCTACTTTATTTCTCATTTCATTTTGTTTATCTAATGGTAATTGTGAAATTGCCGTTTCTGCGTCGATGATGTTAGTCTGTAATGTGTTCTGTGTGTGTGTGTGTGTGTGTGTGTGTGTGTGGAAGTTGTATTTGTATCCTAGTTCTAGTGTCTTGACTTCATTGTCATTCAAGTGAATATCAGTTAAATTAAGTAGTCTAGGATAGAAATTATATTTGATTTCATTGTGGTTATTATGTTGTTTTGGTATTACTTTGTTTGTGATTGGGAAATCCGGTACGGGAGGAAAACCACTTAAATTAAAACGAAGGGGAGTTAGGACTGTAGGTCAGCTGGAACAGAGATTTAAGTTTGAGGGTTTTGCAATAATATATTTTCAGGAAGCCTGAACTCTGAATAATGAAAATTTGTATAAATACTTAACAAGACTATAATAGATGTGTTTAAATACAGTTACTATTTCTAAAAGCAATGCAACACTCCCGCCAAGTTGGATTATATAAGCGCTAGCACCAGTCCTTTGTTTCACTGCACATGGCTGCTAGGCTAAGAACACAGTGGAATAATTGTAATTTGTACTAAAAATACAATCTGATTCCCGGAACTTCACACGCAAGCTGCCTTCAACTACAGGAGCAAATAGGTGTGGAATTGAAGATGAGCACTAAGTATACAGAGCGAAAACTGTCCCGAACTTAGGAGCAATTGTGACGCGTGACTGTAACTGCTGCATCTCGATCTCAACTAACTAGCACTGGCGTGGCATGGCAAGCAGGTGCCTGCACAGCCAGGAAATGATGAAACTAGGCGGCAATTACTGGCGGTCGCGCCAATTAACACAGAGGCAAATTTAAACCATAAAAACATATAGACTCTTGATCTAACATAACTCCCGCCTAAAATCGACAGATTTTACATAACACTTTGCTGATAGATCAAGATAACACTTTACTAATAGATTTGCACTTTACTGTTTAGGCAAGGGACACACTTTTACAATAGGTCGCTTGTATTCACCACTGGACGTACGCACTGTCACAACACGCACTAAACCGTCGTCACCAGGATGCACTGATGAGATGATTCCCAGTTTCCACTAGAGCGGTGGAGAATTATCTTCTTTCAGGAGGACAAGAGTACCAATCTGAATGTTTTCGCTGGACGCAGACCACTTCTGCCTCTGCTGCAGGGAATGTAGGTAGTCAGCTGACCAATGCTGCCATATGTGATGTATGTAGGTTTGTAGCTGATGCCATACTAATACTCAAGTTAGATGAGTTATGACCAGCATGGGTTAACAAACCTATGTGCTCTCGTCTTTTTTTTTTTTAATATTTTTTAATATTTCAATATATGAAGACAAATTTTAACACAACAAATTTTTTTAAAAATGTTAACAACAGAATTTTATCAATCAGACAGTATTATTTCATGTAATCTAATTTTTATCATTTTAATGTTAATTTATAACTAACATAGCATTTTGTACCAATAACTTATCTGAACATATAATATAAATAAATATTATAAATACTTATGAACATTCTTGGCACTTCCTAAGTTTCTATCCTAACTTACAACTTTTGAGGGTATAAGGAGGTTTGAAATACTTTTCTAACAAATATATTCCCTCATTGGAAAATGAAATTCATCAATTCTATACAAGTAAACCAAGCTAAAATTATCAACAAATTTACGAATACGAAGAGGAAACTACTTAAAACAATTGCAAACATAAAATTCAACAAGACATGCATAAATCTTAATATAATACCTAATTATGTCCAAATTAAAATAAAACCAAAAAACGCTACAGTAAAAACAACACTAGAACAAGCTAAAAAGTCATGGATCAGAAATGAAATTAAATTTCTATACAAGAAAAAACAGCACCTCAACATACAAACTTACAAGTTACATTTAGAAGCAAGTAGCATATTCAAACATGAATGGATAGACATATTCAGAGAAATAAACTATAAATTAGAACACAAAATGGACACGAAATACAAAACAATCCATAAAAAGGTAGAGAAACTTAAAAGAGAAAAAACAAACAAAGAAATACCAAAACAACATAATAACCACAATGAAATCAAAGATAATTTCTATCCTAGACTACTTAATTTAACTGACATTCACTTGAATGACAATGAAGTCAAGACACTAGAACTAGGATACAAATACAACTTCCACACACACACACACAGAACACATTACAAACTAACATCATCGCCGCAGAAACGGCAATTTCACAATTACCATTAGATAAACAAAATGAAATGAGAAATAAAGTAGCCAACAAAATTAAAACAATACGACAAGATGATAAACCCATAAATATCGATAAAACACATATACAATCCATAAATAGTCTTAACAAAAAACTAAAAGAAAATGATATTAAACATACTAAGGCAGACAAAGGTAACACTATTGTTTTACTAAAAAAAATGAATACAACAAAAAAAACAATAGAATTCATTGAAAACAATAATATAATCAAAATAGACAATGACCCTACAGAAAAATTCCAACAGTTCATGAAAAAAACGACGAAGAAATCTGAATTAATCTTAAATCAAAGAGACATTAAAAATAACACCCTTATGAATCCCAAGCCACCTATACTTAGAGCACAGATAAAAACGCACAAAAACAACCAACCCATCAGACCAGTAGTAAATTTTAGAAACATGTCTTACAAAATATCAAAAACAATAAACAAAATGCTTAAACAAAAACTGAAGATTAAAAACAAATATACCATACAAAACTCTATTAATAATAATAATAATTTATTCTGCCGTTAAGTTACTACAAACAATTGGCAATGTCACAATAATAAAATAACTACAAAGAATAGGCAATGTCACAAGAATAAAATATTTTAAAAAGTTAAAAACACAGATCCCATAATTTATTTTCCAAGAACTCCTGTACTGAATAAAAAGCTTTGTTTTTTAACCAGTTAGACACAACATATTTAAATCTTTTCACCGAAACAGTTTTTGCATTATGGGGCAACTTGTTAAACATTTTTATTCCGATTGCTTCCCAACTATTGAATGCCTTAGATGTGCGGGTTTGCTTAGACTGAAGAGTACCACAATTTCTGGTATTATATGAATGTATCTGCATTCTTTCAGGATATAATTCTAGTCTTTCCTTTACAAATGTTAGACAAGAAAATATAAATATACAAGGGAAGGTCATTATTTTATACTCAATGAAAAGAGGTTTACAGTGCTCATAACATCCTTTTTTGGCCAAGATGCGCATTGCAGTCTTTTGAAGTTTGAAAACATTAGTACTATTTGAAGAATTGCCCCAGATGTGGGTACCATATATTAGATGGGAATGGAAAAGACCAAAATATACATGTCTAAGAACTGAAAATGATACACAACAGACAAGCCTCCGAAGAACAAAGATCACTCTAGATAATTTATTACATACATATGTTATATGGTCATGCCAAAGTAATTTTCTGTCTAAATTGAATCCCAGAAGTTTAACTGAAGACAGTTCATTTTCACAGTCTCTTAAACTAAAAGTCATCTTTTTAGTTTTATTTTGATTTACTACAAACATATTATTACTAAACCAACTTTCAGCTGATTGTATTATCTGAAGAGTTTGAATTTTAAGTTCATCAAGATCACAGTAACTACTAATAAATGAAGTGTCGTCTGCATATAAAACTGGCAAAGACGGAACATCATAAACCACGTCGTTAATCATAATGATAAAAAGAAGTGGCCCAAGAATAGATCCCTGAGGCACACCGCAGTCAATGTTTAGTATGGCGGACCAATCATTATTTATATAAGCACTTTGTTTTCTATTCTTTAAATAAGAAACAAACATTTCCAAAGTAATACCCCGAACACCATAGTGCTGAAGTTTCAGTGATAACAGTTCATGAGAGACACAATCGAAGGCCTTGCTTAAATCCATTAAGATGAGGGAAGCATATAATTTATTTTCAAAAGCGTCAAGGATATAACTTACAACAGATTCGACAGCAGCAACTGTAGATTTACCATTTCGAAAGCCAAACTGGGCAGGAGTAAAGACATTATTTTTCTCTAGGAATGAGCACAACTGTTCCTTCATAATGGATTCAAAAATCTTCGAAAAGACTGGGACTATAGATATAGGACGATAATTTTCCATGAGGTCTTTATCACCTTTCTTAAAAACTGGAATAACCTTACTTGTCTTGAGAAGATCTGGATAGATACCTTTAGAAAAACATAGATTGACCAGTTTGGCAACCGGAATAGCAATTTCGTTAACTACTTCTCTCATAACTGAATTAGAAATGTCGTAAAAATCTGTTGACTTCGATAATTTAAGAGATTTTGCTGCCCTAATAACGTCAACTGGATAAACATGACTCCAGAAAAAAGTTTGAATAACACAGGGAGATTTGACACAGTTACTTTGAGTGTTATTTATATTCTGACAATCTACATTTTCTATTAATTCGGTTACAGAGTCTTTACAGAATTTATTAAAATCATTTGCAGAAAATTTGACTTTGTAAGGCGCGTTTGCATTACCAGTTTCTGTTTTTACCACATTCCAAGAAGCTTTACATTTATTACTTGCATTCATTATATATATGTCATTAGACTTGCGTTTTGCTTCCAATATGGCTTCCTTGTATTCTCTTCTTAAAGAGCGATAATAGTTATTGGCTGCAACAGATTGTGTGCATTTCCAGATTGTATGAGCTACCCGAAGTTTGTGATTTAAACTTTTGAGTTCACCCGTATACCACTTATTGGCCGATTTGTCATACTTCTTGTTACGAAGTTTACGAAGAGGACAACATTGATCAAATAAAGATTTAAATGTATTAAAAAAATTATTAAATGCAAGATTAGGGTCTTCGGTTAAAAAACAGTCATCCCACTCAATGCAATTCAAACACCATCTCAAATAGTTAAAACTGTTAGATCGTAAATCTCTGCCATAACATTTGTTTACATTAAGATTATCGGTATCATAATTACTAATACAATTAATAGAAATACACAAAGAAACGTGATCAGATAATAAAGAATCTATAACTTGAACATTATAATCTTCAATTCTTACATTAGTTAAAATGTTATCTAAACATGAGTTACCACGGGTAGGTAACAAATTTGTGTAAAAAATGTCATAAGAAATGTCATAAATGTCATATTGATTTAGTCAAGAAAATTAAGCCATCACATTAGATAATGACGAAATACTTATGACATTAGACATAAAGAATCTCTAAACTAACCTACCAATACAAGAAACTTTACAGATAATAGAAAATAACTTACGTCACAACGAAGAAAATCCTCTAGTTACAGAGCGGATAATAAAATTAACTTCAGCAATACTCCAACAAAATTATTTCAAATTTAATAATGACATTTATTTACAAAATAATGGGCTAGCATTCGGGTACGATAGCAGAAATATTTCTCCAAAATTTAGAAGCTAAGTGTTTACCTATGAGCAGCTTTCTACAGTTCTCACCCAGATTGAGGCCTGTCTAAACTCTCGACCTCTCCTACGCCTAAGTGATGATCCTAGCGACTCATCCTATCTATCTCCTGGACACTTTCACATTGGTGAAAAATTCACAGCCCTTCCTTCTCCTCCCAAGGCAGAGAATGTCTCTCATGTTGCTAAATGGCATCAGCTACAAACCTACATACATCACATATGGCAGCGTTGGTCAGCTGACTACCTACATTCCCTGCAGCAGAGGCAGAAGTGGTCTGCGTCCAGCCAAAACATTCAGATTGGTACTCTTGTCCTCCTGAAAGAAGATAATTCTCCACCGCTCAAGTGGAAACTGGGAATCATCTCATCAGTGCATCCTGGTGACGACGGTTTAGTGCGTGTTGTGACAGTGCGTACGTCCAGTGGTGAATACAAGCGACCTATTGTAAAAGTGTATCCCTTGCCTAAACAGTAAAGTGTTATCTTGATCTATCAGCAAAGTGTTATGTAAAATCTGTCGATTTTAGGCGGGAGTTATGTTAGATCAAGAGTCTATAAGTTTTTATGGTTTAAATTTGCCTCTGTGTTAATTGGCGCGACCGCCAGTAATTGCCGCCTAGTTTCATCATTTCCTGGCTGTGCAGGCACCTGCTTGCCATGCCACGACAGTGCTAGTTAGTTGAGATCGAGATGCAGCAATTACAGTCACGCGTCACAATTGCTTCTAAGTTCGGGACAGTTTTCGCTCTGTATACTTAGTGCTCATCTTCAATTCCACACCTATTTGCTCCTGTAGTTGAAGGCAGCTTGCGTGTGGAGTTCCGGGAATCAGATTGTATTTTTAGTACAAATTAAAATTATTCCACTGTGTTCTTAGCCTAGCAGCCACGTGCAGTGAAACAAAGGACTGGTGCTAGCGCTTATATAATCCAACTTGGCGGGAGTGTTGTATTGCTCCTAGAAATAGTAACTGTATTTAAACACATCTATTATAGTCTTGTTAAGTATTTATACAAATTTTCATTATTCAGAGTTCAGGCTTCCTGAAAATATATTATTGCAAAACCCTCAAACTTAAATCTCTGTTCCAGCTGACCTACAGTCCTAACTCCCCTTCGTTTTAATTTAAGTGGTTTTCCTCCCGTACCGGATTTCCCAATCACAAACAAAGTAATACCAAAACAACATAATGACCACAATGAAATCAAAGATAATTTCTATCCTAGACTACTTAATTTAACTGACTTTCACTTGAATGACAATGAAGTCAAGACACTAGAACTAGGATACAAATACAACTTCCACACACACACACACACATACACACACACAGAACACATTACAGACTAACATCATCGACGCAGAAACGGCAATTTCACAATTACCATTAGATAAACAAAATGAAATGAGAAATAAAGTAGCCAACAAAATTAAAACAATAAGACAAGATGATAAACCCATAAATATCGATAAAACACATATACAATCCATAAATAGTCTTAACAAAAAACTAAAAGAAAATGATATTAAACATGCTAAGGCAGACAAAGGTAACACTATTGTTTTACTAAAAAACAATGAATACAACAAAAAAACGAAAGAATTCATTGAAAACAATAATATAATCAAAATAGACAATGACCCTACAGAAAAATTCCAACAGTCCATGAAAAAAACGACGAAGAAATCTGAATTTATCTTAAATCAAAGAGACATTAAAAATAACACCCTTATGAATCCCAAGCCACCTATACTTAGAGCACAGATAAAAACGCACAAAAACAACCAACCCATCAGACCAGTAGTAAATTTTAGAAATGCCCCGTCTTACAAAATATAAAAAACAATAAACAAAATGCTTAAACAAAAACTGAAGATTAAAAACAAATATACCATACAAAACTCTATTGATTTAGTCAAGAAAATTAAGCCATCACATTAGATAATGACGAAATACTTATGTCATTAGACATAAAGAATCTCTACACTAACCTACCAATACAAGAAACTTTACAGATAATAGAAAATAACTTACGTCACAACAAAGAAAATCCTCTAGTTACAGAGCGGATAATAAAATTAACTTCAACAATACTCCAACAAAATTATTTCAAATTTAATAATGACATTTATTTTCTAAATAATGGGCTAGCAATGGGATCCCCCCTTTCGGGTACGATAGCAGAAATATTTCTCCAAAATTTAGAAGCCAAGTGTTTACCTATGAGCAGCTTTCTACAGTTCTCACCCAGATTGAGGCCTGTCTAAACTCTCGACCTCTCCTACGCCTAAGTGATGATCCTAGCGACTCATCCTATCTATCTCCTGGACACTTTCACATTGGTGAAAAACTCACAGCCCTTCCTTCTCCTCCTAAGGCAGAGAATGTGTAATACGACATATCTATCAAGATGGGGACTGTTTGATCATGTTCAGAGAGAGCACTGTGGGAATAATCAGGTAAGAAGCTAACTTTACTACAGATGTAATTTATATTAGGGAAATAAAAGATTATTGAAAACTTATAGTTTTTTATTTTTGATTTCCAGAACGCAGTGGGACGAGAGGTCAACGCTCAGCTAGAACCCTGTCAGCGTGATTCTCCTCGTCCTGATACTAATCATCAGGATCATGGTGTTGTATCCAGACAATGCAGACCTTCAAGCCCTCAACCTGGACCGAGCCATCATCATGGACATACTCCAATCCCACAGCCCGGATCAAGCCCTAACCACCAGCAAATTATTCACCAAGGACCCTCATCAAGCCCACAGCCTGGACCGAGTCATCAGGATCATACACAGGTTAGGCGGAGTGATAATGGGGGTAAAATGGTATTGTTACAAACTGCATTTAAATCCAGATTAAAAACATGTTGCATATAACATTCCAGTTGGGGACATTCAAACTAATTTGGAATAATATTTCAATGGCATGATAAAGAAACTAAAAGAGGATATAAAATTGATTAAAAATGTCAAGGGTAACTAATTCGTTGAATGCGAATTCGAAAATATTCAAAGCGAAACGTGCATGAAAAATTTCAAAACAAAAAATACTGCATTCGCTACAAGTAGTGATGTGGATCGGATCGTAAGAAATAATTTTGCTAAAATATGTGCCGAACTATGAAGGGTTCGGGTTGGCATTTAAAAAAGGTACATAAAAAAGAACTGCGGATAAATAAGCATATCCCCCTCGCCAAAGCTAATTCGTATATAGACATGCCTATGAAATATAAACATTCACAGTCAGTTATCAATGTGAGGAATTGTGATGATATGTGTTTTAAATACTGTATCCTATCTAAATATATCAAAAAGAACAAAGATCTTATAAGCTCATATACACAACGCCCTGACCTGGAAAGTAAATATGATTGGACTGATGTTACATTTCCCACACAACTAAAACAAATATCTAAATTTGCAAAAAGAAACAACATTTCTATAAATATATACGCAATTGAAGATGTAGTCACTAATACATATCCATATATGGATCATGAAATTTATCCCTATAGTGTTTGCGATACTGAAGCCGATGACCATCATGATATACTTTACATTACCGATGGAGAACGTGCTCATTTCTGTTTCATAACCAACTTGGAAACATTAGTTCGATCGCAAATCACACTTTCGAAGAACTATAAAATCTTCAGAATATGCAGGCGGTTCTTCTCACATTTTAAAGATAGCGAGACGAAATCTTCGATTGTCAAACTGGCAGAACACAAAAGACTTTGTATGTATTTTAAGCCTATTAAATATGAAATACCAGTACCCGAAAAGAGCATAGTTCGATTTGAAAACCACGAACACAGTAAAAAAGTAAGATTCGTAGTTTATGCAGATTTTGAATGTAGCCCGTTGCGGGCTGAGCAGGAGATCCTCAAAGCAGTTGGACGATACAGTATCAGAAACATGTACCATATAGCTACTGTTATATGAAAAAAAGATAGCGAAGGTACATATTCCACACTAAAATTATACAGAGGTAAAGATGTAGAAAAACACTTCATTAGCAATTTTATACAATATATTAAAGTAATCGAAAAAGAGGTATTACAGCAGACTATTGCGATGCTTCCTCTGACAGAAGAAGAACGCATGCAATTTGATAATGCATCCAAATGCCACATTTGTCAAAAAGAAAACTTTACAGAAATTAACCGTAAAATAAAGGATCATTGTCATATCACGGGGAAGTATAGAGGACCTGCACATAATGAATGTAATTTAAGATACAGAACACAAACAGTTATTCCTGTAATTTTACATAATCTTTCAAGTTATGATGCACATTTCATATTAAAATCATTAGGTTTCGATGAAGGTAGAATAGATGTCATTCCTACTAACCAGGAAAAATATATTTCGATTACAATATATGTTCCCCGCGAAGTGAAGAATGCATATCTCAAATTGAGATTTATAGATTACTTTAGGTTTTTAAACAGTAGTTTATCATCTCTTGCCAACAACCTACCCAAAAACAAGTTTATTGAGACACAAAAGTATTTGAAAGAAAACACTCATTTAGTGGTACGAAAAGGAGTATTTCCATATGACTATATAACATCAGACCATGTATTTTCTGAAGAGAGCCTGCCCCCTAAAGAATGCTTTTACAACAAGCTGATGGGGGATCATATCACGGACGATGACTATTCACACGCAAAGAAAGTTTGGGAGAAGTTTAATTTGAAAAACTTGGGCCAATATTCAGATATCTATCTAAAAACTGACGTGCTAATTCTAACGGACGTCTTTGAAAATTTCCGAGAGATGTGTTTAGATGTATATGAATTGGATAGCGTTCATTATTATACAACACCGGGGTTCGCATATGCTGCAATGCTAACATATACAGGAATCGAACTATCTATAATGTCAGATATAAACATGATTTTAACTGTTGAAAGGGGGATTAGAGGTGGGTTTTGTCAAAGTGTGACCCGATATGTAGAATCAAGTCAGAGCAATTCAATAATGTATTGGGATGCAAACAATCTATACGGCTGGGCAATGAGTCAGTGTCTACCATATGGTGATTTTAGATGGTTGACGGATGAAGAAATCGCCGTGATAGACATAGAAACAATACCGGATGATTTTTCGAAAGGCTACATATTAGAAGTAGATATTCAATACCCAGATCATCTGCATGAGAAACACCAAGACTTGCTGTTCTGCGCTGAAAGTATGTGTGTTCAAGGTGATACGCAGACTAAATTATTAACAACGTTATATAATAAAAACAAATATGTTACTCATTACAGATCATTAAAGCAGGCTCTTTAACATGGTCTTAGGTGTGTAAAAATACACAGTGCTATCGAATTCAGCCAATCCACATGGTTGAAAGCATACAATGACGTGAACAATATGAAACGAACTATGGCTGCAAATGACTTAGAAAATAATTTTTTAAAGTTAATGAATAATGCGGTGTTTGGTAAAACTATGGAGAATATTAGAAATCGCATTGACTTTAGGTTAATTTCCAATATGAAACAATTAAATAAATTGATAAACAAATGTAATTTCGTGGACCGTACGATATATGATGAAACATTGGCCGGAGTTTTGTTAGAAAAGACTAAATGGCTCTTTACAAAAGCCGTATATGTTGGTATGTCCATTTTGGATATTTCAAAAACACACATGTACAGATTTCATTACGATGTAATGCAGCCATTGTATGATACAAACCTACAACTTTGCTATATGGATACAGATTCCTTTGTTTACAACATACATACTGATAACTTACATAGGGATTTGTTAAACATATTTGAACATCTTGACACTAGCAATTGGACAGAATCATCCATTGTATTCTATACATAATAAAGGTGTACTAGGGAAATTTAAGGACGAATTAGCAGGGGAAAATTGATAAATTCGTATCGCTAAGAGCTAAAATATTTGCCATGCAAATATGTGGCGGTAGGGAAATAAAAAAAAGCAAAAGGAGTAAAAAAGAGCACAGTACAGAAATAAATATCTTTTTTCCGACTATGTTAATTGTTTAAAACAAAACACTGTCACATATTCAGAAAATCGATATATCACATCAAAAAAACATGAGATACATTCAATATGTGTAAATAAAAAACTCTCGTTGCCACTGAGAACAAACGTAAAATAATGCGAAATGGGATAGATACATTACCATATGGCCACAGACATATTACATGTTTGAACAAGTTTATATAACCATCCGCTCATAAATACCTTGGTCCTGGTTCTTTTCCGGTCAGTTTGCTGTGTGCAACGGTGAGGAATAAAACTATAAAACAATGGAAGTGGGAAACGGTCTATATATTGATATAGATCCGCAGAAGAATGAGAAATTGGGGAACTATCGATTTGTATCAACACCAAAAGTAAAAAGAATAGTCAAGGAGGGGGATGTGCTTACATATACCATCGAGTGTTCAGATTATGATCCCAAGGAAATTAAATTCACACTAGAAGTATATAACCCGAAAATAAATTCTACCAATTTGAGAATTTCGAAGCTAGATGGAGAATATGAAGAATTCCGCATCATGGCAGAGAAAGAGGAGATACGATCACTTGGTGATATGGGAGACTTTGTAATCATTACAGATGAAGCTGAAGAATCTGACATTCTGGGAAAGGTATATGGGGAGTGCACTATGAAGTTAACTACTTGGAAAATGGATCCTGTGTGAATAGCTGTTTGCAACTTACTCGGACATGATGAAGTTCGCACCGGTATTGAATTCGATGGGCAGAACAAGTATGGCATTCCAGCCCACTTCGGAGTGATGGTTAAATCCAGTCAGCACACCGGAATTGAAATCGATGCACGGAACAAGTATGGTGTTCCAGCCCACTTCGGAGTGACGGGGAAATCCATCTATACCTGCTTCCATAAATTATCCCCAACGTTTCCATACATGCTAACCTTTGTTAACTTTGAAGAAAACACCTGGCCTCATAATTATTGTAAATATGTGGTCAACACCCAAACACTTGTTAACCTTGAAGAATAACCACACCTGTCTCCAACCTGTTTCCATAAATTTTGTCCCACCATTTCCATACCGTTAACCTTTTGCTGACATTGAAGAAAACAACTGGCCTCATAAATCATTGCAAATATGCGGCCAACGCCCAAACACTTGTTAACCTTGAAGAATATCCACACCTCTCTCCAACTTGCTTCCATAAATATTCTCCCACCATTTCTATACTCGTTAACCTTTTGCCGACATTAAAGAAAACACCTGGCCTCATAAATCATCCCCACTACCTTAAACAGGAGAGATATAAAGCAGGAACAAAGCTCAGTAGAGCCTGTATTAGCAGGAACGCGATCGAGACTACATCATCTTCAAACAATCTTACAACAATCTTACTATGGCAACTTACAACAGAAACGGAGGAGGATATGGTCCAATGGAAGTCGTTGACTCGAAACGAGGAAGAAGATCTGCTACCAAAACAAAACGCATCGAAAGCATGGAGACTGATAAGTACTCAAGAGAGAACTCTGCAGAAAGTGTACCTGACCATAGTGCAAGTGAAGATGCTTCTGCTGGATCGAGTATTCTTCAGGAATTTAACCAACTTGGACGTGGCGGCGCATATGATGACGTTATGCGGAAACTGGAAGTCTTCACTGTCGAAGCCGAGTATCCAATCAAGCGGGCACGAGCCGTGAATACTAAGTATGGACGCCGTGTGGTGTTAGATTTGGTAGATAGTACCAGTGTGTTTTTACCCGCACGTTTTTCAACGTTCAATGACGGTAACATTTTAAAATTAAACAGTGGACGTTTTGCTGTTGTGAGGCCCGGCATGCAAGATGTTGGGAACGCGCGCTTCATTAATGTAGAATTGGTACACATGGACTAGAAATTTGTCGGCATATGTAACAAGAGATCAAATATATTTATATATAATAGCCAAACATTCGAAGTAAATTGACATGTTACAATAGTATTCCAAGTTATGTGGTAAAAAATTAACAATATTTATCAAATGTAAACCAGTGTGTATTGTGGATGTGCGTATGTGTTGTTATGTGAGAATAAAGAAATTACATATGTATTTGTATAATTGTTATTAACCCTAGCAATCCTATCATGATGTTCACCTATAGGAGGAGAGGGGAGGGGATCATGTATATATATATATATATATTATGATCCGATAGAGAAAGAAGATTTTCATACGAGATAGTAGCATCGACGTATGAACTACAATGAATGCACTGTTTCATTAAGAGACGTGCGATGGAATTCGACATTGGATATACTATGATAAGGCCATATCATGGGGATCTTGTTGTGATTGGAGGTATTGTGATAATCAATGTAAACTTTTTAAAAGTGTTAAAAACATGAAGACATGTGATGAAGGGACTACTACGGAGAAGAGGACTTCAAGCGATGCGTGTACGCAAACAGATAATCTGACTTTAACATATGAAGAACTCACAAATGTAAACAATTTAAATATGTTAGGAGAGTGGCTAGGACAGCTTGATAAAGTGGAAGAGAATGGAAAGTAATAATAAAAGGTATTTTAATACAAAGCCATATTATTTTTTTATTCCACCAAAACTGTAAAACGTTAACATTGGTTAAAGCACAGTTTGTAGTATTAACACAATGAAACATACACTTTAACTGATTGCTTTGTACATCTAGATTGTTCTTCAATGTCTCCAAGCTAGGACAGCCATGTAATTCTAGGTCTGAAATGTATCTGTTTAAAACACTTTCAAAAACATCTTTTTGGACATTCCTTTCACATACACATCCGTATTATATTTCACGCACTCTTGAAGTATGGGCTTTAATTTGTTATAAGGTAAAAATCCAATATCCCACTTCAGCCCATGGAACACATATTCAAGAAAGTATTTTGATTTGACGTTTGGAACAACGTCATCAGGAGGAAGAAACACGAAATGTGCTAATTTCTCACCGCACATCACAGCAACCTCCTTGGCGATGAATTTATTATTAACTGTATAGAATCCTTGGACATCTAACACACAAGCAGACATCTTCATATAATGTTTGTGACAATGCCTGAGAGTGGTTTATACTTCAGTTTCCTATCATGTATAGCGAGGCAGTAGATCTTAGTGTTAGCAGGTAAGTTTTCCGAAGCAGTGATTTCAGCTCTTATATTTACGGCCCCTGTTTTTATTTCCTCTTGTTACTTGGAACAGTCGATGACGAAAAGTGGAGCCTTTGTCACGAACTCCTCTCTATTTAACATCGGACTAGAGGAGTGTCCATAATATGAGTTTTAGAATGCACAGAATCGATCATGTATCGCTTGTCAGAAAATTCTTCATTCAACTCCTTGAAATTTTCTTCCAATTGGCCCACAAGAATACTAGCCGTAGTAGAGATGAAATTCTGATCAACATCTGGAATTTTCCAAAGTGAAGCCTGATTATCGTTGAGTGCTGCTTCCCGCACTCGGGCCGGCAGCGAATCGAGCTCCACATGTTGCACATCCGAAAGACCACGGATGGAAGCCTCGTAGTACAACTCTTCCTTACGTAGCAGGTCGAATTGAACCTTTTCTCTCGACATCATGCAAAGAGAAAAAAAATACCAAGAGTGAAAAAAAATTCAATTAGAATAACCTATCACCTGCCCTCAAAAAAAATTCCTTACGGAATGAAAAACTGGATTACGTACGACTGGGTAAGAACAAAATTGAAACCGATAAAATGTCGACTGAAGAAACCCAGAAGAAAAAATAGATGTTAACTGTAGAACTGTAACTTTTATACGCGTAATGTATCGCAGAAGTTTAACCTATGCAGTGGAATGTAAAGATCAAAAATAGATGTTACGATCAGCGATTGACAAATAAGCACGTAGCATCTAAACAAGGTCAATGTAATTGTAGCCTAGTACACGGTGATCCAGAAATACAAAATTTGTTACTGTAATACTGTAGCTGCTGCTATACACGTAATAATTTAATGCACAGAATAATTTAGTTCGTCTTTGCAAGCGATAAGATAGTGGAACTTTTGAATGGGCGATAAACCACTATTATTTACAATCAAACCGGAAAATGTATAATAATAATGCTTGAATTTAGTTACGTCGCCTGTGAACACTGGAAGCTGAATCGTTGGCAGTTTTATCACATTGCTCGTCTGCGACGCACTGGAGTTCACTGTTTGTCATGTGTCACTGTTGTTTGAATTGACACTAACTGAAGTAGGCTTACGAGCATGCATTAACTCACTTAACCTTGCTTTTAGATCAATATATAGTCTTGATACCTCGTCTGCATATTGTATGTGAGTATCAAGTTCTGTATCAGTTTCCACCAAAGATTCAATCTGCGTTTGCACAGCTTCAAACTTGTCAATTTCATCCAATAACTTTTCATAATGCGCTTTGATCAGAAATACACTAACATTTTCAGATATGTCGTTGAGAAAGTTCTGTGTCAGTGTAAACTTTCTTTTACTGACACCTCGACGCCTGACTAAAGCCTTAACCTCCTCTTCCATGTTGAGACGAAACAGTTATTTTATATGTTGACAGAAGAAAGTGATTAGGCAGTCCACTGTAGTCTGGGGGTGGCTGGCTTCTCGCTGGAGACGGCTTACCATGAACACGCGCGGAGAAGCAGCCCAGCTGACGCGGAGACACGCTGGAGGCAGTTGAAGGTCAGAGCAGTAGAGCCGAGCGCGCCACGACAACCCGAGATAACACGAAGTAACACGAACGTCCACACACGTTGTATAATGTTCAATTTTCAGAAAATTGTTGCAAATCAAAATCCTGCACGGAGGAACCAAATGATTGGGATAATTAACTTAAAATAATAAGGAGAGAATGGACTGTAGGACGCTGAGTCAGGGATTTAGAATTTTGATTCGTTGCAATACAATATATTCAGGAAGCCTGAACTCGTAATAGTTGAAATTATATTAACACTTAACACGTGATACTTATAAATGTGAACAAATGAAACACAGGATAATTATGAATGTAGTTAGACACAGTTACTGTTGCTAGGAGCATACACCACTCCCGCCAAGTATCTTCTATAGGCGCTAGTACCAAGTTTCTTTGTTACGAACACACGTGGCGACTAGGCCATTAACACAATGGGAAGAATTGTAATTTGCACCGAAAATACAATATGAGTCTCGGAATCTTACACACGCGCTGCCCAATACTTAAGGAGCGAAATGGTGTGGAAATAAGATGAGTACTAAGCTTACAGAGTGAATATTGTCCCGCGGAAGGGAGCAATCGAAACACATGCCTGCACGCTACTGCATCTTGATTACTACTAACTGGCGTGGGGAAGCCGTAAGCAGGTGCCCACACAGGAAATGACAATAACACGCGGGAATGAATGGCGGCTCGCGCCAAACAACACAGAGGCAAATTTGAAACATATAACTTATAGGCTCTTGAGCTAACAGGTCTACCTCACTAACAGACAAGTTATGTAATATGCAGACTATCAGACACACTAATTAATGATTTTTTGTGACCAGGCTCCCACAGTTATTGTACAGTTAACATTCAAGATGGATATATGAAAGTATTCATGAACCACAGATTATTGTCTCTGTTGGACACTGCATCAGAATATTATAGGAGAAAAATTCCTCCGACACTGGGACTTGAACCCAGGACTTTGGCTATTCGCGCCAATGCTCTACCAAACTGAGCTAAGCCGAAGGTCAATTCACAGCGCCAGATGGAACCTTCCTTCCCTTCATAGGAGGAATATTCTCATGTAGTGTCCAATGGAGACAATAATCTGTGGTTAATGAATACTTACATATATCCATCTTGAATGTTAACTGTACAATAACAGTGGGAGTCCGGTCACAAAAATCACTAATTAGTGTGCCTCACAGTGCTGCATATGACATAACTTGTCTGTTAGTGAGGTAGACCATTAAGGGCATTCAATCATAGGAGGAAGGTTCCATCTGGCACTGTGAATTGAACTCTGGCTTGGCTCAATTGGTAGAGCATTGGCGCGAATAGCCAAAGGTCCTGGGATGAAGTCCCAGATGAAGTCCCAGTGTCGGAGGAATTTTTCTCCTATAATATTCTCATGTAGTACCCAACAGAGACAATAATCTGTGGTTCATGAATACTTACATATATCCATCTTGAATGTTAACTGACAATAACAGTGGGAGCCCGGTCACAAAAATCATTAATTAGTGTTCCTCACAGGTTCTGCATATGACATAACTTGTCTGTCAGTGAGGTAGACCATTAAGGGCATTCAATCATAGGAGGCAGTTTCCATCTGGCGCTGTGAATTGAACTCCGGATTAGCTCAGTTGGTAGTGCATTGGCGCGAATAGCCAAAGGTCCTGGGTTTAAGTCCCAGTGTTGGAGGAATTTTTCTGCTATAATATTCTTATAAAAGTGGTTTTTGAGATATTCGAAGATAATAAGTTTGAATCTAACAGTTTTTAATTATTTTTAAGGCTTGTTTAGCTTTTTCATATGTTTCATTCCAATCTTTACCACTAATTATTAGTTGAATAAAAACTTCAGAAAGTTACTCAGGAATACAGCTTATATTCTGAGATTCAAACACAACTGTCTACACAAGTCTGATAGATTTGTTGGCCCTATCAGCTTGCAAGAGCTACAGAAAGCTCATGGTGTTATCATACATGCTACTCAGAAAGAAGCCTTCTCAGAAGACATAGCTCATATTAGAAAGAATAATTGTGTTTCTAGAATCAGTTCACTACTGCAATTACATCCTTATCTAGATAAAGATAGCATACTTAGAGTTGGTGGAAGACTGCACCATACTGATCTAAACTACAATGTTAAGCATCCAATTATATTGCCTGCCAAGCACCACATAACTAATATTATTGTCAGAGACACACATCTGAAAAACTTACATGAAGGCCCTCAAGGCATACTGTACACTAAGGCAGCAGTATTGGCCCATTCATGGAGTTCAAACTGTAAAATCAGCATTAAAAGGATGTCTTACTTGCTTTAGACACAGCCCTGTTAAAGCACAGCAAATTATGGGAACTTTGCCCCAAGCCAGAGTTACACCCAACCGAGCTTTCGACACCACAGCCATAGATTTTGTAGGTCCTATCTCTCTAAAGGATCATGGTAGAGGCAAAACAGTATACAAAGCTTATATCTGTATGCACATATGTCTATGTACCAAAGCAGTACATATTGAATTGGTAACAGCAGCCACTTCAGCAGCATTCATTGCATCCTTGCAAAGATTCGTATCTAGAAGGGGACTACCTTCCCACCTATACCTTGATAATGGCAGAAACTTCGTAGGAGCCTCACGAGAGCTGAGTGAACTCTATGAACAATTCCAGACGGAGCAAGCTAACACAGATATCATGAACTTTACAGCAAATCTAAACATACAATTCCATTTTCTGCCACCAAGGGCAAGCCACATGGCAGGACTGGTAGAAAGATCTAACCGCAGCATGAAAACTATTCTATACAAGGTGATGAAAGAGACTATCTACAGCTATGAAGAAGCCAGCACTCTTCTATGCAGAATAGAAGCCATCATCAACAGCAGACCACTGACGCCGATGAGCAGCGACTCGCAAGACTACATGGCATTGAGCCCAGGTCACTTCCTCATTGGTGCTCCTTTGAATTCTATCCCTCACCCAGATTTACAGTCTATAAACCTATCCAGGCTGTCACGATATCAGTTGTTAGAGCAACAGTCACAATGCATTTGGACCAGATGGGTCAAAGAATACTTAAATACTTTGCAACAAAGACAAAAGTGGAACACAGAAACTAAAAACCTGCAAGCTAATCAATTAGTCATATTGATGGTGGACAATGTTCCTCCTATGAATTGGCCACTGGCTAGGATCCTAGAAGTTCATCCTGGGCCAGATGGTAAAGTCAGAGTAGCAACAGTTAAAACTGCTAATTCTATTCTAAAAAGGCCTATATCTAAGCTGTGTCTGCTCAGTAATTTTTTTCTCTTTTCTTGGCCCCCCCCCCAGTATGTAAGCTCGTACAGCTTAGAGCCTATTTATTATACTTTTATAGCAAATACTACTAACGAAGTATTAATACAACTCGCTAGATGGCACTGATGCCAATTACCAGCAATCAGAATTCTTGGCACGCTTGTATCTATTCATTTACATTTAGATAAAGAAAATATCTATTATACTCGGTATTGTGATAAACTAAGGAATAGTCTTACATATTTATTCCTGTTACTATTAGCTAGTATCATTAGATTCAGTAATTAATGTTAATTAGCAACAGAAAGCTACATTGCCTACATCGAGCTAATATCGATAAGTCGAGTGACAGCACATTAACATTTACTTGGCGCTACGGCCAGAATACATTAGCTTACTTAGAAGCGTCATATCGATTAGTGCAATTGATTATAGAAGCAGCTTTTGAATAGATCGATTATTCACCGCATAATAATTATTAAATTTCTCTGTAATTATACATTACAATTATAATGCAAATGCTCACATACCAATTTTTTATGTTACAGAATAATTACAGCATGTTATTATCTTTAACTCTGCCTTTATTCTGGATGGAAGCTACGTGAAACTTCTAGAAGAGCCTTCCATAGGATTCTAGAATCTGACTCTTTGTAAGATGATTATGTGAACGCATTTTGGCCGTTAGACTTCTCTCATTCTCTCACTGATCGTCGCTTCGTAAGGGCACAGCCCCAATTTAGCAACAGACCACAAGTCTGAATATATAATAGTACAGTATCTACACAACTACGCATCATGGAACCAGCATTAGCAGCCACTGCTTAATCTACCAGGAGGTGGATATTAGGACATCACTAGAACTTCGGGGAGCGTAGCTTGTAGCCATGGAAGGACTCGCTACTGGCCACCGTTCAGGATGATCCACAGCAACATAGAACTTCAGCTTCAATAACTGTACATCCCTTAACTACAGTCCGGCTAAATGCAGTCACATTCTCATCAGATGTAATCGACATGCAAGTTAAGTAATTCCAATCCAAACCTTGCATTAATTTACAAAAACCAAGCAAGGCTTAGCATCTTTATGTTATTATAAAGTAATTCTGCATGCATAATTGTAAGGAGTTTTGGCATCCTTGCAGCTCCTCTTTTCCCCTACGTGCAAGCTAAATATGCTGCCGTAGTAAATCTTGAACAATTTATTAAAGACCAAAAATATGGTCTAACATTCTTGCTTGTAACAAAGTAATTCCGTGTTTATCACGTTAAGAAGTTTTGGCAAATAATTGCAGCTTCTCTTTTCCTACTGACAGAAAGAGTATACTGCAGTAGTATTTTGAGCCAATACTGCTCAATTATTCTAAAGAATTGTAACTATTGGAACAAAAAATAAAGAAACTTGGATTGTTGTTGTAGAAAACAAACCATATTATATTATAATAATAAATGAACCTTGTATCACTCCTGAAATCTACTTAGTAAAGATAGCAGATTATAATTAAACATTGGTTAATGCCAATCACAACTAAGAGTAAGAAGAGAAGCAGTAATCTACAAGAAAAGAAGAATAAGGCAACGATTCTCTCTCTCCATTATTCCTGCTTCCTTCAACATTCCTGCAATTCTAAACTTGAATATTTTCTGGATTATAATCCAGTGGTCCTCCGAAAATCCTATTGCAAATTCTGTTAGGCACACTAGCCTACATTTTTTGGTCCTCAACGGGCCTGGATCCTTACAGTATGTTTTATGTCTATTTAAAACAGTTTAATGAACTATTAGGTATTTCAAAATAGAAAATTTTGTGGATATGTGTAGTATAGTTTTTATGATGTTTTATGAATATTTCTGGACTTGTCAATGAATGATGTTGAATACAGAAGTTTAGAACTTAGAGTTAGCTAAACAAAACAAAAACTAGTTGAGCGGGGAGGACTGAGATGTTTATTTAAAGTTTGTTGGCTGCATTGCTCTATTCTCTTATTCACTTGTTTCATTACGTAGTTAGTGGGCGCGCATGCGCGGTGGTTGCTCGTTTTTGTCTGCCTCTGAGCGAATCGCTGGTTTGTTCAGACAGAGTCGTACGAGCAGTCAACGTGATGTGACCCTGAAACTTGTGATGGCAACTGGTGTAAGAGATGGTGAGTTTTTCTTTCTTGTTCGTCTAAATTAACTTCATAGATCCCTTCAGGATTGACCTGATATTATTTTCAGTTTTTAAAGTCTGAATTATCTAAAGCATCGCAGCATGTTGGGGGGCTACCGTCGCTCGGTTACTTTTACACTCCAGCTACCCATTAGATGTAATAAAATATTGTGAGTGTTGGGGACTTCTGTATTCGTCATTTAGTATTCATTCCTGGTTTCTTCGATACATTAGTTCAAGCCCGTTAAGAATTATCAGGATGAGGAAATGTTACGTTTCGGGAGAATGCAGGCCATTTCCCTACACTAAGACTATGTTTCAATTAGAGTTTTTGCTAACAATAACTCATGATATTTTAGCATAAGAGAATGCTAGTAACATGGCGTCCTGGAAAAGCAGATTAGGGTTGTCTGTTAAATTAACTTGATGTTGGCCTATTTCCATTTGTCTGAATTAGATTTTACTGGGAATATATTGTTGTTCCTTTCTCGCTAAATTGTAATAATGCATTTAATTCAGTCGTAATGTATAGCAATATCTTTGCTGGTACTATGCTTGTCTGAAGCCATTAACTTGTTGTGTTGTCGTGTTTGTGTAAGCCATTCATAACCTTGTCTTGTAAGCTTGTATTTTTGACATCGCGTCAAGTTACGTGAAGGCCTATAGTGCTCGCAAGCTTAAACTGTCCCGTTAAATTCTAAAGTCACATTCCTTCGGTAGTTTGTCTACATTTGAGCAGTATTGTATTATAAGATTTTCTCAGTATGTACATTTAGTATTCTGTATTGCTATAGCGTTTAACTTTTCCACTTTCTTTCGTTGTTAAATATTAAAACTTGCCGTAACTTATAGTCATTCCTTTTACCGTATGTTTGGGTAGATTTTTCTCTCTTCTATTCTGAGCTTTTTCTATTGCTTATACCTTTTGATATTAGGTAGACTTTTCATATAGGTATGATTCTCTGTTAATAATTATTGCTTTCCTATTCAAAATTTCTTCTAAGTAAACATTTAACATTCTAGTTTTGGGGGATTAAAATATATTATATTTTGCTAATACGCATTGTGGTATTCTAAATTTAAAAATTTTCTCAGTGTATTCTAGCCTTTTCGGATTAACATATAATACTATATTTATACGTATTTCATGCGTATTCTAAATTTCCTGCTAGTAAATATTTTGTGCATTTTAGGTTTTGCTTCAGTATTATATTTCATCCTAATAATTATTTCTTCTTATGCAAAATTTGTTATAGCATTACTTCACGTATTTATTTAGTTTTGGCCACATCAAGATATCTCTGCTCTCACTTCAAGTTGTGATCTTAGCTCGTGTTCTGATAAATTTCACTAGGCTGTTTGATAATTGCACTTGAATTAAAATCTTCAAAGTTTTAACTGTACCTAAACCTTATTAATAACCATGCTGGTTATCTGATACATATATATATATATATATATATATATATATATATATATATATAGATGTTTGTCGTTTCTCTCTAGTTAAATATATTTAGCTGGATTTTGTAAATATTCAGGTTGAATTTATAAATAAAATTTATAGTCTGTTTTGGAAAAAAGAAACTTATGAGTCATTTTCTGTGGACTTATCCTATCCCACCTGGAATTTAGAGGATCTTCGGACCTTAGGTTATATCCCAGCACGCCCTTTTCAGATTTTGGCAGTTTGATATTTAGAAGTTAATTATATTTGCATTGCCGAAGTTTGGTACCTTCTATCCTTCTTATTGTATTGTGAATATATATATATATATCCATTTTCCCCTATTTGATTATATTGATATTTACTGAAATTATTGCTTTACTTTCTTTATACTTATTTTGCTATTCAGTATTTAATATAAATTCAGATTTTTAAAAATATTATAAGCAATATATATATACAATAATATGGTACATTATAATAAAACAACAATTCTTATTCATACCCAGAGTTGTTGCACTTATTTAGAAATAATTAAGGAATCGCGCACAATGTGCATTATCTTAACCTAAGACTTAACCTACTGACAAACACCCAGTCCTGAACCCGGGAAAGGGATTTTTCACTACTGAAAAATCCCCGACCCGTCCGGGAATCGAACCCGGGCCGCCGGAGTGGAAGGCAGGCGTGCTACCGACTCACCCACGGCGAACGTTGGAGAAAATTTTGGTGACCTATATATACAGATAATATATAATCTAACAGAAAGCCAAGTTAGTTCAATAACAGCATGCTCAAGTATTCTATCCTCGTTAAAGCAAGTAATGTGGGTTTTTTTATTGAATTGAAGGCCCAGGTTATTTCTTATAAAAATGGCTACACCTCCGTTTTTATGAGAGATACGGCAGTAGAAATCAGCTAGAGAGAAGTTAATTACATTTACAAGGGAGATCTCATTCTTATGGAGCCAGAGTTCAGTTAAACATAAGATGTTGATGTAAGAAAGCTCAGATTGTAGTAGGATATTTAGCTCATCGATTTTGAACTTAAATCCTGGATGTTTAGATGCATTAATGTTAAGTTAGGCGGTCCAGAATGTTTGTTGGGCACAAAAAATCTTTTAGATGAGATGGCGGCCTGCTGACTCGAACAGTTCTGGAGATGCCGGGTTCAACAGCAACAATTCCTGGAGGCTGATTTTCAGATTTTGTGGATGAGGGTGATGATTCCAAACTAGGAGATGAGTTTGGGAGGCTAAGATGTATCGTTTTGTATATCTTTGATGGTTAGAGAACTTTTGTATACATGGTATTCTAGGGGCTTAGTAATGGTGGAGTTGGTTTTACATTTTTTTAAAGTTTATGTTAGATTCTTCCATTAATGAATTGGCCTATGTAAGCAAACTATATTTTATGTTTTATGTTTTGTAAATAGGTATGTATGGGTATGTGTGTGAATGTGTGTGTGTCCTGACTTGTTCCACATCCAAATTTCTTGGATCCATGGAATGCAATATTATTAGTATTAGTATTACTATTAGTATTTATCAGTTTTTACATAAGTAGGTTGAGTTGTTAGTGTCTGTGGTATTCTATCTTCTATGTAGAATGCTTTGGGCATGTTTGACATTTTTGCTCTGAGTATACATGCTCTGTTGTTAATTTCATTCTGTATGGTGTTGTTGCATGTGTACATTATGGCTGCTGTGTTGGTTCTTTTAACTGCTCCAGTAATTATTCGGAGTAGCTGATTTTGGAGAGTTTCCAGCTTGTTTATTGTATCTTCTTTAGCCGTAACCAGGACTTCTGCTCCATACGTTAATATTGGTTTCATGTAGGCCTATATTTTGTATGTTTGATTTAGAGTTTCTAATGGGCTTCCCCATTTTGTACCAGTTAATCTTTTTAATATACAGGCTTTTCTATGAATTTTCTCTTCTATTTTTTCCATGTGTTGCCTCCAGTTTAATTTACTATCAAGATGCATACCTAGGTATTTTGTACAGGTGCTTTTAACAATGTTCTGGCCATTAATCTTAATATTGAAGTCTTCGTTTTTGTGTTTTGTAGAAAATTATCAGGTGAATTTAATGATTAGATTGTGTAACTTACCAAAGGTGTAGAAGAGTTTAAGTAAACATGCTTTGGTGAATGCTTGAACGCTAATAAATACTGGGATTGATCTCTTCTAGCTTGTTAGCTTGATGTATGTTTTGAAAAGTGTATTGTGGTTTATTGTTATTCAAATTATTCAAAAGTAGTCGAACGTTTAAAACACTTTTAGCTCACTTTACGTACCATTACTAGGACATGTTTCAAGAGGTTAGTACCCTCCCATCGTCGGCTAGTGGTCGACTGGCGTTCTGGCGACTGTGACGTCACGACGTCATCTGCAGGCGGGATCTCGAAGTTCATGGCATGGTCTTCATTCTTGATAATGAAAATTGTTTCCCATACATTCAATTCGGATGTTTCTTTCACATGTTTTAACAGTTTTATATCTTTCTTAACATGGTGGTTTTCTGTCCAGCAGTTGTGAGCGACTGCGGATTTTTCAGTTTGCATTATTGTCACGTTTCTTAGATGCTCCTTCAATCTTGTCTCTAACTTCCTCTTAGTTTGTCCAACATATACCTGGAGGCAGTCATTGCATTCTATTTGGTATATGCCTGAGAGTTCAGTTTTTGGTTTGTTGTTTTTCAATGGATGGTTTAGTAGATTCCTAATGGTGAATTTGTTTTGTGGTGCTAATTTAATATTGTAATCCTTAAATACTTTTTCAAATTTGTGAAACCATTTGGGGTGGTAATTGAACTTCTTGAAAACTTTTTTGTTGTTTCTAGGTTTTCTAATGTACTAATTTCTTTTATTTTGTTCCTCTTTGTGTGTCTTTTGATCATCTTATCTATGAAGTTTGTTCTAAAACCATTAGTGACTGCCACTTCCTGTATATGTTGATACTCTAAATTATATTCTGTCTTGGTCATTGGTATGTTTGTGAGTCTATGTATGAGGCTGTGAAAGATAGCAAATTGATGGGCTTTGGGGTTATGTTCGTTTTATTTTATGTAGTTATCTACATGTGTGGGTTTCCTATAAATTCCAAATTTCAGTTTATTCTGTTCTTTCATGATTTTCAAGTCTAGGAAAGGTAGCCAACCGTCTTTTTCCATTTCCATTTCCATTGTGAATTTTATCAATGAGTCTTGTAAGTTTAAAAGCTTAACAGCGTCTTCTGCAAACCTTTTTGGAATAATGGCGAAGATGTCGTCGACATATCTGAGCCAACTTTTGAAGATGTGTGGGAAGGCTTTGGTAACCTATAATTCTAAGTTGTTCATGAATAGGTCAGCTAGCAAAGGTGACAGTGGGCTAGATAAGATGATCAAAAGACACACAAAGAGGAACAAAATCAAAGAAATTAGTACATTAGAAAACCTAGAAACAACAAAAAAAGTTTTCAAGAAGTTCAATTACCACCCGAAATGGTTTCACAAATTTGAAAACGTTTTTAAGGATTACAATATTAAATTACAATATTAAATTAGCACCACAAAACAAATTCACCATTAGGAATCTACTAAACCATCCATTGAAAAACAACAAACCAAAAACTGAACTCTCAAGCATATACCAAATGCAGGGTGCGGCAAAACATCCTCCCTATTTTAAAGTTCAAATAAAAAACACATGGATCAAAATAAAGAAGCTGTATTAACATGAATGATTCTACACAGTGGGAAGTTTCATGTTATAAACAATGAGTCACTCAAGTGGTGTCCTTCACTGTCAATGCATTGTTGAATGCGACTTCGGAAATTCTCCATCGTTCTAACCAACATTTCTTGAGGAATAAGACCAATCTCTTCCAGTATTGCATTTCTTAGGGCTGGCAGAGTCCTCGGCCGATGTTTAAACACCTCACGCTTAAGATATCCTCACAGAAAATAATCGCAGGGTGTAAGGTCTGGTGATCGTGCTGGCCAGGAAATGTCGCCATGTAAAGAAATTAAGCGCCCGGGAAACATCTGTCTCAGCACTTGGAGAGAAATCCGAGCTGTGTGAGCGGTGGCTCCGTCCTGCTGAAACCATACCTGTTCAGTTGGCAATGCATTGAGACTTGGCGAAAAAAAATGTGTTGATCATGTGAGTGTATCTTTCAGAGATTACTGTCACAGTAGCACCATTCTCTTCAAAAAAAAGTAAGGACCAATTATCTCGACCCTTCCAACTGCGCACCATACAGTAACACGGTTGCTATGCAGAGGTTTTTCATGAAGTTGACGAGGGTTCTGTCCACTCCAATAACGGAAATTTTGCTCATTATCACATCCAGATAAGTGAAAATGTGCTTCATTACTAAAAAGTACCACAGCATCTTCTGGTACAGCTTCAAGGATGTTTGCACTTGACCTCACATGATTTTCATAATCACGTTGACACAATTGATATGGTGAATCTTGCTATAAGAGCACGGAGACAGGATTAAGGTCTTTGACACTTCGCAGTGAGGCGATCTAATGTATTATACTGAAAACCCTAAACTCCCACTGTGTAGATATCATTAATATTAATACAGTTTCTTTATTTTGATTCATCTGTTTTTTATTTGAATTTTAAAATAGGGAGGATGTTTTGCCGCACCCTTTAGAATGCAATGACTGCCCCCAGGTATATGTTGGACAAACTAAGAGGAAGTTAGAGACAAGATTGAAGGAGCATCTAAGAAACGTGAGACTAATGCAAACTGAAAAATCCGCAGTTGCTCACCATTGCTGGACAGAAAACCACCATGTTAAGAAAGATATAAAACTGTTAAAACACGTGAAAAAAACATCCAAATTGAATGTATGGGAAACAATTTTCATTATCAAGAATGAAGACCATGCCATGAACTTCGAGATCCCGCCTGCAGATGACGTCGTGAGACTCAACATAAAGAAAACAGATGGCAGCACACAGAACTTCACACAACACAATCGCCAGAACGCCAGTCAACCACTAGCCGACGATGGGAGGGTACTAATCTCTTGAAACATGTCCTAGTAATGGTACGTAAAGTGAGCTAAAAGTGTTTTAAACGTTCGACTACTTTTGAATAATTAGTAAAGTTTCACTGTCTAAAAAACTTCATTTCTAAACTTTGTGGTTTATTGTGTTTTCATTTAAAATATTGTTCTTATGTTTGTAAATTTCTAATTGTTCTAAAGTATTAAGTTTAGGACTTTTATTATGTTTATGTAGAATTTGTAGAGAATTTTCTATGGAAGTAGGAATATGTTAGTTATCTAGGAAATGTTTTGCCTATGTGGATTTGTTCCTGTTAAATCTAAATTCAGAAATATGTTCTTTGTATCTTATTTTGAATGATCTTCCAGTCGGTCCAATATATACTTTATTAAAGTCTTGACAACTTAATTTATATATGCCACAGATTTCATATTGGTTGTTATTATTGGTAAATTTATTATTATTATTATTATTATTATTATTCATGTTGTGGATTTCCTCCAAAACTATTATATTATTATTTATTTTTTCTTATTATGTTCCCTTGTGTAATTGTCATATTGTTTGTGTTTCTGTTTTTCTTTTCTGTGTGTTTTTTTTTCTTATTGTTGTAGCATTAGCTTAATTATTTTGAATATCGCTTGAATTTTTGAATCTGGTGTATTAATGTAAGCGAGAATATTGTAATTGGGCATTAGCCTGTAATATTCTTAGTACAATAAATAAATAAATATTGTAGATTATTGTTGGTTTAGAAAGTGACGTTTATGTTGTTCTTCTTTAATTAATTTTGTAATTTTATAAATTTTGTTACTTGTGAAATTGAAAGTAGCATATTTGCTATGATCATTAGTATTGGTTTCTTGAGTTGGCTGAAGCATGGTTATTGGATTATTTTGTTTGCTAATTCTATTTTTATTCTTTTTGGTTAATTTGTATGCTAAATTGTTGTGGTATCCGTTGTTATGGGCTATTTGTAGAATAGTATGTAATTCGGTTTTGTAATTCTTGTAGGACAGGGGTACTTTTAATAGCCTGTATACCATACTATTAATTGCAGCTGTTTTTCATTTTTAGGGTGGCTGGAGTTGTGTTGAATTATATTGTAGGTATAGGTAGGTTTTCTGTAGATGTTAAATTTAAATCTAGATAATTTATATAACTGTTGTTAACTGTGGATTGTAATTTATTATGTAGCTTATTGAAATCTTGTACTACGTCATTAATTTTGTGTTTATTGCAGATAATAAAGATTTCATCAACGTATCTTGTATAAGTTTTTATATTGAATTTCTTGATATTGTTAGTGATGTAATGTTCTTCAATATGTTGTGGGAATATTTCGGAAATTATACCTGAAAGGGTTGAACCCATAGCCAACCCATCTTGCTGTTGGTAGATTTTGTTATTAAATTTGAAGTAATTTTGTATTAGGATAGTTTGGAGTGTGTTAATTATTTGCTCTGTTACGTTAAGACTGTCGCACATGTTAAGTAAATTTTGTTTGGTTATTTGAATTGTTTCTGCTATGGGGATATTGGTGTAAAAATTTTTAATATCTAATGATTAATGTCTTTGACTTTGTGAATAAAGTCAAAGATATTTTTTATTGTATAAGTTCTAATCTATTTTGTAATATTTTAGCTAGGTTCTTAGAGAACTTGTAAGATGGACCATTCATGAAGTTAATTACAGGCCTTATCGGTTTGTTGTCTTTATGGATTTTTATTTGAGATCTTAAAATTGGGGGTTTTGGGTTTATGTGTGTTAGTTGTTTTGTATCAATATTGCTAAATATTAAATTTGAGGATTTTAAGACTCATTTAATCATATCTTGAAATTTATCATTTGGATCTTTGGTGATTTCCAAGATATTGTTATCTTTTAGAAAATCTAGTGTCGTATTAATATATTTGGAGTTATCAATTAAGATAATAGCATTTCCTTGGTCAGCTTTAGTAATTGTTATTTTGTTTGTGGTGAGTTTATGTTATACTTTCTTAAGTGTAATGAACGATTTGAAATTTTCCTGGCGTAAAATATGAAGATATTCTTCTCGGGTTTGCAGCCAGGTAAGAGCTTTGTCGAAATCCAACGTTTCAGAGGCTGACGCCGCCTCCATCCTCAGGGAAACTGAAGTGCCAAGCATCCTGTCATGGGGAGATATATATACCAACCATTTTATATAACTCTCTGCTCAATCTAAATTTTACACCACGAACAGAAGTTATTGCATTTGCCGATGATCTGCTAATCATGACGAAAGGGAAGAGTAAATTGGAAGCCGAGAACTATGCGAACCAAGACATAAGAAAGATAGAAGGCTGGGCTCGAGAGAACAAAGTACGATTTAACGAGACCAAATCAAAAGTATTACTGATAACAAGAAAAAAGAAAATAGCTGACAGCAATGTTAACCTATATTTAAACAATAAGACAATAGAGCAGGTAGAAGTACTAAAATACCTTGGAATATATGTTGACAGAAGGTTTAAATTTGACAAACATGTTGACCAAATACATGATAAAACAATTAGCCTAATTCATTCTTTAGCAAGGTGCGCAAAACTCAACTGGGGACTAGGCAGTAAGGCTCTGTACACAATATATAAAGGAGCAATCGAACCAACCCTGATCTATGCTGCACCAGTATGGGAGGAAGCCTTAAGAAGACAGAAGAATCTTAGAAAAATTCAGAGAGTCCAAAGACTGATTAATATCAAAATAACTAAGGCTTATAGAACAATTTCGTATGATGCTTCTTGTATTATAGCCGGAACCCAACCAGTTGACGTGGTAATAGAAGGGACAGCGAAGCTATACAGAGCACTGCACGGGGAGAGAAATTACGATACCCCAGTCGAACCAGGGAACTGGGCTCACCCAGCACAAAAGTGTAAAATAAAAGAGACACAAGATGAGATTAAATACGGCATTGAGATCTTCACCGATGGAAGCAAAACAGAGGACAATGTGGGAGCAGCTGCAGCAATATTTAAACAAAATTCCATAATAAAGCAACTAAAATACCGATTACACGGGCAATGTTCAAACAATCAGGCCGAACAAATGGCAATATTAAAGGCTTTACAGGAACTCGAGCTACTACAAAACATCCCAAAAGAAGACAAAATTGCAGCAGTTTACACAGACAGCAAAACAACATTGTTCCTTATTAAAAATAACAGCAGACATTACTCTATTATAGAAAATATTCTGAAAACAATCCAAACCCTCCATCAACAACAATGGGAAGTCCACTTCGGTTGGGTCAAATCACATATTGGCATTGCCGGGAATGAACTAGCCGACAAATTGGCAAAAGAAGCGTCTATGGGTGGAAATGAATTCATCTATGACAAAATTCCCAAAACAACAATCCGGACAGAAATATATGAAACTGGGCTTAACCAATGGCAGAATAAATGGAACAGCACAACAAAAGGAGCAACAACTAAATCCTTCTTCCCAACAGTCAAAGACAGATTGAGAATAAAACTCCCAAGTAGCCCGGAATTTACAGCCATACTTTCAGGACATGGAAAAACTAAATCATATTTACACAGGTTTCATATTGAAGAAAGTCCAATTTGCCCATGCAACACAGCATATCAGAGAGTCAACCATCTCATTTATGAATGCCACAATGTCAAGGAACAAAGATCAGAATTAATAAAGGAAGTAGGCTACACAGAAAAGGGGACACCTGACCAGTCACAAATCAGCAGCTAATAAACAGACATATGAAGGCCATCTACAAGTATATACACTCCATCAACTTATGAACAGTTAGATTTAAACATTGAAAATATCCTGCAGACATCAATAACAAGATTTATATGTGTAAATAATATTGTAAATAATATTGTATTCAACTCACAATTGCAACAATAAACAAAATGTATTAATGGTAACAATCAATGTAGAATAATGTAAAAATAATGCATGTAATATTACTAGGTAATGGAGCATGCTGATAATAAATCATAAAAAAAAAAAAAAAAAAATACCAACCAGAGTTGGGCAGAGTTTCTTAAGTGTAGTCTTTTCTGTGTTATTTATACGAGTAGTATTGTGTTGTGTATCGTTATAGGTTTTCTTAATGATAACGGCTATTTGTTCTCTTAAATACGGTATGTTTGTGTATTGGGGGTGACATTTATTGATAGCTGTTTCTGCGTCAATAATATTTGATTTTATTTGATTATTGAGAGTATCTGTGAAGTTATGTTTGTCTCCCAATTCTAGTATTTTTTGTTCTTCTTTGTCTAGTTTTACTGTAGTTAAGTTTTTAACATTAGGATGGAAGGTTATGTTAAATGTTTTATGCGTCTTTTGTGCTTTTTGGGAACTTTGTTGTTCAACTTTCTCAATTTTCTTGTTTAGTGTGCAGTATTTCTTTTCGATTTCGTTTGGAAGTTTTTCAGATATACTGTTCTCTATTATCAGCCATTCATTTTTGTATATCTTGGATACTTGGTGATCTGTAGTGTATAAATACAAACATACTTAAGAGGAGGAGCATAGTTTCAAAACTTATTAATTTCACTCTTGGTAAAAATACAGTTTGATATGATTTCGCCCTATTTCTTAAGCGCTTTCTTACACTATGAACTTAGAATGGAACATTTCATGTTATATCCCATGATAATTCACTGTCAAAGTTGATGTATCGGATCAAATCATATTATGTGCATGGGAATGAACGGTTACAAACGTATTATGTACAACTTAATTTTTACACCTGGCATTCAACCCACATTTCGGATATTTCCCAATAATTTTTATGCCGATTTGTCCCTAAGTTTAGCTGTTGTATGTTATTTAATTGTATCATCATGGAAGGAAGTGAAGCTGTTCCGAAAAGATTGAAAGGAAACAGAAAACGAAACAAGACTGGGATAACCAAACGACAGCCTGAAGTGATGGCTAGGTAAGTGACATTTTGGTTTTTTGATCAACATTGTGTCAGTGTTTTATATTGTAAATTTTAATGTGCTAATGGAGTTATGAGAAATAGTGTAACAATAAAAAAATTGCATTTTAAAGGTCATAATATTCTTGTTCAAGCCATTTTATTATTGAGCTAGCATGGGATTTTAGATTCAGTGTAAAGACGGTATTTAAAAAAAAAATCATCTACTTCCAGATCTGGCAGCACAAAAAATTAGTTTTAAAATCTTCCACAAATTAATGAGGGAGCGTTAGTAGTAGTGTTTTGGGGATGACGACATGGATGGCTCAAGAGATGGGACCGGATGACGTCACATCCGGCAAGGTGTTACATCCGGTTACACGATAAGCCTTTTTAGCGATAAGGCCGTCACTCATGGTTGTATGGGGTTAAGCCTTTTGTGATAAGGCCGTCACGCATGGTTGTGAGCGGAGTGTGTCACACACTGTGGTCACCCACATCCGGTCACGCCCTACTAACCACCCCAAAGCGACATGTCGGGACACGTTTGGATAGGCACACCTGTGGTCGTTATACGCATGCACGTCAACGGTCTCGGCGGTTCGTTCAAAAATAGCGTGGGTTAACGGTCATCCGGTAGTCTACGCATGCGCACCACACCTTACCGATATAAATACGTAATCCTCATCCGATTTAATCCATTCCACTGCCATCCGTCATCATGGATGCTACTAAGTTTTTCAGGTGTGATCAGTGCGACGCTAAATATAGACATAAGCGTGATTTGAACCGGTACGTGAGGCAAAGACATGGAGAATCCCATTTTACCTGTGACGTGTGTAGGGCTTCATTTACACGGCGAGATGTGTTAAATACACATATACGGGAGGTACATTCCAACAATCGATTACTCTGTGATAAATGTGGAAAACGTTTCACATCTCAGCGAAATCTGAAACGCCATGTGGAAAGTACACATCACCCGCTGAATCCGTCTGAAATGTACCGGCACCGTGAGGCCAGCCTCAAATCCAGTACCTCGATAATGACACCGAGACCCACGACAATAGTACACAGTGATGAAGTCATCGAAACATCGGTAGCGAGACCGAGGACCGACCCACCAATAGTCATGGAACTATCGGTAATGACATCGAGAGCCACAACATTAACAGTCATCGAACAAAGGACGGCGGTAGCGAGACCACAGACCAGACCATCAGTACTTAGCCAGCCAGATGCCGCCAATGAACCAACGATAAAAATAGCCAGGCAATCAGTGCTGAGAACAGCCACAAAGGGACAAATTCTCGAATACAAGGTATGTAGTATTTTACATATGTAAGCATAGCCATTTTGTTGCATGGGGGCGTGAATATGTTGCAGCCATTGTAGCAGTCAGTCGTGGTGAATACAAGTTATATATTTTTGTTACAGCCGAATGTTTTCCGGCAGCAACCAGCCGGCAGCCATACCAATATGGGCGGAGCCACGCCCTCGCCGCATGATGTTAAAACTCAAGGCGTCAGTCAGTCTAGCGTGAACATGCAGGTTCCAGCCGTCAGCCATGAAAATTTGGGAGTGGTTGTACACAGACTTGGCGGCGGGATGTCTACCGTGAATGCACCCAGACCATCATCCCAGTCAAGGCTGACAACCAATGTAAGTGGTTTCGCATGTTTTTTACGCATTCATTCTCAATGGTACCGGATATAGCATATATTCTACAATGAATTTCCGTATTTTTCTTTTGCAGAATGATTTCAAGAAAGTCGATAGTGCTTTCAAATCCAGGATAGCGACCTATGCAGCTACAGACATTCCTACCGGTGACCTGGAGAATATACTTCCAGCCTACAAACCCAAGATGGAGGCCCTGGTGACCGACTCAGTCAGTCAATTCAACTCTATAAAAGTGAATGTGATTGTTGAGTGTAATTTTCAAGACCCGCATGGTAAAACCACTCTGCGCAATTTGAAATCAAGAAACGAAGTTATTCTCTCTGCAACTAATATTTCTGAAGTTTTAGATAAACAGATAGAGAAAATATATAAGGAATTTCAAGATGTAGCCTTACGTGGCTCAGGATATGTGTTCAAATCTATCCATAAGTCCGCCGCCGTGGGTGAGTCGGTAGCACGCCTGCCTTCCACTCCGGCGGCCCGGGTACGATTTCCGGCCGGGTCGGGGATTTTTCAGTAGTGAAAGATCCCTTCCCCGGGTTCAGGACTGGGTGTTTGTCAGTAGGTTAAGTCTTAGGTTAAGATAATGCACATTGTGCGCGATTCCTTAATTTATTAAATCTATCCGTAAAATAGAAGTCCGCATTAATCACTACAAACTCTTCGCGGGTAGGAAATTTATGTTGTTGCCAGAGCGTTTCAGATACTCAAAATCGCTAGTGAATGTGGATAATCAAGACGAATATTCTTTTAAATCTTGTATATTTGCAAAATTCGTAGAGGACAACAATGACTTGTGGACTAGTTATCTGGAAAGACCGGACTTGGACAATAAATACGACTTTTCATGTGTTAAATTTCCAGTAACATTACATGATATTGGTAAATTTTCTAAATTAAATAACATATCGATAAATATCTTTGGGTTAGATGACAATGCAGATGTATATCCAATAAGGATTGCTGAAAAAGAGTTGCCAGACCATACAGATTTGCTATAAGTCTGCGAGGAAGTAAATTCGCAATATGTCTTAATTACTGATTTCCACGCATTCATTAGACCTTTCACAACATCTCACAAAACTCAAGTCAGAGTATGCAAAAGATATTTTGCACACTTTCAAGCCTACGTCACCCAGTCAGCAGATCAGAGACATGAAGCTCATTTGGCATTATGTACCTAGGTAATTACTTCCCCGTAAAATGTGAATCCCCTAAACGGTTAGAAGTGTCCTTCACTAAACATGAACATTCGCAAAAGATTAGGTTTGTTATTTATGCGGATTTCGAGTGCTTACTGGAGCCTATTTCCGGATGTGAAAACGACCCTGCAAAATCCTGGACTCAAAATTATCAGAAACATACTCCTTTCAGCTACGCTTATTTTATTAAGGACTTGGAAGACGAACATTCGAATCTACGGATATACAGAGGGCCCAATGCAGGACATCATTTTATGAGTTCTCTTGTAAAAGAAGTAAAGGCTATTGACGCAATATTAAATTCCGAAATAAAACCTATGATCCCTCTCACAGCAGAACAAATCAACCAGAATAAGACCAGTACCATCTGTCATATCTGTAAACAAGGTAACTTTACCGGTGACAATTACAAAGTCCGTGACCTCTGCCACGTGAGCGGACAGTTCAGAGGACCAGCCCACAGGGACATCAATTTAAATTATAGGAACCAGTCATTCGTCCCGGTGGACATGCACAATTTATCTAATTACGACACTCACTTTATTGTGACAGAGTTAGGCTTTGACAAGAACCGTATCAACGTCATATGCAATTCTCAGGAGAAATACGTCACATTAATTGTACCGCTTATCATCTGAAGCGCTTAAAGTGACTTTATTCATTGCATTCGAAAATACGTTATGTTTATATGAGCGTATAGACCTTTTAACGAGAATGTTGATTGCCCGCTCTTCAATAATCTTCAAATGAGAGTTCTCTCTCTACAACACATTTATTAATTCCTTTCAATTTCTTTGTGCTCATATCGTTAAACTTCATGGCGTACATCTTTGCTCTAAGGCCTACAAACTAAGTTATAGTATGACCAGCACCTTCGTCCTTGAATTTACCGACCACTCCCTTGTTTTGGGGGAATACAAGGGGTGTTCGGGTGGGTAGATGCTAGTATCCAGTTCATCTCTCAAATTTAACAAATCACGGTAGAGATTGTCCGTTCGATCTTGTATAGGAAGCTGTCAGTGTCCATGTAGCACAGGCTAATTTTGTTTGTGAAATACTTTCTCATGGTGTCGTAGTGAAAGTCGTACATTCTCACTTTAGTTATTTCTAAAATGGACATACCTACATATGTGGCTTTATCCAAGACGAGTCTAGTCTTGGCAAGGTGAATGCCCACAAGGTTTTCACTATAAATGGTTCTATCCAGATAGTTTGACTTAGCCACCAATTTGGACATTGAATTTTCATCAGACACAAGCCTAAAATATATCCTCTTGTACATTTTCCATTGTCTTCCCAAATACACTATTATTTAATAGCTTATAGAAATCCTTCTCGAATTCGTTACTGGCAGCCCTCCGTTTAGAAGCATTAAAATCGATGTATGGGTCAACCAACAGCTTTGTTCAAAACTAACGACTCTATGGATCTTTGACAATCTCAGTCCGTGTTGCAGGGCCTGCTTAAGCACAGAACAGTGTACAATGTAATTTTCTTTAGGCTCAAGCGTGGTCAAAAGTTTCTTGAATTTACTTCCAGGGGGAAATTTCATTTCTGGGTAAAATGGCAGATCTGTGTGAATATCGTGTAGATGTTCTGGATACTCAATGTCGACCTCAAGTACATATCCTAATTTGGAGTTGACTGGTATGGAGACAATGTCGAGCGACTCTATCTCGTCTTTCTCGAGCCAACGGAAATTACCTACAGGTAACGCTTGTGACATGGCGTAACCATAGAGGTTATTGGCGTCGACGTAGTAAGGGTGAGATTTTTCTTCCGTCTCGTCATAACCCTCACACTGTTCATTGTTTGCCGCAGCATGCCTTGTAACACACTGGCATAAGCCTCCACGAATTCCAAGTTCAAATATCTGTACCATATCATTTAAAATAGGCAACTTTACCTTTGTAAACTTCAACATGGCCGCGTATGCGAACCCAGGAGCAGTTGAATAATAAAGACAATCTAGCCCATATGTATCATGGCACATTTGCCTAAAATTTTCAAATACATCTGCTAAGATCAGGACATATGTTTTTTAAATACAAGTCTGAATATTGACCTAAAGTCTTGACCGAGAATGAATTCCAGACATTAACAGCGTGACAGCAGTCTCGATCTGAGACACCCGCATTGCTGAGCTTGTTGTAAAACGCCTCTTTAGGCGGTAATTTTGTCTCATCTAGAATTTCGAGCGAGGTCTCGTAGGGGAAACCCCCTTGCGACATACCAAATCGCTATTGCCACCGAAAGCTTTCCGCGCCTCTATGAATTTTTTCAAGGGCAGATTGCCAGCCAACTTTTCCAGGCTCGTGGACATGAAGCGAAAATAATCGATAAATCTTTATTCCATACCTCCCCGCTTCAAATAAGAAGAGGGAATAAATTTCGAAAATGTGACGTATTTCCCCTGATTATTGCATATGACGTTGATACGGTTCTTGTCAAAGCCTAACTGTGTCACAATAAAGTGAGCGTCGTAATTAGATAAATTTTGCATGACCACCGGGACGAATGACTGGTTCCTATAATTTAAATTGCAGTCCCTGTGGGCCGGTCCTCTGAACTGTCCGCTCACGTGGCAGTGGTCACGGACTTTGTAATTTTCACCGGTAAAGTTACCTTGTTTACAGATATGACAGATTGTACTGGTCATATACTGGTTGATTTGTTCTTCTGTGAGAGGGATCATGGGTTTTATATCAGAATTTAATATTGCGTCAATAGCCTTTACTTCTTTTACAAGAGAACTCATAAAATGATGTCCTGCATAGGGCCCTCTGTACATCCGCAAATTCGAATGTTCGCCTTCCAAGTCCTTAATAAAATAAGCGTAGCTTAAAGGAGTATGTTTCTGATAATTTTGACTCCAGGATTTTGCAGGCTCGTTTTCACATCCGGAAATAGGCTGCAGTAAGCACTCGAAATCCGCTTAAATAACGAACCTAATCTTTTGCGAATGTTCATGTTTAGTGAAGGACACTTCTAACCGTTTAGGGGATTCACATTTTACGGGGAAGTAATTACCTAGGTACATACTGCCAAATGAGCTTCATGTCTCTGATCTGCTGACTGGGTGACGTAGGCTTGAAAGTGTGCAAAATATCTTTTGCATACTCTGACTTGAGTTTTGTGAGATGTTGTGAAAGGTCTAATGAATGCGTGGAAATCAGTAATTAAGACATATTGCGAATTTACTTCCTCGCAGACTTATAGCAAATCTGTATGGTCTGGCAACTCTTTTTCAGCAATCCTTATTGGATATACATCTGCATTGTCATCTAACCCAAAGATATTTATCGATATGTTATTTAATTTAGAAAATTTACCAATATCATGTAATGTTACTGGAAATTTAACACATGAAAAGTCGTATTTATTGTCCAAGTCCGGTCTTTCCAGATAACTAGTCCACAAGTCATTGTTGTCCTCTACGAATTTTGCAAATGTACAAGATTTAAAAGAATATTCGTCTTGATTATCCACATTCACTAGCGATTTTGAGTATCTGAAACGCTCTGGCAACAACATAAATTTCCTACCCGCGAAGAGTTTGTAGTGATTAATGCGGACTTCTATTTTACGGATAGATTTAATAAATTAAGGAATCGCGCACAATGTGCATTATCTTAACCTAAGACTTAACCTACTGACAAACACCCAGTCCTGAACCCGGGGAAGGGATCTTTCACTACTGAAAAATCCCCGACCCGGCCGGAAATCGAACCCGGGCCGCCGGAGTGGAAGGCAGGCGTGCTACCGACTCACCCACGGCGGCGGACTTATGGATAGATTTGAACACATATCCTGAGCCACGTAAGGCTACATCTTGAAATTCCTGATATATTTTCTCTATCTGTTTATCTAAAACTTCAGAAATATTAGTTGCAGAGAGAATAACTTCGTTTCTTGATTTCAAATTGCGCAGAGTGGTTTTACCATGCGGGTCTTGAAAATTACACTCAACAATCACATTCACTTTTATAGAGTTGAATTGACTGACTGAGTCGGTCACCAGGGCCTCCATCTTGGGTTTGTAGGCTGGAAGTATATTCTCCAGGTCACCGGTAGGAATGTCTGTAGCTGCATAGGTCGCTATCCTGGATTTGAAAGCACTATCGACTTTCTTGAAATCATTCTGCAAAAGAAAAATACGGAAATTCATTGTAGAATATATGCTATATCCGGTACCATTGAGAATGAATGCGTAAAAAACATGCGAAACCACTTACATTGGTTGTCAGCCTTGACTGGGATGATGGTCTGGGTGCATTCACGGTAGACATCCCGCCGCCAAGTCTGTGTACAACCACTCCCAAATTTTCATGGCTGACGGCTGGAACCTGCATGTTCACGCTAGACTGACTGACGCCTTGAGTTTTAACATCATGCGGTGAGGGCGTGGCTCCGCCCATATTGGTATGGCTGCCGGCTGGTTCCTGCCGGAAAACATTCGGCTGTAACAAAAATATATAACTTGTACTCACCACGTCTGACTGCTACAATGGCTGGAACATATTCACGCTCGCATGCAACAAAATGGCTATGCTTACATATGTAAAATACTACATACCTTGTATTCGAGAATTTGTCCCTTTGTGGCTGTTCTGATGGTCTGGTCTGTGGTCTCGCAACCGCCGTCCTTGGTTCGATGACTGTTATGTTGTGGCTCTCGGTGTCATTACCGATGGTTCCATGACTATTGATGGGTCGGTCCTCGGTCTCGCTACCGAAAGTTCGATGAATTCATCACTGTGTACTATTGTCGTGGGTCACGGTGTCATTACCGAGGTACTGGCTATGATGCTGGCCTCACACTGTCGGTACATTTCTGATGGATTCAGCGGGTGATGTGTACTTTCCACATGGCGTTTCAGATTTCGCTGAGATGTGAAACGTTTTCCACATATATCACAGAATAATCGATTGTTGGAATGTACCTCCCGTATATGTGTATTTAACACATCTCGCTGTGTAAATGAAGACATACACACGTCACAGGTAAAATGGGATTCACTATTTCTTTGCCTCACGTGCCGGTTCAAATCACGCTTATGTCTATATTTAGCGTCGCACTGATCACACCTGAAAAACTTAGTAGCTTCCATGATGACGGATGGCAGTGGAAGAATTAAATCGGATGAGGGTTACGTATTTATATCGGTAAGGTGTGGCGCCCATGCGTAGACTACCGGATGACCGTTAACCCACGCTATTTTTGAACGAACCGCCGAGACCGTTGACGTGCATGCGTATAACGACCACAGATGTGCCTATCCAAACGTGTCCAACATGTCGCGTTGGGGTGGTCAGTAGGGCGTGACCGAATGTGGGTGGCCGGATGTTAGGGTGACTACAGTGCGTGATACACTCCCCTCACAACCATGCGTGACGGCCTTATCACAAAAGGCTTAACCCCTCACAACCATGTGTGACTGCCTTATAGCAAAAAAGGCTTATCGTGTAACCGGATGTAACACCTGGCCGGATGTGACGTCATTCGGTCCCATCTCTTGCGCCATCTCCGCGCCATCCATCTCGTCATCCCCAAAACACCACTACTAGCGTTCAGCAGATACAAGAAATTTCTGCTTTGATTTGCAACAGGTTTTCAATTATGATTAGCAGCAATTATAAATTGGTGAAGTTTACTATTTTGGCCAAATATAGTTTTATGCACTGTGTGTCACTGATATCAGTACAGTTCTTTAAATGGAAAAAGACTGAAGGTGGCAAAGGGGCGATCGACGTAGCATCGGATGTGATCTCTTATTTGGAGGAAGTTCATTTTGAGAATTCATTCACCACTATTAGACTTTTCGCTGATGGCTGCAGAGGTCAAAATAAAAACATATAGCCTATGTAATTCATGCTCTTGTTAATTGGTAATTTTCCTCCGGGAATAGATTACACAGGTCTACAATTTAAATTTTTTCGTGAGCTGTTTTACATTTGAAATGCGATGCTAAATATTTCAGTACCACTGATTTCAAAAATGATCTTCGTTTTTCTCTATCACATCAGGTTCTTTGGCAAATCAAGAATGAAATATCCACATATTTTCTTTTTAAAAAATTACAAAATCATCATTTATATAATAGTTACAAATGCATTTGTGAGTTTTTGTTGCCAAAAATTTCACATTTCCATTCAGTTTATAAACATACATCAGTAAAATCTTGTTCGTTTAGTTTCAAATGTTTGTCTCTTGGATTTTCTCTTGTGTTTTTCCGTACATTCCCTACACAGCATCCAGCAGTAATCTGCCGTCATTGAAGTATTCCATCGTCCTTGGTATCTCCTCTCCATTTCTCGAATATCCTGGTGAAATCTCTCTCCTTGTTCTTCACTTAATGCCCCCAGGTTGTCAGGAAATACATCCAAATGTGAAAACAGAAAGTGTAATTTGAGACTCATGTTGCATCCCAAAGTTCTCAACTCCCGTAGCATGTTGTTCACAATTTTGACATAATCAGGATATTTATTATTTCTTAGAAAATTGTCCATAGCTTCTTTAAATGCTTTCCAAGCATTTTTCTCTTTAGAAGTCATATTAGCTTCAAATTCCCTGTCTGTAGTTATAGCTCTGATTTGAGGACCCACAAACATTTCTTCTTTAATTTTTGCTTCAGACAGAGCAGGAAATTTGTGGCTGAGATATTTAAAACAATCACCATCTTCGTCAAGAGTTTTCACAAACTGCTTCATTATACCAAGTTTTATATGAAGAGGTGGCAAAATTATTTTCTTAGGATTTACTAGGCTAACCCTTATTATGTTCGTACTTCCTGGTGTTAAACTTTCTCTTTTGGGCCATTGTTTTTGTTTCCAATGTTTTTTCTCTTGCCCTGCTATCCCACTCACACATATAGCATGGATATTTCGTGAATCCTTGTTGATGCCCTAATATCATTCAGATAACTTTCATATCTCCACAAAATAACCACTGATGCTCATCATACTTAATTTTCTGCAAAACAAACTTCAAACTTTCATAGCTCTCTTTCAGCCGTACTGAGTGTGCTACTGGAAATGAAGAAAGGACATTACCACAGCCTTTAAGACATCTTTTACTCGAATCGATGAATAGCCTCCAGTCATTTGGATCATATTTAACAGAACCCAATTTGTTTATTAAGTCTGGAATGTTATTACAGTAAACTAGATTTTCTTCATCACTGAAGTACTGCAAGAGATCTTTTTCTCTGTTCCTGTAGAAAGTCACTGATGTACCAGCTGCAAGCAAGTTGTTTTCCTGTAGTCTGGAACCTAACAGCTCAGCTGCATCCTTGGGAAGGTTTAAATCCCTTACTATATCATTTAGCTTGGCTTGTGATAATGGTTGTGGCGCATTTGACGTTTCAGGAACGAACTCGTCGGATACAAGTGATGATGATGAATCACTATTACTTCCTGTATCTGAAATAAGTTCTATAGTGTCTGTAGGTGGCTTAGGTATCGGAATACCAGGCCAATGAGCAACTGGTCTCATAGCAGATGGCAAGTTTGGGTATATAATTCCTTTTTTGTTCTTTGCATTAATACCCTTCACATTGCATGTACAGAAGTAACAGTCAGTGCTGTGATTCTGAGGTTCACGCCAGACCATTGGTATTCCAAAATGTAGTGATTGTTTATTTCTCTTTATCCAATTTCGTAAGTCTTCAACACAAACACTGCACACAGTATGAGGAGCCGAAGGCCTTGACTGATCCCCTAGATGGATTCCGAAGTACGCCTTGTAAGCTTTTGTTACAAATGAGGTTATGTTTCTTCTCTGCTTCTTCACAATAAAACTACCACAAATATATCAAAATTAATATGGATTATTTACACAACACCTCCTTTCCATTATTCTGTACGAAATTACATATGATACAAACAAGAAAATGCTAGCACTCGAATGTTAATTTCTTGCTTTATAGAACAACTATTATGGCCTGTATAGATGAATTCACAACAAAAAATGGTGGAAGCAGCTTAGGATGTGCTGCCATCTACATCCAAAACAGTCAACTAGTTCATTTAAGTAGATTTATTCCAATAGATGTCATTGTTTTAATGGTGTAATGGGTTATGATCACACAAAAAATAGCCAAATAAAAAAAATGAAGATTTTAATTTTGTAAGAAAACGGTATGTGATAGGACTAATAGACGTCATTTTTGGAATCAGAACATGGTATTTACTATAAAAATACATCAAAACCTAAAACAGCAAAATCACTGTCGACCTGTGTTATTATATAATATAGGCTCAATATTTTTACACTGGGTGACTAGTTTTAAGCATAAAGAAGAGTCTTAGCAGAAAATGCATCACCACATCGTGTTGTAAAACGTAAGAGAGGGAAGGCATATAAAAGTGGAGAATACCATAGGCCTCATTTTAAACGTATTTAATACATTTCGTGAAAAGTTCACTCAACTTTCAGTCGATGAAATTGACATGAGAGTTCATGCGAGTGTCAGAAATTAGCACATTCGGAATTATTAAAGAGGTGAGGAAAGTGTTGGACGTACAATGAAGTGGTTGTGAAACCAGCAATTCGCAAAATTGTATTTTTTCTCCATAACACCTCCATGCGTCAGAAAAGATAATGTCAGTAAATAAATAAGGATGCTTAGACAGACTGAAAGCATAGTATTGAAGCCAATGGATTTCAGGGTGTGTAGCGTACTTCGTGTTTCAATGTTGTCAGCTCTGCCTATGGAATTGAATAAAACCTACCAAATGAGGACTAGGGAGCGGAGCACCCAAGAAATCGTGCGCGTGTAGCCGCAGATCACGTGTTTGGGGTAGTAAAATACCTCCAACAATGCTCCAACATTGTGACTCCTGAGTCATAAGAGATTATAAAATACTCTTCATGGATGGTAAAAAGGACAAGAAGAGAGTAATTTTGAAGAAAAACTATGAATCGTCACAGTAAAGATGGAGCCAAAGTATAGTTGTGATTACCTTTCAAAACAATTCACAACATTACTGAAACGATGAACAAGTATGCAGAAGGTATCTGAACCTTCTGTAGTTGACAAAATGAGAGCTTTGTAAGATGCAGAAGACAGACATAGATGAACTTCTGAAAGCAAAATTTGGTGATAACTGAGGAGAGGTTGACTGTTGAAACATAAGCATATAGCCTAAGAATTTAATGTTAATGTTTTAGGGTAATGCACATATTTTCTACTAGATATAATTTATGTGTTTCACATTTGCCATTACCTGTGCTAACGTAAATAATAAATCTTCATGTAATTTTGTTTTCCTTACTGATTATTTTAATAGGTTCACGCATCTGCGAGAGCGCCATATTGTTAACAATCGTCGTTTGGCAAATTATCGCTTGAAGGCGCTGTAATCCATTCAGGGTTACAAAATCGCTACAGATTACACTGAAACCAGCTCATCTAGTGAATGATAAATTTCGACACATGATGTGCTTGGAATTTAGAAACTTCATACGAATTCATAAAGTAGACGGTGAAAAATCGTTCAGTAAATGAATGCAACATTTTCCATACGTTAGTTTACTAGTTTCCATAATGACGTCTCAATGCAAGGCATGTTAAATATTTCTAAGACTACTGATCGGAAAACGGCGACTTACATGTTAGAATTATACATGCACTTAACCTCAATCATTCATATGTCATTTCAATACATTGACTGTTTGACCAGACAATTAAAGGAAAATGCTTTGTTCTTCATTAGTAACTTCAATTAATGAATTTCATGGTAAAACTGACCATGACGTAATGAATTAAGCTGATTGGCGAAACATAAGTTATCGCGGGAAATCTCATCGAATCAGAATTAAGATGACATAATTTGTTTATGTTATATCAATTACGCAATCAACGCGTATAAAAATCGCCTGGGGGAAATTCGCGCCGCCTTTCGCCAGTAATTCATCTCAAGAACTGCACGCAAGTTTGAGCCGCTGATCTGCGGTCAAACAAAGTAACCATGGGTGCCAGTTAGTTTCTAATATCATTAGTGGGTGCAACAACAACAACAACAACCGAACACAACAACAAGTCGCCATGAACCTTCAATGACAGCACATGGACTGTATCGCTAACTCATGACATGGAACAAAGAAGTTATGGACCTTCTAATTAGTTTGTGATAATACAGTCCATACACTACGCTTCGCCTAGGTTATATATTACTGCTACAATGTAGTGCACTATACTACACTTCACCTTCATACAATTTGTCATATTGTAATACATCGCTCATAACCTCAAAGTGCTTCACAACACAACACTGTACGTAGTACATCGCTCATAACCTCCAAGTGCTTCACAACACAACACTGTACAACATATAACAATTTCGTCTTTTCCTTGGCAAGGTTGTGTCATCACATCAACCTCAAGAGAAAAATACTCAAGAAGATTTAAGTCTATCACTCATTCAACTCAAGACTGTGCTTCAAACAGTGTTAACAAATTTCTTCAATTTTTTATTTGGTTTTATTTCTATATGTGTAATCAGTGAATTGCTACATCTTTATCAGTTATCAGAGCTTATGCCGCTCATTTCACTAACAAGTAGAAACCTCCAGCATTTAATAAATAAATTACTAACCCCAAGTTTGTGAACTTTTCATTCTTTGGTTGACGATGTAGGGTCCAAATTCATTTTTTATCCTTTTCCCTTTTCCTTCGCATACAGTCTGTCGTACCAGAGGCCTATCCCCTACAATGTTGGTCCTCTGAGTTTGCAAAATATAACGTAACTCTAAATTTTGATGCAGCACCTCAAAATGGCGATCCTGAGGATTTAGACTGTCTGCACGAGGAAACAGGCCTTGGAAGACTGTGATGTTGGAATAGCTCTGTTGTAAAATTCAAGTTGTTTCCTCTATGCGCATGTAAAATGTATAAATTTTATCTTCAAAATGTGTGCACTTATTGTGTTAACAAGTTATTAATGTTAGCAGTGTTATTAATACTTATTTTTCTGCACTATATGCAATTATTGGCAATGATTTAAAAACATATTTTCTTTCGAATTCAGCTGATGTTTGATCTCATCTCTACTTTTCATTGTCTAATCGGTTCAGAACGTATTATGTCCAGTAAATCGGTTCAAAACTTATTATGTGTAAAATTAAAACTAAAATATAATGTTCGTTAATTGGAAACCAATTTCAGTTTTTCAGGATTCTGAAACATTACCTTAATATCTAAAATTTAACGTCTTAATTTTGCAGACACACTTCCTGGTTAGGGAGTAAATCTTTTTTCCTCTTTCCTGAAAAAATGTTAACTTGTGCACTTAATATGTTTTGAAACGATGCTCCTCAAATATCCGTTATCATTAAGAAAACCTATAATGATAAACAACACAATGCTATAAATAACACAGAAAAGACTACACTTAAGAAACTACAACATAAACTCACAACCAAGAAAATAACAACTACTAAAGATGACAAAAGAAATGCCATTATCTTAATTAATAACTCCAAATGTATTATTAAGACACAAGATTTTCTAAAAGATAACAATATCTCGGAAATCACCAAAGGTCCAACCGATAAATTCCAAGATATGATTAAAAGAGTCTTAAAACCTTCAAATTTAATATTTAGCAATATTGAAACAAAACAACTAACACACATGAACCCAAAACCACCAATTTTAACATCTCAAATAAAAATCCATAAAGACAACAAACCGATAAGGCCTGTAGTTAACTTCATGAATGGTCCATCTTACAAGTTCTCTAAGAAGCTAGCTAAAATATTACAAAATAGATTAGAATTTATACAATAAAAAATATCTTTGACTTTATTCACAAAGTCAAAGACATTAATCATTAGATATTAAAAATTTATAACCAATATCCCCATAGCAGAAACAATTCAAGTAACCAAACAAAATTTACTTAACATGGGCGACAGTCTTAACGTAACAGAACAAATAATTAACACACTCCAAACTATCCTAAAACAAAATTACTTCAAATAAAATAACAAAATCTACCAACAGCAAGATGGGTTGGCTATGGGTTCAACCCTTTCAGGAATAGTTTCCGAAATATTCCTACAACATTACATCACTAACATCATCAAGAAATTCAATATAAAAGCTTATACAAGATACGTTGATGAAATCTTTATCTGCAATAAATACAAAATTAACGACATAGTACAAGATTTCATAATAAATTACAATTCACAGTGGAAACTAACAACAAAAATTACCTACATTTGAATTAAACTGTAATATGTTTTAACCTGGCTAACGCATATATTGGCTGAAGTGAATCAGCAACAGATATTAAGACATCTACTAGTGTACTTTTAGTTAATGAGTATTTGCATACAGAAATTACGAAACCTATTAGATAAAATAGGAAATTCCTCTAAAACTTTTACGCATAAATAAGAGACTGCTATTATTACAGGCTATAGGGAAATTTAGCTATATGTGTTATTTTTTATATTATGACTATTCCATTCTGTGTGGGTTTTAATTATAAATAAATTCCATTATACAAGACAAATATCGGACTGAATTTTAATATTTTATTGATAGGTTAAACTAATGTTGTACATTCTGAACAAATGTTATTTATAAATGCAATTTAATGTAAGTCAAAAAACTTCTAAATTCATTGTTTTGGATACCTGTGATATGTTTTAACCTGTCTAGCGCATATATTATACTAATTAGCTTAAATAAGATATAAAATAAAAAGTGTGCAAAACATATTGTAAAATCTTTTCGTAGCAATCCCAAAATATTATTGTGTTGGTATATGGTTACATTTTTTAAAAAGTGGACATAAAGCTCTCTATAATACTCTATAATATTTACCCTCAATAGGAAAATATGAAATTTATTAAGACATTTGTTCAGTTTGGCTAATAATGAATTCTATATTTTCCTGTACAATAAAGGATCAAAAGGCAATCAAATTAATCTTTTATGTAAAAAGAGATAAGGATTTTACTGGGACAGTTCCTATAATAATTTTTTGTATGTAGTTGGTGAAAAGGTAAAAAGAGGCTAAGTGGATTAATATTTTTAAAAAGAACTTAACATTGATTAATGAAGGTTGATAACTTAAATATCTGTTTCATTGTGTTACCTTTAAATATGATTAATTTATTGCGATATTTTTCTTAATTATGTGAAACTGAGCCATTTAAATTATTGAATAGTTTTAAGCATTTAGGATTCTGCGAAGCATTATGGGTGTTCTTCATTTCGGTCGGAAGGAGGAGGATTGTAACGGTTGGCCAACCTGTGTTTGCTAGTAGCTGTTAGGATTCTCCTTGAAGACTTTCAAATGGAATTTTTGCATTCTCTTTGGTTGCTCCCGCGCAATCTCGTCTTGGATCTTACTATCGGAGTCATAAAACAGCCGAGCGATTCAGGATTTCAGTGTGCAGCTGAGAGTTGACGGATCAAGATGTAGTTGTTTACAGAGTGCCGGTATTCCGGCGGTTTGCAGATATGGGGTGAGTTAAATTATTTGAACATATTTCCTTTTTTTTATTTTCGTTTTAAAGGAACTTTGTGGTTTTTTCTGATTATCAAAATTTATACCTTCATATCATGAGAGGAACAAGCTCAGTGTAATTATGTATGATTATTTTCAAGATTATTTCTCATTACTAAATGTCACTATTGTTCAGATTCAGTTGTGAAGTTCTTTACACACTCTTTAATACTGTAACGTCTGAATTAGTTTTCCATTTCTTGTCCTTAAGGGTTAATTCTATCCGTCTCCGCCATATTGCTGACGTAATCCTTCTCTCCAGCTTAAAAAAATCTATGTAAACACGCCCATTTTGCTTCTTAGTTCTGCAAACATATGACTTCGGTATTCATATCATTTCATGTAAATAGATATTTGTAGAATAATGAATTTAAATATATTTAAAGCTAAATAGAATTAGCTGTTTATCTCGGTTTCAGTTATTTTGTTTTGCATGTATCTTGTAGCACTGGATCAAGGTTAAAAGAACTCTTATAGATTACGCGGTAGGTTCCTTCATTATTTGTTACATTGACTATTATTCCTAGCATTATATTTCGTAATGGACTTTGACATTACTCAGCCTAGTCTGTGGTGTTCGTCTTACGTTGCTTTATTTCTGTTTTCACTGTTCCCGCATGTTTATACTCCATTTTCAGGGTTATAGTTATTAAAGCATATCAGACATTAGCTTATGGGGGCTTAGTCGAAGTAGTGCTGTAGGCCTAGTTTGTCATTTCAGTAAATAGTCCATTTTCAGCTTTATAGTTAATTAAGCATATCATACTTTAACTTATGGGGGCTTAGTCGAGATAGTGCTACAGGCATGTAGGCCTAGTTTGTCATTTCAGTAAATAGTCCATTTTCAGGTTTATAGTTAATTAAGCATTTCAGACTTTTAGCTTATGGAGGCTTGGTCGAGATAGTGCTGTAGGCATGTAGGCCTAGTTTGTCATTTCAGTAAATAGTCCATTTTCAGGTTTATAGTTCATTAAGCATTTCAGTCTATTAGCTAATGGGGGCTTAGTCGAGGCAGTGCCGTAGGCATGTAGGCCTAGTTTGTCATTTCAGTAAATAGTCATCTTTCAGGTGGTTATTTAAGCATATAGTTATAGTTATTTAAGCATATCACACTTTAGCATATGGGGCTTAGGCGAGATAGTGCGGTAGGCATGTAGGCCTTGTTTGTCATTTCAGTAAATAGTCCATTTTCAGGTTTATAGTTATTTAAGCATATCAGACTTTAGCTTATGGGGGCTTGGTCGAGATAGTGCTGTAGGCATGTAGACCTAGTTTCTGGTATTTCAGTAAAAAGTCCATTTTCAGGTTTATAGTTAATTAAGCATTTCAGACTTTAGCTTACTGGGGCTTAGTCGAGAGTCGAGAGTCGCCATGAACCTTCAATAACAGCACATGGACTGTTTCGCTAACTCATGACATGGAACAAAGAAGTTATGGACCTTCTAATTAGTTTCTGATAATACAGTCCATACACTACGCTTCGCCTAGGTTATATATATCCGGCCACCATAGAATAGGGGCAAGACAAGAGCACCCGTCGTCCCATGAGCCAGCCCAGAACAATTACAGAGCATGCTATCGTCAAGCCCGAGAACAGCTGCATCAGAATGGCATGAATAGGGAGCCACAGCAAGCCACCCATTTCAGATAAGACAGCATGAGTCCATGGATTGTGGAAGACGTATCACTATAACACATGGAATGCAGCACAGTATACGTTCTTCACAAGGCGAGTGGGGAGCAGCACTAGTAACCGCGTCCCCAAAATGTCAACATCCTTTGAAGAGCTCTTCTTTTCCGATATAAGTATGGGACATACTGATGAGAAAATTATGACTCTTCGTTGACAGTTCGTTGAGTTGCTTGAGTTGACGGACCGAGAAACGAAGATAGAGAGAATGGGGCGGCTGGCTAGACATGTGGGTGAGCATCATCAGAAAAACAAAATCTCAGAGCAACACAACATTAACAGGGAGGAAATATGAACTACATAATATTTATGACAAAAACAATCAATAATAAAGTGAAATTTTTTGTGTTTTTTGTTGTTATTTATTTCTTTGAAATGAAAAATCAGCACGGCTGCTCGGGGCAACTCACATATACAAAAGAGGATAGTGCAAAATTTACATTTACCTCTGAAAGCAGTGTTTAAAAACACTAAAGTTAGAGTACAATGAAGAAATTGCAAAAATTTCAATAAATAATTACTTTGACACACTCTTTAAATACCATAACTAAAAACCGAACGAAGGTAAATGGAGAAACATGGCATACCGGATATGTTAGCTAGTCACTACCATGCTTGGAACAAAATCAATTCGTTCAAAAGGAAAAACGAGGCAAACAAATTTACACAAAGGCCACTAACCCTACTCCAAATCCAACGAAAAGCCGGTGCACAAACAAAATTTAAAATTGAAATTTAAAACATCCACTCAAATCTGACTATATGATGCGAAGGGCAACTGAGCATACCTCCTCCTTCCGACCGGAAGAAAGCCCGAAATGTGGCTACATTAATAAAGAAAATTGGGGAAAAGCTACTTGAAAATAATTAATCTCTAGCTTAGTTACTACATACCAAAACATGGAAACTAGGAAGCTGACGGAACCCAAAGGTAGTAGGTTCGAATTCTACCAGAAGGTGGAAAAGTCATATAGACAAATGATCATCCGCCATACAATGTTTAACAAACTTTATATAAAAAAACTTCAGCAAATACAAAGGTGACTCGAGAATGCCTCAAAATATATAGACTTAATAGAGATAGAGTATGCATAGAAATTACTGGTAAAGCAAAATATTTACATGACTTATAAGCAAAGTGAGAAAATGACAAAGTGAAATGATATTCAATATTTGATTTACTTAATGCTGAAGTTTCAGTTATTCTACCGTGAGTTATCTCGGAATTCCATACATGAAGAAATATTAATTCCAAGCACAATACAATTTCAGACTCAGGACTTTATACTAAATAATGTTTATGTATATGGCCAGACTACAAAATGTAAAGAATGTAAATCCCGTAGCTAAATATAATTGAAGGTGTATGTCAGGATAGAACTGAGTAATTAAGAATATTCAATACACATAAAATAATAAAATTACTTTATGTTTAAACTCATAATGACTGCCATCTCTTGAAAGTGTAATTTAGTTAAACCATCGGTTCCAGTTATATAGATTCATACACTCTAGGCTATCGTATATGAATGTCACCTGGTCCTCATGTAATGAAACACTTTTAAGACGACTTGAAGTATTACAAAATAGATCACTACGAACCTTATTTAACCTTCCATTCCAGTATAACCGTCACTCAATGTATTTTTCACTAAACATTTTACCTCTACACTTAGATATAGACAACGCTTGTCTAATACTTATCTATAAGATCATAAATCATAAAACACATAGCAACATCTCACTACTTAATTGTTCGGAGATCCATAATCACAACTTAAGACGTCCACATAAGATCCATAAACTCTCAATCTCAACGACACGATTTGGGACCAAAAATATAATTCGAAGATGTGTCCAGTTATATAATCTACTGCCCAACGAAACTAAACTATGTAAAAGCACATATAACTACAAGAAAAAAGTAAAAAAAAATATATGTGGAAAAGCTATGAAACTGAAACAACTTAAGAAATTAGATTGCTGAGATTAAAACTTGGTATTATATCCCCCAGACCGATATGTAAGATGGAATTGAAGGACTATAACTAAAACTGTGATTTGACATCGTAATATTCTATACTGCCAGAGAAAATTTATCTCTTAGTGTAAATAGCAGCCAACTATGATAAGCTATAGATATGTTAGTAAAGATTTAGAATGTTCTAGAATAGCCATGTATGTTTGTAATGTTTTTGTAAATTAGATATCATTGTATTGTAATTTTTGTATCATATTGTATTGTAAACAGGTATCACTTGTATACTTGCATTGTATCATACATAACTTGTACCATTGCCATGTCCCAATGTGAGCATGATGCTCAGGGATTGTATCCATGGGCATTTCAAATAAATCAAATCAAATAAATCAAATCAAATAGATGAAAGAAACTCTGAATACTAATATACTAATCAAGAATGTATATTATAATGTAGCACACAAAATACACAGAGAATTAGGTCAACGTATTTTAGAATCATAGGCGTACCGAGGGGGGAGAGTTTTGGGGGTTTGAACCCCCCCCATTGATTAAAAAACGAAAATTGTATGGTTTTTTAAAGTCTGTCCATAAATTACTTAATACAAGTATAAAGCATGGGAAGCTTAAAACTCGTTATTTTGCGTCTTCATTTTTAAAATTTTCCGGGGATTCATCCCCGGAAACTTAAAACTCGTTATTTTGCGTCTTAATTTTTAAAATTTTCCGGGGGAGGAACCCGGAAGCTTAAAACTCGTTATTTTGCATCTTAATTTTTTTAATTTTCCGGAGGAGGACCCTCGGACCCCCCTCTCCCTGGATGTTATAACCCCCCCCCATATGGTCGGCCTGGTTACGCCTATGTTTAGAATAGACGAACATGAGTATAACCAACTATGAAACTGAGTATACTAAAAACCTGAATCTATTAACTATGTGAACCCATATCAATATAAGAATATAATAATCCAGAAAACCCTAAACTTAGGCCTACATGAGTAAAGCACAATCTCGACTAAGCCCCCATAAGCTAAAGTCTAACATGCTCAAATAACTATAAATTGAAAACTGACTATACTGATCTACCATAAACTAGGCCTACATGGCTACAGCACTACCTCGACTAAGCTCCCATAATCTAAAGTCGCACATGCTCAAATAACTATAAATTTAAAACTGACTATACTGAAATACAAGAAACTAGGCCTACATGCCTACAGCACTATCTAGACTAAGCCCCTATAAGCTAAAGTCTGATATGCTTAAATAACTATAAACCTGAAAATGTATTATATACTGAAATAACAAACTAGGCCTACATGAGTAAAGCCCAATCTCGACTAAGCCCCCATAAGCTAAAGTCTCACATGCTCAAATAACTATAAATTGAAAACTGACTATACTGAACTACCAGAAACCAGGCCTACATACCTACTGCACTATCTCGACTAAGCCCCCATAAGCTAAAGTCTGAAATGCTTAATTAACTATAAACCTGAAAATGGACATGCCTACAGCACTATCACGATTAAGCCCCCATAAGCTAAAGTCTGATATGCTTAAATAACTATAAACCTGAAAATGTACTATTTACTGAAATGACAAACTAGGCCTACAGCACTACCTCGACTAAGCCCCCATAAGCTAAAGTCTGATATGCTTAAATAACTATAACCCTGAAAATGGAGTATAAACATGCGGGATCTGTGAAAACAGAAATAAAGCAATGTAAGACGAACACCACAGAGTAGGCTGAGTTATGCCAAAGTTCATTACGAAATATAATGCTAGGAATAATAGTCAATGTAACAAGTAATGAAGGAACCTACCACGTAATCTATAAGAGTTCTTTTAACCTTGACCCAGTGCTACAAGATACATGCAAAGCGGAATAACTGGAACTGAGACTTTTAGCTTTAAATATACGAGGGTCATTTAACTCGAAGTGGCAACATAGTTGTGAAATGGAATGTAGTGAAGCACTCGCCGCAAGAAGCTTACAGTCATTCGATGTAGTCTCCGCCTGCCTGTTGAACCCTTCCCCAGATGTCTGTTAACCGTTGAATACCTGTCAAAGCCCCACATTGGGAGAGGGTGTTGACAGTGCGCCCTAAGGCACGAACAATGCTGGGAATGTCTCTGAAACGTTTGTCCCTGAGAGGTTCTTTCATTATTGCAAGTGACAAAACGTGGGGCAGATCCTACGAGCCTGAAGTGAAACGTCAGTCGAGTGAATGGTGCCACCCAGAATCTCCACGACCGTAAAAGCTTCGGCAAGAGCCAGCAAATGTGAAGGTGATGATGATAATGTCATACGACCACGAAGGCATTATCTTGTCACATCAAGTTCCACCGGATGTCGAGTGAATGGTGCCACCCAGGATCTCCACGACCGTAAAAGCTTCGGCAAGAGCCAGCAAATGTGAAGGTGATGATGATAATGTCATACGACCACGAAGGCATTATCCTCTCACATCAAGTTCCACCGGGTGTTACCGTCAATGCTGCATATTATGCTTCATACCTCAGTCACCATTTGCGACCAGTATTGCAGCGCAAATGTCCCCACCTCCTGGCATCTGGACCAATTCTCCTACACGACAATGCCAGATGTCATACAGCCCATCCAGTACAGACTCTTTTACGACGATGAAGTTGGGAGGTACTGGAGCACCCGCCATATTCCCTGGGTATGAGCCCCTGCGATTTTGATCTTATCCCCAAAACGAAAGAACCTCTCAGGGGCAAACGTTTCAGAGACATTCCTATCATTGTTCGTGCCTTAGGACGCACTGTCAACATCCTCTCCCAAAGTGGGGCTTTGACAGGTATTCAACGGTTACCAGACATTTGGCGAAGGGTTCAACAGGCATGCGGAGACTACTTCGAAGGACTGTAAGCTTCTTACGGCGAGTGCTTCAATACATTCCATTTCACAACTATGTTGCCACTTCGAGTTAAATGACCCTCGTATTTAAATTCATTATTCTACAAATACTATTTAAATGAAATGATATGAATACCAAAGTTATATGTGTCACGTATCAAAATTCGTGACGCATATGAATAGGGATGGACCACAAAGGGACCATTCACAAACGATAAAAAAAATTACGAAAGAGAGAACTATCGATACTGTGTGAGTTTTGTTTGAATTACTGCAAGAAGGAAGTGCGCATGCGCGATGGGAAAAGTTTGGAGGAGGTGACAACCTACCTGAAGAGAGGTCCCGCACACTTACACACAAAAACACCCATATAAGTCAAAGTATCCATATCTTCAAATAAGGGTGCTAAATTATCTTCATTACCCAACACTCCACACTAATTGTTACGTAAGTAAAGTCAATATCCATAGGTAAAATCCATATCAGGAGCAGAGCCCTAGGGCCAAGCGGAAAGATGGATGAATGTGGGATGGAAGAAAATTTTGAAAGGAACAATAGATTGATCGATGGACAAAATGAGGCATACAAGGTTGGAACAGGTTGATCAGGCCCATGTCAAAAATATGCCACTACATAATATGTCTATATCGAATTAAATTCTTAAAGACTCGTAGCAGTAACACTAACTGCAATACGTAATGTATTTCAAAATGCATGTCCATGCTTATATACTGTAACTGTCATTATGAAAAGTGGCAGAATAGGGCAATGGTAACTGTCCATTAGTTACCCATAAATACTGTTAATAATAAGTTCTTCTTAGTAAGGAACCATAATATATATACACTGAATAGATTCCCCCTGCAATAATGGCATGTCTAAGTAAGCAATAGCATACATAGGCCACCAATTCTTCGAGGCCCATGGCGGATGGAGTGAAGAGCGTAGAACCAGTAGAATTAGCTTCCAGCAAACTGAGGTCAGACTGGAATATTAGCCAGTCAAGTAGAAGGCACCCGACGACATGGCATTCAACAGCAGGAAAAGCGAAGAATAGTGCGGCCCCAGGCGCGGCGTACATGCAACACACTTTGTGCGGCGAGGCTACATATTGATTTAAGGCAGCATAGAGGTATATTTCACATCTCAAACTGAAAACAGAAACGAGCGGCAGTACTCATATTCCTTTAACAAATCCCCCCTCTCATAAAAAAACTATGAATATTAAATTTAATGAAATTATTTACATTTAAATTTGAACTTCATAAACACCCATTTAAATTTAATTTAAAAACTAGGTTTAGTTGGTAGCATAAGAACAAGAGATCATGAAGAAAATCTCAAGGTAAGAACATTTACGAAAATATAATTGCTTCATCACCTTCATCTCCTTATCACCATAAGACAATATTAATGTAAGCATTAAATTTTTGTAAATTACATCTATACATCACTTAAGTAAAAAGGCATAAATTACAACAATGTGTAATATGAAATAATCCCAATTGTTTCCAATTGAGCAAATATAATAATGGATGACTCCACGGAAAAATTATTTACAATTAATTAATTAGTAATTAATTACCCAAAAATGGGTAAAAGTCGGCCCAAATTATATTGGCTAAAATTACCCAAATTAATAGAGATTAATAACCTTGAGATAATTAAACACACGTATTTAATTAATAAAAGTATGGAACATGCTATCAACTAGACCACAAACACAAAAATTATATGGCAATTTATTATATAATATGTTTAGAATTTGAATCACCTATATAGCTATTTGATTTGGGATCTTTGATTTTAAACACTGCCACCAGGCCTCGTGAAAATTTCTTGTTTCATAATATTTTATTAAATAATTTTCAGACAGATCTCTATTATATTAAGTTAATTAAGAAAATTTTAATAAACCGATAATATCAATTTTTCTTTTCTCTTCAACTCCGATGCCATACAAAATCTCTTCCGGACAATTTTATCATTTTTTAATATTGGCTGAATTAGTTCAATTGAAATAAGTTAGCTGAATAAATAAATAAAATTAATTAATAAACATTTGCGACAAAACAACGGCCTGAAATACAACAATTCAACATAGGCCATAATTAACATAAGACAATATAGGCCTCAATGAACAATTTAACATAGGCCATAATTAGCAAGATAAGATTGGCCACAATTAACTATTAACAAAGGCCGAATTTAATATTTCATAAAACAATTATTATGGGCACGAAAATTAACTTCCCATAGTACAACAAATTGTTTTAATAAAAACAAGAAATTAGCCAAAATTTTAATCCAGGCCCGGAGAGAATATATTAGCAAATCAAGTAAGATAATGCTAGAGTGATGAAACTATGAAGAGTAAGAGATATAAAAGAAAGAAAAAAAATCAAACAAAAGAAACATAACGATTGAACCAGAGAAACCAAAACAGAATAAAATAAAACAAAGCAGAACAAAGAACAAAACGCAACAAAATAAGCTAACCAGAACAAAACAAGAGTGGCCTATCGGACACGAAAACGCGATATGGGCCCACAATACAGGGGAAAAATACAATTAATAGAATGTAAAGTGAAGCTAAATATGTCGGAACATTAATAATTTGGAAAACAAAATAATCATCGCGTGTTCGAGCCAGAACAACCGTGGGGCTAAAGTAATTTCCATTTTTTTATAGGTCAAAGTGAACAAAATTTTCAAATTTATTAATGAGGCATAATTTATTTTAAACCTTAATATATTAGCTAATAACGGGAGAATTAAGTACTTAGCACTTTTATAAAGTTTTCTTTCAGATTATTAATAGACATTATATATATATTTACAAACCCCTGTTCTGAAAAATGTCCAAAAACAATACTCCCAAGCAGACCTATATACATATTGCGTTCGGCTCAGGACCCTGGGAATACCAGCTCCCAAACTACTATCCCCACAACAGAAGCCCCTGGGGGGAGGGTGAATTTAAATGAAGTTATGGATAAAAACGAAATAACAAAATACAATCATGCCATCACTCGAACAAGACTTGCTGCGGTTTGAGTTGCCTAACATGAGCACGTGAAAATGTTCCTTTACCATCCCGAAGTACCACAGAAACTGGGCTAGAAAATTTATTAATCCACAAAGGACCCAAAAATCAGAGGGCAAGTTTAGCAGAAAATTAATTAGCTGCATTACTAAGGGGATGATTTTTCAAAAATCCACATCGCCGACTTCAAATGGAGACGGGACTCTGGAACGGTTATACAGAGTGGACCGCTCGAATGTCCCTAATTTCAATTGTATGTGACGGGTGAACGATTGAAGATAGAAACTTACAACAACGTTTATATGAAAGAAAAACTCAACAAGTTTTGATATCCACGTCACCACATCTCTATGTGAGCTCCAGCAGTCACTGTGACGATATCAAGCCGATGAACAATTTCTTGCCAAGTACGTTGGAGTATGTCTTCTGAAATGCTCTCAATAGCCTCTATGATGCGCTCCCGAAGATCACGAAGGTCATTGACTGGGGTGGCGTAAACTTTATCTTTGACGTAGCCCCAGAGAAAGACATCAAGCGGTGTTAGATCAGGATATCTCGGGGGCCATGCGATCGGTCCTCCCCTACCAATCCAACGGCCAGGAAAAATGTTGTCCAAAGTCATACGAACTTCATTGAACCAGTGAGGAGGAGAGCCATCTTGTTGGAAAAGGATGTTAGGCTGCAGTTGTTCAATTTGTGGAAAGAAGAACTGCTTCAGCATGTCAAGATATGTGGTACCACGGATAGTTTTCTCGGCGAAGAAAAATGGTCCAATGACTTTATTCTGCGACAAACTGCACCAAACATTCAACTTGGGACTTTCACGAACGTGCTCTTGTGTGGCGTGAGGATTCTGCGATCCCAAGATCCGCACATTATGCCGGTTTACCTTGCCTGGTACATGGAAAGTGGCTTCATCCGAGAAGAAAATCTTGGACATGAAATCAGGATCAACGCCGAGACGGTTTAGCACCGTATTGGCGAATTCCACTCGTTTGGGCTTGTCATTCGGCTCAAGACGTTGCATTACCTGCACTTTGTATGCATACAGTTTGAGAAGTTTGTGGACAATTCGTTGCAATGTGGATTTTGGTACCTGAAGTTCCCGCGAAGCTCTTCTTAATGACTTCCGTGGGCTTCGCTCATATGCGGCTTGAACATTTGCAACCATTTCGTCGGATGCTCTGCGACCACCACCATGCTTCTTTAACACAGTTCCAGTAGTTAAAAATGTATCGTACCACTTCTTTATGCTTTTAGCAGTTGGAGCATCATGGTTAAAGACTCGCCGAAACTCCCTCTGAACTCTAACAATTGATTTAAACTCCGCATACCACAAAACCGTTTGAGCTTTCATCTGCGGTGTCGTCATTTTGATAAACGATAAAATCTAAGAATAAAAACCGTATCATTGCACCATCTACCGACAGAATTCGAAACTTGTTGAGTTTTTCTTTCTTATAAACGTTGTTGTAAGTTTCTATCTTCAATCGTTCACCCGTCACATACAATTGAAATTAGGGACATTCGAGCGATCCACCCTGTATTTGCGTTCAATTACCCCATGACTTTAGTACCGACTGCATGCTATGGGTGGGTAAGATAAGAATAATTAATTGCTGGTACATAAACTAAGTCGGCACACAAAGAACTCTACCAGGAGAATACTGATTATTTATCATCCACAGATCAAGGACGCATAAGGTTGGAAGGTGAGGACCTACCCAAAGGTAGTAGAGGATAAAGCACCAGGAGAAAACTCAAGATAAACTTAATCCCACTAACAATAGTAAGAATGTATATATTTTAAGATTTCTCTAAGATATACAATAAAAGTTTCAATTACAGGAACAAGTTACGCTACTCTGCAAGGATTTACCTTATTCCAAATACAAAACTCTCCCTCAAAGTGGATAGAATATGCGGTATTCAAACTTCCATGAACAATAACTGTTCCCAATTTTAACCTCACTCCAATGTTTTCCAAATGAGTACTCCAATGAGTACCCAAAAATAATTCAGTATATAATCTCAAGGGACTAAGTAAGCCTTATATAAATACGTTGTATAAAGTACAGAACTCACAATAAAATATAAATAATGATTAACAGTAAATTTAACTTATAACTGCCAATAGGTAAATAATGAGATTATTATTACACTATCGAAATCTCAATTACTAAATTTCAATGCAGCTTATAAATGATGAGAGGTTATACCACCATAACTAGTCTGGTATAATCGACGCAGCACAAAATATGCAAGATTAAATTCAATACAATTTACTACTGAAAATATTAACTTCAGTTTTGAGAATAATCAAATTTATTTAATGAAACTAAGAATGGCCATTGCAAGATCAGTTCATTTAAATACATGGAGAAAAAACTGGAATAAGTATCATCACCCACTTTAAATCGATTTAAAGAATTTTCAGAATTTATTATTATAAAAACGAACTGGTTCCAATGCTACTTCAATTTGAAAAGGAAAGAACACTAGTCAGTATTAAACTTCTATATGGTTGAAATATACCAAGTTTACACTTAATGGACCTTTCTATAATAATATGGAATCTTCTAACTCATAGAAGTTACTATAATAAATAAAGTTAATGAGTTCAGAAAGAATTTTAAAGAAATATGAGAAACTTCTTTTATAAGTCTTCAAGAAAGTTTTAAAGAAATATAAAGGAACTTTAAATATAGCAATGTTAGTGTTTATTGGAATTTTCTATAAGAATGTGAAATCTTATGGTTCATAGAGGTACTGTGATAATTCAAAGTAGCAAGTCTTCAAGAAATTTTAAAGAAATATAAGGGAACTTGAAATATAGCACTGTTACTGCTTACTGGAATTTTCTATAAGAATGAAATTTTATAATTGACAAAAATACTGTTATAATTCAAACTAGCAAGTCTTCAAGAAATTGTAAAGAAATATAATGGAACTTGAAATATAGCAATGTTACTACTTACTAGAATTTTCTATAAGAATGTGAAATTTTATAATTGATAGAAATACTGTAATAATTAAGACTAGCAATTCTTCAAGAAATTGTAAAGAAATATAAAGAAACTTAAAAATAGCAATGTTAGAGTTTATTAGAATTTTCTATAAGAATGTGATATTTAATAAAAGTATTTTTTGTAAGCTATCAGAGCGGACAACAAAATTCCAAAGATAGCAGTTACTAGAAATTTCTATAGACCTAAAACTCCTATAAATAATAAGGCACTGACATACGTAAGGTATATAATCTCGATTCAGTTCTAAGGAAAATAACAAATGCAGTTTCTTATTTGAAAAGTTAATTTAGTTTAAGAAGTAATATCAGAGCTTTAATTATCAAGGACGACCATAGAGGAAATATACCAAAGATAGACACTGCTAGGATTCGTTATAACACTATGAGATCTTTAATGATAGAAGTAAACAAGGCCTAAAAATAGACATACGAAATTTTATAATTGAAAAGATAAATACAAGGCCAAGAATGCATTACGCAAGCGATACAATGATTACTGAAGCCAGATAAGATCTTAAAGTTCACGAGCAAATGATCTCGTAAGAAATGTGATTGAACTACCACGTGAATACGATATTACGACAATGCTACTATTTAAAAATCTGATTGAAAGTCACATAACTTCCTCTGCCCAAATAGAAGTTAGAAGAATTCACATATCCTTGTATAGAATCGCAAGACACAATTTTACGCTATTTATGCTATAAATACCTTATAGCCCCTTCTTCCAATGTTGCTACTAAAAACGCAATCTATGGACAAACAAAAAACAGAACAAAAACAAGAGAACGTTAAGAGTCCGAGATTCTCGTGGGAACAGAGGTCAGACTGCCAGAAACAGCCATTAATTACGAAGTAGTCAGAAGACTAGCGGAGGAGGACAGTTTTATAGAATTTGGAACTTTCCTTGATAATTCCCAATTGGAATTATCGAGATTAAATTGAATATGATATTCCGGTAGCTTGTTTCTCGCTGAATCCGGTAGTGTAAAATTCTCTAGGAAAACTGTAAATTTAATATATTAATCAATAAAAACCGAATAAATAATTAGTCCTGTAATTATATTAATTGAGTGACATATGAAATGAAAGGTAGTAAATAAATCTATCGAACGGTAATATTAATATAAGTGTCGTAATTTTGGTATTGTATTAATTGAAGAAAAAAAGTTCGGACATTTGAATTTTAACGGTCAGTGGGAAGGAAGTTTCCATAGGGTGCCGTACAAACTTCATAGGGGGTCTCATACCAGCAAGCAACTGAGTCCAAGGTAATTATAGAATAAATAAATAGATTAAATAATAATTACGAAATTAACAATGGGCACAAAACAAATGCATGTATAGTAACAAGATCCTCAATAAATATTTTTGTGACGTGAATGTGTCATTTCATTATTTCTGTAACTTTCTTTCACTTCATACGTTGAAAATCTTTATGTGCTTTTAAAATGTGTAAATAGTCGTAGAAAGAACCAAAATTATCCAAAACAGTTTAAAAAAGGCTTTAAACCTTAAAATAGTCAATTGAAGTCAAAAAAGGCGATATAAAAATTGGCCCTACCGTCCCTTGACGTACGGAAACGGGTATTTAACTCTTTAATATATCCACCCAAATACAGAAGGCATTTTGCCCGATATCCCTAATCATCACACTAGCTTATATTAAATTATTGTTAATTCTTCAGTTAACCCAGATGAAGATATAACGCTATGGTATACCAATAAGGTATGCAGGGTAAGTACAAAAATTGAATGAATATTCTCATAAACGGAACTAGATTGCATATTATTTGTGAAGAAACTATTAACTTATATGTTAGTATAAAAACTAAAAGGCAACAAGAGATAAAAATATATCAAAGTTTAATTACCTACTTTACAAAGATTGAAGGCTGCCCCAGTGGCTGGGCTGAGTAGTTAGACCGCTCGCCTTATACAGCTAGGACCGGGGTCGGATTTCGGTGGATCCATGTGGATCCATGTGGAATTTGTGGACAAAGTAAGGTCGGGGCAGGTTTTCTCGGGGTGCTCCTGTTTCTCCTGCCATACATCATTAAACCAAAGCTCCATTCACCATACTATGACCACTGGTTGCAATAAAGGAATTAATCACAAAGATTCACAATTATGCCGGCATAATGTGCGTAATGTTATTTTTTACCATATTCCCCTGTTTTGTACTTCACAGTAGAAATCCAAGGTAATTCAACATTACGTAGGATGCTAAATGTGTCGTATAAGTTTACCACCCAGCAACGTATGATCGTGTATAGGAGACTTCCTATGCACTTTCATTCGTAGCCGCTGGTAAATAAACTTACGCGAGACATTTAAGCATATAGAGTAATTGCTCGTGGAATGGTGCTGAAGGTTCAAGCCCGATAGAAGGATAATCATCAAATAATAATTAATACCATAATTTCGATTAATAGATAACAATTTTAATTATAACAAAAGTTTAATACACATTTGTGATTGGATAACTCAGTAACATTAAATTAATTATTTTCTTTGTTTAATTTTATTCTGTGCCATATGAAATGATGCAAATTATAGTGCCTTTAACGTAATACTTGTGGATTGATTCCATTTAGAAGAAAAGATAGAAAGATACATTTTCACACTCATACACTCCGGGTATGTAACCCCGTGTGTATAATGTTGAAATATGCCATAAGGGCACAAGTCTGTGATCGACAGCAAACACGGTAACTGGAATTTATATGCATATAGTATATAATATCCATTAAGTTCACATACTTACGGCCGATCCACAGTCCTAAACATAATACACACGTCTTTACATACCTTGCCAGTTACTCAGAGTGCGGCTCCCGCGGGCAACCATCCATACCAGAGAAATGAAGGAAGAAGAATAGAATTGGTGATACTCAACATGTGACCAAGTTAACTAGAATTCGCCCCCTTCCCTTTCGTGGAGGGGAGACAAAGCAGTTTCAAACAGATAACCGGAATTAATCAGTGGTACCACTCGTACCAACCAAAATATTATACCACATTTTATACCTCATAACAAAATGTCCCAGTAAGCTGTACCAAAAAATGTGATGAACTCAATGAGTCAGCACAGACTCTGCCCACGAAACTTGCGCCACGTCCCTAGAATGAAAGTCCACACATAACAAATATATGGCACTTGATGTAGTGTCCTTTTTGTTTTGTTCAGAATGCACGGAGATGTAGTGTTAATATGACATTCTTTATAGTGATAAGTATTCATGAATTGATGTAGTGGCTACCAACATGAATAGCTGATTGAACAGTCTCAATAGCAGTCCACTCATAATTTCTGGCCTTTACTAGGATACCTATATCACTAGTTAGATACTGGCGAAGCAGGATAGGAGACCACAATGCCGGACCAAGTTGAGGTCAAGAAGAAAATGGGGCGTCGACTTCCCCATGCAGAGCAGCGTTCCAATATGCTTCATATCTTGAATCTTGAAATCTTCGTGTGGCTTTCCAGGGTACTAGATGAGTAGCGGGTCCTCTTCATCATTTGATGAGGTACAGTTACTGAAATGTTGAAAAACTCAAAAAGCAAATTGTTTTCAAGAAAGATACAAAATGTAATTTGATAGAGTTATCTGTTTGAACTTGAATAAATTCGTTCTTAGAAAACAAATTTTCTTTACAAATTAATTCTTTTTAAAATATTTTAATTATTAATGTCAATTAATAGTTTCTTCATTTAATTAAATTAATTCTCTTTAGTTTTTATACATAAACAGAATAGGTATAGTTATTTATTTTACTGAAATATTAATGATGGCACATTTAAATTAAACTTACTTTTTTTTATTGGCACATTTCATAATATTGGCACATTTCATAATATTGGCACATTTCTTAAATTAATTCTGAAGTTAGGAATCTAGTCACACATACATTTTTATTTATACTTTACTTCATTAATTCATCAATGCTATTTCAACTTTATACATTTTAATTGGAGTCTTCTATACTTCACTCCTTTCAAATAATAATAATCAACAATTCTGTTAAACAAAGCATTAATTACCCTACAATTTCAAATAATACTTTGAACATTTGGATTTTTTTGTAAATATAATATACCTTTCTATATTTGAATACAAAACTATTAAGCTTCTAAGTTTTTTTCTAAATTTTTTTTCTTTTTTTTTTTCTTTTTTTTTTTTACACAAAACATGACAATGTGGAAGTCTTACAATATTAAGATAAGCAAGATATGAGGCTTCCAATTTGTCACCAGAAAATGGTTAGTTTCTGAAGGAAACAATGCATTTAAATTGCAAATATGTATTCATAAATCATTAATTAAATTCTTAATTTCACCTTATTCCATATTTATGTATGTATTATAAATCATGGAATGCAGTGAATAAGGTCTAGAAAAGTATGTAATACAGGAAAGTAGGGTACCTCTACGATCCAATTTTCAGAATAGTCAACGAGAGAAAATTCCGGGCCCTGGAATCTAATCTACAAATTCTGAAAAACCGTCAAGCAATTCTAAATTTGAATCAATTTTTGAATTTTCTGTCTTTTCCTGGAACGTTCCTCACATTTCTTTCTCTTGGAAAAATTCATGTAAATTTAATTTTTCTCTGAGAATTCCTTTAATTTAGACCATGACTCCCTAGGATTAGGGTATTTTACTTAGCCATGATTACAAATAGTAGGAATACTTGTTTTGACTGCAGTCAGTATTAATTTTCTTTTATACTAATTTTGTTTTTATTTTACTTTTTTTTCTCTACAGTTTTTTTGTTTTGTACTACAGTTTGTGCTACAGCTTTGTTTTAAATCTTTCTCTAATTTTGCTATAGTTCTTCTAACAGTTTACTGTAAGAACCTTCCTAATTAGCAAAAAGAATACAAACTAAATTTTTTTTTTTTGAGAATATAAGCAAAGTTTAACCTTCCAATTCCTCTTACTATAGATGAGGAGGGGATAACTGGTATAATATCTTATCAATTTAATTATCGACATAATGTTTGAGCTGTGATGCATGTGCTCGCTTAACAGAGCTAGGATCCTGTAAATCTTTAAGTAAATAGGTTACTGGAGAGCACATTTTAGTGATAATGAATGGTCCGACATATCGATGAGCCAATTTATCATCCATGAAAAATCTGCAATCTAGGTTCTAAGTTTGGTTTGCCCCACAACAGTCAAACTATGATTATCAACTGATTTTAACTGAACAGTCGTAGGTAACAAATCACAAGATAACTTTGTGAAAATATCTTCATTAATTATAGAAATAGCGCTACCAGAGTCCAATAGTGCGTAAGTATGAATCTTTTCAATAATAATTTCAACAAAGGGCAGTTCAAAATTTGGTACAGCACATAACATTGGAGAAATATCCGGTTTAGTAGGTTCTAGTCATGGCTGACTAGGAGTAAAATGAGTTTTCTGGGATTTAGCTTTCGCATAACATTGGTGTTCCCTATGGCCTACTCTACCACAATAGTCACAAATTGGTTTTTTAGAACTATGCTGTCTGGTATTAGTAGATGTACGAGAATCAATCACTTGTTTATCTAGGTTAGCTTTAGCTTTTGAATAACAATTACTCTCCACATGACCTAATTTTCGGCAAAAAGTACATTTAGTAATAGGCCTAGAACAGTATACTGACTTAGATTCAATAGGTAATAGAGTGGAGTTTAAATTTTGTTGAGAATTAGAAGGGCCTACCGAATGAGCATTGATCACCTCATTCAGTCTAACACTAACCTGTTCCAATTGTTGGAAAGTCACCGGAGGATATATACCCAGGAATACAGACCTAACCTCGGTTTGATGAGAACTCAGTCCAATAGTCCTAACCATATATTCCTCCGAGTGCGGTAATCTCAACAAATGGGCATGAAGACGAATATCATGAATAAATTCCATTAATGATTCCTCTTTACGTTGTGGTCTATAAAAATATCTATGTTCTAGAACTCCTAATAGTCTCTGTGGGATGCAAGTTTTTAAAACCACTTCATGAAGTTTGTCAACATTGAATTTTTGTTCAACTGCTTGAGAAATAATCTGAGATAAAACTCCCGTAGTATATGGTAATAACGCCTGGAATAGACTTGGGTCTGGCATATTTAAAAGTGAATTATTAGTCTGAATCTGGTGTAAAAATTTTAAAAATTCAATAACATTTTCTGGGGTATTCACATTTAAATTAATTCGACCTTGTAATAAGGTGAGAATTGGGTTAGGTAACTTGGCAAACGTTAATAAGTTAGGTGTACTCACAGCAGTTCTAACATTAGAATTAATAGGTGTCCAAGTTAAATTATGGGCTGTAGGTAGGTCCATCTGTGATTGCACGCCAGTGACTAGAGAATCAATTTCTGTCGCTCTAATTAATTTATTTTCAGGCATATCTAATGGTTTATGAATCTGAGAAATAATTGGAGGAACTATATTCTCTTGCATACTATTTCGCTGAATATCCTGAACTGCTTTGAATTGAGTGCTATCAGTTACAGTAGCCATTCTAGTTTTGGTCTCTGTTAAATCAGCTTTAAGTTGATTTAATTTACAAAAATGTTCTTTAGCTAAATTAATTAACTCTTGGTTCTCAAAATTATCAATAATATCTGTGCAGCGATTTAAGTAATGATTAAGTTTAGTTTGATTTCTCCTGTACCTTTTTTCGTTGAATTCCTGCTGCAAATGCTGAATAGACTCCTCAAGTTGGGATACCACTGCAGATATCAATGGTTGAAATGTTGAAATATCAATGGCCGGTATTTGGTATACCGGGACAGCTGAGGCAGATGTATCAGGTGCGGTAGCTTCCCGAAGTTTCGTTAATAACGCATCCACTGGTAACTGATGAGTGCCTTGAATGCCCCTTATAGTGGCCTCATACAAGAGCTCGTCTCGTTTCAGCAAATCAAACGAGCACTTCTCTCGACTCATTGTACATGAAAAATGAAATTTCAGATATAAGCAAAAATATATTAATGTCCAAAGTAGAATACCACAATGCACCCTCTTTAAAGTGAAGTTATGGGTAATACTCGCCGCCATAAGAATGCAGCACATTTATTTTGTATGAATGTAATTTATGTATAAGAAGCAAATAATTAAATATTTCTTTCGTATAAAATATTTATTTCATATGAGTTATTCCTTTCATAAAAAGATACCAGAATACCTCCCCCGACAAAGCAAGCACGGAATGCGAAGTATAGAACTAGGCAGACACAAGTAACAAGAAGTTATATTTAGAATGCATGCCGAATGCAAGTCGGAAGAGAGCAAGATCAATGTCGCCGGCTAAAAGGCTCCGAAACACGATCAGAAATCGCGTAAGAAGTATGCGGCATAATACGGCAAAGTTAGATTAGGGAAAGTTGAAACAAGCAAAGATGAATGCAAAGAGTCCCTATTGGAACTTATAAACGGCGTAAAGAAGCAAGGCACATTCGTGAAATAATATAAGATGGAATGGCATATGAAAAATCGAAAAAGATTGGTATTAATACTCAATATGCTGCTATTAGGATAGAACATTCCAGCATCGTTTCTGCTACGATTTAGTAACAGGCCATGAGCGTCTCTGCTACCATTTTGTAATGTTTTTTTATACCATATTCCCCTGTTTTGTACTTCACAGTAGAAATCCAAGGTAATTCAACATTACGTAGGATGCTAAATGTGTCGTATAAGTTTACCACCCAGCAACGTATGATCGTGTATAGGAGACTTCCTATGCACTTTCATTCGTAGCCGCTGGTAAATAAACTTACGCGAGACATTTAAGCATATAGAGTAATTGCTCGTGGAATGGTGCTGAAGGTTCAAGCCCGATAGAAGGATAATCATCAAATAATAATTAATACCATAATTTCGATTAATAGATAACAATTTTAATTATAACAAAAGTTTAATACACATTTGTGATTGGATAACTCAGTAACATTAAATTAATTATTTTCTTTGTTTAATTTTATTCTGTGCCATATGAAATGATGCAAATTATAGTGCCTTTAACGTAATACTTGTGGATTGATTCCATTTAGAAGAAAAGATAGAAAGATACATTTTCACACTCATACACTCCGGGTATGTAACCCCGTGTGTATAATGTTGAAATATGCCATAAGGGCACAAGTCTGTGATCGACAGCAAACACGGTAACTGGAATTTATATGCATATAGTATATAATATCCATTAAGTTCACATACTTACGGCCGATCCACAGTCCTAAACATAATACACACGTCTTTACATACCTTGCCAGTTACTCAGAGTGCGGCTCCCGCGGGCAACCATCCATACCAGAGAAATGAAGGAAGAAGAATAGAATTGGTGATACTCAACATGTGACCAAGTTAACTAGAATTCGCCCCCTTCCCTTTCGTGGAGGGGAGACAAAGCAGTTTCAAACAGATAACCGGAATTAATCAGTGGTACCACTCGTACCAACCAAAATATTATACCACATTTTATACCTCATAACAAAATGTCCCAGTAAGCTGTACCAAAAAATGTGATGAACTCAATGAGTCAGCACAGCTAGTGTGATGATTAGGGATATCGGGCAAAATGCCTTCTGTATTTGGGTGGATATATTAAAGAGTTAAATACCCGTTTCCGTACGTCAAGGGACGGTAGGGCCAATTTTTATATCGCCTTTTTTGACTTCAATTGACTATTTTAAGGTTTAAAGCCTTTTTTAAACTGTTTTGGATAATTTTGGTTCTTTCTACGACTATTTACACATTTTAAAAGCACATAAAGATTTTCAACGTATGAAGTGAAAGAAAGTTACAGAAATAATGAAATGACACATTCACGTCACAAAAATATTTATTGAGGATCTTGTTACTATACATGCATTTGTTTTGTGCCCATTGTTAATTTCGTAATTATTATTTAATCTATTTATTTATTCTATAATTACCTTGGACTCAGTTGCTTGCTGGTATGAGACCCCCTATGAAGTTTGTACGGCACCCTATGGAAACTTCCTTCCCACTGACCGTTAAAATTCAAATGTCCGAACTTTTTTTCTTCAATTAATACAATACCAAAATTACGACACTTATATTAATATTACCGTTCGATAGATTTATTTACTACCTTTCATTTCATATGTCACTCAATTAATATAATTACAGGACTAATTATTTATTCGGTTTTTATTGATTAATATATTAAATTTACAGTTTTCCTAGAGAATTTTACACTACCGGATTCAGCGAGAAACAAGCTACCGGAATATCATATTCAATTTAATCTCGATAATTCCAATTGGGAATTATCAAGGAAAGTTCCAAATTCTATAAAACTGTCCTCCTCCGCTAGTCTTCTGACTACTTCGTAATTAATGGCTGTTTCTGGCAGTCTGACCTCTGTTCCCACGAGAATCTCGGACTCTTAACGTTCTCTTGTTTTTGTTCTGTTTTTTGTTTGTCCATAGATTGCGTTTTTAGTAGCAACATTGGAAGAAGGGGCTATAAGGTATTTATAGCATAAATAGCGTAAAATTGTGTCTTGCGATTCTATACAAGGATATGTGAATTCTTCTAACTTCTATTTGGGCAGAGGAAGTTATGTGACTTTCAATCAGATTTTTAAATAGTAGCATTGTCGTAATATCGTATTCACGTGGTAGTTCAATCACATTTCTTACGAGATCATTTGCTCGTGAACTTTAAGATCTTATCTGGCTTCAGTAATCATTGTATCGCTTGCGTAATGCATTCTTGGCCTTGTATTTATCTTTTCAATTATAAAATTTCGTATGTCTATTTTTAGGCCTTGTTTACTTCTATCATTAAAGATCTCATAGTGTTATAACGAATCCTAGCAGTGTCTATCTTTGGTATATTTCCTCTATGGTCGTCCTTGATAATTAAAGCTCTGATATTACTTCTTAAACTAAATTAACTTTTCAAATAAGAAACTGCATTTGTTATTTTCCTTAGAACTGAATCGAGATTATATACCTTACGTATGTCAGTGCCTTATTATTTACAGGAGTTTTAGGTCTATAGAAATTTCTAGTAACTGCTATCTTTGGAATTTTGTTGTCCGCTCTGATAGCTTACAAAAAATACTTTTATTAAATATCACATTCTTATAGAAAATTCTAATAAACTCTAACATTGCTATTTTTAAGTTTCTTTATATTTCTTTACAATTTCTTGAAGAATTGCTAGTCTTAATTATTACAGTATTTCTATCAATTATAAAATTTCACATTCTTATAGAAAATTCTAGTAAGTAGTAACATTGCTATATTTCAAGTTCCATTATATTTCTTTACAATTTCTTGAAGACTTGCTAGTTTGAATTATAACAGTATTTTTGTCAATTATAAAATTTCATTCTTATAGAAAATTCCAGTAAGCAGTAACAGTGCTATATTTCAAGTTCCCTTATATTTCTTTAAAATTTCTTGAAGACTTGCTACTTTGAATTATCACAGTACCTCTATGAACCATAAGATTTCACATTCTTATAGAAAATTCCAATAAACACTAACATTGCTATATTTAAAGTTCCTTTATATTTCTTTAAAACTTTCTTGAAGACTTATAAAAGAAGTTTCTCATATTTCTTTAAAATTCTTTCTGAACTCATTAACTTTATTTATTATAGTAACTTCTATGAGTTAGAAGATTCCATATTATTATAGAAAGGTCCATTAAGTGTAAACTTGGTATATTTCAACCATATAGAAGTTTAATACTGACTAGTGTTCTTTCCTTTTCAAATTGAAGTAGCATTGGAACCAGTTCGTTTTTATAATAATAAATTCTGAAAATTCTTTAAATCGATTTAAAGTGGGTGATGATACTTATTCCAGTTTTTTCTCCATGTATTTAAATGAACTGATCTTGCAATGGCCATTCTTAGTTTCATTAAATAAATTTGATTATTCTCAAAACTGAAGTTAATATTTTCAGTAGTAAATTGTATTGAATTTAATCTTGCATATTTTGTGCTGCGTCGATTATACCAGACTAGTTATGGTGGTATAACCTCTCATCATTTATAAGCTGCATTGAAATTTAGTAATTGAGATTTCGATAGTGTAATAATAATCTCATTATTTACCTATTGGCAGTTATAAGTTAAATTTACTGTTAATCATTATTTATATTTTATTGTGAGTTCTGTACTTTATACAACGTATTTATATAAGGCTTACTTAGTCCCTTGAGATTATATACTGAATTATTTTTGGGTACTCATTGGAGTACTCATTTGGAAAACATTGGAGTGAGGTTAAAATTGGGAACAGTTATTGTTCATGGAAGTTTGAATACCGCATATTCTATCCACTTTGAGGGAGAGTTTTGTATTTGGAATAAGGTAAATCCTTGCAGAGTAGCGTAACTTGTTCCTGTAATTGAAACTTTTATTGTATATCTTAGAGAAATCTTAAAATATATACATTCTTACTATTGTTAGTGGGATTAAGTTTATCTTGAGTTTTCTCCTGGTGCTTTATCCTCTACTACCTTTGGGTAGGTCCTCACCTTCCAACCTTATGCGTCCTTGATCTGTGGATGATAAATAATCAGTATTCTCCTGGTAGAGTTCTTTGTGTGCCGACTTAGTTTATGTACCAGCAATTAATTATTCTTATCTTACCCACCCATAGCATGCAGTCGGTACTAAAGTCATGGGGTAATTGAACGCAAATACAGGGTGGATCGCTCGAATGTCCCTAATTTCAATTGTATGTGACGGGTGAACGATTGAAGATAGAAACTTACAACAACGTTTATAAGAAAGAAAAACTCAACAAGTTTCGAATTCTGTCGGTAGATGGTGCAATGATACGGTTTTTATTCTTAGATTTTATCGTTTATCAAAATGGCGACACCGCAGATGAAAGCTCAAACGGTTTTGTGGTATGCGGAGTTTAAATCAATTGTTAGAGTTCAGAGGGAGTTTCGGCGAGTCTTTAACCATGATGCTCCAACTGCTAAAAGCATAAAGAAGTGGTACGATACATTTTTAACTACTGGAACTGTGTTAAAGAAGCATGGTGGTGGTCGCAGAGCATCCGACGAAATGGTTGCAAATGTTCAAGCCGCATATGAGCGAAGCCCACGGAAGTCATTAAGAAGAGCTTCGCGGGAACTTCAGGTACCAAAATCCACATTGCAACGAATTGTCCACAAACTTCTCAAACTGTATGCATACAAAGTGCAGGTAATGCAACGTCTTGAGCCGAATGACAAGCCCAAACGAGTGGAATTCGCCAATACGGTGCTAAACCGTCTCGGCGTTGATCCTGATTTCATGTCCAAGATTTTCTTCTCGGATGAAGCCACTTTCCATGTACCAGGCAAGGTAAACCGGCATAATTTTGATATCGTCGAGCGATTTTCCTTGAATAATTAATGTAAAATCATCTGCGAACATTATTGTTTGGGTATCAGGGAGGTGTGATGGAAGGTCATTTATGTACAGAAGGAAAAGTAATGGGCCTAGAATTGATCCCTGTGGTACTCCTTTTGTTACTGGCGATGGATTAGACCTAGGTTTACCACATTTATGGCTTATCTCTACTGTGTCCAAACCAACATATGAACTGTGAACAACTGAATGTGATTTCATTTTTAGTATAATATTCTCACAAATTATATAAATTCAAGGGAAGGAGTGATTTTCTTCAATTTTAATGTTGCTTCCCGGGCTTAACCAGGCATGTGTGCAAAATTTCGTGTAAATTGGTAAAGAAATGCAGATTTGTCATACATTCGAGTTTATATATGCGAAATGAATATCGGACTATGGTGTTCAATTAGCTAATTACCGCAAATTCTGAAGTTACTTTTATAACAGATGTCACACACAGCGGATTCTACATTAGCGAACACCTGGGTGTAACTGCTTCCTTCCCGCCCGCATGTATTCACAAACACATGTATAACATGAGTGTTTAAAGTGTTATGATTTTTTTTCCACAACCTTGCTCCGGTTAGTCATTCTATAATTAAATTAAATGTTCCCTATTACAAACAATGGACGCCCACAGGGTTCCACGAGGTTGAGGCTCCCAGATTTTGGACATTCGTAACATGAAGGTGGTGAGGTTGTCAGCCTTACGCACCGGCCGCCTTTATCCCCACGATTGCTCCTGGTACTCATTTCTGTTCAAGGCTGAGTTGACCCCAGAGACATAGTACCACCAGAAGGATTAGGCAGGAATCGAACCCATAATATTCAGGTTTAAAATGCAACTCATTCTATAAATATTTTTTATTCTACCACAAATTATAACATTAAGTCCTTCATTATTATGCAAGTTGCCATTTGAAATCAAATTTAACAGTGAAATAACACAAATTTCGTAAATAAAGCTACAGTAACACCATTTTGAAAAATAATATCGAAGAACCTCGGTTCCAGTAAGGGTAACCAACAGTCTTTTTAACTAACTATACTTATTTTACCATAATTCATACTTCTTGCCGTATGTATTATAATAACGATGTTTGGCAACATTTTTTGTGATCAACCAGAAAACTGAAACATAATCTCATAAATCGATAATATTTTGGGATTCGTCTTATAGGACAGATAGAACTCCGCGGCGCTACATCCCTGAAGGGACAAGGCATACCAACAGTCCGCTATGATATCTACCATAACCAGATAGTAGGAATGGAGCCATGTAACAAGCATGCCGACACCCATGGCTGTTAATGGTGGTTTCCATGACCATAGGATATATAGACTATACAGTAAAACTATAAATCTTTAACGAAAATTTATATCTCGTCTTAGCTGAAAGTCGTCTTATAGAAATATACGGCATTCATCAAACTTAAGTATTTTACAAAATAATTTTTATTGTTATAATGTTTAATGTATAACTGTAACCGTGACTTATATAGTTCAGATTAATGGATAATATTGCTTCTATATTATACTTAGTTTTTATTTATTTATTTTATTATTATTATTATTATTATTTCATGGTAAAAACATTGAACATAATGATCATGTCTGATGCTTTTGCGGTCTAGACACTTGATAGTTTTATGAAAATGTAATAAATAAAATTTAATTATCTCTTTTTTTCAGTGCTAACCTTTATCAAGTATATGCTAGAGTGTTTATATAAAATATTTTTACATCATTAATTAAATTTCGTAGACAGAGCTTATAAGGTGGATGGTACATTCTTTGCATTATTTAAAAAAAACCCGAGACTAAACAAACAATACGTTACTATATTATTATATAAGTTACCGATGTCTAGTGATTCACATCCGGATTCATAGTACAAAAAAGTTCATACTATACGATACTCATCCCACACTCGCATAAACATGCTGCATACTACCTATTCTTTCTTCATGATATACATATTCCCTAAATAGCGAGACATCGGGTATACTCGGAGATCTTCGTTTCACATCGTTCTTGCAATGCAATGAACAATTATTTTAATTTGAACCACAAACTACCAATGTAAATTACTTAGAGTCAATTAAATTAGCGGACAAAACCGCGGGCTCTATCACGAACAAACCACCTCTGAAGTTGACAAATAAAATTCATCTACACACAAACAGTTGAGAATCGATACAGTATTACACACGAGTAATACAGTCAAGAAAGCAGTGGTATTTATCAATGTCCTACTACAAAACCGAATCTGAGACCGTGGAATTTTAGCTTTTTCATTAATTATTATTGTTTTAAATATTATTATACTCTTAACTTTTCAATTAATTATCGAGGTGAAACCGCGAACATCTGCTACTTATTAACAATTTCATCATGTTCCACTTATACTTTCACAACATATACTTATTGTTGATGTGATAGTAAATATTCATTTCATCACGCATTCAACGCTGGAAAAGTCTTGAATACAATACTTGTAAAAATCAGCCGCATTTTATTAAAAATACAACTTTGTAAAATTACGACTATGTTATAATTTCACTTCAAAACGCATTTATCACGCTTATGACTATTTCGGTGTAAAATTCCTACATAAAAATAAAGTTCAAAACGTATTTTTCAATCCTATGACTAAAACGGTGTAATACTAACAAAACACCTATGTATTGCTTGTAGAACGCATACTTATAACAAGAAACATACCAAGACACAAACCTAAAATATCATTATCTAAAACAAGACTAATCCTTTAGGGTCATGAACACACCAAGACCAAACCTAAAATAACTGGATGAGGAGGATCAACCATCTAAAATATGCAAAAAGTAATATACATATGTAATTTATACACATATTTTTATTTCATGTATATATGACTTTTAATATAATATTGTGTTACAATAAAAAATTAATAAAATATTTTTAATGTTAACGCAAGAATTCTTAAGAGTTTACAATCATGAAACACATAGTTTTCAGAAAATGTCTTTCTTCTTCATTTGATATATTCTCGGTTCTTCAATTCGGATATGATTTCTTGTATCTCGTTGTTATGCGAATGATTCCCTGCTTCAGACAAAAGCAGCAGCAAACGCAATCTATCAATGTCTGCGTTGGGATCATAATCTAATTTGTGTTTCGTATATAAGTCCTCCCGCACGGCAATACTGTGCGATGAACCCTCATCGGATGAATCTGAATATCGCTCTTCCGGAAATGAGTCTGAACATTGGTCCCCATCTTCTTCTTCCTCTTTTTCTTCTTCTTCTTCTTTACCCTCCTCTTCCGGAAATAATTTTTTAATGATGTGAGGATATTTTTGAGTATTGAGTCTATGTTTGTTTTCGCTCTCTTCATAATTTTCTTTGTGAGCACTAGTCTTCTCCAAAATCTCCTTATACGTGGTTAAGTCATAACGGTTGTAAAAATCTTTATTTGGTTTACTTTTCGTTAGTAGTTCAAGCAGTCCAGGACGGACGATATACCTCTCGTTACCAATATAAATGTTATCGTTTTTAATGGTGACGGGCGATTTACCAATGGTGAATACCTGCCTATCAGGATTCCATTTTATTCCGTAATCATCATCATTTCTCGGTTTAAGCTGAACGAGTTTCTGGACATAAGGTGCAGATATTCGCCCGTAGATTTTTTCTAGCATATGATTATAATGCTTCTGCGGAATTTGCTCAGAGGGCTGATATGATCCATATTCCATTTCTGGATGTTGCGACTCATGTTGTCTTTTGTCTTTATTCAAGTTCACGTTATCTTCCAAGGGATCGGTTATCAGATTTTCATCATCGCTAATCTCTTGTTTCGACTGAAGCTCAGGTTTAGTTAATGTTGAAAATTTCTTTCTTATAGAATTTTCATGTTTCGCATTGTCTGACGATATATGGTTAACTTGTACTCGCGGGAAGAGTTTCTGTGTTTCATCCTTATGTGTCGATAGTAGATGTTTCTTCAGACCGGAAGTATTATGATTTGTCATTTTTATTTCAACTTTCGGTCTATCGCACAGTTTGCATATACCGTAAATTTGATCACTCCCATGAACTATGTCGAAAAATTCATTATATTTACTGTTTGACTTATTGCCCATCAGTTCCGATTGGAAGGATACTACACTACTTCGACCTGTGCTCTCGTCACTCATTTTGATACCCACATTCACAGATTCAAGGACGAAAAACAACTAACTCTATTTTACCATACATCAACCCTTTATTAAGTTAAAAAATCTCATAGCGTCCAAAGAAGATCAAAACTCTGGGTTTTAAGTCAAAGTCTCACATTTTCGTCCTTCAAGGAAAATCGCTCGACGATATCAAAATTTCGGCATCTCGTACGATGTCACACTTTCATAACTGGTGTACAAAAAATAGTCTAGCTATTAACACGTCTAAAACTAAATTCATTATATTTAAGTCCAGATTTTTTTAAAGATACAGCGATCAATAATACCGTAGTGTTTAATAATATGGAAATTGAAGAAGTGGCGAACACCAAATTTCTAGGGCTAACGATAGATTGTCATTTAAATTGGAAGGGACACATACAAAATTTGTGTAAATATCTATCTAGTTATACCTTTTTATTCGTTAAACTATCATCTTATTGCAATAAGAAAACTCTTCTGCAATGCTATTACAGTTATATTTATTCTAAAATAAAATATAACATTATTGCTTGGGGATCAGCAGATCAATTCCACATAAATAGAATCTTTGTCCTGCAAAAACGCATAATACGTACCATTTACAATGCCAAGCCTCTCGATTCCTGCAAACCTTTATTTAAAACCCACAAGATCCTCCCACTACCATGTATCATTATTTTTGAAGCCGCCCTGTTTGCTTATTCTCATAGACTCCTTTTCAAAGTTAATTCTGACTACCACTCTTACAACACCCGACATAAAAACAGCATAGCACTGTCGAAACACTCTACCCATCTATTCGAATCTTCTCCATACTACTTATGCTCTAAAGTATTTAATTCACTCCCCTCTCATATCACATCACAAAAAACAGAAATTTCATTTAAGAAAATGCTTAAATCCTTTCTTTTATCAAACTGATTTTATAATATAAGTGATCTCTATTCTTTGTAAGTGTGTATATACTATATTCTTAAATTTATCATTCAATTTGTATAATTCATCTTTCATATACTGTAAAAATAGAGCTAGAAATAATTTTAAAATGAATAATGTAAAATATAGCATGTTTAAATATTGAACATGCATTGAATATTTGTATGTAAATTATTAATTTGTAAATGTGTGTGTTAAACTTTAAGAAATGTAGTTTATAAGTATATGTAAACTATGTAAAACACTGTACTGTGTAAGAAAATAAACAAACAACAACAACTACGTAATATTGGGCTTTGACGAAGTTTGATGCTAACGATGTAATACATTTGTAAAAATAATTATTGAAGTATAGAATCCATGAAAATAAAGCACAATGTGATGCAGTTGCATAAGAAATATTTTCTCACTTCACATTTTGATGTAGAATAAGATGCCGTATTGTAGGAACACCTTAAGTGTGTGAGTATGCTATATCAGAAGTCTGTAAATAATCCTTTCCGTTGATACGTTATCCATAGCTGTATACTATGTATTAGTTGAGATTTTTCATAGTTCTTAAGCACGGGATGTAACCTTTTGAGTCATATGCTTGCAGTATATTATGTTCCGGGTTTTAGGGGAGGAAAGTATGAAAGTGATATTGTATTTCTCAACCCGAAACGTTTGTATGGTAGCATGAGAATAAGAAATAAAATTTTCCGCCAAGTCGGTACAATCTTATGTAATTTATGTTTCTTTTTATTTCATCATAAAAAGTTATATCTAGCGTTTTCTGAGGGAATAGTTTGAGTGTATTAAATCATTTTCTTCATTTCAAGTTCTACATACATATTATATAAGACCCTAGAGATTCAAAAATCAGAAGTCCTTCATAAGTAGATTTCAAAATACAAAGGCCGTGTGGTCCAGCCTTTTCAGCTAGTTTCAAATAAAATAAATCCATACATGAAATGTGCTATATGAAAAACATGAATAAATGGTAAAATTTAAATGTGTTTTTTCTAAAGATTACATACGATTTTCTCTTAGTTTTTATTGAATTTTTAGTTACCTGCATTATATCGTCATCTTGTGTTATTTAAATTAACTTGGCTGTTTATAATGGTCTACGGTTAGATAGGGAAACTTATAGTCTTGGTTAGGATTAAACTGTATTAAAATCCCTTTTCCGGGTTCAGGATTGGGAAGGTCAAGTCTTAGGTTAAGATATTGCACATTGTGCGCGATTCCTTAATTTATTATTAAATTTTAAAAATATATCAGATGTGGGGATCGAACCCATGTCCCCTTTGGGGGGAGCAGAACTTAAGTCTAAAGCCTTAGACCACTCGATCAATCTGATTTGGATGGAATAAAATATCGATCAATCGATAAAATTAATCATGGTATCGAATTCTCGTAAATATACCCGATTCGGAATCATATTTAATAGCGAAATGAAATAAAAAATATACCCAATGTTCACAAAAAAATAAAAATAATTAATTGATAACCAAAATGTGTTAGTTGGAGATGTACCCGCTGGAACATATGGCGCTAGGGTACGAACCGTAAAAAATGATTGTGTGCGCATGCGTTGTAGTAATGATGCGCATAATAACCGTTGTTTTTTAAACTTACCGCCGAAACATGTCTCGACTTGAATGAACACACAGTGCAGGACCTCCTCATGCGAGTCGGGGTTAAAGTAGCCCCTTATAATGATGCATAGCGGATCTTATCTTGACCGGATGTGGGGTGACCACAATGCATGACCTCCTCTGCGGTAGGATAAAATATTTATCTTGACCGGAAGGGCCAGGTGTTGTGGCGATCACAGTGCATTAGGGCTTATCTAATCAAAAAAAGGCGCCAACGGTCATAAGCCTTCCATGACGTCATCATCCCTTCACCATCCCAACCACACCCCCCAAAATCTCAAGCCTTCCACGCCTTCCATGTCGCCATCGCTAAAAGTAAACTACTCGCCTCGCTTCATTGTAATAATAGGGTGGTGCCCTATCTTGTAGGAAAAGGCTGTTGTCAACAACTACGCTTCCTCCTGGTTGCTAGACATTCTTGTGTTTTGCAGCAATAGCGCCTCTGACCAAGCGCAAGAATATGCAACAATTGCAATAACTAATGATGCAATGAGTTGTTCATACCATTGTTGCCTCACACTTTGGCCAGTTCTGTTTCAGCTCATTCATTGGTTGTTTTGAGTTCACATTCTGCTTCCGTTTCCTCATTTTTGTTTTTCAGGTGCATATTCTGTTTCATTTTGCTTATCGGTTATTTCAGGTTCACATTCTGTTCGCTCATCAACTTATTTGAATTCGCATTCTGCATCAGACTATACTGTAATTAGAAGAAAATTCTAGACCTCGTGTATAAATCTAACATCACCTTCTGGAATGAGTCAAATTCTTAATTAATATTGGTAGGCCTAACTATTGTCTTGTATTTTCTGTTTATACCGTATAGTTCACTAATGAACTTCATTCCACTTGTGGTTAGTTAAATAGAACTATAAGAGCAAACATCGTCCTCACTTTGGTCTGTATTCCGAATATTGTGGTACGACGAGAAACCAATCAAGGTAGTGCAATGGGAACCTTTCTGTCAGCGACTCCCGATAGGTGGCAGCAGGGTCAAAAGAGGTCCAAGCATGTCGTCTGCTGTCCATTGAACATAATGGAACAGACTATTTAAACATCAGTCAGAATGCCAGAAAACATTTTGTGGCGATCCTCTGTGTAAAACAGAGGGGTACACATATGCTTTACGAAATATATGGTTATAAAATATAAAGAAGATTAAACGGATGCTAATAGTTAATAGCCTATGAGTTCCTTCAAATCTCCTCGCTCAACACTTTCAGATCCTCAGAATTGACTCATTATCTTAATCATTTTTACAAAGAATAAAACTTAACAAGAAGTAGTATTCTCATTATCTACAACACAAGGTCATGTTTCCAATATCTTCATCAAATGAACAAGATTCAGTTATGTTCTGTTGCTTTAAACAGAAAGTTCGCCCAGCAGGAAACTCAACCACTTATTCTCTTTCAAACTATGATACAAAATTAGTTCTTAAGAAGGTATGGACAGTATTTGATAAATACAACTTACTTAATTTATTAACTTCATAATAAAATTATGAATATTTTGTTTAAACGGAATTTGTAAGTTTTTTCATTGCAAACATTAAAACAAACCGTAAAATTGAAACACTTGCAAAACTAAATTATTCTTATAGGCATTGGTGGCTCTTGTAAATTGAAGATTTAAAAAAAATTATTATAAAGAAGACGTCAAAGCATATTTTTCCTTTCTATACTGGCAATTGGCACTGGCTATTTTTCCCCTCTAAATACAAAAAAATAAAAAGATAAATAAATCAACTACACTGTTATTATATACAACTCACTTTTATAATGCACATTAATTATATTAAAACACTATATTAGAACTGGAATTACCGATGCACGTAGATATTTTAACTCGAACCGAAGAGAACATAGTATTTTGAATTATTAGCATATGAGAACCCAGTACGATGAATAACAATTCCCTGCGAGCCATAATTCTGAAACTTATGTAATATAATTCTAAAACAAAAAGTATGAACCTATATTATGGATGGGCGTTGACGTTAAAAATATTACGCATTTAGGCCTATTGTAATAATCACAAGAAAACCATTCCCTTATTACCTTATTTTGACATTCCAGCTTCTTTCTAATTACGTTGACTTCATGAAAAGAACATTCTATTACTAATATGATACGCTATTCAAATACTATTATTCGTATTTGTATCCCACACAAAAACTTAATGACAGCTATAATTCTGGAGCATGTATTATTCGTAAGCCACTAAAGGATATTATTTAGAAGCAAGCAAGCGAAACATAAATTTATTTATAAAATATTAATGATAATAGGAACAAAATATTTACACATTTATATCCAAATCTTTACTTTCTATAGCTACTGTGTTATATTAATCAAATACTATCATCTGTCTACCACACAGTAAATTCATAACCGAAAGCTGAAATACATACAGAATATTGTGAAAGCAAACAACCATGAACCTAAATTACTTTTTACAAATGATTTACAGTATAAAGAATTTTTTTTTACATATTTACGCCTATGGTTATAAATCTAAAGAAGATGGGATGTTTTCTTTGTGATGTACTGTACTACAAGCTTTAAATACGTTTCATAAAATTTGAATTATTTCTTCACCATTTAACGAATAAAAATGCCACCGCGATATATAGGAATAACTTAAATATTTTGAATTATTTGTCTCTAAGCTACACATGTCTCTGCCACTGCAAAATAATTATTGTTCCTGTTTTTGCTGACAAACCCCACGGCTTCTTTTCAACATAACAATTACAACCCATTATTACTTCAGACAGACATTAATTCTTTAATTTTTTTAACAAATCAATACTTTTTCTGGCGATCTCACATTCTCCTAAGCAGAATATAGGTATCTGATTTCTGGAATATAACTTAAACGTTATTAATCGCCAGTTTATATAGGACAGCCAACATTATTCACATCTATTGATACGCATAAGCATATGGCAAAACGAGATTGCAGGACCTCCTCTGACCCTGCTGCGCTCTGGTGGACAAATTTTTAACTGCACACGAAAGGTTCCCATCACAGCCCGGCAATCTGGGTCACGGCGGTGAAGCCTAGCCTTGCGCTATGCCGCCATCTTGCCTCACCTGAAGACACTCATTGAACTACACGTAATTCAATGGGAAACTATCACGAGAACTTAGATTAAAGTCTATTTTCACAATTTTCTATTGGAAATTTTGTATCCACTAGTGAACACACTGAAACCACATTGAAAAAGCACGTCCTCTTGCTATTTTTCTCAAGTATTGGTTCCTATTACTTGCTAAAAATTAGGTTTTTGATGTGAAACTTCTTTAGCCGCGGTAGGATTAAATCCAGAGCTTGCGTTACGGACAAAATCGTCACGAAATTCGTTTGGTGTGACGCAACGGACTGCACAGAAAACAATCAACTCAATAATTAGGCTTATCCAAAATTTAATAAAACCGAAAATTCCAAAATTTAAAAAATCAAAAAATTCAAATTAAAAAATTTTTAAGTCTAAAAATCCGAAATTAAAAAATAAAAATAAATTAAAAATATAAAATTAAAAAATCAAAAATTTCAAAATTAAAAAATTCAAAGATACAAAATTTAGAAAATCCAAATTTTAAAAAATAATCCAATGTAAAAAATCCAAATATCCAAAATTTAACAAATAAAAAATCTAAAATTTAAAAAATTCAAAAAATAAAAAATCCTAAAATCCAAAATTTAAAAAATCACAAAAAATAAAAAATTTAGAGATATAAAATAAAAAATCCAAAATTTAAAAAACTCTTAAGGAAGTATGAATAATACAACAAATAGCTATCAATGTAGGCTTACAGTTATTTATAAAAATATAAAACATTCCTCGTAACTAATGCATAATATTATTTACAATGCAAAAAATACGCATAGATTGAGGTTAAGTTTATTTTGCAATTTCTAAATGCTAAAGTAATATATGACTATTTACAGTGTATGAAATAGTTAACAATATTAGGTTATGGTTATTTACAACCATATAGTACATTCCTAGAAACTAAAGCATGTATAATGCATGAAATGGCTAACCAGGGGTGTCCACCCCTCCAAACGTCATGACTCACCCCCCCAAAATTCATTGCTCATCCTCAACCCAATTGGCTGTCGACAAGGGCGCCCATATGATATTTTCTTGGGGGGGCAATTTTTTTAATTAATTAATTTTTGTCGCTTTTTACTTCTTGGGCCACTTTGTAACGTTATATTAATAATATAATAAGTGCAACAATGACGTAGCCATAAAATAATTGCGGGGAGGGTCGGAAGTGCCGTGGGGGCTTGGAATACCCCCAAAAAGGGGGTCGGGGTCCATCCCCAGAAAATTATTGAATATTGAACTAATGAAAATCACATTTTACGCTATTTTAGCACAGAAAAACAAGTTAGGAAATTTGTTTACCATACTCGAAGACATGCCAATGTAAATAAGAAATCATTACCTAAGTGGGGGGTCCACCCCCCGGAAAATTTTTAAGTACTGAACTAATGAAAATCACCTTTTACGCTATTTTAGGACTCAAAACCTAATTAGGAAATTTGTTTACCATACTCTAAGACATGCCAATGTAAACAAGAAAATGTTACCTAAGTCGGGTGTCCACCCCCGGGAAATTTTTAAATGTTGAACTAATGAAAATCACATTTTACGCTATTTTAACACTGAAAAACTAGTTAGCAAATTTGTTTACTATACTCTATGACATGGCAACTTAAACAATAAATTGTTACTTAAGTTATAATACTTATTACTATTTATAAGAAAAGTTGAATAACACATGGAACAGTGGACATAATAGGCCTACTCATTATGTTATGAAAAGAAAATAACTGCTATATCATATTTGACACACCAACAAATCTTGTTTAATTAATTTTTTTTTTTAAATACAAATATAGAATTTTAGGTTTTGAATTTTGGGGGTCCAAACCCCCTTAACCCCCCTTTCCTAATCCACTGTGAATTCTGCTTCCATGTTGTTGATTTGGTAAAACTTCTGCAATTCAAATAATTGTCTTAAAAGAAAAACACCTGACTATAATAATTATTAATATACATTTTTTCCTTGCCCCCCCCCCCCGCCCCCGGGTATGGGCGCCCGTGGCTGTCGGAATTCTTTAACTTTATAAAGAATTAGAAGAGACCTTTTGAAGTTATAGAACTTGACTGTGTTTATTTTTAGCATATAAAACTCTAATTTTGCAACAATTTTCAACCCCCCCCCCCAGAAAATTCATAAATGATAATATTTTGCCCCCCCCCCAGAAATTTCAATGACGCAGTCTGCGTCTTAACCCCCCTCCCTGTGGGCACCACTGGGCTAACAATAATAATGAAAGGCCTACTTAGGAATGTATTGAAACGTGATCCTTTCCTTGTTTCTTTCTGTCGTAGTATGAAAAATTACACCCGAATACCACACAGGTATTCACCATTTTAGAAAAAGTATTTATACTCCTCAGTCCAATTACATTATTAGCTAAAATGCTAAAATTCACATCGCTGTAACGCTCTTGTGGCTTATACTCGCTCAGCTGCTACAGTGTAGTAATATGGCGGTGCGTGCATCAACGTGGCTTCACTGCCGCCAATAGTACAGCATACACCATTGCCGATCTATCTCTATATATCTGTGGTTCCCATCACAGATATAGAGGAATAGATCGGCAGCGTAAGGGGAGGGACTGAAGCCAACGCGTTCGCTGCGTCGCCATATTGCGATCACCAACAATCTGACGAAAGGAAGGGAAGCCGGCGCGGGAATCAAACAAGAAATGCTTTTTAAAGCTGTTTTAATTGGAATTTCACAATCCAGTAAATAAATTAATAAATACAGTTTTATTGTCATTTGGCCATTACAGCACTAGACGTCACACTTATAATAAAATCAGGTAAACTGATATAACTAAAGTGCCAAAGTGCATGTAGTACCATAGTCTTAAGCCTGTATACAGAAGATGCTTCTATAGGATAAATGTTAATGTTGTTAATGTTAATTTATAGTCACATATATTTTACATTTATTCAGCTTTGGCTGGTAAACTGGTGACTCACTAGGAATATTCTAGCTTAGGCCTACACTATATTACTTGTAAATCACGATTACAAATAAGGAAAATCTAACACTAATGTAATTATTTTTCTAATGCTATTAATGAGTGCTTGAAAATGGAATGATTTCTTTTACTATTTTTTGAAGTGAAACTTCTTTAGCCGCGGTAGGAGTAAATCGAGAGCTAACCCAAAGTTACGTGACGGACAAAATCGTCACGAAATTGTTACGCTCAAAATCGGAATCGAATCGGAATCGAATTGAGAATATCTGCAACGTACTTTTGATACGTGGCTCCTTCCTCTTTTATGCCCACTACTATGTAGTAGGCAATGGGTACCTAGGCAAAGCCCATTTGCCCCTACGCTCAAAATCGTCACGAAAATAGTGGATCTGTGAAAGAACGGACTGCACAGAAAACAATCAACTCAATGATTAGGCTTATCCAAAAATTAAAAAATCCTAAATTAAGAATCTAAAAATCCAAAATAAAAAAAATCCAAAATTAAAAATTCCGAAATTAAAAAAATCAAAGATCCAAAATTCCAAAATTTAAAAATTCAAAGATTCCAAATTTAAAAAATAAAAAAACCAAATCCCAAAATTTAAAAGTCAAAAAATTAAAAATCGAGAATCCAAAATTTAAAAAAATCTAAAAATCCAAAATTATAAAAGAAAAAAGATTTACAATTTTAAAAAATCCAAAATTCCAAATTAAAAAATATAAGATCAAAAATATAAAAATTCCAAAAATCCAAAATTAAAGAAGTCCAAAAACCACATATTAAAAATGTCCAACAATCCAAAATTGAAAAATCTAATAATCCAAAATTAAAAAATTAAAAATCTAAAATTTAAAAATAAAAATAAAATAATAATAAAAAATCCAAAATTAAAAAATGCTAAATAAAAAATTAAAGAACCAAAATTAAAAAAATTAAATAATCCAAAATTAAAAAATCCAAAAAATAAAAATGATCCAAAATTTAAAAAATAAAAAACAAAAAATTCCTAAATTCCAAATGAAAAAAATTAAAAGATCAAAAATTTAAAAATTCCATAAATCCAAAATTTTAAAAGTCCAAAAACCCAATATTAATAAAGTCCAACAATCCAAAATTGAAAAATCTAATAATCCAAAATTGTAAAATCCAAAAATTAATTCCCCGCACACTTTTTTTTTTAATTTATTATAATTATATGTAATTCTCTGATTGAATAATATGTTCTTTGCAAAAACAAGTTTTTAATTTTAATTTTGAATTGTCTGCTATTTAATGCTTTTGTTTCATTTGATATTTTATTGTATGTTTTTATGCCCATGTATTGTGGTGTATGCTCTAGGAGGGTTAATCTATGGGAACAGAATTTTAACAACTCTGTTTCTTGTGTTGTGTTCGTGAGTATTTTGTGTGTCCTATTGGTCAAAATTAATGTGCACATGAGTTAGAAGCTCTAGTAAATATATTGAAAGAAATGTTAATATTTGTAGAACTCTAAAGAGTGGCCTTCATGATTCCCTGTAGGTTGAATGGGTCATAGTTAGTATGTTTTTCTTTTTAAGATGCTTTCCCATTCGCTGCAGTTTTCCCAGACAATTATTTCGTAAACCAGTATTGAATGAAAATAGCTGTAATAGACCCAGTTTAAGCAATAGTAATTTGGAAAATTTATAAATGAATGTTAATTTGACCTCCAATATAGTGGTATAGTATGTATTTGAAATTACAGGGATTCCCAAACAACACCGTGGTTCACCATTTCACTATAAATTCGGAATTATGTAGGAAGAAAAACAATTTTCCGTAATGAATACGTTGTACTTAGCGGACACGTTGGTGATACCAATATGGCGTCGCCTCTGCTTCCCTTGCCCCTCTTCGCCCCTGACTCGGCTTCACTGCCACCTGCAGTTAAGGATACGACGCTGCCGATCTATTCCTCTATATCTGTGGTTCCCATACACAACGGGCTAGAATAGAGAATATAGAGTGGCTGTTGTGTCCTTTACAGCGCTCTGGGTGGTGGCTTCGTGAAACATAGCCGCCATGTTTTCTCCTACCTGTTACTCGTATCGTCTGCTATCTTTATATGTATTTTGATTGCATTTGTGTGGATACTTTTGGTAAAAAATATGCCTGCTTGTTTACCGCTTCGGAACCAGATGATGAATCTCATTATGCCTCACTTCTTAAACTAATTTTGAAACTGTTTTTCACCTGTAGATTACATAACTTCTGCAGGAACAGGTCTGAGCAGGAAAGAGGAAAGCAACTGAGGCAGATGTTTACAAAATTAATATTGTTCAAAGGACAGTAAGTTTGAAATAATTTCTAGGCATCTATAAGATTGTACAGATATAAATGTTACCGCCAAGAATCCCCGTCACTGTTTAAATATTTTAAGAGTGTGTAAAATTGAAAATTTTTTAAGTGAAATTTCTTTAGCCGCGGTAGGGGTAGATCGAGAGCTTGTGTGACGCTCAAAATCGTCACGAAATTAGTGTTACGCTCAAAATCGTCACGAAATTAGTGAGGTGTGACGGAACGGACTGCACAGAAAACAATCAACTCAATGATTAGGCTTATCCAAAATTTTAAAAAATCGAAAAATTCAAAATTAAAAAATCCAAAATTTAAAAATCGAAAAATTTAAAATTAATAAATCGAAAAACCAAATTTAAAAAATCCCAAAAATAAAAAAAATTAAAAATTAAAAAATTAAAAAACCAAAAATTACAAAACCAGAATTCCAAAATTAAAAAATTAAAAGATCCAAAATATAAAAATCCAAAATAAAAAAAAATTAAAGATCCAAAATTAAAAAATTAAATATCCAAAAATTAAAAAATTTAAAGATCTAAAATTTTAAAAATCCACAATTCCAAAATTAAAAAATCCAAAAGTAAAAAAAGTCCAGCAATCCAAAATTGAAAAAACCAAATAGTCCAAAAGTGGAAAAATCAAAAAGTTTCACTTTTGTCGCTTGGCGTTCCACGCAACTTCTTTTTTGTATCTTGTCAACAAACATAGGCCTATTTTTCTCATGTAATTTTTTTTTATTTATTCTTCTGCACCACCGAGTGATAAAATATTCAGTTCTTTGAATACTGGTTTGGTCTGAGTGTGAATGGTACACTTAAATTTAGCAATTTCCGTTAGGCCTAATATGGCGTCTACTATATTGTAAATTATTCTGAGTAGGCCTATTGCATTACTACATTATTTTCTGAACTGGAGATTCTGAAGTTTTTTTTTTAATTCTCTGTGTTTCGACTTGTTTCTCTAGTACAATAGCCTACCAATGGGTTTTCTCAACTCTTACGCCTAGGATTTCGAGCCAACATGATTTATGTTATTTTACGTATTATTCCTAAAGAAAATTTAATTGCTAATTTGACATAATATGTGATGTGATTAATATATTGAAGTATACAGTGGTGATTTTTCAGTACACAGTATGTATAGTCCCAGGTTCTAGTATACAACAGTACTTTAATGTGACAGCCCGGCAGCTGAGAACATGGCGGATGCACATTCAATTTGTTTCAAATATGGCGGCGCAACAGCCACTCTATAATCTCTATTCTAGCTCGTTGGCAATACAGCTTAATGTCGTGCTCAGACACGTAATAAACATTTAGCTCAGAGTAGGTAGACTAGGGATGTAGCTCGCCAAACTTCTCCGACAGATAGCGTGGGTGTACTAGCCGGTATGCGCTAGCCGTTCGTCACTTGTTTTTCCAGTTGTCGTCTGCTAGCACCATGCTTTTAAATGGCGTTCCATCTTCCCAGTCCGAAAAATATGTTCGTAATTTTATATTTTTATAGAGGACACGAGGCTACAATACATACTTCCTTGTCTACTGGGCCCTTCTAGAATGTTTAAGTGTCAAAAAGACGAAAGAAAAATTACAGCAGATAGGCTCTAAATAAGACTAAAAAGGAAGGATTAACTAACAAATATTGTGAAATATTTCCGATATAGACGGCATAATTTTGTACTCGACTTCCAGTAATATGTTATCAATGCATGAATATATATATGCAGTGTGGCGATTGGATATTCTTTAATTTTTTATTTAATATTAAAATTTGCCGTGAGTATCGAGAAGATGTTATGGGCCATTTAAAAATAGAGTAAATTACAAATACAAATAAATTAAAATTGCGTAGTAACGCAATGATAATTACAGTAGATTGTGTTAGTTTTATACCTTTGTTAAACTGTATCTTTAGTGCACCTTTATATTTAAAGATCACTCCCCTGTTTAATTTATTTAGTTATTTTAGGCCTATTTATTTAACCTTGCTATATAAACATGTGTATATTACTGTAGCCTTCTATTGCATCTGAGATCAAAATATAAATTCTGTGATTTCTAAATAGTCAAGTTAGATTGACGGCCTCGAATAAAAAATTGTGACAAAGCGTTGCTAATTTTATAGGCTACATAACTTAACGTATGATAATTCTTAAATTCTGCCTTTATATTCTGCTATGTCATGCAATGAAATATTCTTAACAATATTTTGTCCCATAACTAGAAATGAAAATCATGTAACGATGGTCTAGCATACCGATAATAAAAGGAATAAGAAAGAACGAGGAATGAGAAGAAAAAAGAAAAAGGCCTAATCTCAAGTTCTCATCTTTCCCATGGACAGGAAAAGGTAAGTTTTCGTGTTATAAACATATTTTAATATTTTGATTTTGAGTAAGTTTCTAATTTGACGGTATAGGCTAAGTATGCATTAGATATAGAAACTAAATAATATTAAAAATGTCTGCGAATACACACCACATATATAAGTGTTTATCACGTATATCAATTAGTACTTTACTGTCTGAACTCTAGATGTATATTCTTTTAGTTACTTTGAATCATATACAATCGCCAAATTAGCAGCACTGTATATAAATATTCATATCTGCATAACATTTTGTATATAACGTAGTTGATAGCGGGCATTTCTCAGAGTATTTGTCAGCTTATTCTTCCTTCTTTTCGACTTATATAGCGTCTATCTTTTTCAATTTTTCTTTAAGCTTTTTCACGTAAATATACGGTATTATAGAAGTGTCCAGTATACAAAGAAATGCGCCTAGTAGCGCTTTACCCGCTACAAAAATAGAAAGGTTCGAATGTATTTTTCAGTCTGCTAAGATGAAACTAAAAGTACGACTAAAACACGGAGAAACAAGCAGAGTGGAAATAGGAAGAGGAGTCAGACAAGGGTGTTGTCTATCACCGAGTCTCTTCAACCTGTATGGAGACTGGCTGGCAAGAGAAGCTTTGAAAGGATGCAGAAACTTTAGGATAGGAGGACGCCTCATCAACACCATCAAGTATGCAGATGACTTGGTAGTGTTCGCCAAGAATCAAAGACAACTGCAATACATGATGAACAGATTAGTGGAAACAGGAAAGAAATATGGCATGGAAATTAACATTGAAAAATCAAAAGTAATGAGAATATCAAAACGAGAGAAACCCTTGAGGATAACTGTCGACAATCAAGAACTGGAGAATGTGAAGCAGTTCAAGTACTTGGGAAGCTTGCTGACAAAGGATGCTCACTGCACGAATGAAATTCGAACAAGAATCGCCATGGCCAAAGCAGTGGCGGATCCAGAGAGACATTTTGGGGGGGGGGAAGTAAAGTAGAGAGGGAAGTTTTTACTCATAAAAATTAATTATTCCCAGTACACAATTGAAAACAAAATGAACATTTCAGCATTTTCTTACAAAGGTATTTCAAAATAATGAATGTCGTTGCTTTAATTTAAGTATTTGGGTTTGTTCTAATAAATTTTCAATAATTTGTGCTTAATGTTACAAATTTTGGGGGGGGGGGAATTTCCCCCATTCCCCCCCCCCCGTGGATCCGCCCCTGGGCCAAAGCCGCATTCAACAAAAAGAGGACTCTACTGACCAGCAAATTGAGCTTGGAACTAAGGAAGAAACTTGTGAAATGCTACATCTGGAGCATTGCACTGTACGGAGCAGAGACATGGACCATGAGAAAGAGGGAGAAGAAATACCTAAAGCTTCGAAATGTGGTGCTGGAGGAGAATAGAGAAGGTCAAGTGGACAGAACGGGTGACAAATGACGAAGTACTGAGAAGGGTAGGAGAGAGGAAAATTATTCTGAATACAATTATTCAGAGGAAAGCCAATTGGATCGGACACATACTTAGACACGAGGGACTCATACATGATGTCATCGAAGGGAAGATCAAAGGAACTGCTGGAAGAGGAAGGAGAAGAATACAACATCTGGATGACATGAAAGATGGGAGGAGATACAGCAGATTGAAGGACGAAGCTGGAGATAGGGAACACTGGCGTCAGAAATTCTCCGTACGAAGACATGGACCTGCCACTAGGCAGAATACTAAATAATAATAATAAGATGAAACTCCATTTAAAAGCATGGTACCAGCAGACGACAACTGGAAAAACAAGTGACAAACGGCTAGCGCATACCGGCTAGAGCAGTAAAGATATCTGCTGGTTCTAGTTCGCTACATCCCTAGCAAACCAACGAGCTAGAATAGAGATTATAGAGTGGCTGTTGCGCCGCCATATTTGAAGCAAATTGAATGTGCATCCGCCATGCTTTGAGCTGCCGGGCTGTCACATTAAAGTATTGTTGTATACTAGAGTATACATACTGTGTAATGAAAAATCACAACTGTATACTTCAATCTATTAATCACATCACATATTATGTCAAATTAGCAATTAGATTTTCTTTAGGAATAATACGTAAAATAATATAAATCATGTTGGCTCGAAATCCTAGGCGTAAGATTGAGAAAACCCATCTGGTATACACATAGGCGTACCGAGGGGGGGGTTTGGGGGTTTGAAACCCCCCCCCCATTGATTAAAAAAAGGAAAATTGTATAATTTTTTTAAGTCGGCCCATAAATTACTTAATACAAGTATAAAGCGTGGGAAGCTTAAAACTCGTTATTTTGCGTCTTAATTTTTAAAATTTTCCGGGGGAGTTCCCCGGAAGCTTAAAACTCGTTATTTTGCATCTTAATTAATAAAATTTTCCGGGGGAGGACCCCCGGACCCCCCTCTCCCTGGTGGGTATTCCATACCCCCCAGACCCCAGGGATGTTATAACCCCCCCCCATATGGTCGGCCTGGTTACGCCTATGGGTATACACAGAAAAGTAAGTATGGAGAATATAGAGAAGAAGAAAAAGTGTTGGTAGTAAAAAGAAACAAATGACATGAGACAAATAGGCCTATGTTTATTGACAAGATACAAAGAAAAAAAAGGGTGCGTGGAACGCCACGCGACAAAAGTGAAACTTTTTTTTTTATTTTTCCAATTTTGGATTGCTAGACTTTTTTCACTTTTGGATATAGGATTTTTTAATTTTTGATCTTTTATTTTTTTAAGTTTTAGAATTATGGATTTTTCAAATTTTAGATCTTTGAATTTTTTATTTTTAGATTCTTTATTTTTAAATTTTGGATTTTTGAATTTTGGATTTTTGAATTTTTAATTTTATTTTTTAAATTTTGGATTTTTGAATTTTTTATTTTTATTTGCTAATTTTTTTTATTTTTGGACTTTTTAATTTTGGAATTTTGGTTTTCTAATTTTGGATTTTTTATATTTTGGACCTTTTAAATTTGGATTTTCGATTTTTTAATTTTAAATTTTTAGATTTTTAAATTTTGGATTTTAGATTTTTAATTTTTAATTTTTTAATTTTTTTTTTTAATTTTGGATAAGCCTAATCATTGAGTTGATTGTTTTCTGTGCAGTCCGTTCCGTCACATCTCACTAATTTCGTGACGATTTTGAGCGTAACACTAATTTCGTAACGATTTTGAGCGTTACACAAGCTCTCGATTTACCCCTACCGCTAAAGAAGTTTCCTTCAAAATTTTTCAATTAAACAGTGACGGGGATTCTTGGCGGTAACATTTATTTCTGTACAATCTTATAGATGCCTAGAAATTATTTCAAACTTACTGTCCTTTGAACAACATTAATTTTGTAAACATCTGTCTCAGTTATTTATTTACCATTTTCAGTTACTTACTATTCAGTTTTATTTACCATTTTCACTAAACTCTAAAGGACTTTCCTCGATAAATGCACAACACAATATAATCTTACATGAAATCTCTTGTTCTATCCCTTTTAATTGTAAATGTCCAAAATTAAGTTCATCAACACAAGTAAAATACTTAGGTGTTATCATTGATCAAAATTTACGGTGGGAAAAACATGTTCAATATCTGTGTCTTAAACTACGGAAAACTATATATAAATTTGTTATATTAAGAAACATTATGCCACAGAGTACTTTAAGACTAATATATCTAAGTTTAGTCCAATCAGTTATACAATATGGAATAATAGGATGGGGTGGGATATGTCAGACTGCACTTCGCCCATTGTCGTTGTTGCAGAAAAGAATAATCAAGATATGTTTAAAAAAATCAATGGACTATCCATCTGAAAGTTTATATAAAGATTTTGACGTATTGAATATTAAACAATTATACTCCTACACTTTATTAAATTATTTCCATAAACATCATGAAAAGTTCTTAACACGAAATCACTACTATAATACAAGGAGGTATAATATCTCTTGTCCTCTTTTCGAACCAAAGTGTGCTACAGAAGTAGGTCTAAGGCATAGTATAAATTTCGGACCAAGGCTGTACAACAATTTTACTAGAAGAAACCCTAATATGATACCACTAAACAATAAATTGTTTAAAAAAAGAGTACTCGATTTGATTAAATCTAACTTGTAATTGTACTTTTACCACTTTTTTATGTTAATCTTCTCAACTGTAAATATTTTATTTTTAACAATGGGTATTTGTTGGTAACTCTGTTATGTTACTGTAATTTATTTTTTCGTATCTTTGTTCATGCATTTATTTCATATAAGCAATCTTATTTATTTTTATTCTTATTTTTTACCTAAAACTATAATATGTATGTTTTTTTTTTTTTTTTTTATAATTTTAAAAATATAATTTTAGTATGACTGAACTGACCCCGAACACGAGCTATGCTCATGCGGGGCAAATAATACTCTTTTCAAATTGTACAAATTGTGTGTATATTATTTGTATTTGTAATAATTTTGTATCAATTTGTATTTTTTAATTTGTAATAAACTTAATTAATAAAAATTTAAAAAAAAAAAAAAAAAAAGAAAAAAAAAAAAAAAGTTGCTTTCCTCTTTCCTGCTGAGACCTGTTCCTGCAGAAGTCATGTAATCTACAGGTGAAAAACAGTTTCAAAATTAGTTTAAGAAGTGAGGCATAATGAGATTCATCATCTGGTTCCGAAGTGGTAAACAAGCAGGAATATTTTTTACCAAAAGTATCCACACAAATGAAAACAAAATACATATATAAAGACAGCAGACGATACGAGTAACAGGTAGCTCTAAACATGGCGGCTAAGTTTCACGAAGGCACCACCACTCTATAATCTCTATTCTAGCTCGTTGTAGCGAGGAATCGCACGCAGACCGTAGGGTACGGCCACACTGCAAGCGGTGAGCGGCACGTTGCTACAGTCGAAAACTTGGGGAGTGGGGAGAAAAGTGCGTTGCTGTGTCCATACAGTCAGCTGCGCGGCGCGGCGTTGACAGGTAATAGCACTCTCCGAAGTGTCTCGTCTGTCTATGCTTTTAGATAATTCTTATCTAAAAACCAAAATTCGCCAAAGAAATAGAAGAAAATTTGGGATTCATCCTATTAACAGACAACGAGGAATGTATGGGGAATTCCATCATTTATATCGAGAATTAAGGAGATTTCCTGATAGATTTTTCGAGTACACGCGTATGTCTATCCAAACTTTGACTTTTTGCTAAATAAAATTAATGAGCGGCTGGAGAAGCAGATTACGACCTTCAGGGCACCCATCAGCAGGGCCGTAGCTAGGCGGTGGCGAGGTGGGCCCCCGCCAAGGGCGCAGGTACAGAGAGGGCGCAAAATTAACCATGAAAAATCCCGCCTTGTTTTAGACTGGTGCAATTTATCAAGCAATAAAAATTTCACGTTAATGGAAGAAATCTTTCAGGTTAATTAAAAATGACTGCACGTAAACTATCTGTAGTATTATGCCGATTGTCTACAAACGAAAAACAGTCATGCAATTAACACGTTTTTTATTGACAGAGTATAACATAAATCATGAACAGTATGGAATGATATAACAATAGCAATTAAAATGTACGTTATTATTCAGATGAAAGTGGTTCAACTATTCGAAAAATACTTTTACCTATAATAACGTGTTAAACATTTTAGTAGGCCTCAGGCCTATTATGTAATTTACTTTTGATACTAGATTTTATTATTTAATTCTTTTTTAAGTAGTTAAATCGTCTGAAAATAAGGTTTTAGTACCTTGAAAGTCAAATTGAGGTTTAGGTTTACTTTGATAATAACAGTGTTTTTATATTAAAATAATAAACAGTTTTACAGAAATTTAAAAATTGTTCAGACCCCCCAGTATTGGAGGGCGCAGATTTGTCAAACTCGCCAAGGGCGCAGAAGGACCTTGCTACGGCCCTGCCCATCAGTCCTGCAGAAAGGCTAGTCATTACATTGAGGTAAGGATGTTTTAAAACTAAAAGCTCCCATAAGACTATAAATAAGTATAATTGGAATAAATTTGTTTGTGGATGAAGTTAAGTCACATTAATTTCAAATAAATGCACAGGCGGTTTCTTACATGACAAGAAAAAAGAATGTAAACACAATGCTGATGCAACATGTGCTGGTTTAAGCATAACGTAAAATGAATAAAAAGAAGTAACATAGGTCATATATGTATGCATATTTAAAATTATAAAAATAGAAGATACAGTGTACCTGGAAATTTACTAAAATAAATAGAATGGACAATAAGAAAATATGAACTCAAATAATAAACAAATAAATTTTTAAAAAATACAATTGAGTCTTGTGATAAAACGATAGGCCTACCTGAAGGTGTTAATTACATCTGGTTTAATATTTTATAGAATTTAAAATTTAGAAACATAAAATTTTGGTATAACTCCATACTAAAATAATGCCAATTAATTAAATTTGATATTGAAAATATTTTAAGAAAAAATACTAATACAATACTAAATACTATTTAATTTTATATACACTACACATATTAGGTTCTAGATTGATTTTTCACTGCACTCAGTACTTCAAGCAGCAATTTGCTTTGCAATGTTAGCTTGTCCACAGCATTTAAAGTTTTTCCTATTTCTTCCCAAGCTTTCTTCGTCAATGAAACATCTTTGAAATTCTTCTCCCTGTCATTCCACAGGAAAACTCGAGTTTGCACCTCCGAAATTAATATTTCTTTTTGTTCTAGAGTTAGCTCTCGGCTTGCCATCTTGAGCGTCACCGCAGAAATTTCAAACAAGACTGAGCGGCGTGCGTTGCAGAGCGTTGTCCTTGAGTTCCCTTCCCCTTAAAATTGCCGCGACGCGCCTAGTATGGCCAGCTGCACTTGTTAACACAGGTTTGACACACCTTCGCGTCGCCGCTCAACGCGCACCGCTTGCAGTGTGGCCGTACCCTTCCGTTTCTGTTCTGTGCCGTAACCATGGCTACAGAAATAAACAACAGGACAGTTCAAGTATCGCTTTCGAACGGTATAGACGTGTTCTGTGTTTCCCGTTTTACGAAAGTTCCGCAGCCAGTGGGTTTCATTACAAACACTTCTCAATTTCTGAATAGTAGTTTTCTACGCAGTGTAAACATTCCCACAAATAATAGTTGTGAGTTTGCATAGTGTTTTACCCCGCGGGGGGTAATTTGTGTCGTTGGACGAATATCACTTACTCTCAAAATGACCGACATATCAGCTAACGTCTCGCCGGTTCCGGCTACATCTACTGATTCTTCCCCCATGGAACAAGATTATACTACTTTGGCATTACCTCCACCTATAGTGGAACTACCCACTGTACAGTCTTCTAACCTAACGGATAAAGTGGTGCTCGAGACATCCTTGCGTTCACCGGAAAAGGCGATTTCTAGCAATTCCCCTACCAACAAACGACAACGGTACCTTCATACGGACGTGGGTCCGTTTTTTGTGTCCATCAAGCAACTAAGAAATGAGATTGGATCCATTCATCCAATGAAAATAGGGAAGTGGCTCTATCGTGCTAACTATGACGTACAATATCTGCAGAAAGTGAACAAATTTCAAGTTGACGTCCATTTTCCGTCTTTCACTGCGGCAAACCGATTCTTGGATTCGGACTTTGATGTGATCCATAATACTTCATCTTTTATCCCGCTTTACAACATCTATGTCTCAGGAGTGATAAGAGGTATCGACACCAGCATTACGCCTGAAGAAATTACAAAAGACTCCGTGGTTCTCGAAAGATATTCCATTACCAATGTGTACAGGTTCAACCGCAGACAACTGGATGAGCAAGGGAAGCCTACCTACTTACCCACTCAAACTGTCAAAATTACATTCAGAAGTCAGAGACTTCCTTCATATATCACACTCTACCACCAGCGTTGCCCGGTAGAAATCTATCGCGAACGTACACCCGTCTGCACTAACTGTGGCAAATTGAATCATCGTGCTAAATATTGCAGGTCCCCACCTAAATGTGTTTCGTGTGGTCTCGATCCGCATAAAGAACCCTGTGTGGACGGAAAAATTCAGTGCATCAACTGTCGCGCACATCATAAAACCACTGACGTGAAAGTATGTCCGGCGTATCACCTGGAAACCCAGATTAATGAAAAACTTCAGTCCCTGCCGATCTCCCGATTTGAGGCGCGTCAAATCGCGCTGGGTAGAGTAACGTACGCGCAAATGATTTACCAGAAAACTCCTGCTGTTTTCCAGGGTGGGAATGCTTTTCCCCTCTTAGAGTCCCAGTCGGTGTCTCCACCACTTCCACAACCAGATAAGCCTGCGCGAGTTCTGCTCTCGTCAACACCACGCATAACAGTCCCATCAGCACCAAAACGTAAGGAACAGGACGGAATGACAGACATGGACATGGGTACATACAAAAAACAATTAATCTATCCAAATGGTAGGGATGTGGTACATGTCCCGCCCTCCAAGCCTCGGATGGTTTCTCAGAGTGGATCTCAGCTTGACGGTGTATCTACACCACCACCTCCACTTAGACGCATACCCTCGACAGGGAAACCTTCCACCACGCGCCCACTGCCACGTCCCAACTTCACGCTGTTGACGGCTATCAACAAACTCCTGAGTGACGTCCCGGACAACCTTCGAGGGGATGTAGAACGCATTAAACAACACGTGAAAGCAATAATGGACTAACTGCTCAATGCCATCATACAAGGATCTCCATATTCTATATTGGAACGCCCGTAGCATCACTAACAAAAAACCGGAACTTCAACAATTACTCCGTATCCAAGATTTCCACCTCCTAATCATCACCGAAACACACCTGTCTTCTGACTCACAATTTACATTACCTGGTTATACGCAACTTCGCCATGATAGAAATAAGCATGGTGGGGGTATAGCTATTTTCATCCAATCAAACATTATTATCAAACAGTATTCCTCTGATATTAAACCCCTCCCTCAGATGGAGGTACTTCATATAGTTTTCGCAAAAATCTCATTATATGCCGTATACAATTCTGATCGTACCCCCCTATCGGCCGAACAATGGCACCAATTATTCCCAGATCTTCCAGAACACGAGACCATTATCTGTGGTGATTTCAACATCCCGAATTTTCATAGAATATCTCCATGGCGTACACATTCTCATCCTTTCATCACCGTCTGTAATATCAATCATTGGACTGTTATTAATGCACACATTACCACCAGACTAGGCAATATTTCACAAGACAATACCACCCCTGACCTCATTGTCGTATCCGATGCATTGGTGCCTCGTATCAGATGCAACAAAATATTGGATACTTGTCATAGTGATCATTTTCCTCTTACCATTACTCTTAGACATCCTAATAACATCTGGAATACTTTGTTTACGACAAAACGATCAGGAAAATTAGACACGGACAGGCTGTACCATTACGTCACACACCATCCCAAGATGACTTCACACGATCCCTGCTCCTACCAGGATCTGGAAGATTTACTGACCCATTATCTTTCGCAGTATCACCCATACAATGTTTCCACTCATTATAAACCACACCAACCACCCTGGTGGAATAAATATTGTGCTGCAGCGGTTAACGTCCGTAGACAATTCTTACAACAATATCGAAATTCCTCTACTTACGCAAATTTTCTACGGTACAAACAACAGGAAGCCCGGACCAAACGCATCCTCAATAAAAATAAACGTAATGCCTGGAGACTGTATTGCACACAAATCACACAAAACACATCCCCTGCTCAGATCTGGAAAAAAATAGCATGGTTCAAACGCAACAACCAACCACACACACTTACACCTATGTCTGGTGATTTAACATTACAGCAGGAATTTCTTAACATGGTGGCCCCATCTTTTGTTCAGGAAACGCCTATTTTCTTCACACGCGAAGAAGCATCCCCCTCTCATCCTTTACTTTCCGACATTCATCAGTCCGAAATTGAAAATGTATGGGCCAATAAAACCAGGCACTCTGCTCCTGGGACCGACGACATTACTTACTCCCTATTACGTGCACTGCCTCCCATTTTTAAAGCGCAATTAGCCAAATCATTTACACTCATTCTATTACAAGGGACGATTCCTCAATCTTGGCTATCTACAATAGTCTGTCCCATTCAAAAACCTCACACCAGTGGACTCAAGCCAACGGACTATCGACCCATCACTTTATTTCCCACTTTACGTAAGACATTTGAAAAAATCATCACTGACAGACTGACTCACTATTTAGAAAGAAACGCGCTGTGGCCCAAAACACAATTCGGATTTCGCAGATACTTCAATTCGGAATTCAATATCTATGTCCTTACCACTGACGTGTCACTTGCTTTTCATAAACAGCAATATATTGCCGCCCTCTATCTGGATATTTCACACGCGTATGATTCGGTAAACATTAACATCCTCATCGAACGGCTAAAAATATTTGATTTACCTCTCACTTTTATTCGGACTATCTATCAGCTATTTCACTCGCGTACTATTTACTTACCCCGGAAATATAACAATCCGGAATCTCGCATGACCTCCATTGGACTTCCACAAGGGTCATCCTTAAGTCCCATCTTATACACGCTGTATGTTCAAGATATCATTCCCCCTCCTACCTCTACTTTCCGGATATTACAATATGCAGACGACATATGCCTCTACCGCCCAGTTCTGCCACATAAACTCCAATCTGATTTAGACGAATTTCGCCATACGGTACTTTCTTGCTTACAGGCCCTTCACGCGTTAGGACTCAATATAAATCTCCGTAAAACAAAATTTCAATTATTTCGTCCCGGCTTCACTCGTAGGATCCACTCCATCAATTTAGGACAGGTCACACTCCCAGCAGTTCGTCGGGTACGATTTCTAGGCTGTATCCTAGACTCCGGACTCGCCTTTACCGAACATATACGACAAAAATTACATACCTGCAATAATATGCTCCGATTATTCCAAGCACTCTCCGGCAAACATTGGGGTGCAGACCCCCTCGTTCTCTTTCACCTTATTCCACCATTAATCTTGTCTCGCTTCGAATATGGCTTCATCATTTTTCGTAACATATCACGGGGAGTTATCAGGCAATATCACTCCTTACTGTATAGGCTCTACAAAATCATTTTTCGCATTAATGGCAACCCCGCGATATCGCACTTCCAACAAGAATTTCCTTTTTTTGATTTAACATATCGTCAAGAAATACGCACTATCAATTTTGCTGCGCGTTTATTTACATTTTCCCGCAACCCTCTGACACCAAAACTTCAACTATTATATGAATTATCCACCTCCCGCCCTTTACGCCGAACTCTTCCACTTGAACACCTGGCACGTGTGACGTTTACATATCGACAAGATGACACCCTATACCAGACACCCATACACCCTAGTTACCTCATGGACCGCATTCCTAATCCTGACGACTTCATCATCGACCTTCGCACATTTACACAACAGTCCACATCGCCGGCGCTCCGACTGGTTGAATATATACACACGACCATTACTACTATACCTCACCAAATCTATTTTACCGACGGTTCAAAAACGGAAGATAATACAGGTGCGGCATATTACAATTGGACCGGGAATTATGGCAGAAATTGGAAATTACATTGTCACACTTCGATCTATACTGCGGAAAATATTGCTTTATATACGGCCCTAAAAGATGCACACCACCACGCATACCCAAATATCTTAATTTTTTCCGACAACCAAGCCATCCTCTCTGCACAATCCAATCCATACCGCTCGTCTAACAATGTTTACATCACTTTTATTAAATCCATCATCCATTCTTTACATAAAAAGGGGTCACGGGTAACTATGGTATGGATTCCGTCCCATTCAGAAATTCCCGGTAACGACACCGCAGATGAATTAGCCAAATTATCTACGCATAAACTACACATAGACTCCAATTTTCTTACTCCTCCGACTGATATTGCTTTCACTATGAAGAAACAACTCATGCTCCATCAGCAACAAGTACGCCCGTCTGCCCTCACGGAACGTCAGAAACATTTACTATTACAAAAACGGCTCTCTCAATATAAACACACTCCCCACCGTTTTCTTACTTATTACTACCGTTTAAAATTCCAAACTGCGCAAGTTCCTGTATACCAACATAAAATTGATAGAAATCTCTCACCTCTCTGTGAATGTGGCGCACGCGGCACTATTGACCATATGTTTTTCGGATGTGATCTTCATACTCATCTCACCACGCAACTCATACACAATATATATAAACATCAACCTTCCGGACCTTTAATCATGTCCAACCTCCTTACTCAACATTCCACTCCTATCAATAGAGCACTCTTCCGATATATTACAAAAACCAAAATGAAAATTTAACATCCCGCCTTCACACCACTGACAACACCTACGGTATCCTTTCCTTAGCTCATTGTCAGGGATTTCAACACTCTGGTGATGGTACATCAACATGGGCGAGACGCAGTGGCACATCTCCAAACTATTGGAGACAGCAGTAGCGTCTATAAAAAACTACGAGCAACAACAACAACAACAACAATAAACAACAGGAGCTTGTAGCTAGAGATGGGAATCTGTTACTTTTTTTGGAACAGTTACGTTACTGTTACAGTTACACGAAAGTAACTGTTATTTATAACCGTTACCTGTTACTTTTCTTGTATATTACGTAGTTAATCGTCAGATCACTTCCCACTTGTAGGGGAATACCCTTTATCTCCCCCCCCCACAACGGTTATGGACGTAGCCAAGGCTGGGGCTCTAGGGAGGGACCCCCGAAATAAAAAACAGTTGTAAAATTAAGCTTTCAATTAGGGATGATAATCGATAGTTAAAATATCGAGGTTAAAATCGGAGATAACCATCGATATGACGATAATATCGGCCTGAAAACATCGATGTATTTAGACAAAAAACATCGATGTATATTTAAAAAGGGCCATGGTATCAGAAAATTAGGCAAAATTCATAAATAAATAGAAGAATTTCCATGAAAGCAATCGATGTAAAAAATCAATGTTTTGGGAAATTAAGCTCCTGTAAATAAAATTATATCGTAGAACCAAGGTAGCCTATTAATCTTCTTTTTGTTACAAAAACATCCATGTCGGGGAGAAACATCGATGTAGCAAAAACATCAGTTGTTTTCCATCGATGTAAAAAACATCGATTATCGTCATGAAAATAAACTTTTTGGAATTTTCCTGTGGTTTACAGCCTAAAAGATATAAGTATACAAAATTTCTAGTTTCTAGCTCATGTGGAAGTGGGCAAGCATTCATGTCAGTGAGCGAGCCCTTTTTTCGGAGGTTTTTAGGGCTAAAAATATAAAAACTACTTTTTGGAATTTTCCTGTGGTTTACAGCCTAAAAGTTATATGTGTACCAAATTTAAAGTTTCTAGCTGTAATGTCAGTGAGCGAGCCCTTTTTCGGGGATTATAGTGCTAAAAATTTAAAAAAATACTTTTTTTGGAATTTTCCTATAGTTTACAGCCTAAAAGCAATGTGTGTACCAAATTTAAAGTTTCTAGCTCATCTGGAAGTGGGCAAACAGTAATGTCAGTGAGCGAGCCCTTTTTCGGGGGTTATAGGGCTAAACATTTTTAAAAATTACTTTTTTTTGGAATTTTCCTATGGTTTACAGCCTAAAAGCTACATGTGTACCAAATTTCAATTTTCTAGCTCTTCTGAAAGTGGGCAAACAGTAATGTCAGTGAGCGAGCCCTTTTTCGGGAGTTTTTAGAGCTAAAAATTAAAAAAAACACTTTTTGGAATTTTCCTGTGGTTTACAGCCTAATAGCTATATGTGTACCAAATTTCAAGTTTCTAGCTCATCTCGAAGTGAGCGAGCCCTTTTTCGGAGGTTTTTAGGGCTAAAAATAAAAAAAAATACTTTTTGGAATTCGCCTGTGGTTTAGAGCCTAAAAGCTATATGTGTACCAAATTGAAAGTTTCTAGCTCATCTGGATGTGGGAAAACGTTAATGTGAGTGAGAGAGCCCTTACTCGGGGGTTTTTGGGCTAGAAATTAAAAAAAAAACGTTTTGGAATTTTCCTGTGGTTTACAGCCTAAAAGCTATATGTGTACCAAATTTCAAGTTTCTAGCTCATCTGGAAGTGGGCAAACATTAATATCAGTGAGTCAGTCAGTCAGCCGTGTAGCTTTATATTATAGGGATTTTATTATTAGTAGTAAAATTATCAATATTATTTCGAATAATTTACTACAGTTATTGAATTCACATTTCATGCTATATACCCACATTCTAAGTTTAAATTGTCCAGTAAAGGCAATATCGTATTTTGATAAATTTTTAAGTGGTATGTAAAGCAAGAAATATATATGAGATCAGACAGCATGAATTCTATGCATGAACTCTTGACGCCCATTAATAATTAAAAAAATAACTTTTTAAATTTTTTTTATTTTTTTTATTCTTATTTTTATGTAATTTTTATTTTTTAATATTTTTATTTTTTAATATTTTTATTTTTTGTTTTTTATTATTTTTATTTTTTATTTTTTAAATTATTTTTGTTTTAATTAAGAAAATAACTTTTTAATTTTTTTATTCTTTATTTATTTTTTATTCTTTTTTTTTTGAAATTTTAATTTTTTAATATTTTTATTTTTTAATATTTTTATTTTTATTTTTTGTTTTTTTATTATTTTTATTTTTTATTATTTTTTATTTTTTAATTATTTTTGTTTTTCAAATATTGGAAGTAACAGATGTAACGGAACGAGGCGAAAGTCACGGATAAAACACTTGTAACAGAAATATTAGAATTAACTGTAACAGGTCAGAGTAACTGGAGCAGGTGGAAATAACAGTAACGGGTCCAAATAACTGGAGCAGGTGGAAATAACAGTAACGGGTCCAAATAACTGGAGCAGGCGAGAGTATCAGTAACAGGTCAGAGTAACTGGAGCAGGTGGAAATAACAGTAACGGGTCCAAATAACTGGAGCAGGCGAGAGTATCAGTAACAGGTCAGATTAACTGGAGCAGGTGGAAATAACAGTAACGGGTCCGTGTAACTGGAGCAGGTGAAAATAATGTAACGGGTGTAACTCTCGACACGTTACTTTGTTCCAGACCAGTTACATTCGCTCGACACCGACAAATTTCTCAGCGCAACTAATAATAACAATAATAATAAGTAAATAAATAAAATAAAAATAAAAATAAAAATAAAAGTATTAAAAAAAACCCTGAGAAAAAGGAGAGCTGCTGAGAAATTTGGAGAAACTATACAGAATTCTTATATATTTATATATATTTACACGCTAGCGGCCGTAATTTTGAAGATATTTGAACCAAATTTTATTATGTTATTTCTAGGCCCAATAGTTAATGAGCAAAATTAGCCCAAGGGGGGGTCGTGGGAGGGGGTTAAATTTTGAAAAAATTATATCTCGGCCCCTATGAAGTATAGAGAGAAACTTTGTTGGAATAAATTAGAGTACTCCCTATGGAGTTCACAGTGACAGTAACGATTCGGGGGTTTTAGGGGTACGAGTAGGGGTGGGGGATGGAAATTCGAAATTTTTGAAACCACGTCTTGTGGGGTATCGTTGAAAAGCTCTTGATGAGTACTCTACAAATCAATATCTAGTTTCTCGATAGCTCTCATATAAGGCAAGATTTGAATGTTTTAAACAAGTGCTCTTTCCTCTTTTTTGCAGTTATTATTGCGGGTTTATCATGCCAAGGCTAAAGAAGAAGAGAACTGCGCAGTGACAATAAATTAAACCAAAAGTACTTCGAAATCTACCTCAGCCTGTAGGCCTGCCTAAAGGGATTTTATTTCACTTCACACAAATGCAATTAATAGGAAATGATCAATCTCCGCCATTTCATGCAGATGTCTAAACTTAAATAGATGAATTTTCGCTTCTCATTGCAATGATTGCTCGATGGCGTAGTGGGTAAGATGAAGGTTGAATAGTAGGAAAGGGTAAAGAAGTGGTGAAGGGGGGGAGTCAGAATTTCCAATACTGCTAGTTGTTCCACCATTCACATCTAGATGTCTGGAGTGGGAAGAGCTAAAGGGACGACCTGATTTTCCCTCGTTTTTTAATAAAAAAAATCCCGGGGGAGGACCCCCATTTTTTGGATTTCCAAATAATAGCAAACTTTCGTCTGTGTCGGTCCCTCCTTTCAGTATTTTCTGGTTCCGCCTTTGGTTGAGACGAAAATAAGCTATCCTAGGAGGAGCTTTGGTAACCGTTACTTTTGATTTTTTGTAACAGGTCGTTACCGTTACATACATGTAACAGTTACAAAGTAACAGTTACAAGAAATATTCCCCATCTCTACTTGTAGCCACATAATAATACAGTAAACCACAGTTAAGTGAAGTAATACAGTACCACCTACACTCTAAAAGCATATTTTATCACTACCTCAGGTACAAATGGTGAAGAAATTGTTCCGGTAAGGACAGTTCAGAAGTCAATATCGAAGAATGTAGTTTTATGTGTTTACTTTATTTTTAAAATCTTCCTGAAAATATAGGCTGTTATCATAATTAAATATATTTGGTTATTAATACAATAAATGGGAAAAAATAGTTTTATGCTGCACCCTAGCCTCCTCTCTAATGAGGCCCGCCTGGGAAGGTGGGGTTTAGGGTTTCGTCACAGAAGAAATTCAATGTGTTATTCAGTATATTGCTCCTAAACTAACATAAACGTTCCTAACCTAACAAAACGGCGGAGCTTGTCTGGGGTGCAGCATAAATCTATCTCTTGCCCAATAAATCAGGCTAAGGTACAGTAATTATACAAATTGCGAACTTATGGTAATATTAGTTATATGTGTTTAAATAATGCCATTACAAAGGGCTGCAAATGCGATATAATAATCAAGAAAATGTTCGCACAAGTGTGGTTATTATCATTATGAACACTTAAATATATTTATTTATCTTGACTTAAGCCTATGGAAATGTTTGATTAGTTATTAGTAGACCATAAAACAAGAAATCAAGTTGCCTATGTCGCGACAGAGTACATGTCACGCGCAGGTTTGTGGGGTTAGTTACGGTCACTACACCATTACAGTATGGAAAGTCGTGACGGAAAGAAGTTAATAGTGTTGTAAAGTTACATCTAGAGTTCTTATGTGGCTCGAGTGTATTGCACTAAGAAAGATCTGTTCTGTTGTGCTTACGATTTGACAACTCTCCCATCCTGACTTCAATTGTAAACATATAGTCCAGACAACTTCGCTTCTAGGTATTATTTGTCCGAGCTCTAGTTATTAAAAAAGGCCCAAATCCAAAATTCTAGATTTTCAGGAGACAACATAATTGAAGTGTTTAGTTTTATAAGGATCTAAGTACCAATATCATGAGGGTTTAGTTTCCCACTGTACTGGATTTCCACACGCGATGTTCGGCGTTGGTATACGGGCTCTGGCTTGCAGACCAACACTCCCATTGGCTGCCAACCTCTACACCTAGCTACATAATGCATAACAATAACCACATAGTCAAGTGCGCGAAGCGGTGGCGGCAGCCGTAGCAAAGCGCCCTTGCATTTTCGAATAATGTACGATACACTGTTTGTAGGTTTCGAAAATGTGGCATATTATATCTCCCGGAGGTTCGTCAGACCCCTATCATGTTGGCAGCCCTGATTCCAGCATCACATGACCCATCGGTTTCTTCCCAGCATGCACCTGCGCTGTCTCGAGCAGCCGATTTTGGTGTGTGACTTTCTTTCCGAGTGCCATTTTAGGTTAGTTTTCTGTGAACTTCTTACCGATTTTACCTATATTTAAAGTATTCTTAGAAACAAATTGTACCTATATATGGATTCTAAAACTTCTGGAGAATAATATTACATGAAATTTGGCCGTTTCTCATGCATAGAGAAAATATTAACCAAACCAGTACAGTGGGAAACTATCCCCAAGCATGATTTTTCAGCTGATAATTTTAAATGGATCTATGTACCCAGATCAGTGCATTTCAGAAGGGCCCTAGGTCCAGGGAAAGCCAAATTAGTAGCAGTAAATTCCAAGATATAGCGCTGGGTCTATCTTTGGTACGTCTTAAGCTCTGTTTACACTGTGTAACTTGTTTAATAAACTTATTACATGTAACAAGTTATATCTAACATGCAACAAGTTATATGTAACTTTTGTTTAACAAACAGGTTATATAACTTTTTTATATAACTAAAATTTAGAGAGACAAAAAGACATTTGTACTGCACAGTAGTGATGTGGGCTGGAAATATTCCCAGTGGAAAGGAATTAAAAAAATTTCCATGAGCATTTATAAAAATTGTTAGTTTTGAATGTTTTACTGCTTATTAACGGTCTAGGTACCTTAAAATGAAGCTATTTCAGTAAAATTCCACATGTTTATCTAGGAACCGTCTAGGGAAGTATTACCTTTTCCTATGATATAATTTTTCACTTTTTGTCAGAACAATGTACCCTAAGTCATCTTCTTTTAAAAATAATAATTCGTGATCTCTTAAGTTTTCTTTATAAACTTATGTGTTATAAAGTGATACCTCACACTTATTTAGACAGGATTAAAGATAAGTAATTTAACATAATTGTTAATAGATTGTGTTGGTATCAGTGGCGGCTCCTCAGGGTAGGCATACATTAAAACTTCATATCCATTTTTTTTTTCTTCTTCAAAATGTTTTCCAACTGGCATTTTGATATACCATATAGCATTTAATATTTTATTTCGTAATATGGTGAACAGCTGCCTTTATGTTACGTGTGAAATCATTCAATTCGCTAGCTCACAGTAATTTGAAAGGCCCGCCCAGACAGTGCTCCCTTCATCACTTCGTTTGAATGACGTCATGAGGTAGGCAAATTTGGAAAGTGCCTGTCTTCCTGAGTTCTGAGATGGGCTCCATAGCAAGCTATCTGTGTAAAATGTCCGTGCCCAGCGCATGTGTAAACTGCCCTGGCCAGCTAATACAAATTTCGCCTACCCCATCACAGAAATGTTCCGAACCCAGCCAATATCTTTATACGAAGACTAAACCGTGCGTTTTTTAAAGGAACGTAACACTGCTGCGGGATTGCTGCAGCGAGGTTGAAGCGCTTATATACCGGTAGTCCTTTTAAGAAAGAACGCACGGATAGCCTGTTCCTTCACAAAACTGTCTGAAAGTAGCCTATATTTTACAAATTCTCAATGCTGTAAGTTTGAGGGTAGGAAAGTTTGCTGTTAGATATGATATGTAATATATTAAATTTAAATCGATGTCACGGTATTGTTAGGTAAGCAGGAACTACCCGTTCTGTTCTGAGTCGTCACTAAACAGCGGGAATTACAAAGAGTTCACAACTTGTGGCTTTAGTTACGATGATGATCTGCGTCATCACTGGGAGGAGTTAGAGAAAACTTTCACATACAAAATGAACCAATCAAATGCATTTATGAAGAACTAGCAACAATACCAGCAGCAAGCTGCGGTGTGAGAGGAGCTCTTCTCGCTTCAAAACGGTGAAATCATACCTACAAATCACCTTGCTTTACAGCATTAACCACAATGTTTATTGAACGTAATCTCCTAAATCAACTGGTAAAACAAGAATTCTGGTATGATGTAATTAGATGTTATGTTTACATGTGAGATCGGTGCAGCTATTGAATTTTGAAGTGAATTAAACTAAACTGAACGTGCCACATTTTCAGGTTAATTTATTGTGTAATCACTAGTTTGCCTACCCTGGATATTTGGTCACGAGCCGCCACTGGTTGGTATTTAAAATAAAATGCCAGAAACCAACACCTTCAATATTACAAAAAACACAAATTTAAATATAAGTTAATTAGTTTACAGTCTAACAATTCCGGGGTGCGCGGGCAAAGAGAGTTAAGTCCACCATCCTAAAAAATTGAGATGTGTCCATAGAGTCATACAGTGAGTCCCACGCAAGAGTTGGCCAATGACACGGGTTCCTGCGGCGCGGCGGGCACAGCTCCTACTCCCGAGCAATCGGGTGAAATACCTATGCTAGTAATGCCGCGATGGGTGTAACGATTCAGGTTCTCACATTTATAGTTAAAATTAGAATGAAAATAAACACATACCTCATCACAAGAGATGTTGGAAATGTTCTCCTCCTGCATCCACACAATACTGGCACCATTTTAGGAAATTTTCTTTTGCGTGCATAAGTTCAGCTTCCGAGAAAAAGTTCATTTCTCTTGTGATATTGTCTTTAAGTTCGTCTAATGTATGGGAAATTGACCTATAAGTTACACTTTATTTTTCAAGTTTCCCCATAAATAATATTCACATACTGTTAGAAGAACTTAAAGACAATATCACATAGGCCTATCACAAGAGAAATTAACTCTGTCTCGGAAGCTGAACTTATGCGCGTGAAAGAAAATTTCCTAAAAAGGTGCCAGTATTGTGTGGATGCAAGAGGAGAACATTTCCAACATCTCTTGTGATGAGGTATGTGTTTATTTTCATTCCAATTTTAACTATAAATGTGAGAACCTGAATCGTTACACCCATCGCGGCATTACTAGCATTTCCAACATCTCTTGTGATGAGGTACGTGTTTATTTTCATTCCAATTTTAACTATAAATGTGAGAACCTGAATCGTTACACCCATCGCGGCATTACTAGCGTAGATATTTCACCCGATCGCTCGGGAGTTGGAGCTGTGCCCGCCGCGCCGCAGGAACCCGCATCATTGGCCAACTCTTGCGTGGGACTCACTGTAGATAACAATGTTCTCTATATTTGTGTTAAGTCCAGTAAGTCATATTCAAAATTGTACGGTAGTTATGGATGTGTACCTCATGGGTTTATCCATCTCTAAAGCTATGTTGGGCTGATATAGTGTGTTAAGTCACTCTAATTCTCAGTAACAAGAAAGTGGACTTAACTCTCTTTGCCCGCGCACCCCGGAATTAATCTTAATTCAGTCCCATGGTCTAGGCTAATCCTACTGTAGGGCCATTCCATGAGAAAGTGGACATGAGGGGTAGTTTTTATTATTTGGTGTATAATGTTAATTTTTGCAGCAAACATTTCTTGAAGATCTATATTTTATTATACAAAGTACCAAAAACATAATATGAAGAATTACTTTAAGAAATATGGAGTTAAAGTTGGCTCTCTTTGAACTTGCTCTGTTATCTTTAAATAGCACATTTTTTTAGTTGGCTAGACAGCTTGTCCAGAACCAGCAGAGACAAGTTCTGCTCAGGTCATTGTTAACAGCATCTTTTGCTCTATATGTTACCTGCATTTCATCTTAATCCATCCAATGAGTTTATTTTAAATTGCATATTAAGTTGTCATAGTCATAAATGTAACATACGTAACAAAAACATTCAAAAAGTTTTTATTTAATTGCAAAGAGCTGGTGGATTTCTTTGTTACCTTGTGGAAGTAAGGTTAGTCATGAGTTCTAATGATTGCAAAATTATTTTCACCAAAAGAACAATTATTTCCTTAAAAAAATATGTAAACAATAAGTGTAACACACGTAACACTTCTACTGCCTTGGAATAAAATATGAATTTTCCTTTTTGATAGGCCTACAGTTAGGCCTACTTGAGTGCTGAAACTGATTTTATATACATAGGCCCAGTGGTGCAGCCATTGGGGGGGATGGGGGCACTAAGGGGGCTAAAGCCCCCCCCCCCTCCTCCAGATCAGAATTATTTTTTCTTTAGTTTACCACTTTCACTTAAGTTAAATTAGTGATAACTGATAAGAATGCAAGATTACTTAAAATGTTTCACAGTGTTTGAAATTGTTAATTGGATTAATAATAATTAATTTTCACCGTACATAAAGAAATTCTATATTATTTCAAATGAATTAGTTTGCAGCCTCGCTTTACATTTGCTGAATCAAGCCCAAATCCCATTGCACCATGTTTGCTACAGAATTCATACTGGCAGAGAATGTTAAAAACTTCTGTACCATAATAGCAATAATTTCAAGTCATCACAGAAGTTGAAACAATTTACCGGTAGTATGTTTAGTTCTGTATATTACTGCAGTAACAACAACCACTGCTATATTCTCCGTCAATCCATCATTCAATGACTAGATTGTCTTAATGCTGTTTTTTAAACACTTTTTACAGTGCTTTGTACGATCACTTTAAAGACACATTTAATAAAATACTATGGGGGAGCAGGTTCAGTTCTGATTAGACCTAATGGTACGATAACTATAATTTCAAAAGTTGAATGAAATGCTTTGAATTGTGATGTGTTAAAAATGGAATACCAAACTTTTTATAAACGGCAGGTGATATGGAAATATGTGTTGATATCTAATTTGATGATGATGAAGATAATGATAATAATAATGTTGTTTGCAATAGGATAGTAACTTCATTGAATAAGAATGTGTTGTAAAGAAAATTGAAAAATTACTCCTATGCACCCAGCTTATAATAAATTATCTTTTTTAAATTTTATTAGCATGCATTTTAAGTTTTAGCGAGCCCAGATTAAAATCCTGGCTGCACCACTGTATAGGCCTAAGTGTAAAATTCAATAATTAATAAAATAATTGTTTGCCTCATGAATATAAATACAAAATGGGATGGAACATTTTCAGTCCTACGTGCGCAGTTTATTATGTCCCAGATTTCTGGGAAGGAAAGTATGAAAATGATACTGAATTTTTTTTTACTTCAGCCCCGAAACGGTTGTATGGTAATATGAGAGTGAGAAATACAATTTTCTGTTAAGACAATACAATCTTATGTAACCGGAATTTCTTTTCCTTCTTATTTGCACTCCTCCCAGGCATGGTGTGTAGAAGTAATGGAATGCAACTTTCGACATCCTCTATGAGCCATAAAAAGCTATATCTAGCGTTTTCTGAGGGAATAGTCTGAGTGGCATATGTCGTTCTTCCTCATTTCGAATTCTACATACATATTATAAGGACCGTCCGCCGGCGTGGTCTTGTGGTTAGCGTCGCTGACTACAGATCCGTCGGCCCGGGTTCGATTCCCGGTACCTCCTCGGATTTTTCTGAGGTAGGGAGGTCTGGTAGGGGTGCACTCAGCCTCGTGATTCTAAATTGAGGAGCTACTTGATAGAGAAGTAGCGGCTCCGGTCAAGAAAACCACCATTAACGGTCGTGGGTGTCGGCATGCTGACCACATGCCCCCCAATCCTGCCATCTGCCTACGGGAGATGACGCAGCGGTCGGGTGGTAGGCCAAGTCCCTCTAGGGATGTAGGGCCACGGAGTTTAGTTTTATATTATAAGGACCTAGAGTTTCAACATCGAAAGTCCTCCGTAAGTTAATTTCATATTACAAAATACAAAACCCGGGATACGCCGGGCCTTTTAAGCTAGTTTTATATAATTTTTTATAACACCATCCAGAGCCACGCGTACTATGTTCCTGTTGTTCCTTTAAATATTTCGCTATGTGGTTGGATATTATTTCTTCAATGTTGGATTTTCTATACAGAATTTGATTTTTTGTTTTGAAATTATATGCCTACACTGATTATCCCTCTTCCGTCTATGTTGAAAAATTTCAGATATCTGCGTGCCTTCACATTATAAACAAGTGAATCGACCTGCGTGGGTTTTATGACAAAAATAGCCAAAGCCAACTGTAATTGATTTGACATTGAAATTTGAGTGAAAACTGATGCTTCGAAAACGCAAAAAATGTACGTTTTTTGCGCGTTTTTCACTCATCACTTACGAACGAAAGCGAAAATTAAAATTCCTTCTTCGAGGTGCATTTTCCGACCCTTCACTAAATAAGGTAAAAATTGTTCGATTTGGAAAAAAATCACTATACAGGGGTTTTTTGGGCCAAGGAACTCGAATCTCAGATCTCTTTTACCAGATGATGCTATCCAGTGCTTTTTTTGTGACGGTACGCAGTACCGGCACCTTTTTTAAAAATAAAATTTTGATATTACTCAGAATATTTCTATCACAATTCCCATAAAGTTATGTTTTATTTAAAATCAAGCTTGTTTGTTGGTTTTGTTAGATTTCTACATACATAATAGCCTACATACGGGTCATTCCATGTCAAGTGAACCAATTTTTTGTCAATTTTGAACATGACCATCTCCGATTTTAGTCATACTTGGTTGTCATGAAGTACCACCTGAGATATGTTAAAGTGCAAAATATCAGATTTTTATGTGTTGTAGTTTTCCAGTTATACCCTTCTGAAATATGGAAAAAAACCAAATTTTCTGCATAAGTGCAATCACAAAATGACGCATAAATCAAGCTGGAATTGACATAGATGAGTGGGAAAAGTACCAAAATGTAGCTTATATTATGAGCTTTAATTTGATATGTCACACGAGTACTTTCGAAAAAAAAATATTTTCAAGGTTACCCCCAAAAAATTTGAAAACTGAATTTTTCAAAAACCTATATTTTGAAAATTTTGAAAAAAATCTCACAGAAACATACATATTTCAGCATCATGTCCTACAAGTTTTGTTATGGGATCGAAATGGGATCATATTTTTTTACATTTATAACAAATACTATGCACGCTGGGTAAGAATATATGGCACCGTAATCTTGCACTTAATTCTAAAATTTCATTACAATCAAAAAGAAAAACTTACAGAAAACATGTTACCTTCCCTTCTTCAATGACAAAAACGTGAATTTATTGTCTACAGTAATTTTCTAGAGCCATGGTTGCCGCATCCATCTCTTCCTTCGAGAGGTAATAACTACGGCCAGTGGGACATGTAGGTTGCACAAGGGTGAGGATCTGAGAGAGAGGCACAGTCAGTTTATTTGGACAGTCACTTTTGAAAGTAAATGATGGAGAAGGACCTGCAGGGTGCAGAAACATCAGTTCCACTATCTGTGCTGTCTCATTTTTGTCCACAACTACACCAAGCCACCAATGATTGTTGTTCTCACATGTAACATATCCTTTTACTTCTGCTAGCTTCAGCCTCTGTTGCACACGTGGTCCTAACACTGAAAAAGTGGATGACTGTTCACTTCTTGAAAATACCTTTGTCAACAACACTTTATCTGACAATGGGATGAAACTGTGGAACTTCTGTGTGCCTGGTATTGCTTTTGTAGACAGAAATCTGTCTGCAAGTATTTTTTCCTCTTTGTTGTATTGTGCTTCATTGAAGAAGAAGAACTGCATGGAGTCAATGTTTTCCTCACTCCATGTAAACAGCTGTGCTGGTGTCATGATTTGATGCTCGTATGGCCGCTGTAGGCTTGCCTTTCCTGCAAGTCTTTTCACAGTACCACCCAGACCGTCACATACTCCTTTCCCATGGGCTGTTGCATAGAAATGCCACTCTGCCTCAATTCCAAAATCATGAACATGGTGGCATAAGTTTGAAAAGTTTTTTCTGTTTTTAAATTGCGCAGCTGCACCATCTGAGAAGTAGTAAATTTTTTTCAAATCTCTAATTACTTCCAACTTCAAATGAGAGATAAGCCTTTTCTGGAATAAATGAACAGCAGTGGTGTCATGCTGTAGACATTCAGAGATACATACAATACTTTTGTAGTGTATATTATGATCATTGTAGTAGACTGCTATAGGAAAAATAGTTGCTTGATCATTGTTCCAATGAAAAGACTGGGCTTCATCCTGTAGTACAAACGAATAATTTTCTGCAAAGTCCATACATACCACAGCTTCATTTACTCCAATATTCTGCTTCAAGTGATTATAATATTCTGCCTGTCTTCTTGCAATAAAAGAATGTCTCTTCAAAATCAACAACTGTTCACACAAAGTTTCTATAAACTCATCTGCAGTTTTGATGAAGGTTACTAAATTACATCTGTCAACAGAAACCCACTGCTTGTATGTAATGTTGTCCACCAGTTCATTATCTAGCAGCAACTGTAACTCATCTTTCAAATTATCTACACCTGGACATGAAGGACATTCATTAAGGTGGCATGCTGTGCCTGGCTCTTCACACATTAACTTCGCTAAACAGGAATTATAATTACTTATATCTGTGCCATCATTCAGTGTAATTTGTTTGGATTTCAACACTTGTAGCATTAATTTAACATTCTGATGCACTGTACAAACGCATACTGTGTGGGTACCACTTCCTCCAGCCAAGACGCAATGTTTAGGTCGTAAATCAGCAAATTTCGAAAATCCAATCTTATCAGTAGGATTTTTGTTTTTGAACAGCTCGTACACTTCCTTCAAGTTGCCCATCACTAGCCTCTTCTGTACATGAATTCTACTACTGTCACCCGTTTTCACAGAAACAAAATCTTTTTTTCCAGGCATAAGACGGCTGACATCATCACTGTTGTAGAACCCTATTACCTTCTCAATCACAGATTCATTTAAAACCTTTCCTGGTTTAGGATTTGGTGTTGCCAGAATACCCTTCGCTTTCACCAATGCTTTAGCTTTTCTTGCCATTCTGTTGCTAACCTGAAATTCATTTTGTATTTCACTGCATGACCAGCTTTTAGGTAGTACTGTTAAAATTTGCAATTTTTCACTAACACTTATATTTTCTTCTTGAAACTTTTCTTTTAGCTGACAAATGACTTCACATGATTCTGATTTATGGTCAACAGTTTTCTCTGTATTTGTACTTGCTGCTGTTAGTACCTTTTCTGTCAAACATTTTTTTATTTTACTGTATTTTTTATCACAGTATGATTTCATTTGCAACTTCCTCTTAGCAACAGGTGACTCCTCTAGAGAGCTTAGAGACTTATTAAGGTACTCTAAGGTAACATCTAAAGCTACAAATGATTCATCAACATTAGTAGGCCTAGTGGTATTGGCTACTGGTACTAAACAGTCATCTGTTGTATCTGTAACCTGTTTCTGCTTTGATAGTTCTTTCCTACAACTGTCACAAATTTTCATACCTACCACAATGGTGTCAAACATGTCACACATCCAGTCAGTAACAGGCCTCACACTTCTTTTCACACCCTGATGTCTGTCTTTCTTGAAAGGGTTGCAGCAGAAAATCTTTGCTGTTTCACTTACTTTTTCAGCCATACTGGGGAAATACACAATGCCTATTTTAATCACTGAACCCACTACTTTACATGCAGCAATACAGTCTTTGTACAGCCTTTGAAGAAAGGAAGCACACTGCATGAGAGTCAAGGCACAACTGAAGCCAGGTCCAACAGGTTACAACTTGCATTCCCTGGCTGACTCACATGCTTGCAGACTGTGTTTACTCATACCCATTTGACCAATTGCACAAGTTGGTATATGCATGTTGGTAAACAACTCCCTGGACAAAGGAATGGATTTTAGAATTAAGTGCAATATTCCTGTGTCATATATTCTTACCCAGCGTGCATAGTATTTGTTATAAATGTAAAAAAATATGATCCCATTGCGATCCCTTATCAAAACTTGTAGGACATGATGCTGAAATATGTATGTTTCTATGAGAATTGTTTCAAAATTTTCAAAATATAGGTTTTTGAAAAATTCAGTTTTCAAATTTTTTTTGGGTAACCTTGAAAATATTTTTTTTCGAAAGTAGTCGTGTGACGTATCAAATTAAAGCTCATAATATAAGCTACATTTTGATACTTTTCCCACTCATCTATGTCAATTCCAGCTTGATTTATGCGTCATTTTGTGATTGCACTTATGCAGAAAATTTGGTTTTTTTCCATATTTCAGAAGGGTATAACTGGAAAACTACAACACATAAAAATCTGATATTTTGTACTTCAACATATCTCAGGTGGTACTTCATGACAACCAAGTATGACTAAAATCGGAGGTGGTCACGTTTTTCCATTGGTTCACTTGACATGGAATGACCCATACGAGCATATGATAGTTTCTGTTAAAGGCCGTGGCTACTGGACTACAAGAGGGTTAGGGGTGGGTTTTTCCAGGCCTCAGCAAACTGTTCCTGTGGTCAAGGCCATTCTAACGGTATAAGTATTGAACCAAGCAGAGGCGCCAACTTATATGGGCCCATGGGGCTGAAGCCCACCCAATAATCTGCCTTGGGCCTATTTTGTTAAATTATTTATTACCATTACTAAAATATGTTTCCTTATTGAATCGCCAGAAAGCTAAAACCACGTTATTGTTGACTCACTCACGATTATCTGAACATTAAATTTTTACCTCATAATCTGTTAATGCAGTTTCCACATCCACCGCCATATTGTTATGCTTTTTATGTATTCATAAAAAAAATTTAATCACATTGCTGATGAAAATATAAATAAGGAGAGTACGGAAAAGTTAAACATAGAATTGAGGTGAACAAAAATCACAAAAAGGCTATTAATTTAATGGGCAAAGCAAGGAATTGTAATGCAAGGAAATTACAAAGTTTGTCTTCTGAAACAATGAAATCATTTCATGTAGGCCTACAATACTATATTTATACCATAGTCTTATCGATATTATATAAGTCTACTAGCAGGTGCCCGCGGCTTCGGCCGCGATAATTAATTCAAAAATAAAAAATTAAGAACGAATAATTAAAATACACTTATTAACACTTACACACGAATCATTCATAAACTAAACTATTAATAATTATAATGAAACAACTAAAAATTCGGCTTTGGAGTGCAATCCATGATAAATAAATGATTTAAATAAAACATGTAGTTAGCTAAATAATTGCGGGGGAGTGGTTCATTACCGCGTTTACCTTAGCCCGCCATTCAACCTATTCTGTGCTAACTCCATCCAACCATCCTACTTGCTGTAAATTAATCCTAATATTGTCCTCCCACCTACGACTAGGTCTTCCAAGTGATCTTTTCCCTTCGGGTCTCCCAGTCATTAATTAATTTTGTGATATGTCTTTCCTCCCCATAAGCACAACATGTCCAGCCCATTTCAATTATCTGAGATTTAATTACCCTTACTATATTCCGCGAAGAGTACAAGTTATAAAGATCGTCGTTATGCAGTTTTCTCCAGTCCCCATTTTCATCTCTGTTAGGTCTGAATATTTTCCTAAGCCCCCTGTTTTCAAACACTCTCAGATTATGTTCTTACCGAAGAGTAAGGGACCATGTCTCATATCCATATTAAATTCCAGTCCATTTTCTTTTATTATTATCTTTTGTTCTAGTTCTAGTGATGAGTATGTGAATTTGTAAATGTCCGTCTCTATCTCAAGTTTTTTTGGGGGGGTTTTTCCTTGCCTGTGAGACAAATGTCGGGTAACTTTAGGCCGTTGTGGTCCCCGGATATCATCTGGCCTGCATTATCATCTTCATCCCATCCTCGTCGCCTTGTTTATGTGTCTCGTCCTATGTGTTCGTGTTGTCTCGGAGGTGGCCTCGGCATTGGGCTGTTCACTCATCCGGGGAGGCCCTCCATGTCCTTGTCTGGTCAAAAAAGTATGTATGTGATCCAAAGCTAATCCCTCTCCCGACAGGTCGCGGTTCTGCAAGACCCGGGCGGCTTGGGTAGCTTAAAACCTAAAAGGGAGAGGTAAAACTAAGAAAAAGAAAGAAATCTCAAGTTGTTTTGCAAACTAAATATAATTTTTCTTAATAATTACTTACCATATTATTGATTGTTAATGGTATATATTTGTAACACTGTTAAATACACATTTTGTGACACGGAAATTTTTTGGTGTTTCCGATGTATTGAGGCACCCTAATAACAAATCTAAAAACAGAAATTGCCTATCACCCACGGATTTTTAGTAACAAGAGTTTATTTTTTAAAAATAACAAAAAAACAGCAATCATTTCAACAGTTTAGTGAGTCACTTGATGCATATTGTGCCACTTTGTGTAATGTATGTATCAACAGTGTGTTAAGACAAGTTCATTCCAGTATATCAAATGCAAGAAGTACGCACCCAAATGAGATTGTGCATTAGTAGGCATTTACCCGCATATGAAGTTACTGCATTCCCTATGTCGTCTTTACTAACATGTTTGTGTTCTACATACTCTGTTTATTTTTATTATTGTACTGTGATTGACTGTGAATTAACAAGTCAATACAATGCCTAGGCAGTGTGTAAATAATGTCAACAGTTTTTGTTATGAGTGTGAAGAAATAACTTTTAAATCGCAAAAACGTAATTTCACCCAACTTGTGCGAAGAGCTTACAAACTTTATTTTGGAGTTAAAGTAGGAGATCAAGATAAGTCATGGGCTCCTCACATATGTTGCAAGACTTTTGTAACAATGTTAACAGGTTGATTAAAAGGTCAAAAACGTAATATTGGATTTGCAGTACCAATGGTGTGGAGAGAACCAAAAGACCATCCATCAGATTGTTACTTTTGCCTCACTAAAATACAGGGCATCGGACTGAAGTCCAAGGATGCTGTGCAATATCCCAATTTACCATCAGCCTGGCCCGTCAAACATAGTGAAGAACTTCCTATCCCAAACCCACCAGAACCGTGGAGTTTGGACGAAGGTGATCCACCTGATGTTGTGCAATTCGCACAGGAAATCGACAATGATCCAGACTTTCAAGCACCAAAATGTTCAACAAAGCCACATCTGATTTCAAACGCTGAACTGAATGATATAGTTCGAGATTTAAAACTAGCAAAATCACAGTCAGAACTCCTAGCATCCAGATTAAAAGGATGAATCTCCTTGAAGGTGACGTACATATAACTGACTTTCGAAAGCATCAAAAAGGACTTACACATTACTTCGCTCAAGAAGGGATTTTGGTATAGGATACTGCATGGATGTTGACAACTTATTTGATGCATTGGGGCAGGAACATGAACCAAGCAATTTGCGCCTATTTTTTGATTCTTCTAAACTTAGCTTAAAAACATTAGATCGGAACGGAAGGGGGTTCTTGTATCTGAAACAGAAATTTCCGAGAGTTAGTGAGGCAAAAATTAAAGAGGGCATATTTGTGGGACTGCAAGTACGAGAAGTTATGAAAGATGGCAAATATGACAACATGCTGAATGAAGCTGAACGAAGAGCATGGAAAGCTTTTAAAACAGTTGTGACCAATTTTCTTGGATATGTCAAAGCTGAAAACTACAAAGACCTTGTGACTGAATTACTTAGTGCCTAGAGCGAAATAGAATGTAACATGTCATTAAAACTTCACTTTCTGGATGCTCACCTCGATTTCATTCCTGAAAATTTGGGCGCTGTAAGCGACGAACATGGGGAACAATTCCACCAGGACGTTGCAACTATGGAAAAGCGATACCAAGGCAAATGGAGTCCTAGTTTGCTTACTGATTACTGCTGGACATCAATCCGAGATGCCGCAGTGACAAAATATCGCTAAAAAAATGTTATAATAAAATTTTGAATTAAATATAATATTAAGAACATACCGAAAATAATATATTTCAGTATAACACAAAACACTTTGTAGCAAACAAATAGTGGGTGATAGAGAAAATCCAAGGTCATTTTCTGCTTTCTGGTGAAATTTTACATAAGGTACGCTTTGTTTTATCCATGTCACAAAAAAAAAGTTGATTTTTGTTTACCAGTGATAATTAATACTAAACGGCACCAACACAAGGGCAAAGCTCATTTGGGTGTTAAACTTAAATTCTGCATTTTGTGTATCATATATTCGAATAAAGTAATTAGAATGCAGTACAAGGTTTATTTGAAATAGATTGTGTAAACAGGCGAGGGATTCCAGATGAACAGATATAAGATCTCGCACGAAATCTGTGCCGATGAGACCGTTACTCTCTAGAGAGAGACATGATATTGTGCGAGAGAGAGAGAGAGAGGTAGCTTGGCCTTTACAAATAGAAAGGGAGGTACTGTTGTGCAAGAGAGATAGGTAGCAGCCAGCAGGCCAATCGACGCTACAGTCCCCGCGAAAACGTAATGCAATGATTTAGGCAATCGGCACAGATTTCGTGCGGGATCTATACAAACTTGCAAAGACGATTCGAAGAAATATATATATATATATATATATGCATATATCAATATGAAACATTTTTCCAGTGTTATCTTGATTTAGAAGTTTATAATCAGTATTCTTCCTTAGTATTACATATTTCGGAAAAGTAAGAAGGAACAACAGTAGCTGATATGGGTTTTAGTATTGCTTTAGCAATAGTATGATGACTAGTTGATTTATATATTATTTCAGAGAATTTCGTTCGCGAGTTTTTTAGTATTACTCATCTGTAGGTAATTTCTTGTTTATACAACGAAAGTACGACGATTACCAAACATAATGCAATAATTACCACCACCTAGCATAATACTTAGGTACTTAGATATCTGGACCCGTATTAAAAGGCCTGTAATTAACACATAATTCCAATGACTATGTTGTTGTGAAACGAGACATTTTGAACTGGATGAATTAGTGAGTTTTTCCCTGCGGTGTATTCGTATTTTATGTCTCTTATATTTCACTAACTTAAAGGCCCGGCTTCGCTTGGGTTTTGTATTTTGTAATTAGAAATTAACTTATGAAGGACATTCGTTTTTCAAAATCTAGGTCCTTATATAGGTATTTAGAATTTCCCTCAGAAAACGCTTGATAAAGCTTCTTATGGTTCGTAGAGGAAGTAGAATATTTTGCATCCCATTGATTCTACACACAAAGCCTGGTAGGGTTTGAAATGGAAAATAGAAATTCCGGTAACATAAAAATGTTTTGTCTTTACGAAGTATTTTATGTTTCGCTCTCATGTTACCATAGGCTACAAGCGTTTTGGGGCTGAAATCAAAATGAAATTCAATATCACTTTCATACTTTCCTCCCCCAAAACCTGGGACCTAATAATATACTGCGCGCATAGGATTAAACATCCTATTATGTCTCCTTTTACATGCTTAGGGCCTATGATAAACATCCATATTTCTCAACTAAAAATACAAAGCTCACAGCTATAAATAATGTATCAGTGGATATCAATTTTTACAGACTTCTGATATGGCATACTCGTTGGAACACCCGGGCTGAGACAATTGAAAATGCTTTCCCTACTTTACGTACTCTTATTCTAGCCTACATCAAAATATGCAGTGACAAAATGGTATTCTCTATGTCCAGGGCAGAGAAAGTTATGTGATTGCATCACATTGTGCATTATTTTTGTGGATTTCATTTTTCTTTATTTATTTACATCAATGGATTATATCGATAGCTTCTCTAATTTGTCAAAATCACGTATCATGTACTTCCAAAGCTACCTGTGAACACTGCCAACAGTACACTGTTGTCATGAGAACTGTACAAGCAATGTGATTTGTATTTGATTGTAATAAGGTCTCCTTGAAAATATTTGATTTTTGGCATTTAAAACCAAAATTTTGCAAAATCCTTTCTTAGTGAGCACCTAGGCCTACATCATGACACGAAGGTACTGTCAAAATGTCAAGTGTCTGACAGAGAATCAACATTGTCTATATTGATCCTCTGTCAGTCAGTCTCTGTTCATTTTCATGAACCAAGGGACGGGAGTATGAAAGTTTTAAATCTTTGAGCCCACCCAATGTTTTTCAAAAGTTGGCGCCACTGGAACCAAGTTCAGTTAATTCTAACGTAGTAACAAACAAGCAGTAAGTAGCTAACTATCATAGTTAAGCAGGGGTTAGTGCGTGTTTAAATTTAACTGCATTCGTTGCTTACATATAATTTGAAAAGAAAACCCTTGGTTTGTGTTGCACAGGCAAGTGAATTCATAATTGTTTAATACGGTTGTAGGAACAAGGGGTGCATGTGGTTCGCAAGTAGAGAAGTGAAATGAGTAAAATAAGTAATTATTTTGTACCGGTGTGTAATAAAAGAAAGCATGACGATGTGTTTGAAGTATCTCATCAACCAGCCAACAGTGAATAAACTAAATCTGAAGAGTACGTCGCAAGTACCGGTAATTTTACTGCAATTCAAGGGAGAAACATTTCTGGCCATGATAGGCCCGATTTTTGGACATTAACTCAGAAAAATGTATCCTGGGAGAAGTGTGGGAGCTCCCGTGAGATTCAGTTAAAAAGTTTCTATGAGTACCGCCACCTTTTTGGTTTAAAAAAAAGCACTGATGCTATCTAATCGTGGTATGTAATTCACGTGATTTAGGAGATAATACATATAATGATAACTATTATGCTCTTAATTTTTATTTGGAAATAATTATCGCGGGCGATCGCTTGATTTTGTAAGTCCATTCTGGACGATTCATTTGTTTGGAATGTCAAGCCCCGTAGACAAATGAAATTTTTAACCTACACGGAAGAGGGATAATCAATATAGGCCTAAATATGGTCAAACATTGTTCGATTTGGACGAAACTCACTATAACGGGGTTTTGTGGGTCAAGAAACTCGAATCTCAGATCTCTTTTACCAGGCGATGCTATCTAATCGTGGTATGTAATTCACGTGATTTAGGAGATAATAGATATAATGATTTAACTATTATGCTCTTATTTTTTAATTTTTAATTTTTGAAATAATTATCGCGGGCACATGCAAGTAAATATAAAATGTGAACGCATGTTACAACACCATAGGAATACATATTTTACATTTTGAAAAATGTGTTAATGTGTTAATGAAATTAAACGTACCTCTAATCGGGCTCCATCACCGCGCGCAGGAATCCTCGAGGTCTCGGCTTCGATTCCCGAGGTCCCGGCTTCAGCAGGGAAATAGAGGTGAGCTGCCTGGTGGTACAGTCCCTCACGCCTGGCGGCGTCCCTCGTCGCTGGGTGATGACATTTCTGTTGGTGTTTACTTAGAAATCGTGATGATTTACAGTTGGAAAAGCAGATGTTGCAGGTGTAGGTCATACCGGAATGTTTTTCTCGGATATGCCTTGTTAATACATCTCTGCGCGTAAATGATGCACCGCAGGTGTCACAGGTGTGCCGGTTCAGATGGAATTTGCGCCTGTATTTGGCATCGCACTCAGAGCACTTTAAAAATGCAGTAGTAGCTTCCATGTCGGCTGCTATCAGTTGAATGATTCAAATCGTCCGCAGGTTATGTATTTATGCGACCCACGCAGAGGTACGTTGTCGGCGCGCATGCGTATAACATGCTTCGGCCCCCACGCAGAGGTACGACGTTAGCGTGCATGCAGGACCCACGCTGCGGTAAGCTGGGTTCCCGCTGAGACAGTGAGACACGAAAGTCCGTCTAGACAACATCCGGTCTAGACAACATTTCGGACCGCACGTGTGCAGAGCGTGGACTTCCGGTGAGACAACATCCGGCGGGTTTGACCTTGACGGCCAGACACGATCTCGGACCTCCCGCTGAGGTGGGGAAATATTACATTCAAATTAATATCACAAATGTTTACCAATAGCGAACCGATAGTTGGATCGGTCTTGCACAAAACACTTAGGTCGTTGTTCTACACAGGTGGCGCAAGCACCCAAATGGCCAAATGGGAGTGCTCAGTGGGGGTGGTCAGTGGTCAGGGGGGTGTTCAGTGGGGTGGGGAGTGGTCAGTTGGGTGGGTGTTGTCTGGGGTGGGGGTGGGGAGTGGACAGTGGTCAGTCATCCCACCTGTGACGTCGTGAACAAAACACAACTACTCAGGTGAATTTCGCAAATACCGAGAATACTGAGAGAATACCGTGAAGCGAAGCGATACACGTGTGAGAGTTCAAAATTGTATTCATTAAGATCCGGCTGCCGGATGTGATAAAAACATGTGAGAGCACACAGGAAAAATATATTAAAATTATGAAAAGGATCTAGCCTCTGGAGCTCCACTTGTAGGACCAGTTACTATTTGTAACAAATAAGAGCAGTGGAACAAAGGTGCGCTGGAATACAGGGATCCACGAATCTTATATGAAAAACAATAATTTATAACATGTCCTAAAACTATGCAAACGTCATTCACAAATGTGATGCAATATGGAAATGAATGAATGTAGAAATAATAAGTGAATATACTGAAATAGCCTATACATAGAATTGGCGGGAAATTAATTACCATGTGGTTGTAAATGTAAGTAATTTACAGCCTATACTGAATAATACACTGAAGCACTCGTAATAATTAATATTGTAGACTGATTAGTGAGAATCGCTTGTAATATAAGTAATAGGCTTAGTAGAACGAGGATTGGATAATGCACTGTGAAACAAGGTTAGCACATGATTACAAGAGCCTAGTGAGCGTCTAACAAAATATTTGTTAGCAGATGAGTGAACACTGTAGTAAATGCTAGCAAGCAAAATGCTAGTGTTTAGAACAAAACTTAATATTTTTAGTTTTGTAAGCAATTCTGGGTTTAAAAGCACTGTTACTTTGTGTGGAGCCCCAATGCACACAATGACTATTAACCCGCGAAATGCTGAGTGCACTTGTACACTTCTGAACAGTGTGAAGGCTGACGAAGAACTAACGATTGAGGTGACGCTAAGGGCTATGCACGAGGCATGGAAGCTACAAATTGTGCCTTCTGTCACTTGCGTAATATGATAAAATTAATTAAAATTGCTGATTCAGAAGCGGGAAGACTTAATTGGGTATTTGAATAGAATAAACCACTATACATGTCGCTTGTACTAACACATGATGTTATAAAATGTAGAACATTAGGTATTTAATTGATGAGCCTTTTAAGGGAGTTGTGTGTGTATAGCTCAGTGACTAACATAGACATGATTGAAGTATTCCTCAATACTATAAAAACATGCATTATTTTAAAAAAACTTTTTAGTGATCTCTTAAATTTATTTGGACAATGTATATTTTTCAAATGGTGTGGTAGTTTGTAGAACAGGTTGATTACAGTATATTTTACTCCTTTCTGGAATAACGATGTGTTATGAGATGGGATAGACAGGTTGGTTTTGTGCCTTGTATTGTAATTATGGATAGTTTCGATATTTTTGAAGTCCTCAATGTTTTTTTTACATGTAACAGAAGTTCATGTAAATAGATGGTAGGAGCATGATATGTAGATCCTTAAATATTGGTCTGTATGAATCATTTTTTTTTTGCTCTGTATACTATTCTAACGATTATCTTTTGTAATCTAGAGACTGATAGTACTGTAGTGCTGCTTCCCCGAAAGATGATTCCGTACCTTAAGATGCTATGAACATGCGCAAAGTAGAGAGTCCTTATTGTGGGTTAGTTTGTTAATTTTTTAATGTGAAACATTGCGTGAGTGAATTTTCCTAGCTTCCTATTAATTTCTTCGATATGGGGTTTCCATGTCGTACTCATCAGATTAGAATAAAATATGCATATCCCTTTAACATGTTATACATGCAATATGCATCGTCATTATAAACTATATTTTGGGAAACTTTTAATTATCTTCCATTGTTCATACATATAAGTAGCCTAAGCTCATAAATCAGGCACAAGGTTATTGGAGGGAGGAGTCAGGAGCGTGAAAATACAGGGGTTGTGGCTACTTCGTATGTCTCTGATAACAATTCATGGTATAGACTTTAAACTTTTCTTATATTTGCAGACGCTCTTAGCCCAAGTATTTACTATGGACACTACGCGATCGACATATCTTTCTACCGTTCAGTCCAAGACATTGTAACATTGCCGGCAATGAGTTTGTGGACCAACAAGCCAAAGAGGGAGTTATCAGTGGCGACAACTGAACATATTAATACTGCCTTCACATTTTCTCCGAGATCTGGAACTACAGACTTGCAGCAAATGGGAACAGGAATGTGTTGATTACTGCACAGGTCATTCATCCCCATACTGTAGAATACAACCAGTGTTAAACTACAACTGTGGTTCTCCCAGAAACAACTGAAATGAGCGAAAGTCACGGCATATACAACCTTACGACCTGGGCAATATTTATCACCTGCAAAAGCTTTTCAATATGAGTTCACAGAGACACCACTTTGTGTTTGTGGGGAATTGGAAGATGTGGACCATATATTTTTGGGATGTCTCGAAATACGCAGGTATAGTGACGAATATTACTTCAAACTCCCTTCTTTGGGAATTAAATTACCCATGAACATTCGACACGAAGTAACTTTAACGGATATACCCGCTGTTAAAACATTATCAGACATATTACAAGGTGTAAAATGAAATAGCTTGGAAAGGGCTCACTGGAATAGCATCTTTGCCACACGCACGCTAGTCCACAGTTGAGAATAAAATGGACGCAACATGGTGCTAAACCGAATGCGTCCAAAAACAACCAAGCAGTCAGGAACCAGGAAAACGTCGTTCGTACATGCACCCTTTGCAAAGCGAAAATTCGTGATTCTGATTGTCAATCTTCTGTTTGATGTGTTCTCATGGACAGTTTCTGTACTATAAGAAAAGTTTGCGGGCTCTACCATGAATTGTTATCAGAGATATGCGCAGTAACTTATTTTCACACTCCTGACTCCACCCTCCACCTTGCGCCCATGGAAGATAATTGAAAGTTTCCCAAAATATAGTTTATTGGCGATGTATATTACATGTATAACATGTCAAAGGGAAATACATAAACTATTCGCATATCACATCGATTAAATGCAGAAACTATTGATTCCAATTCTTCTAACCGTTCGCAAAGTGCACATCACAAATAAGTTACATACTGGATATGCGCAGTACAACATATAGGGATGTAGCGAACTAGAACCAGCAGATGTCTCCACTGCTCTAGCCAGTATGCGCTAGCCGTTCATCACTTGTTTTTCCAGTTGTCGTCTGCTGGCACCATGCTTTTAAATGGCCTTTCATCTTAGCAGACTGAAAAATACGTTAGAACTTTTCTATTTTTGTAGCGGGTAAAGCGCTACTAGGCGCATTTGTTTGTTTACTGGACACTTCCAGAATATATTTACGTAAAAAGGGTTAAAGAAAAATTGCAAAAGATAGACGCTTTATAAGTCGAAAAGAAGGAAGCAAAAGCTGACAAATAGGCCTACTGTGTCAAATGCCCGCTATTAACTACATTACTATGTTCCCGACGTACAAAATGTTATGCAGATATGAATATTTATATATAGTGCTGCTAATTTGGCGATTGGGTATGATTCAAAATAACTAAAAGAATACACCTCTAGGGTTCAGACAGTAAAATACTAATTGATATATGTGATAAACACTGATATATGTGGTATGTATTTGTAGACAATAATACGTTGCACCAGGCTACTATAGTCATTATAATTAGATCACAGCTTATTAATATCATTTCTGATTATACTGAATGTACATACAATATACACGTCTGGCGAGACTTGTAATTTTGCCTTTGGACCACGACCCACAGCCCGGAAAATGCTTCAACTCCAATATACACTCTGTCGGAACTGCAGCCAAATTGTGGTTTAAAGTTTCCATCCTATAGAAATCATGTCACTTTACTCGCGGCTTGAAAACAGTTACACATTGTTTCTCACATCTCAGTCCGGTCCAGAGGTCCACTTTATGCTGCGAGCACACAACATCTCTCTGATAACTCAAGAAATAAATATACTGAAATAACAAGATGAATTTAATTAATAACATTATTCTTGAAAATACAGATGCACATTGCACAGACTAGGCACACTGCCATTCACCCCATATTAATAACTGCCAGTCTCTAGTGTCTGAACAGAGGTGCACTCACTTGGCATGAAGCGCAACTAACTCCAAACAGTAGCACTCTAAACACTTCTGGTACCCTATGATCCCCAGGTGGGGCGAAGGGGCCTCCAAGTGGAGGTTTCATTACCTACACTAATTTTGATATGCTTATTTTCCGAGAGAGGGTAGAGGGACAGGTACTCTAAACACTTACTGTTTCCAAATTTGACCGAGAACTTTAAAGGAAGGGTAAACTAAAAAAATACCATTTTTTATTTTAATCTCATTGCACAGAGCTTTGAATTATGAAACGAATGGTCATCTCGTGACCTTCAGGTGCCTGATATTACGCTTTGTACAGGTGAAGTAAAAATCTCCTGTGACGTCATGCGCGACAACTCATTGACGGGACGACAGCTGCTGTTATGCTAGCGCGTGCTGTTTCTACATACACCACAAAGTCTCATTTGTGTTAGTTGTTGATAGAGATGTCTGCAATGTTACCTTATAAGGACGAACCTCGATATTCACAAATTAATATCACACGAAAAGAAAATGACAAGAAATTATTGGAAGAATTGCAAGGAAGAAAAGAAAATACGGAATGGTGTAAATGTGGGCTGTGTATACATATGAAAAATAACCACGAAAGTGTGGGTTGTTGGGACTGTGAAGGAATTTTTTAACAGAAGGGGTGTATAGACTGTATAACACAACATGCTTCATTCGATAGTGTTATTATTATCAGGGCATGGATTCTGATGACCTAAAATTGTTTGAAAAATGACCTATAAAATGACCCTAAATCTTAAAGAAAATGACTTAATAATTATAAAAAATTACTTAAAAACTGATATTTTAATTATAAAAAATTATTATTGTACACACAAAGTTATAGACTAGTTTGTACATAATTGTAAAATCTGTAAATAACTGTTATGTTGTGAATGTTCTTTTCTCACGGAAATTTATACTGGCACTTTGGCCCTGGTAAGTAAAAATTCGGCACATCCTTTAATGGTCTGTCAGAATGTATTGTTGTTTATTGAGGGTAAACAGTAGTTTGCACTCTCAAATCCAAGCAGGTGGCAGACTCTGGTGCCAAAAATAATAGTAATATAATACAACATTTTGGCGTTTCTTTGATTCTCATTTCCAACCGAGATATGAGTGAATTTTTTCTTCTTGCATTAAACAAACAACACTTCAAAGACAGCACCACTAGCGACGAAAAAAAAAAGTTAATACACTCAATGTAAATACATGAAAATGACTAAATAAGGAAGCAAATGACACGAAAATGACAAAATAATGACCTAAAATTGAAATAAATGCTCTAAAAATATAAAATGCCAAAAAGTGGCCTAAGAAAAATGCATTTCTAGAATCTAGAGGCCATGATTAGGACTTATCCACAAGTTGGCAATGTCTATGCAGCATCAATAAAAACATGACATGTCATTAGAATCCGGGACGTGGTTATTATAAATAAAGATTCATTTGTTGCCAGTCGTTATCAGTTAATACTTAGAGCTAAAATAGTTCAAAAACAAGTCGTACTGGTCATCGCCACTGACCCAAGCTTCATTATTTTCTGACTGAAAATGTAGGTACAGTGTGTTTCTTTCATTTATAAAGGTGTTTTGTATGACAGGTGCAACAAATTTTTTCATTTTTTTGTAAAATGTGGTTTTACTAAAATACTGGAGACCACGTGATTTGTAAAATGTCATAAACACAAGCCTGTAGTATAAATTGCAGCTGTGACTCTAATGTTACCCATCGAGTACTTATTGGCAATAGGTTGAGAACGCCAAGTATAAACATGGTTGTCTTTGCACACTGCTCTAATGATCAGAAGTGATCCTTTCGTTGTATGAGACAATGAAGTTACAGACTTTCCACACACATGACACAGATTAAATAGCACAGATAAACTTTCCCAAAACACTAAGAAAATAGTAGTAGTAGTACTGAACGATTGACTTTCAGATTCAGAATCATCTGTTGCGGTGGTAGAAATGTCTGAAATGCTAAAAGAGCTATCTAAATTACAATTTCTAGAAGAAACATTCAATGAATCTGTGCAAACATTAGTATAAGTTTCATTTCCTAGTTCACACACCTACTCTGTTAGAAACTGAATTTTCGTCAAAAATACTAGATTCTACATTCATGATTTGTCCATTCCCAGATACTGATGGATAACTGTTCGAATCTTGCAACAACTCTCTTATTTCCTTCTTCCTCAAGTACGACGATTTTCTTTTCTTTACTGGTGGTGTTTCAGATTCCCCACGCAAAAGAAGTGATGGCACAGCACTTTTTTTTTTAACAGATTGCAAGGTTTCTCCATTTAAGTGTTTTCATAACAGTACCGAAAGCTCGTAATCATTTTCTTCAAAATGTTGTGAACAAACCGTACTGTATTTACTAGGAACATATTTTCCTCTTTTTATTTTGATCAGCCTTTGCTTATAACGCTCGGGTGACTTATCTCTGGGAAATTGATTGAAAGATATTTTAAGTGTGTTATCATTCTTCGACGATGAGTTTGTACACCCCACAATACAACAATAAACCATTGTTTGAACAGATACTCACTCACAAACTGTAACAGTAGACAGAATGCTGTGAACTGCCCTTCACCGGGTGGGACTCAAGGTGTATAGAATTAGGAGGTGGGTTGAACTGGTTTCCGCATGGTGGGGGAACCTGATTCGTGACGGAGCTGCATATCCACAGTTACAGCCGGTGCAGTCCTTATAGCTTACTTCGCTATATAGGCTATATTAATAATTATAGTCTGGAGTCTTTATTTTAAGTCATATTGAGTAGGCCTATTATTTGCACTGTTTCATGTAATATTTAACTTTTCTTACAAATACTAATAAGTGTTGTAACTTAGGTAACGATTTCTTATTTAAGTTTGCATGTCTTAGAGTAAAGAAAAAAATTGCTAACTAGTTTTTCAGTGGCAAAATAGCATAAAATATGATTTTCATTAGTTCAATTACTAAAAATTTTCCTGGGGTGGATCCCCGGCCCCCTTTTCTTGGGGGTATGGATTTTTTATTTAACCACTTTCGAAGTAAATTGAAACTGCATCATCAGAAAGTAAGTCGAAAGCAAACTATCGATGTTTTATTTCCACTTACAATGTCACACTTGTTTGCTTCCCCTAGAAAATATCATATGGGCGCCCTTGATCATTTTGAAACTAACTTCTATCGAATTATAAATGTACATACATCTGAAACATTGTCATACTGTTACCTTTGAGTTGCCTGATGCCAAGACAATGTATGAATAAAACAATGTATAAGTTACAGTACGAACATTTTGTATTGTACATTATTTCCAATTGACAGTAAAGGCAACAATATAAATTACAATGCAAAATTTTTAAAAACTTGCAATATATTTTTAAATACAGTTTGTGTTATATAGGGTATGTAATATTTTTGCAGTCTTGTAGTTACTTGCATCTTCAAAAAGGGAATTCTGTCATTCCTTCTTCAGCATGAGTTAATTACACTGGTCTACAAAAAAATCTATCCGAGTTAAAAATAGTTAATTCCTATTCATTTTGATGTGACATAAACGAATATGACGTTTAAAATGTTTACTTAGCTCTTATTTCCTTGATAAACAGGAATTAATTTTATGATAGAGGGAAATTTTGCAATGTTGGTAATATTTTTTTTTACAAATGACGGTTGTCAACACTGTCCAGTGTGCCACATTTTGATTCTAGACAAGTCATTTTGTATACATAAATGTCCATTGTTGTGCTTATTGAACCATTGTGCTCTTAATTCTCAGTAATTTTCTGTGTTTGAAGTTAAATTTTCACAGGTAAATAAGAAATCAAGTGCAAACCTTTATTTATCTTCTTGGGTGAAAAATACATAATCATAATCTAAATTTTCAGCTTTATTAAGTGCCAGTATGGTACTTTATAAGATTGTGTGGTGGACGAAAAAATGTCTGTCCGTCTGTCTGTCCGTGTGTCTGTACGCACTGAGCCAGCCCCTATGGGATGAAAGGTGTGGAAAGGTGCTCGGTTGGACCAACCCCAGGGAGAACTAACCTATTCCCTGAAAACGACCCCACCCCAAAGGTATAGAAAAGGATCCCAGGGCAGCTGCAAACAATAAGTAAAAGTTCTAGGTTCAAAACACTATAACAGAAATCTATTTTAGGCCAAAAATGTTACAAATAGAATTAAGTTTACAAAATGGTTTAGCCTGAAATGAAAATACATTCATACAGACTAAGAATAACAATAATAAATCATTAACCCTTTATGTATTTGAAAGGAAAAACCAAAAGTGGGGGGGGGGAATTTACAATATAAAGATGCTTACACACAATGTTTACAATACACAAGAAGCTAACTTTAATATTACAAACAAGTAATAGCCGAAACTAGCCGAAGAAATGAATTACATGTAGGCCTACGAAACAAAACTTTCAAAGGGGAAGAAATTTAGTAAAAGGCGGCAAAATACTGCAGTCGGGATGCCTTTAAAATCCCGAACCACAGGAGAGCGGGCATGGCACAAAACTAAATAAACAAAAACACAGACCAAGAATAATTAAGAAACACGAATTTAAAATGACTTACCAGCACGCGGAAACATCAGGTTTGCAAGCAGGCACAGGGGAGAAGAGAAAGATAGAGACGCCATTACATGCCGCGATGACGCGGATTAACTACACAATTACAAATAAACCATCGGGAGCTCAAATAAACAGAAAAGCCTTTAAATACTACTAAACAAGCCAAAGAAGACACACTACATTCTTTCTACGAAGGATATACTAAAAATGCAATGGCAAATAAACAAACTGATTACGGTTATGAAGCACAGAAGAAGAAGGGGAGGGAAATTCTACAATTACGCAATTTCAACTATAAAAGACTAGAAAAGAAACTAAGAACCTGTTGCAAACCTGAAGATGACTTTTGGGCTGCATTATCCCAACAACCGAAACACTAAGAGCCAAGAAATTACATATTAAAAGACAATCCAAACGAAGCTACCGAAACAGGTCTGTACGGAAGAAAGCCATGCCCAGAACTGACGCGATGATGCCTATATACTCGCGAGGAGGCTGTCATAAAGAGAAGAGGGGGGAGGCAAGCGGACCTATGCCCGCGAAAGCGAACACAACAGGCCAGGTCGCGCCATCTAGTAACTAAAACATAAATTAATTGAGCCGGCTACATATATCGGCTCAGCACCATAACTCAAATACGCTTTTTCTGATTTTCATGAAACTTGGAAAACATATTTATAATGTCCATGGGAAGAACCCTATTGATATTGAACCAAATCGGTTCACCGGTACCGGAGTAATGCCCAATTTAGTGCCTATTTTAATAGATTATGGCGCCTTTCTAATAGAAAGGCGCCATCACTCAAATACGCTGTATCGGATTTCCATGAAACTTGGTATACCCATTTATGACGTCCATGAGAAGTGCCCTATTGAATTTGAACCTAATCTGTTGACCGGTACCAGAGTAAAACCCAATTTAGTGTCTACTTTAAAGGCGCAATAACTCAAATACGCTTTATCGGATATTTATGAAACTTCGTATACGCATTTATAATGTCCATGGGAAGACGTTTATTGATATTGGACCAAATCGGTTGGCCAGTACCGGCATAATGCCCAATTTAGTGTTTTTATGTTAATATATAAGAAGTCGCAATAACTCAAATATGGTTTATTGGATTTTCCTGAAATTTTGTATACCCATTTATAATGTACGTGGAAAGACGTCTTCTGATATTGGACCAAATCGGTAGACCGGTACCGGAGTAAAACCCAATTTAGTGTATATTTTAAAGACGCGGTAACTCAAATACGCTTTACCGGATTTTTATGAAACTTGGTATACACATTTATAATGTCCATGGGAAGAGTCTATTCATAATGGATAAAATCGGTTGTCCTGTTTTGGAGTAATGCTCAATTTAGTGCCTATTTTATGGTAATATACGTATTCGAAAAAAATTTATAAAAAAAATGAAAATCAGTTATCTTGACAACATAGCCTATTGTTTTACTGTGATCTTATAAGGCCTTGGAAATTAAAATACAGGTAGCTATGACAAAAAACATATTGATTTACATGCGCTTATCCAACTAGACCATTAAAATGACCCAGGTGGCCGAGATGGTAGACCTTTCTTCTTCCGTAAGCCCTGCTTAATGAATAAATCTGGAGCTTAACTTGGAAATCAATTTTTAAAAAACATATTCTGCATATCATAATTGCAGTCATAACTGATTAAACAAAAACATACTGGCACTTTGTTACATCAGTTTACCTGATTTTATTTTATTTATATTTCAGATTAATTCTACTTCAAGATGCCACATAAATGTGTTAACAGTGTGAATAACTTTTGCTATGTGTGCGGAGAAGTGACTTTTGCTTCTCAGAAACGTGAATTGACTCCATTAATAAAGACAGCATATTACCATTACTTTGACTGCAAAATAGATGAAGATAAACCTTGGGCACCAAGTATTTGCTGCAATTTATGTGCAGTAAACCTCCGTTGTTGGTTAAACAAGACAGTGAAGTCAATGCCATTCGCAGTTCCCATGACATGGCGAGAACCTACAAATCATGTCAGTGATTGTTATTTCTGTATGGTGCCTCCTCTTAAACATGGAATGTCAAGAAAGAAAAAACGGACCATCACATATCCAACTTCAACTTCGGCTACACGACCGGTACCACATGGAGAAGGTCTGCCAGTTCCTATCCCTCCGGAACATTATGTCCTAGAATCTGATGAAGACATGGAGGGAGAATACAAACAACAGCCTGAGTCTTTACAGCAAGACCCAGATTATACTCCAGAATCAATCTCGCCCAGTAGGCCACATAAAATTGCTCAAGAAGAACTTAATGACTTAATTCGTGATCTGGAGTTACCAAAAAGCAAGGCCGAACTTCTAGCCTCCAGGCTTCAGCAGTGGAATCTCCTGGAGAAAAATGTGAAAGTGTGTGTATATAGACATCGAGAAAGAGACTTAACGCCATTCTTTGAAATGGAAAACAACCTTGTTGCCTGCAATGATGTAAATGGTCTAATGGCATCTTTGAGAATGGAGCATAATCCTGAACACTGGAGACTTTTCATTGACTCCTCTAAGTTAAGCTTGAAAGCTGTTTTGCTACACAACGGAAATGCATTACCATCTGTTCCTGTAGGTCACGCTGTACATATGAAGGAGAGCTATGAAAATGTAAAATTGCTTCTTAAAAAAATAAATTATGAAGTCTATCAATGGCAGATATGTGGCGATCTGAAGGTTATTGCTATCATACTCGGAATGCAGTTAGGATATACAAAGTATTGCTGCTTCCTGTGCGAGTGGGATAGTCGCGACAGGAAATTACACTACATACGAAAAAACTGGTTTGAAAGGAAAATGATGGAACCTGGAAAAAAGAATATACAGTACACTCCCTTGGTTTCCCGTGATAAAACCTTATTGCCACCTTTACACATAAAGCTCGGACTTATGAAGAACTTAGTGAAAGCGATGAATCGAGAAGGAGAAGCTTTCAGGTATTTAAAGACAAAACTCCCAAATCTCAGTGATGCAAAGATCAAAGAGGGAATCTTCGTTGGACCACAAATTCGACAGCTGTTGGAGGATGGAACATTTAATAGGGGTTGAAGGGAAAGAGAAAGCAGCGTGGGAAGCCTTCAAAAATGTTGTTCACAATTTCTTGGGAAATCAAAGAGCTGAAAATTACAAATTAGCTGTAAATGAACTTCTGAGGACATACCAAGAGCTAGGTTGTAATATGTCGCTCAAAATACACTTTCTGGACTCACATATCGACTTCTTTCCAAACAATTGTGGCGCTGTGAGTGACGAGCACGGGGAGCGCTTCCATCAAGACATTTCAGGAATGGAAAAAAGGTATCAGGGCAAGTGGAACTCATCTATACTTGCAGACTATTGCTGGAATGTCATGAGAGATGCCCCAGAAGTAGATTACAAACGAAAGGCAAAAAAACTGAAACACTCAGAGTGCACTAGACAGGTAAAGAACCAAAGGGAGAAGTTCCATACATACATGTATATATGTAAATTTCTTTGAACCAAGAGCTAACAAATAATTTCTGCTGACATATTCTTGTTCTCCGACCTCTAATTGATTGGAATTAACTATTTTTGTTCAAGATAGAGACAACTTTATTTTTTTTGTAGACCAGTGATTATCACTACGTAACAAAAAATTGTTTATGTTCCTTTTTTAGTGTTTATTGGATGAAATCAACGAGCTGAACATGAATATACCTTTAGTTTTCTTCAAATGTCGATACTTTTCAAAATAAAAATGTACAATGGTATTTTAATAATTTACTAATAGTTTTGAATTTACCGCTTTTTCTGACAATCGTAGTAGTTCAAAGCAATCAGCAATAGATGACAGTGGCAATACTAATTTGTAAAAACAGTATACAAGACATCTGTAAAAATCCCATCCACGTATATCGATATAATATTTCGGGATGCAAGAAGTTCGGCCTTTGATTTGGTCAGTTCCAACTCCCTTATTAAGTCATCCAACTTTTTTTGAGTGAAGAGCTGTGGTTCTTTTGGACTAATCAAACAACTTATCAAAGGTTTTAACAGCAACTCTGAGGCTCTAACTCTCATCAGACAAATGTTTCCAAAGTTATCTGAAGCAAAAATAAAAGGTGGAATTTTTACCGGACCTCGGATTCGTACGATGTTACAATCTAAAGAACTTGTAGATGTAATGACTTTTGATGAACGTAATGCTTTTGAAGCTTTTCGAAAGGTAGTGCAATGTTTTCTGGGTAAGAAAAGAAGTGAAAATTACAAGGTACTGATTGACAATTTGATACAGAGTTACCATGTGCAGAATGTCTGTCAAAATTTGTTTTCCCATATTGATTTCTTTAGACCAAATTTAGGAGATGTGAGTGAGGAACCTGGAGAACAGTTCCACCAGGACATTCAGCTTATGGAAAGAAAATATCAGAGACGTTGGGATTGTGCAATGATGGGAGACTATGTGTGGGGAATAGTAGCCTATGTGACGAGGGATGCAAAGAAGGAAAAGCCGTTCTCGTTTACATTTTTGAGTGAAGGCATTGTTGTATTGAAAATGAGATATTATTCAGTATTATGTGAACCATTATAGAACCAATATAGAATTTACCTAGCCTATGTTAGTTCTCTCTTATGTCCGTAATTACATTAAATAAATATGTTATTTTGGCTGTTCTTTAGAATACTGGAAGATGGATTATTACAACCGAAATATCGACATTTGGGGAAAACCATTCACATATTCATGATCAGCATCATCAAATTAAGCAACAAACACTAAAAAAATGAGATAAACAAAAACTTGTTCAAATTTTGTTACGTAGTGTTATTAATCCATCACATTTTATGGTCTCCAAATCCGATATTGTTTTTCATCCAATTTAAATATGTTTTTTTTTTCTTCCTTAGATAAAAGAAAATACATTTTTCAAAATTTTGGAGTTGCCACTACAGTATAGGCTATTATATAGTAGGTAGCAATAAAAATGCATATAGTCTAATGTGCTTAATATCTTATTATTAATGTTATACTAATAATAATGGTATAATAGAAGACAACATGTTTTAAAATTACAAAAATTAATTACTTCATTTACTGTTTAACATGAAAAAAAAATACTCTTATTACAAACAAAATTTTCACATGCCCTTCAATACACATTTTGAAGTGCCAATTTTTTATTTTAGTTGAACCGTACAACAATATATTTTTGTAATAACGTGTAATTACTGGTATTATGTAACCAATATGCAATGCTTTGTTAAATGGCAAATGAAAAAGGAAATACAATAAAATTAAAGACAAATTAAATGGAAATAAAGGTTAAATGGGTTTCAAAATTTACAAAAATATGTTGTATGTCTGCTAAATACATTTGCTTTTATTTTAACTTGAGATCTTATGTAGTTTTTTATACTTCTGACTATTTTTGAAATTTAATCTCTGTTTATTCAAATATTTAACTCTCATTATGATCCTTCTTCTGGCAAATAAATTTACAATCTCATCGTCTACATGCTTTACTTCTTCTTTTACAGTTTTTATTAGCTTCTTCTTCAAACCAACTGTCTTAGGTAGCCCTTTCTCCAACAAACTTGTTAAATACATGTTCCATTTTCGTTATAACACTTTCAAACTCTGATGAAGGCTCTGTAAGTCCTCCCACCGATAATTCACTAACCCAGTACCCATCTTCATGACTTCTTTGGAATGTGTATTTTTCTAAGTGGGGATGTTTATCTTTAAGTTTTTTTGCAATCCATCTACTAATATAGCAAAGGCCATCAGTTGTGACTTGTTTTTTTATAGTAGACGAGTCACCTTGTATTGTGGACGTGTCCATTAAGGTATCAGTAGAAATCAAAGTGCATTCTGCTTCTGACTCACTATCCAACTCATCTTCCTTTCCTTTTTTTGGAACTGACGAATAATTTGCTTTTTTTGCTGTGATTTTTGTAGCTTCCAATACTCTTCCGGTTTGGCGTGTGTTGCAATTGTTCCGTAGAATTTCATTTTTTCCCAGAACAATTAACCGCATTCTGTACAGAAATTCCATCGGTGTTGGATGATCATTGCAGCCACCACTTCCTCTTATGAGAGAAAACAAGTTTTCCAAGCTATCTTGATTTAGCTTCGATGTAAGTATATAAGATAAGTTGAAGTCTTTTTTAACTCATCAAATAGACTCATGGCTGACTTTGTAGACATAATCACCCCCTTTTGGAACAATTTGAGAGCATTCTTTTTATTTTTACTCTTTGTACGTTTAGTGTGTAATTCCTCAACATTTTCTAATGAGTCCGTCTGTTTTCTCTCCGTCGATACCTTTGTTTAAGGCACGTAATTTTTTCCATGGTTTCGATATAATCTTCTGATATCGCTTTTTGTTCTGTAATATTAAGAGCATAGCCACACTGTAAAGGCAAACTTGCATTGGGGCATGTGCTATTCATTACATCAAACCAATCATTTGTAGATATTATAAAATTCGCAGCACTGACGCGAAGATTTTCGTAACAAATATAATAACGCTTTAATGCGCAAGATGTTGTGTTTGACATGAGCTGGGCAGCAAGAAGCACATTTTGCCTCTGAAACTTTTCACAGTTTATATGTTTAGAGGTCAACTTGTGACATGATGATATTTCCAGATTTTTTGTGTCATCAACAAGCAATTTTACAGGTTCTGGTGAAATTTTAGTTCCATCTGGCATTACAAAACCTCCATCAATATACCAGTTACGGATGAGTTTCAATAAATGAGGGACAACAGCAAAAAAGTAAATATTTCTCTTTGTTACCTCGGAGAGGAAAGAACACTATTGGTGAGACACTTTGTATTCATTCCAGACACCTACATTTCCACCGCCGCAGTCTGAGACAACAGTGAAACCGATAGCATGAAGTTCCTGTATAATTTCATCTAAACGGGCTCTTGTCATTTTCGAATCAAATTCAGTAAAAACAGGCTGTTTCCAAGAGCCACATAACGATCTGATCATTATGACCTGAGCCTGATCATGAGGTCCGACAGCTTGGTCATTTACTGTGTCATACTCATGAATAGACATAACCTTCATTTTGTCATACTGTATAACTGTAAGCTTTTCATAGTTTGTCATTTTTACTGCAGCTACTGCCCCCTCGATGAATATGAAGCTTTGATGCCCATTCTTTCAATGTCGTAAGGAATACCCATTTTAGTTCTAATGTGAATATAACATCTCTTGTTAGATAGCGTATAGTAAAGGCTTTAGTTATATCTTCACTGCTCCATGTGTTGACTTTTTTCTTTTTATTTAAAATCAACTCGATTTGAGCCTTGGAAAATACGCCACTAAGCACATTCTGGACTTCTTCGGATACAGTAACTGTAATATCTTTTTTAAACTGTTACATTCATCAACTAACCTTTTGTTTATCTGTTCCTGTTCTAATTTATATAATTCAAAATTATCTCTCATTTTCATGTATTCAGTTTTGTAATCCATTACTTCATCTACATTACTGTTTCCAGCACCTAATTCTACAATATTATTACTACGTACAGTACCTAATTCTACTGCTCCATTCTCATCCACAGCGTTACATTCTTCTAACTATTTCTAACTTCTAACTGTTAACTATTTCTTTCCTTTCCTTTTGTTCTCTTCTATTGCTTCTTACAGTAACTTTCTTCAATTTTTCTCTGGGTAATAGGTTTAACAATGGAATGGCATCTTTGTTGATTGTGTTTTTTCTTGGATCCCGATTTCGTAAGTTCACTCCGAAAATCCCTAACAAAGTCTTGTTGATTAAAATGATCAGAGCAAATATAAGACGTCCCCGGGTTAAAACTGTCTTTTCTTTTGCATCGCTCGATCCAAATCTTCCTTATTCGTTCATCTTTTGGAAAACGGAAATATGAAACACCATCTGGTCGAGTTTTGGTTGTATAATATGAATTATTGCATATTGCAACCGCATTCCTGGCATGTTGACAACAAACACATCGGCAAAGCAGCATAGCAACACTGGCACGTGGTTCTGGACTGCAGCTCCGTGGGTATGCAGCCGCGTCATCACAGCGGGTGAGTGGTGGGGGAGAACCGCAGTCCGACCCACCTCCTAATTCTATACGCCTTGGGTGGGACTGAGTCAAGCATTCATCAAGCATGATGTCACGTGCCCATCAAGTTACTATAAATATATTCGTTTCGTGATTAAATGTGAAGGTGTAAAACATTTCTAACAGTGAATATCATTTCTTAAAAATATTTTCTTTCAATCCATATGAAGAAAATGACACTGAATTTTTAGTTTACTTTTCCTTTAACACAGGTGATGGTTCCCATGTGTGCTTATCATTGATTCATAGGCAGAACTATGAGGTGTGCCTGTGTGCTCAGGGTCACACTTATGATTCTCCATTCTGAACAAAATTATTAAAATTAAACCTTAAAACAGTCAATGTCAATGTGCGTGGACAGTCAATCGCTATCGCCACAGCTCACAGGTTCGTAGGCTGCTCATTCACCCAAAGAGTAGCCTGTCTTCTAAATTGTAACATTCACATACTGTAATTAATAATTGTCTGTTCAATTGGTAACCTTATTAACAGTTGCCTCAAACACCACAGCGAGCATTACACCAGCAACCCTTGCTGTAGCAGCAGCCACAGCTTTAAGGATTGATTCACAAAAGAATTGATTAATTTCTGTAACTGAGTCATGATTCGTTTTTCCGACCATAGAGCAGTATCTTCTACTTTTGATGCTAATGAAGTAGGTATGTACATTAACAAATGTAACCCTAGGATCATAACCACTAGGCCCATTAATGACGAGAAAATAATTATTCTAATAGACTCTCTTGCTGCCGTAGACTGGAATACACTTCTATCCAAACCTGACATTTTAGGAAACTCATATGCCAAAGTCATTTTTGAAAGATTCCTACATACTATTCTGAAAATCTTTGAAGAGTGTTTACTAGTTAGAAAATGTAAAGTTGTCTACAAAGATGCAATACATAGGAAAAATAACGTAATTAATTCCTTCTACACTCCTCAGCTTGCATCAATGAAAAACAAGGTCATGTTACTTTGGGATATTCACAATAGATGTAAGTCTGACATGTCTAAAACAGCTCTTGTAAATTACAGCGAAAGTAGCGTAATAGAAAGTTTATATTTTATGTGGAATTAAATATCGGAGAGAAGGATTCGGTGGAAAAACTGAAAGATATAGTGTTCAGTTATGTTTGATACTTGAGATTTGATAGAGTTTTTTTTATATTTTTTTCTTGGCCTTCTATAATAATCTTTTAATAATTATTCTTGTCTTTTTTCGGCCTTGGTAAGATTTTATTCAATGTAATTTTTCTCACGGCCTTCTAGTAATTATTATTTTTATCGTCAAAATACAATCTTTTGTCTTTTAATTGCCTAATCGTTGTTATCTTCGTCCAATGGGATTGATTCTTTAGTATTGTTACTAATCATTGTTTTCAATTCAAAACTTACTTCTTCATTCTTCTTCCTTCGTCGTCTATTGTGTAATCCTCTGAAAGGATTTTCAATTCTCTCTGGATGCAGCTAGCAGCAGCTATTAATACTTATTCGTCTTGGAATCTGTTTACAACGATTCAAGGAATTATCAACATTAATTTTATCTGCACAGAAGCAGTTCTAATTATTATTCGCCGCAAAATGGTGAATTTCTTCTACGTCGCTGCTAAGCTTATCTACTAGCTTTAATATTACTTGATTGGACTTCAGGATTATTTCCTGTAGTGATATTCGTTACAAGAAGGAGTTATTTCACAAGTGAGTGTTTAAAAGATTTTAACATTCATAAATATTTGAATATTGCTTTGACGCTACACAACGCAAATTAATTTATTGACATTAGTATTGCGTTTGTGACTTGAGATTAAAAGACATTTCAAGATTAACTGTAAATCAATTTTATAGCATACAATTGCTATATGTATATGCTTAATTAATAATTACAAGTTCTCGACGTATCGTCGAGTGGTCCTCTGGAATCTTAAATAAATCTATATTGAAGCCAACAAGGTTTTTTATTGGGCGGATTTCAATCATCTCAGCTTTAGAAGATCGTCAAGACATCAACCAAGATTTAGCGAGTGATTGTGCTTAAGAACAATTCAGTGTCGTGTTACATCGCCTATGGTCTTTGTTTCTTGTAAACCTATTATTTTATTTTCTATTCGAATGTATGGCGTGCATTTTGATTTTAATCAGCCCTAATTATCTATGCATACAGTCCGCTGAGATGCACGCTCCACATTTTTGGATCCTTTCCGGGCCGGATGGAACCTCTATTGTAACAGACTTATTGTAAACGACACTACCTTTTCATTCCGCCCGGACTTATTCAATATAAGTTCATTCTTTAAAGCTGTTGGTGCTCCAGATATTGCTGTTTGAGCACTATATTTAACTATATTATTGACTATTGAAGCACATTGTTCTTCTCCTGACCATTTAGGTCAGTTTGAGCGTAGTAAATATTACTACATCTTTATCATTCAAGCTAATTTTAGTGCTTCGCCTCCGTGTTTTACACGTGTGAGGCCATTTTCAACAGCTGATTTCAGTGAATGTTTTCAAGGGTATTTGTATTTACACACTTGTACTTACCTTTGTAAAACCAGCTACACTTTTCATGTGTTACACGCTTGTACTTACCTTTGTAAAACCAGTTACACTTATCATGTGTTTTGTCCGATACGCGGGCAACTATTAATCTTTGTATTTGTCCCGAATGCGGGCAACAATTGACCTTAGACTTAGCTCAGGTTCCCAACTTCAATAAGTGAAGTATTGTGATTTTTTGGACAATTAATTGCGAATATCACATCATGGATAATCCTGAGGCTGTTTTAAAGTCCCTTAAGGCTAAGCGTACTCCCATAAAGGCGAAGATCACGCGTAAGGCTAATAATATCCTTAATTCAGTTATTGATGATGAAGGATCTTACCAAGACTTCTTGAATTTTAAAATTAAACTAGACCAGTTTGAAAATGAATATGATAAAGTTCAATCTGAAATAGATGAACTAGCTTACTCTGAGCATGAAGAAGCTTACAGATTAGAAGTAGAGGAAGTTATCGATCGAGCTACTCAATATTATAATAAACAGATTACTTCTTTCAATAAAGCTATTGCCGACCGCGAAAAAGCCGAGGCTAGAGCTATTGCCGAGCAAGAGAGGGCTAAAGCCGAACGCAAAGAAGCTGAGGCTAAAGCCATTGCCGAGCAAGAGAGGGCTAAAGCCGAGCGCAAGGAGGCCGAAGCCGCAGCTAAGGCTGAGCGCAAAGAGGCCGAAGCCGCAGCTAAGGCTGAGCAAGAAAGGGCCGAGGCCAAAGCTAAAGCTCTTGCTAGTTTTGAACGGTTAAGGGTTCAGCTCTTCAATACATTTCAGACTATACATGAATTTGAGATTCAAGATAAACTCTCATACCGTAAGGCTTTGTTCCATCGTTCCGAACTTCAAAGGCTTATGGATAGATATAGGGATGAAAGTCCTCAATTCTTTGATGTTTCGGATCAGGAGGCTGAGCAGCTAGAACAGCATATTCAAACTGAATATGCTGCTGCCTTTTTATTTATTGACTCACTCATTCTCGACAACAAGTTATTGTATGAGTCTGAACAATCTCAATCAATTAGCCAGCGTTCATCACTCGACTCTCATCTCCCTAATTTGCCCAAACTCCCGGAATTAAAATTACCTCAATTTTCCGGCGATCCTAGGAATTGGATTGAGTTCAGGGATACCTTTACATCCCTCATCATAAATCACAGCCATATTTCAGATATGGATAAATTCCAATATCTAAAATCATGTTTGTCACCTGAAGTGATGACTGTTATACAAAATATTCCCGTTTCATCTGCTACTTTCGAAGTGGCTTGGAAAACCTTAGCAGAAAGGTTTGACAATGATCGTTTGATTGCAAATACGCACTTAGATCATTTATTCTCTGCACCCTCCATAGTAGGGTCTTCCGCAGAGTCGCTTCAACGCTACTTGGACCATTTTGTAAGCACCGTGCATGCTCTTCACGCTTTGAATACTGAGGTTTCCTTGTCTGACCTCATCATTTCACGTATAATTGTGGATAAGCTCCCTGTAAGTCTAATCAAGGATTGGGAGTCCTCAATTAAACTTGGTAGGCTCCCTAAACTCGAAGATTTGTTTAGCTTTTTGGAGTCGAGAGTCAGGGTGTTGCAGATGACGGAGGCAGCCCTGCGTAGTCAGTCTGCTAAATCTGCGCCTGCTTCTGCTCTCACTACCAAAGCTAAGGTCAAGCATCAGCCCACGAGAAACAATTGTATTTGTTGTCATAATGCGCAACATCCTCTCTATCGCTGTGACAAGTTCAAGACAATGAAATTTGTGCATCGTGATCAATTTGTGAAAGATCACAATTGTTGTCGTGTTTGCCTTGGCGCAAACGGCCACGAATCCAATTGTAGTAACTTTCGTTGCAGTATTTGCAACGCAAAACACAGTAATTATTTGCACAATCCTGCTTCTAATAATTCGCCGGCAGAAAACATAGTCAATGTAATGTCCTCTGGAAAATCACAGCAAAAATGTCTGCTTCCCACGGCCACTGTGGTAATTCTCGACAAAAATAGTCGTGCTGTAGAGGCTACAGCGTTTCTAGATAGCGGTTCTGACTGTAACCTAATCAGTAATAGGTTATTCAAACAGTTAGGCTTGTCTCCTTTACCTCATTCCACTACGCTGGCTGGTGTACTGTCCACTAATGTAAGCACACTAAAGCTTGCATCAATATCACTTAGATCTCGTGCTACTTCTTGGTACTGTGATACTGAGGCTATTATTGTCCCAGAAATCTCCACATCCAAATTTCCAAAACACTCAATTGACATTCAGGGATGGAATATTCCCCCCAATCTGCAATTAGCTGATTTGCAGTTTAATGAGCCTAAATATGTTGACTTGCTCTTGGGAGTTGAAATCTTTTCTCAAATTATAGCTCCTGGTCAGATATCTGCTCCCAACTATCCCACCATTCAGAATTCCAAGCTAGGCTGGTATTTTTCAGGCAAATAGCCTCCTTCTCCTTTTTCCCAACATCGTCATAATCATTTGACTCATTGCAAGAAGCGATTCAATCAGAATAAGTCTCCCATATTTAACCCTGCTAATTCCGGGGGAACCTTTGCCAATTATTCAGCCTTCCTAACTTCTGATGAAGATATTAGTAATCAATTCACTAAATTTTGGGAGTTAGAGAAGGTTTCTAATTGTGCTCCTTTTCCTGACGAGTCCTTCTGTGAGAAGCATTTCTTAGACACTACTCAGAGAGATTCTGATGGGAGGTATATTGTGAAGCTTCCCTTTCGTATTGACCCAGAGACTTTGGGCACTACTAAAGCCCAAGCTTTAAAAAGGTTTCATTCTTTGGAGAAGCGATTATCTTCTAATCCCTCTCTCCAGTTAGAGTACTGCAAGTTTATGTCTGAATATGAAGAGCTGGGTCATATGGAACCTGCTATTGAGGATTGTACTGCTAAATATTCTCCTTCTCATTCTACTCCGCCTCCAGAACTGAAGATTGTGGCTCTTATTGAGTCTGATGTTTCTGACCTTAGCACTTGGTTAGCTAAGTTCAGTTATTTAAAGACTGTCCGCATTATGGCTTTCATTTTAAGATTTGCCAATAATTGCCGTAAGGCTCAGACTCGATCTGAAGGTCCATTGTTACCTATTGAAATTGAGAATTCTATCAATTGCTGTGTTAAAATAATTCAGCGTCAAGTTTATTCCAAGGAGATTCAATCTCTTTCTACTGGTCTTGAAGTATCGATTACTAGCAAGCTACATCAGTTTAGCCCTTTCATGCTTCAAGACGGTATCCTTCGAGTTGGTGGACGCCTCAAAAATTCCAACTTAACGTTTGAACACAAGCATCAGATGCTATTGCCAGCTAAACATGGATTTACTAGGCACCTTATTTATTATACTCATATTAGATTGTTGCATGCTGGACCTCAACTAATCATGTTTCATTTAAGAGAAATTTTGGATATTTTCTCTTCGTAAGACTATCCGCAGTGTTTTGAGAACCTGTGTTAAATGCTTACGCTTTAATCCTCAGCCGTTTCAGCAAAAGATGGCTGACTTGCCCTCTGAAAGGGTTAATTATACATCTGCATTCAATGATGTTAGCGTTGATTACGCTGGGCCGTACTCCATCAAATATGGAGGTCCTCGCTCAAAGACTCGTATCAAAGCTTACATAGCTATCTTTGTATGTATGTCTACGAAGGCAGTTCATATTGAGCTGGTTACCGCTCTCACAGCTCGTGCTTTTCTTTCTGCCTTCGCCAGATTTACTTGTCGTCGTGGCACACCTGCTTCCATTACGTCTGATAATGGTAGTAATTTCATTGGTGCTAAGGTTGACTTACAGAATCTTGTCAAGCTACTCCAATCTAATGATTATCAATCTATTATTCAGGATGCTACTTCTCACCTACGTATTAAATGGAATTTCCTACCTCCTCATTCGCCACATATGGGAGGTCTTCATGAAGCTGCTGTTCGTTCGATGAAAATTCATCTTAATAGGATGGCACCTTCTTTTAATTTTGACTATGAAGAGATGTCTACTCTTCTCATTCAGATAGAGTCTCTATTGAATTCACGCCCTCTTACCACCCTGTACGAGGACATCAATGACTCTACTTTTATTACTCCTGGCCATTTCCTCATTGGAAAGGCTATTATATCTTTGCCTAGTCCAGATCTTTCTGGCGGGTATACTCTCCGTTCCCGTTGGAACAATCTCAATCATTTAGTGCCTGTATTTGGAAGAGATGGTCATCTGATTATCTCCATTCGCTTCAAAGGAAGTCTAAATGGACTAGAACTATGCCTAATGTGTCAATAGGCACTCCAGTCTTAGTAATGGAAGACAACGTTCCTCCTCTGAGATGGATTATGGGTGTCATTGAAAAGGTTCATCCTGGTCCTGATTCCCTTGTCAGGGTGGTTACTGTTCGTACCCCCTCAGGTTTATTTAAGAGGCCAATTGTTAAATTGGCACCTTTACCTATCCATGACTCTGAAGACTAGATAGTTAGTCTTTGTCTTCTAGGTTCCTAATGTATTCTTAGTTATTGTTATTTTTTCATTATTTGTTTTGTGTTTTTGTCGTTTTTTTGTCTTTCTCAAGGTCAAACATAACTTCGCATTCTAGTTAGATTATTCCACAAGTGGAATAATCGCGGGCAATATGTTCAGTTATGTTTGATACTTGAGATTTGATAGAGTTTTTTTATATTTTTTTCTTGGCCTTCTATAATAATCTTTTAATAATTATTCTTGTCTTTTTTCGGCCTTGGTAAGATTTTATTCAATGTAATTTTTCTCACGGCCTTCTAGTAATTATTATTTTTATCGTCAAAATACAATCTTTTGTCTTTTAATTGCCTAATCGTTGTTATCTTCGTCCAATGGGATTGATTCTTTAGTATTGTTACTAATCATTGTTTTCAATTCAAAACTTACTTCTTCATTCTTCTTCCTTCGTCGTCTATTGTGTAATCCTCTGAAAGGATTTTCAATTCTCTCTGGATGCAGCTAGCAGCAGCTATTAATACTTATTCGTCTTGGAATCTGTTTACAACGATTCAAGGAATTATCAACATTAATTTTATCTGCACAGAAGCAGTTCTAATTATTATTCGCCGCAAAATGGTGAATTTCTTCTACGTCGCTGCTAAGCTTATCTACTAGCTTTAATATTACTTGATTGGACTTCAGGATTATTTCCTGTAGTGATATTCGTTACAAGAAGGAGTTATTTCACAAGTGAGTGTTTAAAAGATTTTAACATTCATAAATATTTGAATATTGCTTTGACGCTACACAACGCAAATTAATTTATTGACATTAGTATTGCGTTTGTGACTTGAGATTAAAAGACATTTCAAGATTAACTGTAAATCAATTTTATAGCATACAATTGCTATATGTATATGCTTAATTAATAATTACAAGTTCTCGACGTATCGTCGAGTGGTCCTCTGGAATCTTAAATAAATCTATATTGAAGCCAACAAGGTTTTTTATTGGGCGGATTTCAATCATCTCAGCTTTAGAAGATCGTCAAGACATCAACCAAGATTTAGCGAGTGATTGTGCTTAAGAACAATTCAGTGTCGTGTTACATCGCCTATGGTCTTTGTTTCTTGTAAACCTATTATTTTATTTTCTATTCGAATGTATGGCGTGCATTTTGATTTTAATCAGCCCTAATTATCTATGCATACAGTCCGCTGAGATGCACGCTCCACATTTTTGGATCCTTTCCGGGCCGGATGGAACCTCTATTGTAACAGACTTATTGTAAACGACACTACCTTTTCATTCCGCCCGGACTTATTCAATATAAGTTCATTCTTTAAAGCTGTTGGTGCTCCAGATATTGCTGTTTGAGCACTATATTTAACTATATTATTGACTATTGAAGCACATTGTTCTTCTCCTGACCATTTAGGTCAGTTTGAGCGTAGTAAATATTACTACATCTTTATCATTCAAGCTAATTTTAGTGCTTCGCCTCCGTGTTTTACACGTGTGAGGCCATTTTCAACAGCTGATTTCAGTGAATGTTTTCAAGGGTATTTGTATTTACACACTTGTACTTACCTTTGTAAAACCAGCTACACTTTTCATGTGTTACACGCTTGTACTTACCTTTGTAAAACCAGTTACACTTATCATGTGTTTTGTCCGATACGCGGGCAACTATTAATCTTTGTATTTGTCCCGAATGCGGGCAACAATTGACCTTAGACTTAGCTCAGGTTCCCAACTTCAATAAGTGAAGTATTGTGATTTTTTGGACAATTAATTGCGAATATCACATCATGGATAATCCTGAGGCTGTTTTAAAGTCCCTTAAGGCTAAGCGTACTCCCATAAAGGCGAAGATCACGCGTAAGGCTAATAATATCCTTAATTCAGTTATTGATGATGAAGGATCTTACCAAGACTTCTTGAATTTTAAAATTAAACTAGACCAGTTTGAAAATGAATATGATAAAGTTCAATCTGAAATAGATGAACTAGCTTACTCTGAGCATGAAGAAGCTTACAGATTAGAAGTAGAGGAAGTTATCGATCGAGCTACTCAATATTATAATAAACAGATTACTTCTTTCAATAAAGCTATTGCCGACCGCGAAAAAGCCGAGGCTAGAGCTATTGCCGAGCAAGAGAGGGCTAAAGCCGAACGCAAAGAAGCTGAGGCTAAAGCCATTGCCGAGCAAGAGAGGGCTAAAGCCGAGCGCAAGGAGGCCGAAGCCGCAGCTAAGGCTGAGCGCAAAGAGGCCGAAGCCGCAGCTAAGGCTGAGCAAGAAAGGGCCGAGGCCAAAGCTAAAGCTCTTGCTAGTTTTGAACGGTTAAGGGTTCAGCTCTTCAATACATTTCAGACTATACATGAATTTGAGATTCAAGATAAACTCTCATACCGTAAGGCTTTGTTCCATCGTTCCGAACTTCAAAGGCTTATGGATAGATATAGGGATGAAAGTCCTCAATTCTTTGATGTTTCGGATCAGGAGGCTGAGCAGCTAGAACAGCATATTCAAACTGAATATGCTGCTGCCTTTTTATTTATTGACTCACTCATTCTCGACAACAAGTTATTGTATGAGTCTGAACAATCTCAATCAATTAGCCAGCGTTCATCACTCGACTCTCATCTCCCTAATTTGCCCAAACTCCCGGAATTAAAATTACCTCAATTTTCCGGCGATCCTAGGAATTGGATTGAGTTCAGGGATACCTTTACATCCCTCATCATAAATCACAGCCATATTTCAGATATGGATAAATTCCAATATCTAAAATCATGTTTGTCACCTGAAGTGATGACTGTTATACAAAATATTCCCGTTTCATCTGCTACTTTCGAAGTGGCTTGGAAAACCTTAGCAGAAAGGTTTGACAATGATCGTTTGATTGCAAATACGCACTTAGATCATTTATTCTCTGCACCCTCCATAGTAGGGTCTTCCGCAGAGTCGCTTCAACGCTACTTGGACCATTTTGTAAGCACCGTGCATGCTCTTCACGCTTTGAATACTGAGGTTTCCTTGTCTGACCTCATCATTTCACGTATAATTGTGGATAAGCTCCCTGTAAGTCTAATCAAGGATTGGGAGTCCTCAATTAAACTTGGTAGGCTCCCTAAACTCGAAGATTTGTTTAGCTTTTTGGAGTCGAGAGTCAGGGTGTTGCAGATGACGGAGGCAGCCCTGCGTAGTCAGTCTGCTAAATCTGCGCCTGCTTCTGCTCTCACTACCAAAGCTAAGGTCAAGCATCAGCCCACGAGAAACAATTGTATTTGTTGTCATAATGCGCAACATCCTCTCTATCGCTGTGACAAGTTCAAGACAATGAAATTTGTGCATCGTGATCAATTTGTGAAAGATCACAATTGTTGTCGTGTTTGCCTTGGCGCAAACGGCCACGAATCCAATTGTAGTAACTTTCGTTGCAGTATTTGCAACGCAAAACACAGTAATTATTTGCACAATCCTGCTTCTAATAATTCGCCGGCAGAAAACATAGTCAATGTAATGTCCTCTGGAAAATCACAGCAAAAATGTCTGCTTCCCACGGCCACTGTGGTAATTCTCGACAAAAATAGTCGTGCTGTAGAGGCTACAGCGTTTCTAGATAGCGGTTCTGACTGTAACCTAATCAGTAATAGGTTATTCAAACAGTTAGGCTTGTCTCCTTTACCTCATTCCACTACGCTGGCTGGTGTACTGTCCACTAATGTAAGCACACTAAAGCTTGCATCAATATCACTTAGATCTCGTGCTACTTCTTGGTACTGTGATACTGAGGCTATTATTGTCCCAGAAATCTCCACATCCAAATTTCCAAAACACTCAATTGACATTCAGGGATGGAATATTCCCCCCAATCTGCAATTAGCTGATTTGCAGTTTAATGAGCCTAAATATGTTGACTTGCTCTTGGGAGTTGAAATCTTTTCTCAAATTATAGCTCCTGGTCAGATATCTGCTCCCAACTATCCCACCATTCAGAATTCCAAGCTAGGCTGGTATTTTTCAGGCAAATAGCCTCCTTCTCCTTTTTCCCAACATCGTCATAATCATTTGACTCATTGCAAGAAGCGATTCAATCAGAATAAGTCTCCCATATTTAACCCTGCTAATTCCGGGGGAACCTTTGCCAATTATTCAGCCTTCCTAACTTCTGATGAAGATATTAGTAATCAATTCACTAAATTTTGGGAGTTAGAGAAGGTTTCTAATTGTGCTCCTTTTCCTGACGAGTCCTTCTGTGAGAAGCATTTCTTAGACACTACTCAGAGAGATTCTGATGGGAGGTATATTGTGAAGCTTCCCTTTCGTATTGACCCAGAGACTTTGGGCACTACTAAAGCCCAAGCTTTAAAAAGGTTTCATTCTTTGGAGAAGCGATTATCTTCTAATCCCTCTCTCCAGTTAGAGTACTGCAAGTTTATGTCTGAATATGAAGAGCTGGGTCATATGGAACCTGCTATTGAGGATTGTACTGCTAAATATTCTCCTTCTCATTCTACTCCGCCTCCAGAACTGAAGATTGTGGCTCTTATTGAGTCTGATGTTTCTGACCTTAGCACTTGGTTAGCTAAGTTCAGTTATTTAAAGACTGTCCGCATTATGGCTTTCATTTTAAGATTTGCCAATAATTGCCGTAAGGCTCAGACTCGATCTGAAGGTCCATTGTTACCTATTGAAATTGAGAATTCTATCAATTGCTGTGTTAAAATAATTCAGCGTCAAGTTTATTCCAAGGAGATTCAATCTCTTTCTACTGGTCTTGAAGTATCGATTACTAGCAAGCTACATCAGTTTAGCCCTTTCATGCTTCAAGACGGTATCCTTCGAGTTGGTGGACGCCTCAAAAATTCCAACTTAACGTTTGAACACAAGCATCAGATGCTATTGCCAGCTAAACATGGATTTACTAGGCACCTTATTTATTATACTCATATTAGATTGTTGCATGCTGGACCTCAACTAATCATGTTTCATTTAAGAGAAATTTTGGATATTTTCTCTTCGTAAGACTATCCGCAGTGTTTTGAGAACCTGTGTTAAATGCTTACGCTTTAATCCTCAGCCGTTTCAGCAAAAGATGGCTGACTTGCCCTCTGAAAGGGTTAATTATACATCTGCATTCAATGATGTTAGCGTTGATTACGCTGGGCCGTACTCCATCAAATATGGAGGTCCTCGCTCAAAGACTCGTATCAAAGCTTACATAGCTATCTTTGTATGTATGTCTACGAAGGCAGTTCATATTGAGCTGGTTACCGCTCTCACAGCTCGTGCTTTTCTTTCTGCCTTCGCCAGATTTACTTGTCGTCGTGGCACACCTGCTTCCATTACGTCTGATAATGGTAGTAATTTCATTGGTGCTAAGGTTGACTTACAGAATCTTGTCAAGCTACTCCAATCTAATGATTATCAATCTATTATTCAGGATGCTACTTCTCACCTACGTATTAAATGGAATTTCCTACCTCCTCATTCGCCACATATGGGAGGTCTTCATGAAGCTGCTGTTCGTTCGATGAAAATTCATCTTAATAGGATGGCACCTTCTTTTAATTTTGACTATGAAGAGATGTCTACTCTTCTCATTCAGATAGAGTCTCTATTGAATTCACGCCCTCTTACCACCCTGTACGAGGACATCAATGACTCTACTTTTATTACTCCTGGCCATTTCCTCATTGGAAAGGCTATTATATCTTTGCCTAGTCCAGATCTTTCTGGCGGGTATACTCTCCGTTCCCGTTGGAACAATCTCAATCATTTAGTGCCTGTATTTGGAAGAGATGGTCATCTGATTATCTCCATTCGCTTCAAAGGAAGTCTAAATGGACTAGAACTATGCCTAATGTGTCAATAGGCACTCCAGTCTTAGTAATGGAAGACAACGTTCCTCCTCTGAGATGGATTATGGGTGTCATTGAAAAGGTTCATCCTGGTCCTGATTCCCTTGTCAGGGTGGTTACTGTTCGTACCCCCTCAGGTTTATTTAAGAGGCCAATTGTTAAATTGGCACCTTTACCTATCCATGACTCTGAAGACTAGATAGTTAGTCTTTGTCTTCTAGGTTCCTAATGTATTCTTAGTTATTGTTATTTTTTCATTATTTGTTTTGTGTTTTTGTCGTTTTTTTGTCTTTCTCAAGGTCAAACATAACTTCGCATTCTAGTTAGATTATTCCACAAGTGGAATAATCGCGGGCAATATGTTCAGTTATGTTTGATACTTGAGATTTGATAGAGTTTTTTTATATTTTTTTCTTGGCCTTCTATAATAATCTTTTAATAATTATTCTTGTCTTTTTTCGGCCTTGGTAAGATTTTATTCAATGTAATTTTTCTCACGGCCTTCTAGTAATTATTATTTTTATCGTCAAAATACAATCTTTTGTCTTTTAATTGCCTAATCGTTGTTATCTTCGTCCAATGGGATTGATTCTTTAGTATTGTTACTAATCATTGTTTTCAATTCAAAACTTACTTCTTCATTCTTCTTCCTTCGTCGTCTATTGTGTAATCCTCTGAAAGGATTTTCAATTCTCTCTGGATGCAGCTAGCAGCAGCTATTAATACTTATTCGTCTTGGAATCTGTTTACAACGATTCAAGGAATTATCAACATTAATTTTATCTGCACAGAAGCAGTTCTAATTATTATTCGCCGCAAAATGGTGAATTTCTTCTACGTCGCTGCTAAGCTTATCTACTAGCTTTAATATTACTTGATTGGACTTCAGGATTATTTCCTGTAGTGATATTCGTTACAAGAAGGAGTTATTTCACAAGTGAGTGTTTAAAAGATTTTAACATTCATAAATATTTGAATATTGCTTTGACGCTACACAACGCAAATTAATTTATTGACATTAGTATTGCGTTTGTGACTTGAGATTAAAAGACATTTCAAGATTAACTGTAAATCAATTTTATAGCATACAATTGCTATATGTATATGCTTAATTAATAATTACAAGTTCTCGACGTATCGTCGAGTGGTCCTCTGGAATCTTAAATAAATCTATATTGAAGCCAACAAGGTTTTTTATTGGGCGGATTTCAATCATCTCAGCTTTAGAAGATCGTCAAGACATCAACCAAGATTTAGCGAGTGATTGTGCTTAAGAACAATTCAGTGTCGTGTTACATCGCCTATGGTCTTTGTTTCTTGTAAACCTATTATTTTATTTTCTATTCGAATGTATGGCGTGCATTTTGATTTTAATCAGCCCTAATTATCTATGCATACAGTCCGCTGAGATGCACGTTACACATATAGTTAAAAAGCTCAGGTGGAAATATTAGTTTCAATAACAGGTTTAAATAATAACAGCTTTCAAGAGAGTTAACCGGCTAACAGTCACAACACAAACTAAGATGGCTGCCAGTGTATTTATGAAGAAGCCCATGCAGTAGGAAAATACTAATAAATAAATAGTGATACACAATATTTTATATTTGTGGTGAATTACAGTGAACGAAACTAACCAAAACACTTAAATAAATAAATTGCTGTAATATTATAGTGTTTTAGCTTCAAACATGCGATATCAAAACCGTGTGCATATGCCTGCAGTTCCAAACGAGGATACTATGCTATCTTTAGTGTCATTAAAAACCATTGTGGAATTCCTAACTAAGGACTTCAGTAGGCTCAGGAAGAAATTCAGAAGCTCCGAAATGAAAACTCCTTTCTCAAACAAAGGATCGACATTGCTGAAGTTGAGTACTCATGGGTGACAATGGACGAAAATCGTTCAAACCTACAAACCTACAACAGGTACAATACATTGAGTGCAATAGAAGAAGTAGAAACTAATCAAGCACATCCCAAAAACTGCAATCAATAACAAAGCAAAAAACAATGGGCTCAAATAGACCAAGTAGTCCTAGGCCTAAGGTGCATGTTTTATCAGACAGCCATGGTAGAGGCCTTAGCGAGAAGCTATTCATAGAATTTGAAAACAGATATGAAGTTCTTGGCATGGTAAAACCCGGGGCACCAATAAGTGAAATTACTAAAAATTGTGTCTCACTCACTGAAGTAAGAAGTGATCAATTCCCAGTCCCTGACAACATTGTCATATTAGGAGGCTCAAATGATGTTGCCAAAAATGAGGGCAAAGCTGTAATACAGGTCGTACGTAATCTATTGCCTAAGTTAAGAACACCAGTAACAATAGTAGGCATCCCTCACAGGCATGACTTGCCCAATGATTCACCTCCAAACAGAGAAATACATAACCTAAACAGAGAATTGTTAACCCTCTGTTCATCATTGCCAGGTAAAACATTCCTTCCAGTTGATAAGTTGGAAAGAACAAGCTACACAAATCACGGACTCCACCTAAATAAGCATGGGAAAAGGATCCTAAGTAAAATGCTTAAAGAAAGCATAAGCAAATATCAAAATTCTACCTTACTAACAGCAACTACAGAAGAAGAATTCCACTCCTCTTCCTTACAAAGAAGGGTTCCACAATATGAAGCACCTGCAGTAGAGGATCAAGCAAGAGAAGAATGCAGTCCCAAGAAAATGTTATCTAAGGATAGTAATTGTGTCACCTGCCCCTTGATCCAGGAAATTAATCAAGGCCAGACTTCAATGGAAATCCAGACCAGAACTTTACAAAGTGCTCATGTAAATGAGAATTTAGAAGTAAGTAACATGCAAGTGCAAATAAACTGTACTCCCCACAGTGAGCAAGCAAATTCTGTATGTACACCTAGTAAACAGGAGGATGGAAGAAATAGTGAAAGTAGATCAACATCCAAGGGAATCAACATAGATGATGTAACTTAACCTCAAAAAATAAACTTGCTGTACGTAAATCAGAAAGGTTAAGAAGTACTACAAAGAAGTACAATGGAGATTTGTTTTCTAGATACATACCAAACACCGTATCACTTTTAGAAAGTAAAGAAATGGACATAAATAAAGTTTTTTTATTTATTTTAGTGCAGAATACATGCAGTATCCGAAACAAAGTAGATATGTATGAGATATGTTGGTAATACTGTATCAATGTGTAATCTAGTGTGCAGTGAGTTCTGTATATAAGTACATGTATCTGTCACGTCGTGTCTCAGTGTGTAATGCTCGTAATGAAGGTAGAGTTGTTATATAATAAAATTTCCTTGCTACCACCAAGTCGTGTGTCTCCTTCCGCATCCATCTCGAGTTCCATAACCATAATCGCTAACAGGTTATGGGCCCAGGAGAGCCCAGGAGAGACCCAGAGAAGCTCAGTTATATCCTACAGAAGATTTTACGTGATTTTCATCTGAAGTTCTAGTTTATCCAGTGACGTGATTTTGTGTGAATAATGGCAGACTTAGGTGCACTCGCACCGATAGCGAAGCTAGAAGGTCGTACAAATTACTCTGATTGGAAATTCGGGATGGAACTTTACTTGAAAGATCTTGATGTGTGGAATAGCGTAGTTGGTTATCCTGAAGGTGATACTACCAGTAGTGCTGAAAAAATCAAGAAGGATACCAAAGCTTTAACTAAGATTGGTCTCATGGTGAAGCCATGTTGTTACTCGCACATCCGAAACGCGGTGAACGCGAAGGCGGCGTGGGATGCTTTGAGAAAAGCATATGAGGACCAAGGACTTGGACGGAGATGTGCTCTACTTCGCACACTAGGAAATTTACGGCTCGAAAACTTCAAGAGCATGGAAGAATACATCAATGCTTTCATGGAAATATCCGTTGAGTTAGCAAACATGAATAAGCCGTTGGACGACGATTTTTTCGCCGCCATGATGCTTTCAGGGCTGACCAAGGACTTTGAACCCATGAGAATGGCGTTAGAAAATTCTGGAGCTGAGCTGACGAGCGACTTCATTAAGGGAAAGTTGCTGCAAGAAAAGAAGTATGGCGAGAATTCGGAAGCTGGTTTGGAGTCGGCGTTCATCTTGAAAGGCGGAAACTACAAGAAGAAGGTTATAAAGTGCTGGAAGTGTGGTAAATCCGGACACACCAGACCTCAGTGCCCTCTAAAAGCTAGTGAGCCGCATTCAGAGAAGAAGAGCTACAACCCCAAGAAGTGTTCCAATAAGGCTCTGTACTGTGCTCTCAGTGCACAATCATCTAACCAAGACAAAAACATTGGCTGGCTGATTGATTCCGGAGCAACCGCTCATATGACACGTAGTGAATTATTGCTGAGTAGTGTCAAAGCTGATAATGATTGTAATGTGCATATTGTAAATAATTAAACATTGTCCTGTAAAGCTGTGGGTAATGTATCTGTGCAGTTGAAAGGTGATGAGTTTCCTTGTGAAATAAGAGATGTACTTCATGTACCTGAGATATCGACTAACCTCTTATCTGTTAGCAAAATAGTTGAAAAAGGCAACGTTGTTTTGTTTGATAATGAAGGTTGTACGGTGTTTGAAGAGTCTGATTTCTGTGCTAAGGGAACTGTGACGGCCACAGGTTCTTTACTGAATGGTCTGTATCATCTAGATGTCGCAGAGGAGCATGCTCATGTGAGTAAAGTGAAGGACAGTAACTTTGACCTGTGGCATAAGCGCTTGGGTCATGTCAATGCCAAGAGTGTTGAGCTGATGAGAGCAGGCATGGTAGATGGAGTGAACTTTACAGGTGAAGTGCATGACAAGTGTATTCCTTGTTTGAAAGGAAAGTTCATTAGAAAACCATTTAAGGGGCCTCGCAAGAGAGCAAGACAGTTACTCGAATTGGTTCATTCAGACCTATGTGGCCCTATGCCTATAGCCTCATGGGGTGGTGCTAGGTATGTTCTCACTCTGATAGATGATTATTCTAGAAAGATATTTGTATACTTTCTAAAATCCAAAGACGAAGTGCTTGTTTACTTTAAAGAATTTAAGGCTGAAGTTGAGAAGCAGACTGGTTTTTCAATCAAGAAGCTGCGTACAGATAATGGTACGGAATATGTAAATTCTGCTTTCAAAAGTTTCCTGAAGGAGAATGGCATACTGCATCTGTTGACTGTACCGTACAATCCTGAACAGAATGGGGTTGCTGAACGTGTCAACAGAACTGTTGTTGAGATGGCAAGGTGTCTCATGTTGGATGCTGGTTGCCATGAGCGTTTGTGGGCTGAGGCCATAAGTGTAAGTGTTTACTTAAAGAACAGATCTCCACATAAGGCTGTGCCTAATGTGACTCCTGAAGAAAAGTGGTCAGGTGAAAAGGTAGATCTGAGCCATCTGAAGGTGTTTGGCTGTCCTGCATATGCTCATGTACCGAAAGAGAAGAGAAGGAAACTAGATGTGACCAGTAAGTGTATGACATTTGTTGGATATTGTGAATACACAGGTGATTTCAGGCTGTGGAATATTGACAAGCCCACAGAAATCGTGCGTGCACGCAGTGTTGTGTTCTTAGAATCTGAATTAACTGTGAAAGAAAAAACTAAGAATGCTGTAGAAGTTGGTAAGACTGTTACAGGTAGGGAAACCATTCCTCTCATGATTTATTATGATGAGCTACCGTTTTTTGCTGTACCAGAGGAACCAATGATAGCTGCTGAAGAAATAATTACTTCGGGTAGTGAAGAGGAACAGTCCTCAGCAGTCCCTGATTCAGATAACAGTCATGTGTCTTCTGAGTCGAGTGCAACTGGAGATGATGGTAATGAAGAATCATTGCCTGTGCCTGATCAGGAACCCAGGTATCCACAAAGGGAACGTCATCCTGTTGTTAATCCTGATTATTTATATTACGATGAGGGAGCATTGCATATACCTGAGGAAGAACCTAGACACTTTGTAGGTTATGTTGCATGTGATCCGGTTGAACCATTGACAGTAAAACATGTTATGGAAACGAACTTAACTGTCGCACCCTAGATTAAGGGAAAGTGTTGGTAATACTGTATCAATGTGTAATCTAGTGTGCAGTGAGTTCTGTATATAAGTACATGTATCTGTCACGTCGTGTCTCAGTGTGTAATGCTCGTAATGAAGGTAGAGTTGTTATATAATAAAATTTCCTTGCTACCACCAAGTCGTGTGTCTGCTTCCGCATCCATCTCGAGTTCCATAACCATAATCGCTAACAAGATATTACAAGGTGATATGCTTCTAAATCTAGATGCATTATGCATAACTGAAACATGGTTAGAAAAAGAAGTAGATCTCATTAATATAGCTCCAGGTCCAGATGGTTTAGTGCGAGTCGTTACAGTTCGGACTCCCACTGGTCTGTACATTTGATTTCATTTGATTTATTAAGTCCATCGGAACATATGCATGTTATGGGACACGTCAATATAATTACAAATACAAATATAAACTTACAGTTGAAGAAATATGTACAGTATGAAAATTTCTTTACAGAGTATAAAATATAGATACAGTATTAGCAAATTATTGACTTATATTAATTTATAGCCTAAGTACCAGTTTTATAATTCAGATAAGTAAAATTATAAAAAATAAAAATACAAATACAAATACAAAGGTGCTGAGTTATCCTGTTGTTTAATTATTTATATCAATAGGTTATAAATACTGAATGATCTCTTCTAGTAATAAAAATTAATAATTAGGAATAGGATAAATACCTGTTAATGTAGTATTCAAATAGTAACTCATAATTACATGACAATGTAACATAATGAAGGTAAATAAATAAGTATAAAATTTAGAACAGGAAAAGTAGATGAAGGTTCCTCCAGCCTTAGCGAGCTCACTCCACCTACAAAACCCTAGCAACAGGGAACCAGAGTCAACCAAGCCGCTCTCCGAAAGATTGAGCCAGTCCTAACTGTTGCATGACCCTATTACCAGAATAATTCAACACCTGTCCTAGTTCTACAGTACATGGATATTTTAATGATTAAGTCATTTTTCCATAAGTCATCACTACATGAGGCCATTTGGTCCATATCATGTTTCACACTGTCACTATATGAACTCGTGGGTTTATCCGGCCGCAAATCCTCTAGCAGGCTATCTGAAATCAAGATAAATAAAAAATTTTGAAAAATAAAACTGCTTATGAATGATTGTGGTCAAAGAATTCATCCATTGAATAAAAACAGTGGCTGTGAAGAAATTCACATACCTTTCTTTTAAATTTACATAGTGCAGGCATTTCTTTAATGGATTGGGGTAAACCATTGTATAATTTGAGTCCTGTATATGTGAAGCTTTTCTCAAATAAGCTAGTTTTATGTGGTATACTCGTTAAATCATTTTTATTTCTTGTATTATAGGAATGTACCTTTGAGTTTGTTTGGAATGAAGAAAGATTAGTTTTTACAAATATAAGTGTCTCTAATATGTAGATACAGGGGAAGGGTAATATATGAAGATCTTTATATAATTGCCTGCAGCTGGCCCATTGTTAAACTAGCTCCATTGCCTATTCAAGCTTCAGTTACCTATTCACAAAAGTTCAATTAATTCATACATTCAACCATTTCTATACACTGCTTCATTCCCATATATTATGGGTGATATTTTTGGAGCCCCAGGGATGTGAGTCCCTCGGTGGTTGTTGTGACCTCTCGCTCTTCATTGACAAGATTTTGAATACCTAATCAGAGGAGCGTCTAAATTTGATCTAAATCCGTTCTCGGCCTAACCTTTGTGAAAATTTATCACCCCTTTGATTATAATCGACGGATCTAGGCAGGCGATCCCTCAGATCGACCTGACCTTATCACGACGCCACGAGCGTCATTGAACATGTTCCCCAGGGCACTAAGCCTGTTGGTGTCTTGGGTTTTAGTCACTCGTGCATACATTCGTATGCTCACCAGTGTCTATTTTCTACTACTATCTTCCATTTCTCATTATTTCTCATATTTCATGTGACACTAGACGAATTAACTCATGTAATTCATTAATTCGCCGTGGGCGAGTATGTTGAGACATACCAGCAAGAATGTAAAATTATGTTTATTTTAAGTCATTTATTTCATGTTGTACTTTATTTATTTATTGTAAGTAAGTAAACCCCAACGAGCAAAGCTCACCATAAGGGGCTATATACAAAATATTGTACATAAATTGCTAATTACAAATAACTTACAAATAACTTATAAATTAACTTTCAAAATAACCTAAAATTATACAAGAGGTACATTATATACATGAGTTACATAAGGGAAATATAGTTACATATTCTAACAAAGATAGATATATAGTGACTTTTTTTACTTTATTACTATTAATTTCTATATATATTTACTATTTATTACTGTATATTATTACTATTACTATATTTATTACTCTATAGTGTATATTTATTACTATGTTATATTACTATATTTATTACTATATCAAAGAACTTAATTAATCTTTGAATTTAAAGAAAGCTTTATTTGTAATTTAAATTTGTTATAATTTATTATATTCTTTTGTTCTTGTGGTAACTCATTATATGTTTTGATCAAATAATATTTTAATCCTTTTGTCCCATATTTTACAGTTGAAGAATGTGTGAGGTATATGTTCTGATTTTGCCTTGTTTCATAGTTATGGATGTCTTTGTTATATTCTATTGAAAAATTACTGTGGTTGTTACCATGTACTACTCTATGCATATATGTAATGGCATTTACTTCAACTAAGGTGTCAAACGGCAAGATTTTCGATTTGTCATATAGAATGTGAGTTGGTGTCAAATAATGTGCACCTAGTAAAACTCTGATTGCTCTATTCTGAAGTACTCTTAATGGTTGTAGTTCCGTTTTATGAAAACGTCCCCAGATAAATAACATGTAAGTCATGTGAGACTGTATCAGTGAGTAATATAAGGATCTCAAGCCAGAAGTTGTCAATATTCCCCTTATTCGCCTACATGCCCCTATAACTGGAGAAATTTTGCTACATATATTGTTGATGTGTCCTTTCCATGTTAAATGTTGGTCTATAGTTAGGCCTATACATTTAGTATCCGTAACTCGCTTTATGAACTTATTGTCATTTATTAACTGTTTAGAAATACCTAAGTGTGTTCTTGGCTATGTGTGTGTTTTTGGTTAAATATAACTTACGTGATTTTTCATGTTTGTGACATTTTTGTCACTACAACTAATAATTTTCATGTAATTTTGTATGCCTTATTAAGCATATAAGCAATTATTTCGTGTAATATCGAATATTTTTACATGTTGGTAGATTAAGAGAGCGGCCATTTTTGTTTATTTGCATCATTCGTCAGATTATCGCCAGGATGCGCTGTGATCAATTCAATGTTACCAAACTGCTACAAATTATACTGAACTCTGCTTAACACGTAAGCGTCTAGTAAATTATCAAGTTTATCACTTCATGACCTTTCTATTCTAAATTTCTATACGAATTTATGAAGTAGACGGCAAAATATCATTCTGGAAATGAATGTAGAATTGTTCATACGCTAGATTTCGAGTTTTCGTAATGACGTCTTAGGTGAGCCATTCTGCATTTTCCCACATTGCATTGAAACGTGCAGTCTGAAATTAATAATTTATTAATCAAAATAATGTCTATTCATGCCATTATTTAATCTCACATTTTAATACATTGACTGTGTGGTCAGTTAATTATGTCGAATCCTTTGTTCAAGATCCAGGGAATTTATAATAATGAATGTTATGGCAACTCTTTATTACGCAACTAGATTTTTTCTATTGGCCAATTTGGACATTGGCGCTAAAATCTTATCCAATGACAGTTCTCATGAGGCAACATGCTCTTTACCTTTTGTAATCTAACTTATTGCATAGTTTATTTCTTTAATGCCCTAAGGGCTCGGCCCTAGGCGTCAGTCCGCATTCAGTCGTTCTCAAGCTGCTACTCTTTGTAGTTGAGCCATCGCTGGCCACTTAAGGCGGCCGGCGGACTTCTCTTTGTTCTCTCACCACGTGGCCACATCGTCAGTTCACACAGTATTCATTTCACTCATTGTTCAGTCGTCAGTCAGTCAGTTGCTTGAAGTGCACGTGTGTTTTTTTCAACGATAGAACAAAAGAACAAACAAAGGGATCATGCAGATCTCATCTAATCTCGTCTAGTGTGTGAAACAATCTTCAGTGTCTCTCAACTTACAACCTAAATACATTAACAATACTACACAGTAATTTCAAGTAATGTAGGTTTTTTATTCACACCACATCGTCAATACAACTTTGCGTTTGTGAGTTGTGCAAGTTCTTTGTTCTAACACCTAAATCTACGCGGCGTTCGTGTTACGCAACACGACCATCATCGAACATTCAAACACTAAGTACATTCAGTGCTCAGTACTTCAATAAGTGCATCTCAAAATAATCAAGTCTCTCAAAAGTAAAAGCTCGTCTGGATGGGATGAGATAAGTAATAAGTTATTAAAAAGCTGCTCATCAGAACTCAGTAAACCTCTTAGTCACATATGCAATTGTTCATTAGAAAATGGAATATTTCCAGAAAGACTGAAGCATGCTATTGTTAAGCCCCTCTTTAAAAAAGGTGACAAAAATCTACCATCAAATTACAGACCTATATCGCTCTTAACCTCATTTTCAAAAGTTTTTGAAAAGGTCATGTACAACCGCATAATACACTATCTTAATTTGAATGACATTCTTACTTCATCTCAGTTTGGATTTAGAAGTGGCATGTCCACTGAGAATGCTACATTTCAACTTACTACAGAAATACTGGAAGCGTTAGATAAAAAGAAATATGCTCTGGGAAGTTTCTGTGACATAGCTAAAGCATTTGACTGTATAAATCATGAAATATTACTTCAAAAATTGGATCATTATGGGTTCGATAATTTAACACTTATGTGGTTCAAATCATATCTTTCTGATAGAACTCAAAAGGTAATAATAAATGGAAATGAATCTAACCTAGGGGTTGTTAAGAATGGGGTACCTCAGGGATCAATACTAGGACCTTTGCTCTTTTTAATTTTCATTAATGACTTGCCCTATAACTTAAGTGACGAATGAAAGGCATTGCTCTTCGCAGATGATACTAGTGTACTTGTAACAGGAACGTCACAAGAACATTTATCAAGAATAGCTACAAAGGCTTTTCACGAGTTAAACACGTGGTTTCTAGCTAATAAAATGACACTTAATATTGATAAGACCCATTTAGGACAAAAAACACAAATCATACAAGAAATTAGCAATGTAAAATGTTTAGGACAGCAAATTGACCAAAATCTTGACTGGAAGACACAAATAGAAATGATAAGTCCAAAACTGAGTTCAGCGTGCTTTCCTTTAAGAATTTTGAATGATATATTAAAACAGGATGCATTACTTATGGTATATTTTGCATATTTTCACTCGGTAATGAGGTACGGGATCATATTCTGGGGCAACTCTTCCCATAGGGAGAAAATATTTAGATTACAAAAGCGGGCAATAAGAATAATATGTGGAAAGAAAAAAGGGAATCTTGTAAACCGCTATTTGAAAAATTAAAAGTCCTCACTCTTACAGGGGAATATATATACTGTCGTGCCTAATTTGAGGATATTACTGGGTAGCGAGGAAGGGAGCGGTTGTCAGTATTCCTAAATTAAGCAGACGAATGCTTGACACAATAGTGTAAGGTTTTATTATAAAAAAACATAAAAATAGGAACTGAATAATAAGTATTTGATATTAAAATAGTAAAATTAAGTTCTATTATGAGCATTCGTGAATATCTGTCTAAAACCCTTGGCTGTGCTACCGGAGTAACAAATAGCTGTAAGCTACTTACAATTCAATAGACGAAAGCCCATGGTGTCCATGTTGGTTGAGGTTGTGAGAATCACACTTGACTGTAACCAGACCTCGAGGATACGATGTATGCTTAAAGTGTCTTCAAGTAGTTCTGCTCTAACCGTTAATCGGTTTAGAATATATAGTATGATTTAGCCTTCAGAAAGGATAAATCATAACTTGATAGTGTAATATTGTTTTCTGACAGTTATGTAATTGATCACAAATACTCACAATAGTATTTGAAATAATGCAATGCTACCTTGAGAATTGCTGCTTAGTTAAACATATCGACAAACAGTCCATGTGTTTGTTTATAAGTGCTTATGACATAACATGATATAGAATTGCTCACTCTGGGGTCCTGGGTCGATGCCAGGGCACCACACTCTCCCTTCACCAGAGAAGAATTATTGTGAAATATATTCTTACAAGAAAAAAAAATTAATAACAATAATAACATAAAAATTAAAAAAAAATACACAATTCTATACATAGTTAAAATACATGTAGTGAGTAGAATGTTATATAATACAAAAAATTTCTGCTTCATTGTTTCGTGTATTGGCTCTTCCCTTTCTTCCGTGGCTGATTCATCTTCTTCTTCCGTTTCTTATCTTCTCGTTTACTTTCCTCATCTCCTGCTTTTCTCGTTTACCATCGTCCTTTCCTACACCCTCTGGAAATCCTCTTCACCTAACGATGAATAAACTTCCCGTAGGATCTTCGGCTTTCCTCGTATACCGAGGTGTCGCTGGTGTCGGCGTTTCCGTGTTCGCCTGGTTAGCGAGACGTCTTTCCGTTGGAACGGGTACTTCTGCATCCTTCGGAATTCGCTTTCTTAGACATAGGATAATTTTCTTCTGAAAAACAGTTAATGTTATGATTATAATTATCATTACTCCATTTGCGGCTATGATAATGATCAGGTTTCTTTGCATACAATCATGCTTCAGTAAATCTTCTGTATCTCGGCGTCGCTGTATTTCTGCCAGCGGGGCTCCCTCCTTATGTCTCTGCGCAATGTCTTCTATTATAGACCGTAGTTTTTTCTGGTTCCTGGAACAAATTTTTATTACTGGTAGAAATTAGAGAATTTATTCCTGGTATTACAAGGGGTGTAGTAAATGATGTCTCAATTTTGCTTCTTCCCAGAGAGTGAGGCAAGAGTGTAAACGAGTTACCATAAACATAGCAGTTATGGCTATTGTTGAGAATTCCTGTCCCCTCGATAGTGATGTCGTGCTTCCTGGTATATGAGAACTGCGCCTCGAGGTCTAGCACCTCAATGTGAGTCTTGTAGCCTCGGACACGCTGTATAACCAGAAAGTGCTATCGGGGGCTCTGATCCACAATGGAATAAATGGAGAAGGAATAATTAATTTGTTACACTGCTGATGGGTTCTTTCTGTCTCTCCTAGAAAAATTGAAATCAAACAATGATTGGCCTGTTGGTCATACAGGGCTATATTGGCTGGACAAATAGTAAATAGCCCTTGTTTACATTGACCAATTTCTTCAGGCGTCAGGGTAGCAAACAACTGCTTGCTCTCCGACACAGCCAGGTACTGGTGAGTTATCTCAAAACTCACAAACTGATTGATAGAAGGAACAAGGGTAGGTAAGGAGTAAACGTGAAATATCTCGAAAAACCTGTCTGCTGCTCTTAAGGGTATGTCTACTAATAATCGAATCTTATTGAAAGTCGCAGCCGCGTGTACTTCAGATATTGAATAAAATATATGCATGTTATCGTCCGTCGGAGAAGTTAATAATGAAATACCTTCCGGTAATTTTAAAGCTATCTGGTTTAAAGCATTCTTTAAGACCGTAGGGCTTATTAAAATTGAAGATAGTCTTCCTGTTGCTGTTACGTCTAATGCTTCCTGTAATTGTATCAGGTTTTCACGTGTTTGCAATAAAACAATCTCCATTTCTCTTATATTAGCTGTCTTGACTGAAATTTGCTGCGTGTTGTGATTTAATGATTGCACGGCGCTCGTAATTGAGTTAACGCATGCCTGGCCTAGTGATACTACTGCCTTAGCGTTATCTGTCACCTTCGCATCGAGAGCGTGTAGATAAGTAAGTTGGTGCTCCGATATATGAGTCATGTCACGTGTGTAAGTTTGTATGTGTTCTATCTCTGTATTTAGTCTTTTTAAATCTCGGGTACTCAGTGTTCCAAATAAATAACGCAATCCGTACCCTACTATATTCATCAACCCCCTCCTATTCCTTACATAAGGGTGATCTTCAGGTAATAAAGCTTGAAATGCGCGTATCTGCTGGTGTACGCTAAATGAAACGTTGCGTAACCTTTGTACTTCTATGTTATAAGTTTCCTTTAATTGATCAGTCAGGCTGTTTCTTTCCGCTAAAATTTGTAAATTGCGCACCATCACTTCTAAAAAATTTTCATATAATTTTATTGATTTGGAATAATCTTCTACGTTTATGTCAGCAGCTATAGTCCATTTATCTCCTGTAATGAGGATGTCTCTTTCTTTCATGAATACTACTCCCTTATCTGACTGGATTTCACTAAGGTAGCTCGCAGCTACAACAGTTGTTACGATACATAACCCTGTAACAAACAGAAACAATTGTTGTTGACTTGAATTTAATGCTTTCCCGAACGCAAATTGTATCGGGGCTCCTTGTTATTGACATTTTTATCTCCTTCCCTTAAACTATCTGCTGCATCGTTTCCAGATGCATTACTTAATTGCTCATTATTAACTAACTCATTGTTAAATTGTCGCGTCTTCTCCCGCGATCTCAAATTATATTCGTTCGTCCCTGAATTCTCTTTTTCTACACTTCTTGGAGGTACCCACTCATCTTCGCTTTCGATTATTCTCTGACTCGTTTGTTGTTCTTTTCCTGAGTTTACCCTTCCTGTGTCAGTTGCCTCGTTGACTAGCAACCGACCAGCAGGAGGAATCAGTATCTCTGGTTCTGGCGGCCCTGTGTCTTCGCGCGCCCTGTGTTTCTTTGGAGGTCTTTTTATTTTCATGCTTTTATCTTCAGTGAACTCAGGTCCCGATATTCGACTACCCTTCAGTCGATTTATGTGAACTGCTTGGTCCTTACCATTATCTTTTCTAATTATATAAGTTAGCTTTGACAACCGTTTTACCACCCTGTAGGGGCCTCTCCAAGGGAACGCGAATTTCCGCGCCACTCCGTGCTTCGTTGTGGGGTCGTGCAAATACACAAACTCTCCTATTTTGAAACTTCTTATTTTTGTTCCTTGATCGTAATATTGTTTAGATCTTTTCTGAGCTTCCTGATTCTCTTTTCTTACCGCATCGTAAGCTATTTTTAATTTGTCAGCTAATTCCTTTATGTGCTTCTGATACTCATTGTCTGTAATATTCTTAATCAGCATTTCTCGCATACAGTCTTCTACTGGAAGTCGCATTTCTCGTCCAAACACTAAGTAATGTGGAGAGTAACCAGTAATGGTATGGGGTGTACCTCTATACGCCATGACAGCATACGGAAGATACTGATCCCATTTCTTTACGTCTCGAGTCACGAAATGTGATATCATGTCTATCAAAACCTTATGAAATCGCTCACATACTCCATTGCTTTGAGGGTGCAGGGGAGACGTATGCAATCTTTTTACTTGCAAAAGTTTGCACGTTTCCTGCACTAGTTTGGACATGAACTGCGCTCCTCTGTCTGAAAGTAAAAATTTTGGAATTCCGTATTGGGTTACTATGTGTGCTACGAAGACTTTTGCTACGGTTTCTGCAGTTTGATCAGATACCGGTATAGCAAAACAGTATCTCGTAAAATGATCTACAAAAGTGATCACGTACCTATTACCTGCCAGCGAGACTGGTAACGGTCCCACAAAATCGGTAGAAAGAATTTCTAAAAATTCAGTCGCCTTAGGAGGTTCTCCTAAGGAGGTTCTCCTAAGGGAGCTACCGGGCAGTACCCTGTTTTCCTTCTTGCACAACTATCACAGGTACTAATATAGTCTTCGACATCTCGTCTTAGACCTTTCCACCAATACTTTTGCATAAGTCTGGCTATCGTTCTCTTTATGCCTTGATGTCCGGCTAAGTGTGATGAGTGATATATGTGTAATAAAAGGGGTACAAGTGTTCTTGGTACTATTATCTGATAGTGGCCATAAATTTCGTCACTAAGTTTTACAAGCAACCCGTCATCATTGATTTTGAATTTATTGCCTAAAGACTTAAATTGTTCACAACAAAATTCGTCTGTTAGCTGGGCGTTTCTCATTTTATCAATGGTGATACTAGAATCAATTATAACCGAAGCTACATGCCTAGACAAAGCATCTACGTGGGGAATCTGTCTTCCAGCCCGATGTACCACTTCATAGTCGAATTCCGCAAGTCTAAGACCCCACCGAGTGAGTCTCGAACTCGGGTCCTTTATATTTAGTAGCCATTTTAGGGCTGCATGGTCCGTAAATAAAATAAACTTACGTCCATACAAATAACAACGGAATTGCTTCGTGGCAAAAATTACCGCTAACAATTCTCGTTCAGAACAGGTGTATCTACTTTCGGCGCCGGAAAGCTGGCGACTACAGTAGGCTACAGGCTGCTCAAGACCATTCCTTACTTGAGACAGAATAGATCCGATTGCTGTCTGGCTAGCGTCACACGTGACGTAAAATACTTCTGAAAAATCAGGATATATTAGCAAAGGGGATGTACTTAAAATTTCTTTCAACTTTTCAAATGCCGCATTTTGCTCCGATTCCCAGCGGAATGTATTCTCTTTCTTAGTTAAGCGAGTCAAAGGGGCTGCAATTTCTGCGAAATTGTTAATATGCCTCCTGTAATAAGATGTTAACCCGATAAAAGATCTAACTTCCTTTAGGGTTTTGGGTACAGGATAATTCTGGACTGCTTGTATTTTCTTTGGATCGGGTTTTACGCCGTCCGTTGATACAATATGTCCCAAATATTCGACTTCGTCGGCCGCGAAGTGACATTTTTCTGGTTGCATTTTAAAATTTGCTGATTCCAGTCTTTGGAATATTCTCTCTAGTTTGTCCACATGTTCTGGCACATCCCGGGAAAATAAAATTAAATCGTCGATATAGGGGATGACATCCCTGTCTCGTAATCCTGCTAATATCAATTCCATACCCCTCTGATAAGTAGATGGGGCGTTATGTAATCCAAAACACATTTTATTATAATGAAAATGTCCTTGGGGGTGCTGAACGCAGTTTTCTCCCTATATTTCTCAGAGATCTCTATTTGATAGTACCCGCTTGCCATGTCTAAAACAGAAAATACCTTACTGTGACCCAGAGCGTCTAGCGTGTCTATGATGTTCGGTATCGGGTACACTTCAGGTTTTGTAAGGCTGTTGAGTTGACGTAAGTCTACCACCAACCTGAATTTAGGTTTACCGTCAGTAGATTTCTTTTTTACCATTATTATAGGACTATTCCAGGGGGAAAAAACTTTCCTCTATTATCCCTTTCTTCAGCATATCGTTAATTTGTCTCTCTACTTCTGGTTTGAGTGCATGGGGTATCCTATAAGGCTTTTTCTTGACTGGCGAAGCGTCTCCTGTATCTATCTCATGCTGTATTATGTTGGTGTATCCAATATCTGTACTTCCCTCTATATAAAATAAATGTCTATATTTTCTTAAAACGACTCCTAGTCTGTCCGCGTTTTCCTTAGACAAATGGTTTAATTTTTCCTCTAAGTATTTTTCAAAGTGGCTGTCTACGCCTTCGATACTTTTGGCAGGTACCTGAGTTACACTGTTCACATTTGATGTTTCAAATTCACAGATATCTTCTACAAGACTAACTGTGCCTAAGTTAGTTCCTTTGTTTATCACTATTTCTTCCTGGGAGATATTTAACAAAATTACTGACATATAGCCTATCGTATTCTCGCTACTGCTACGTGTCCTATGTGTTTCATTACTAGTAGTGATGGTATTAACTACTCTTAGTTCGTTCTCGCTGTGTCCAAGATGCTTAACTCCTATTTCATTACTTCCTTGTGTTGCATTATTGCTCTCGTATGTTATGCTATCGACAGAAACGGACAACTGTGATTCTACCTCTTTGCATCTTTGAGCTTCAGGATCTGTCTGTCCATTCACTCACTGGAAACATGGAATATTTTGATACCTTTCATCCGTCAACTGACTGACTAGGGACGTAGGGGAAACTGCAGGACATACAGTACTTGTGAGGTAAACGTTACCTCCGGGGACTTTCGGCAAAGTGGTTCCACCACGCGAGATATCAAATAAGGATCTTTTACATACAACTGCGCTAGCGACTCTAGGCGCAAAAACACCCGGTAAGAACATAGCATCTACCGGTTCAAAAACAACTACTTGAGGGACAGTAAGATTACCGCGTCCAATAATCTTACCACGGACTATTCTCGCTGCCAGAGGTGGTAGCATTATGGTTTCCGGTTGGGACACCCGTGCATGCCAGCTGGTACTAACGTTTGGATCAATTGGTCCCGGCTCCAGAACTGCTTCATGAGTGGCCATCCCGTTGAAGTCAGTTGTGTGTGAGTTAACCTCACTTGAGCAGTTTAAGGGAACAACATTCTTTCCTATTGTTAAAGTACCGGCTCTTAGGTCCAAAATTGCTTCCACTTTCTGGAGAAAGTCGATACCCAATATTCCATGTCCAGGGACATTTAATTCACATATCTGAAAATTGTGTAAAAATGTTTCTTTACCTATTGTGAATTCTATAACTTGTTCTCCTAGGATACCTAACTTAGTTCCTGTAATTCCCCTAGCCGCTATCTCACTTTCTTTTAATCGTACTCCACTCACTGCCGGTTTCAACAACGAAATAGTGGATCCGGAGTCCACCAACAAATCAACCGCAATTTCCCCTATAACCGAGTGGAGCAGCGGCCCCGTCGCGGACCTTTCTACTGCTGGTACGATTAATTTCGGCTTGCTTTCAGGAAAACCTTCGGGGATGCTCTGGTTTTCCCTATTCCGTTTAAATCTGGACGGCCCTCACGTCCTTCAGTACAATATCTTGCTACGTGACCCAATTTCCGGCAATTATTACATTGGATATCTCGCCTGCCTGCGCCCTGGTAGCCGTCGCTACCCCTTATAGGTTGTAAGTTGTTCTCCCTTCTTCCAAGGCCTGACCTTACACCTCTCTGACCCCCGGTGAAATTCCCTCCCGGTGTCTCTTTCGTAATACCCCCGGTTATTACTATTTTGGTTCTTATTCTTATATGCCTGTTGCGACGGTCTGTCCCTAGCACTTCCTACGACGAATACCTGTGAGTGAGTCAGCTCACGGTTAGCACTGGCCTCCTTTTCTGCTTTAAATGTTGCCATCGCAACTTTCAGTGCTTTTTCTAATGTGTCAGGCATATTTACTTTAACCATTAATCCTGGGTTACCTCTCAAGCCATTAATAAACGCAGACAATAATCTCTTCTCTGCTTGTCTATTATAAATTACTTGCTCAGCTTTTACTACTGAAAATTCCATTGTTTTCCTATTTAACGCTCTTAGCCTATCTGCAAATTCTTCTGGAGTTTCGTTCTTTTCTTGTTTAGCATTTTGCAATTGAACATAATAATAAAATTCATTTTCCTTATCTTTAAACCTTTGCACTAGCGTCTCTTTTAATTTTTCAAATGTAACATTCCCACCCTGTAGGTCCGGGTGTGTTTCTAAAAATGTCTGAGCAGCACCTTGTAGTTTTATTGTGACTATGTGTACTTTATCGATGTCTGTTAGTCCACCTAAGCTTGCTACTGTTTCTACTAAACGAAGGAAGCTTTGAATAGAACCACAACCTTTGTCCCTCCATACTGGAACAGAATTTATTACTGTTAAAATCCTTAGTAGCTATTTTAGCTGTCACTGCGTCACCTGTATTTGTCATGTTCGCGTTTGTTGATAATGAACTTAAAACTGCAAGTTAATCATACTCGTACCTGACCTACACTACTTGAAAGGAATGCTGAGTGTGTAAACTATTACAAATGTTTCGCTCTCACTTTTCCTACAATATACACTGTCGTTCTGTACACAGACGAACGGAAAAGAATTATAGGGCGTGAATTCTACTAGACGGTAATCAATTAAACTAATGTAATTCCGTTATTACCGAATCTGGCCTGGGGAAAAACCCATTAGTTAACAATTAATTAAGCTAATTTAAACCGCTGCCACCAATTCTGTCGTGCCTAATTTGAGGATATTACTGGGTAGCGAGGAAGGGAGCGGTTGTCAGTATTCCTAAATTAAGCAGACGAATGCTTGACACAATAGTGTAAGGTTTTATTATAAAAAAACATAAAAATAGGAACTGAATAATAAGTATTTGATATTAAAATAGTAAAATTAAGTTCTATTATGAGCATTCGTGAATATCTGTCTAAAACCCTTGGCTGTGCTACCGGAGTAACAAATAGCTGTAAGCTACTTACAATTCAATAGACGAAAGCCCATGGTGTCCATGTTGGTTGAGGTTGTGAGAATCACACTTGACTGTAACCAGACCTCGAGGATACGATGTATGCTTAAAGTGTCTTCAAGTAGTTCTGCTCTAACCGTTAATCGGTTTAGAATATATAGTATGATTTAGCCTTCAGAAAGGCTAAATCATAACTTGATAGTGTAATATTGTTTTCTGACAGTTATGTAATTGATCACAAATACTCACAATAGTATTTGAAATAATGCAATGCTACCTTGAGAATTGCTGCTTAGTTAAACATATCGACAAACAGTCCATGTGTTTGTTTATAAGTGCTTATGACATAACATGATATAGAATTGCTCACTCTGGGGTCCTGGGTCGATGCCAGGGCACCACAATACTCTGTTATGTGTTATGTAGTGAATAATATTGATAAATTTCAAACTAATTTTAGTGTACATGGACGTACTACCAGAAACATGAATGATCTTACACAGACCAAATAACTCGTTAAAACTCTTTCAGAAGGGTGCTTATTATTCTGCAGTACAGATATATAACAAGCTTCCAAACAACATTAAATTATTATGTATTCAAAGAAAGAGCAAACCTTTCAAAACAGCTGTCATGGAATTTTTAATAACTCACACCTTCTACAATTTGGAGGAATATTTCCAGCTTGGATAAATTTGGCAGCTTGCAGTTTCTGTAGGCCTATATTATTGTTATAACATGCATGTATTTTTTGATCTGACGTGTTCTATATCCTTGAGCCCCGCTCAAATCAGGATATACAGGACGAGATATCTACATCTACATAGTGACAATGTGTACAACACGTGCAAACGTAATCTAACAGTCAGGCAACATATATAGGTGTATATAACCTAACAGTCAAATCATTATCAACATTCACTGCAGTGTAACAGTTAGTTACACCAAGTGTTTGGACTTACTACAACTCCAGTTTCAATTTCAACGTTCAACTTAAATACATCAAGATTCAAGAATCAAGAATCGACACTCAAGATTCAAGATATTCTGTGAACTGCGTTTAAGTGACTGTGTTCTATCTATTTCTTTATATTTTATATAATTGTATAATTTGCACAGTGATTTTCTTATTCATATAATCTTACATATAGTATATAGTTATATCTTCAGTATAGTAAATATAACAAGTAACCACCTCCAGTGTTTGTTAATAAATAATATTAACCTCACATTTTATTATTATTTTTATTTTTTGGTTTCGGGATGTAGGGGCAAAATTTATTGTTCCCCTCTGTAGGGATGTGGGCTAGGTAGGAGTCTAGGATCCCTAACATATAATTAAATAAATTTCTCCTACTAAAAATATTCCTTCTGGTAGCTGGTTGAGCAGTGGTTGATATGAAATAATAGTATAATAATTCAAACAACAGAGTTAACAATTTATTTGTATATAAATCCAAGTTGAATACAATATACTTAATGTATTGGTCCAGGTTTGGTTAGGACCAAGAAATATGTCCAAGACTTCGGAAAATTATAAATGCAGAAATTATAATAATTCTTTCAAAGTTGAGAGCTCTTCACATTCGAGCTATTACAATGGGAAATGCGAATCCTGCACAAAGTGCCAAATGATTCGGTAATTATACAAGCTGCCAAGTTGTGGTCAGGTTAGGATTTAACCTTAATGTTTTACATTGTACTTAACTTTTGATTTGTAGAGAGTATGTAGGTTGTCCTGGACTCGTTTGAAAGTATTAATAAATGCCTAAGATCCCATCGGTGAGGTTATGTAGAATGCTGAAGTTGCTGCTGGAGGCTATGGGTGAAAGGCTTCTTTGCCTTAGAAGTCCAGGTCTAGAAGTTCTGGTAGACTACATCTTCTGCGTTGTGTAGAGTAGTACCATGAAGTCTCGGCACCCAAGTATCGGTACTGGGATTAAGGCTAAGGTGCTTGCCTTAGTGAAGTTCGATGAAGAATTAAAAAGAGTCAAACAGGTTAGCCTACGTACCCCCTCTAAAATTACATTCGAGCGCTTTCAGTGTCTCGATCGAAGTAGCGTAGAAGCTTCTCGAGACTTCTATCTTGAAATACGGCGTATGTACAATATCTTCATATTTCAAAAGATCTGTAAAACTAAGAAAAACTATTTAGCAAATTGTTTTAATTAATGTTTTTGAGTGTCTGTAAACATTTCAAAACATTGCTAAGCTTTCGAGATATCGATAGAGACATCGATCGACTCATTGAATGTTTGGTTACTAGTATTTAAGAAGTATGTTCAAAAACAAATGTATAGAGAAGAAAATGCACAATGTGAATAGGTTAACATTTCTCCTGAAATGTTACACCCTCTCCTCATACAGTCCATTCCAGAGGCCCTAACCTTACATTCATTCCTGTCACAGAAAAAAACTATTGAGTGAAACCAACAAGGCATCACATGATCCTAGCTTTAAAAATTATTATAGAAACTACTGTAGAATACTAAATAAAGTTATTCAAGCAGCAAATAGAATGCATAAAGTCTAAATAAAAGCAAATCTTTAATAAAGAGCTTGGAAAGAAGAAACCAAAAGATGAAGCAAGTTATACAGAGGCAAAAACGTAAATAAAACAGCTGAAATTGTTAATATGTTCAATGGCCACTTTCTAACAATAGGCTTAAAAATAGTACAAACTCACCAAACACAATCAACTGTGTGTAAAATATTCCAAATAATATTAATTCAATATTTCTAAACCCTACAGATGGAAATGAAGTACAGTAATAGACATAGTCCGATCACTAAAAGTGAAGAACTCTTCTGGGTATGACAAAATATCAAATAGACTAGTTAAATGCTGCATACCCCAATTAATTACTTCTCTTGTTGATATATTTAATGAATCTCTTTCTACTGGAATTTTGCCAGATAGCTTCAAACAATCAAAAGTAATTCCTGTCCATAAAAAAAAATGACAAAATTGATCTAAATAACTATAGGCCAATTTCGTTAATATCTGTTTTTGCTAAAATTCTTGTATGTTTAGTGTACAATAGATTAATGCACTTCTTAAATAAGTATAAAATACTAACTAATAAACAGTTTGGATTTCGCAAAGGATTGTCTGTATCTAATGCCCTATTCTCATTTACAAAGGAAATACTCTCGTCCATAAATAAGGAATTAGCTTCAGGAATGTTTGTTGACTTGTCCAAAGCTTTTGACAAGGCAGACCATGAAATACTATTGAGTAAACTAGATAACATTGGAAATAATAGGAGTTAGTAAAAGCTGGTTCTCATCTTACTTAATTAATAGGACACAATATGTTGAAATAGACTCAGTCAAATCACATGAAAAAGTTGTAACTTGTGGAGTTCCCCAAGGGTCAGTCTTAGGTCCACTTCTTTTCTTGATTTTTATTAATGATCTTCCTGAAATTATATCTTTGTCATACGATATTATTTGCTGATAATACAAGCTTTGTCTTCAGGAGCAAATCCTTAGAACAACTACAACCATTAATAAAAGATGCAATAGATAAACTTGAAATTTGGTTTCATAATAATATATTACTGTTAAATATCGAGAAAACTTCCATTATTAAGTGCCAGTATGGTACTTTATGAGATTGTGTGGGGGCGAAAAATGTCTGTCCGTCTGTCCGTCCGTCCGTGTGTCTGTACGCGCTCTAACTCAAATACGCTTTATCGAATTTTAATGAAACTTGGTATACGCGTTTATAATGTCCATGGGAAGAACCCTATTGAAATTGGACCAAATCGGTTCACCGGTACCGGAGTAAAACCCAATTTAGTGTATATTTTAAAGGCGCCATAACTCTCATACGCTTTATCGGATTTTCATGAAACTTGGAATACCTATTTATAATGTCCATGGGAAGATGTCTGTTGATATTGGACCAAATCGGTTGGCCGGTACCGGAATAATACCCAATTTAGTGCCCTTTTATGGTATCATATAAGAAAAGGCGCGGTAACTCAAATACGCTTTATCGGATTTTCATGAAACTTCGTATACTTATTTATAACAATCATGGCAATAAGCCTATTGAATTTGGACCTAATCGGTTGTCCAGTACCGAAATAAAGAGTAATTATCAGTCAAATTTATTATAATATTTTGGTTCATTTCGAAGCATTTTGATTGGCTCGCGGCCAACCAATCAGCGGGCGAGTCCCGTAACTAAGGTAAATAAAGGGAAATTCTGGAACAAGCCTTCAATTCCTGTCGAAACCTTCTTTAGTAAAGGAGGGTAAAAAGAAGGCACCTTCTTCAAATGCAAAATCAAATTCTCGGTTCTTTCTTATAGCGTCATCAATTAATGACAGCTTATAAAGCTTCCTTCAGTTGCCATGGACAGTTTGACATCTACATGAAAAACAAATGTTCCCATATGTACGATTATAGATGAAATGCTGCTGTATAATGACTAATTATTTTGCTAAAATTGATTACAATTAGATTAAAGCATTGAATTTTACTTCAGCCTATGTCAGATTTATAATCCCTGACCTCTTAATAAATAAAAACATTAAGCTTTGAGAATATGGTTAGGTTGGTACCTCTGCTTCAACGAGGGCCTCATCCTAATTTATCACTCAGATATCGCGAATATTATAGTACTAATTAATGAAATAATTCAACATTGTACCATAATAAATCTAGCAGGCACGATATATAGCCTAATTTCGAAATACGGTGATTTTTCTCTTGTGTGAGCAACGACGAAATAGTATTCTTTGGTATTGGACACTCAAAAGTCGCAGTGTGGTTTGGTCTTGGGGTAAGGTGCTTGTCTAGTAATCAAGAGATATCACGTTCGAGTCCACCCTGAAGCAAATTTTTTTTTTATTATTATCAATTGTGTTAAATTGAGCCTATTCCATTCTTATGTCCTATTTTGTCAATGTGCTTAAATAAGTATTACATTTTTCTTTTTAAAAAACTGGTAATTCATTGTCTTTCATTGACCTACATCATTCCTAAATAATAACATAAGCCTATAAATGTTATTTCACGAACAGAAACTAGCTTTAAAGTTATTGCGTTGCGTTAAAATTGCATAAGCCTATACTCAGAACAAAACTGCATACCGCTAGGTGGAACTATCCTCTTCTTATTGGCTTACTGTACTATTTCATTGTCAATGCATTTTGTAAAATGTTTACATATTTTAAGAATTAGTATATCAGTGTATACCAATATGAATTAAGGTTAAGAATCAAACTTTAGACCTTTGTTCTTCCGTAAGCCCTGCTTAATGAATGTATATGGAGTTTAACTCGGAGATCTATTTAAAAAAAAAAAACCTATTTTCTGTATATCATAACTGCAATTATTACTGATTAAAAAAGCATACTGGCACTTTGTTATATCAGTTTACCTGATTTTATTAATTTTAGTACCATAAATACAGTAAACATACCCAGGATATACATGAACAGTAAGATAGTTAAATTTGTGGAAACAACTAAATTTCTTGGAATTACAATAGACTCAAATTTAAATTGGAATGAACACATAAACAATCTGTTACAAAAACTAGCTAAATTGTCATTTGCACTTGGTTGTTTAAATAATATTATAACTACATCTGCATTAAGAACTATTTACTTTGGTTATGTTCAGTCTATTCTAAGTTATGGGATTCAGTTTTGGGGAGACTCTTGTCTAGTAAACAAGATTTTTAAAAGTCAAAGAAAGATCATAAGAATTTTGCTTAAAGTTCCCAATGACACTCCAAGCAGACCTTTGTTTGATAAACGTAACATACTACCAGTCCCAAGTCTGTATGTCCTGGAATCTACTTGTTTTATTCATAAAAATATACAAGAATTTACAAGGAACTCACAATACCACACATACGAAACTAGATCATCTAATTCTATACATATATATCCACAAAGAACAGCTAAAAACCTTAAAAGTGTAATACATCAAGGTGTAATATTATATAATAAATTCAGTAGAGACATTTCTCATCTAAAGTATAATAGATTTAGAAAGGAAGTGACCAAAAACTTAATTGAACACAAATACTTTTCTGTAGCTGAAGCCATCTGTAGCTAATATTGTAGTTAAAATTAAATGCTTAAATATGTCAAAATTTCAAAGAGAGATGTAAATTATATACTTATTTATTTAGGGTAGAATGATCAGAAGGCCTTGGAAGACATTGGTTCGAAGTTTTCTTATACTGGTGTTAATTTTTTAAATTAATAGCTACAAACGCTAATTAAAGGTTGTTCCCGCTCCCAAGGTAGCTCGCAGGCGAAATAGGGATAGACGGGAAAGCCTCTCCGGATTGAAAGATGCAATGCTAAGTCAAGTTCAATAATTTTTTTATTGATCCCCTTGATGATAAACAAAATGAGCACAATGGACAAAAATAAAGAAAATGGACCCTTTTTATACACAAGATGGAATATTATGATATCTTGCTTTACATTGCGTGATTTCCTCTTCCGAGCGGTGCCGGAGAAAATGTTGAAGTAGTGATGAGATCAAGGGGAAGCGACTTAGCAAGATCCTTCTAAATGGTAAGGCGTGCTTGCCTTACAAGACTGGCGATGACTCGGAGGACCAGAGCAATTATTTAGAGTCGAACTTGCTCGAACGACTGAATGAGATTTCACCTTTGCGTGAAACGAATACGCACCTTCAGCAATTATTTAAGGTCGGGCTTGCTGCAACGACCGAGATTAGTAGACGAACTTTAATATGTTGCTTCGTCACTGCAACGATATTTAATTTTAAACACTTATTTAAAATTAGCTTTATGACAGTACTCACAATAAATCCTTGTTACTGATAAGATGCACAATTCAAGTCCACTCGGTTTGAACTGGGTGGTAAAAGAACTTGGATTCACTCGCTCTATGCGAATCACATAATAAATTAATGACTTCAATGAAGAGATGAATTGCCTCTCTGCAATATAACTGGGCCGGGAATCCTTTAATTCTCAGCACGAGAAATAAGACTGGATTCAGTATCCTAAACTGAATCAACCAGCATGACGAATTGCTTCGAAGAGAATGACAAAGGGTTAAGAACAAGAATGATAAACGTCACGACATGTGACATGAAAGCAAGAATCTCATTGGCCAAGACTACATGCTTAAAAACATAAAATAAAGCAATCTTGGAAATAAACCAAATAAGTAACGTTAAAATTAGAAAATAGATAAAAGAATTAATTAGAATTACTTTAATAGTGAACTGTTTCATTAAAAGCACAAAATTATGACTAAAATATACTAAAATAAGCAGACTGAAACGTTGGGTTTGAGAGAACAGTAGACATCTCCTCGTAAGTGTACTTACAGGACGAAGACACCCTCTTCAAGTGGAACTTCAAAGAACGTACTGCCGCCTCATGAAGCCCTCCCATGTGTGGAGAGTGAGGCAAGAAACGCCAATGAATGTTCAAATGCGCAGTGGCGTCTTGCACTGCGGAGTGATGTTCTGATGACATCAGAAGCCTAGAGAGGTTCTGCAGGTCGGCATGGGCTCCGACAAAGTTTGTACCATTATCAGAAGTGATGGAACTTGGAATCCCAGGACGAATTGTAAACCTCGACAATGCCGCTAGGAAGTCACGTGAGATGAGCGAAGTCACTAGCTCGACGTGTACGGCCTTCGTGGACATGCAGACGAAAATGGCAACGTAGGCTTTAGTAGTCACCTTGGAGTGCGGGCCACCAAACTTCAGAGAGAATGGACCCGCGTAATCCACACTTAGAGTTCGTGAAAGGAGGGAGTGGATTTACTCTCTCGGGAGGCAGATCAGCCATCTTCTGCTGAAAAGCCTGAGCCTCAAAGCGGAAGCAAACACTACAGCGCCTCCGTACACTGCGAACCAGCTTGCGAATGCAAGGTATCCAATACGACTCTCGCAAGTGCGAGATGGCTAGCTGTGGTCCTGCATGACCTAGATGCAAGTGTACGTGGAGAACCAACTGTCTGGTGAAAACATGCTCTGCAGGAAGTAATATCTGATGCTTGTTGTCAAAAGGTAAGTTGGACCGACTTAGACGTCCACCTACACGCAGGATGTTATCCTGAATAAAGGGGCATAGTTGCCGGATCTTACTAGAAGGAGGCAAATCTTGCGAGGAAGACAATGCTTGAATTTCTTTTCTGAAAACATTCCTTTGAATGATTCTAATGCAATAATGCAAAGCTTCAGTAAGCTCTGACGGTAACAAAGGGCCATTGGTGGGCGACTTGAGTTTCAAGTAATTATTAATGAAACGTCGCACATAAGCCATGACCCTGATTGTTTTCAAGTGTGAAAACTTAGTCAGCCATGGGCTTAAGCTAGAGGTTTCGATAGTGACCAGCGCTGTTACCTTCACCTCTGGGACAGACGAAGACTCGAGCTCAGTGGGCCAACTGGGCCACTGAGTGGAGTCGGCAGTAAGCCAAGAAGGGCCTGTCCACCACAGAGAGTTGCTAAGCAGGTCAGAAGGGGTGGCTCCCCTAGAGATGAGATCAGCGGGATTGTCCTTGGATGACACATGCGACCAAGAGTCAATGGCAGTGAATTCTTTGACGTCCGCGACACTGTTAGCCACGAAAGTCTTAAAGTTTAGAAGGTGAATGGTTTAATTAACCAAGTCACTCCACAGGTGAACTGAACATATAGAAAGTTGCAATGTAGGTAATACCCTGTGAACTAACGTTGCCAACAAGTGAGCCGCCAACAATTCAAGGCGAGGTATTGTCGTTGCCTTCAAAGGGGCAACCCTAGACTTGGCACAAAGCAGACAGCTCTTGGCCTTATCGAGGTGATTAGTAGATCGTAGGTACAGACAGGCCCCATACGCCACCTCGCTAGCATCACAGAAACCGTGCAACTGTACAGATACGAAGTTCTGCTGTAATGCCAGCCGAGGGATAGCGATGCTGGAGATGAACTGCAGTTGGTTGTGGATCTTACGCCACCTGTCGGCAACCGCAGAAGGAATGGGCTGGTCCCATGAAGTAGTCTCCTTCCACAAAGATTGGAAAAGAATCCTGCAGTAGGACACTATAGGGCATATTAGCCCAAGGGGGTCAAAAATAGAGGCTATACAAGATAGCAATGTCCTTCTGGAACAGGTGGTGAATGGCTTGGTGGGATCGACTGAAGTTTCGATTCTGAGCATATTGTCAGAAGGCTGCCTTATCAGGCCTAGCGCCTTTATGGAGGAAGTGTCAGAATCACCAAAGGTTCTGTGGTCGAGAGACTCCCGCAGCTCAGGAGGAACGTCTTGGAGCAGCTCCAGAGAATTCGAACTCCACTTACGGGGATTGAATCCACCTAGGGGGAGAAGCTCTCTCCGCTGAGAGACAATAACCTTGGCCTCAGACAACGTAGCAGCTGTGGCCACTATGTCATCGACATAGATGGAATTGTTTATGATGGAGACTGCTTCAGGAAACTTGCTTCCCTCGTCGATGGCTAGTTGTTTAAGAGCTCTGGTTGCCAGGAAGGAGGCAGAAGCAGTGCCATAAGTGACCGTGGTTAGGTCAAACAGCTGCATAGGGTCTGACACAGAAGGTCTCCAGTAAATCTGCTGGAGAGGTTGGTGGTCGGGATGGACTAAGACCTGTCTGTACATCTTCTCGATGTCCGCTGTGAACGCCACAGGATTGAACCTAAAGCGTAGGAGGAACGAAAAGAGGTCAGGTTGCACCACCGGACCTACCGCAAGGATGTCATTGAGGGACCTCCCGTTAGAAGACTTCGCCGAAGCATCAAAACCTACCCTGAGTTTTGTTGTGGTGCTGGAAGGCTTCAAGACGGGATGGTGCGGGATAATATACTCATATTTCCCGAGTGAACTACGAGAGGCAGGCTTCATTTGACCCAATTTCAGATAGTCATCCATGAACCTGTTATATTCCTCTCGAAGGGTTTCGTTAGAAACAGTCTCTTTTCTAATGAGAAAAATCTCTTCTGGGCTTGTAACACTGTGCTCCCCAAGGATTCTGGAGCTGATACAAAGGGCAACTTAACAATGTATCGCCCGTCGGAGTCACACTGAGTGTTGACAGCAAAATGCTGCTCACAAAACGACTCGTCTGGGAAGGGGCCGAGTTAGACACTCGTTCTAACTCCCAGAACCGGGAAAGCTCGTTACTCACTAACTGGTCTGCAGTTAGGAAGGCTGAGTAATTGGAAGACATAGCCTCCAAGCAGTCAGGCTCATTGGGGATTGCTTCAAGATAACTCATGGCCATGGCTCGGCGTCGATGACCATTGGAAATATTGCAACGCTGTGAGGGGAAAGGCGCAGAGGGCAGTTTCCCGGCGAAGTACCAACCAAGGTGCGAGTTCTGAATTGTAGGTAACTCGCAGGTGGAAATTTGCCCTGGACACACCACTTGGGCGCAAATCTCCACTCCAAGAAGTAGATCGATGCACTTAGGACGACTAAAGACTGGGTCAGCCAAGGGAAGATTCGGAGGAATGTTTCAATCTTTAGTCTCAATGAAAGAGCTCGGGAACCTTTTCTCCGAAATCTCCGGAACGACAATAGCCTGGGCATTGTAGCGCCATGAAGTCACTCGCGACTGAATCGCGATGCTGGTGAGCTTATGTGTGCTAACGTTAGTGGACAAAATTCCCGCTAGCGTAGTCCGCTGCGCATGAGGAGCTAGTCCAAGACGCCTCAACAGCCTGTCGCTAATGAGATTGCAGTCTGAACCGCTATCCAGGAGGGCTGTGGCCTCAACAGGCGAGCCGTCTGAGTCCAGGATGCGGACAGTAGCAGTGGGAAGCAAACAGCGCTACTGGGTCTGACTAGAGGCCATAACACCTGCAGTGTTGGCAGCCTGGTGACTATCGTCGTGGAGGAATGTGCTATGTCTACCAGCACATCTCCTGCACTGAAAAGTCCTGCAAAGGTTGGCATGCCCTTGACTATACAGGCATACGCGACACAGTCTTCAGTCTCTAACGAACTGGTCTCTTTGAGCGAAAGTCATGCTCCTGAAGTCGCTGCATGAAAATAGCTCATGTACAGCAGTACGACAACAGTGACATTTAGGCCTCGAAGTAGAAGACTTTGACTTGGAAGGAGCTGGAGAGCTCGGAGCTGACTTAGCAGCCTGACTTTTTGTGGCAGCATCAGTCATCTGCAGTATGCGAACTCGGCTTTCCAAGAAGACAAACAACTCCTTGAGGGTAGGGAGCTTCCCTATTTTAACAGATGACTCCCATTCTCTGATGAGGTTCATCGGAAGCTTGTCGATGATAGTTCTGACAATGATCAGATCTGACAACTCCACTTCTGTGTTAAGGGAATTCAGTGCATGCTCTGTGCTTATAAAATGATCCAGGTATTTCTGCAGGGACTCTGCAGAATACCTCTCAATATGAGGGGGAGAGAAGAGATTGTCCAGATGGGTGTTGGCGATTAGCCGGTCGTTGTCAAACCTATCAATCAAAGTCTGCCACGCCACCTGGAAGATTGCAGCAGAGACAGGAATATTCTGAATGACCGTACTAACCTCTGTTGACAGGCAGGACTTCGAGTACTGATACTTATCCATGTCCGAAATGTGCCTGTGTTGAATTACCAACGACGAGAAAGTGTCACGAAACTCGATCCACTCAGAGGGGTTCCCATTGAACTGAGGAAGCCTGATTTCGGGAAGTTTTGGTAACAACGGTGTGACAAGGTCGAGCGAGGAGCGCTGGTTAGCAGTCTGCGCCTGCTCGGGTTCATATAGCTATCATGGAGTCAAAGAAACTGATGACTTTGTAATAATCAGCTTCCACTGCGTGAAAGTCGAATTCATGATCCTGGTAGGCCTCGTCAATGGCCACCTGAGCATAATCTGACTTGTAGGCCTTGAAGACCTCTACGAATTCAGAGCGGCGAATGCGCGCCTCGTGAAGCGTAGTGAGATCTTCGATTTCGTACTCTCGCATAATCTGCATTTGACGCAAAAATTGCGACTGCAAGTACTCGAGGCGTCTTATTTTAGCCTTTTGGGCAGCTTCGGCCTGGGCGTGGGCTTCGGGTCTCTTAGCCTCAGGCCTGGGCCTGCCTTTCTGCAAGGGCCTGCTAGGCCAGGGCCTCCTTGTCAGATAAGGCCTGAAGGAATTTACACAACAGAGAGTTTCCTCTGGAAACAACGGCGTCGACTTCTGCCCTATAGGCTTCTTCAGCATCAGAATAATCCACACCGTCGATTTCAGTCTGCACAAGGTCGAACTTAGCTGCAAGTTCGTCTAATTTGGACTCATACTTCTTGAGTTCAGGACAAGTGACATCCTCAATGGCTAAATTATTAATGACATTAACCTGCCGCGTAATCTGGGCATTAATGGGAACTCGCTTGGCTTTAAGAGCCGTCAAACCGTCTGGACGTGACATAGTGACTGGCTTATACAAATAGTGACTTGCTTATACAATGTCTGAATTAAATAGGTTGCCCGCCTAGAGCCGCTGCAACAATGACAAATTAAAGTTTGCTTATAAGAATGGAGTGAGTTGCCCGCATAGGAGCATACGAGTAGACAAAGAAATAGTGTGTTGCTGTACAGGTGTAAGTACACAGATGTAAAATTTGACACTTTGAAAGAAGGTACAGAAAGCTGACTTGAAATCTGTCAAAGACCTCCCTCAAACGCAATGCGGAGGAGAACCACAGTTACTTATAGCAAATGATTTTAAGCTACTTATTACTGAAGGCTACTGATGGTAGCGTCTCACACCGGCGGCAAACTATACCGGGAGAACAAGAGTGGTATATAAGAATGACTAGAATTGTGGCTAATCACTGAGGTCTCTGTAATAAGTGACCAAGACAAATTCAAACTGTGGATTGAATAGCTACTTTACGTTAATTCATAGGTCACTAAGTATCCATACATCTTCAACCATAGGCCTCTGGGCCACATCTAGGCCCGGAGGATCCACAAAGAGATGTTCCCGCTCCCAAGGTAGCTCGCAGGCGAAATAGGGATAGACGGGAAAGCCTCTCCGGATTGAAAGATGCAATGCTAAGTCAAGTTCAATAATTTTTTTATTGATCCCCTTGATGATAAACAAAATGAGCACAATGGACAAAAATAAAGAAAATGGACCCTTTTTATACACAAGATGGAATATTATGATATCTTGCTTTACATTGCGTGATTTCCTCTTCCGAGCGGTGCCGGAGAAAATGTTGAAGTAGTGATGAGATCAAGGGGAAGCGACTTAGCAAGATCCTTCTAAATGGTAAGGCGTGCTTGCCTTACAAGACTGGCGATGACTCGGAGGACCAGAGCAATTATTTAGAGTCGAACTTGCTCGAACGACTGAATGAGATTTCACCTTTGCGTGAAACGAATACGCACCTTCAGCAATTATTTAAGGTCGGGCTTGCTGCAACGACCGAGATTAGTAGACGAACTTTAATATGTTGCTTCGTCACTGCAACGATATTTAATTTTAAACACTTATTTAAAATTAGCTTTATGACAGTACTCACAATAAATCATTGTTACTGATAAGATGCACAATTCAAGTCCACTCGGTTTGAACTGGGTGGTAAAAGAACTTGGATTCACTCGCTCTATGCGAATCACATAATAAATTAATGACTTCAATGAAGAGATGAATTGCCTCTCTGCAATATAACTGGGCCGGGAATCCTTTAATTCTCAGCACGAGAAATAAGACTGGATTCAGTATCCTAAACTGAATCAACCAGCATGACGAATTGCTTCGAAGAGAATGACAAAGGGTTAAGAACAAGAATGATAAACGTCACGACATGTGACATGAAAGCAAGAATCTCATTGGCCAAGACTACATGCTTAAAAACATAAAATAAAGCAATCTTGGAAATAAACCAAATAAGTAACGTTAAAATTAGAAAATAGATAAAAGAATTAATTAGAATTACTTTAATAGTGAACTGTTTCATTAAAAGCACAAAATTATGACTAAAATATACTAAAATAAGCAGACTGAAACGTTGGGTTGGAGGCTATGGACCATGACTATCCAAATATTAAAGAAGCGACAGTCAATTGTCTTTCTGCCGACACTGAATGAGAAGATGGAACAAAAAACAGATAATAAACATATTTAAATTACATTGGAAACACAAGAAATGAAAGAAGCGAAGTCAACACGCTTGTTGCCATAGCAACTCTGCGAATGACCTCGCGAGCAAACGGCTGACACCTCAAATCCGGCAAATACGAAATGCTAGACGGAACAAAGGTAATTGTATTCAATATTGTAATTAGTGATACAGCCCCCCAAAATCCAACCTCAGTGTCCTCGTCGCGGGGGGTGGACAACGATAAGTAGGGGATTGCCTGTTGGGGTGAAGTACGGTGGGGACTTCGTGAGCCCCGGGACCGTTACGGTATCCGTGAAGGCCCAACAGGAACTCTGAAAATATTCGCGAATGAGGAAATGGTTGCAGTCTGACCCAGAGTGGGCGGCTCCAATCAAGGCAGCGACTCTGTCGAAGACCCAGTATTGCGGGGTATATCGCATTACCCGTGCCCAGGGATACGGGCAAAGACCACAACGGCGACGGTGGCAGAGACTATGACCTTTAACCGGCTAATCCGGCGGAAGTGGCACCTCACTCTCAAGGATAAAATATGAGAGAAGCTGCTGCCTTGTAGTTTTGACATTGACGTGTCAAAGGCTAGGGGAAGTAAACCTCGAAAAAAAATTACCCTTTCCCCAAGGTTAGGGGTTGAGGCGATGGCCCTGCCCGTCATCCCTCATAAAACAAACCAATGGCAAAAGATCCACAAGGAAATAAGCCGGATGGTTTAAACTGGAGACAACGAAAAAGGTACATGAATTTTGGACAATGGAACATACAAAGTCTTTCAAATAAACAAACGGAAGTATTCCAAGAGCTAGAGCGCCTTAAAATTGACCTTGCTGTACTTTCTGAAACAAAAAAGAAAGGGAAAGAAACTGAGGAAATTGGAAAATACATTCATATCTACAGCGGAGTAAACAAAGAATGTCGTGCTAAAAAAGGAGTTTCTATCGCAATACACAAGAAACATAAACATTGTATAAAGAAATGGGAATATATAAACGAATATCTTGTTAGAGTCGACTTGAACTTAAAAGGATATGAGCTCACAGTATTGGGGGTCTACGCACCAAATGACGATGCAAGAATTGCAGAAAAAACTGACTTTTATTATGATTTGACAAACCTTCTCGACCAGATAGGACGACGGAGGGAGCTTTATCTTGTGATTTTAATGGAAGAGTGGGTAGACAAGATAAAAGCGAAATAGTTGGAAGATTTGGAGAGGATGTGGTCAATGACAATGGTGAGCGATTGATAGAAATATGCCAACAGTATGAACTCAAGATATGGAACGGATTTTTCCAGCATAAACAAATTCATAAGTACACTTGGGTTCAACCAACAAGAAACTTAAGGTCCATAATAGACGATTTAGTTGGAAAGCAGCAAAATAAGACAAGAGTAACAAACTGTAGAGTACACCGAGGGGCATTATGTGGCTCTGATCACTATTTGTTAAAGTCGCACGTTTTCTTTCCTTTCATAAATAGAAATAAATTAGATTCCAGTAAAGCTGGCGTACAAACAGGATCTGTCACACCAGTCTATACTAAATATAAATTAGAACAACTTCAAGACCCATGAGTTGCATTTCTCTATAAGCTGAGGTTAAGTGGAAAAATAAAATATGTAAATGAGATGTCAGCAGAAACAATTTACGAAGATATAACGCAAGCGATTCATGAAGCTGCATACGAAAGCCTCGGATTGATTGAGGAGAAATCGAGAAACCAAAGGGTATATTGGTGGTCTGAGGAAATAGCAGGGAAAATAGAAGAAAAAAGGCTTGCCTATCAAAAGTGGCTGTCAACAAAGAACCCAGAGGATAGAAAAGATTATGCACGTATAGCTAGGGAGTCAAAGAAAGAAATATTAAAATCAAAAAATGAATATTGGGAAAGAAGATGCCAAGGTATAAACACGTATTTAGGAAGCACAAAATCCAGAGAAGCTTGGAAAGTAATAAACAGTCTAAGAACAAACGTAAAAATGTACTCAAATATCCAGCCAATAAGCCAAGAGATGTGGCATAATTATTATAGTAAATTAATGAAGGAAGACCGAGACAAATTCATGCAAACAGATAAAACTGTGGCATTTCAAGACAAGATTGATGAAAATGTGGAAGAAATAACGCCAGAGGAAATACAGTATGTAATGAAGACCTTCAAGAATGGGAAAGCACCAGGTCCAGGTGGAGTACACATAGAACTGTTAAAATCAGCACCAAAGGTGCTCAATGAGTACCTTGCAAAAATGTTTAACTTGTGCTTATGTGGAGGTGAATTACCTAAACATTTTAAAGAAGGATATGTAAGCAATGTCTTTAAAAAAGGTAGCAGAGACAATTGATCTAATTACCGTGGCATCACTGTCCTCAGTACCATTGGGCGCCTGTATGGCAAAGTGTTAAAGGCGAGAATTGAAAAAGATTTTGTTGATCTAGAAGAGCAGAGTGGCTTCCGTGCTGGTCGATCTTGTATCGACAATATTTTTACGTTAAGACAATTGACTGATAAAAGGCTAGCACACAATCTAGAAACCCACTTAGTGTACATTGACCTCCATAAGGCGTATGACAGCGTCCCATTGATAAAAATGTGGGAAGCTATGAAAAGACAAGGCGTAAAACAAGTATACATAAATGCTGTCAGAGATTTGTACTCAGGAAACACGAGCTGTGTCAAAATTGGAAACACGCTCTCGAATGGTTTCATTGTTGACAAAGGCCTTTGTCAAGGTTGTTGCCTAGCACCAACATTGTTTAAAATCTTCCTATCCGAGGCTCTAAAGAATTGGAGAAGTAAATGCGGCCCCATGGGTATACAGATAAATTATGATTTACTGTATTCACTTAGTTTTGCAGATGATCAAATAATTTTCGCTGAAGATGAAAGTGACACAAACTATATGATTAGAAAATTACAGGACGAATATAGATGCTGGGGCTTAGAAATAAATCTGTCTAAAACTGAATACATTGTTGTTGGAAGTGTAGGAAGAGACATAGTATTAGAAGATGGCTCTATTATTAAGTGCTGTAAAACTTATAAGTACCTAGGAACAATGGTATCAGACGAAGGAAGTAGCGAGATGGAATTTAAACACAGACTACAAAAAGGAAGATTTCTATAATTTGGAACAATACCATACAAACAGATATAAAGAGAAGAATATATAAAACAATAGTGGAAAGTATTATGTTGTATGGGGCTGAGCTATGGGAGGTTTCAAAGAGAAATGAAAACAAATTAAAAGCAATTGAAATGGATTATTGGAGAAGAAGCTGCTGTGTCTCTAAACTTCAGAAAATAAAAAATGAAACGATACGAGAACAAATGCAAGTGACAGCAATAAATATCATCGACACAATTGAGGGACGACGTCTAAGCTGGTATGGTCATTTGAGAAGAATGTCACCTGAAAGATGGCCATTGAAAATATATAATTGGCAGCCTTCTCGCCGAAAGAAAAGAGGAAGACCACGACTACTGTGGAGTGAGTGCGTGAGACAGTCCATGGAAGATAGGCAGATGACAGATGAGGACTGGAGTGACAGAAAAAGATGGAACTGTGGATGCGAGAGACGCCGTATGGTGTAGATAAACTCGCCTATATATATATATATATATATATATATATATATATATATATATATATATATATAATTAGTGATACATATTCTTCTGACTGAATTAATAGACTTTCACGGTACTACAGCAATAAGTGAAATTTCTTCTATTGTAAAAAATGAAAATATTTGTTTGAGGTTATGGGAAAACACAAAGAAAACAAAAGCGAGCGCACTCAAACTATTACTGAAAAAAGTGAGTTGACAGAAATGGACACCAACAATGATCCTTCGAACTTAACTGCTTTTGTTAAGAATCTCATTCTAAAGGAAGACTTTCTGGAGCAAATTCTTGATCGTGTGGTTGAGAAAGTGGTGTTCAAATTAAAAGACAGTATTGACTTTAACACCAAGATTATTTATGACTTAAGATCTGAGCTCAGCAAACGGCTTGAAATAATTAATAATCTCCAAGAACAGCTGAAGAGAATTCACTCAAACTTCGAGGAGGAAGTGGATGAAATAAGCCAATATTCAAGAAGAAATAATATTGAAATTCATGGAATCCCGGAGTTACCACAAGAGAACGTTTATAATCTTGTTAGCGACATTGGAAAAGTTCTGGAATGCAACATTAATAAAAAAGATATTGACGTAGCTCATCGAGTGCCATCTAGCAATAAATCCCTTCCTAGGCCTATCATTGTGAAATTTATCAATAGATGGCAGAAAGGAGAAATTATTATTGCCAAAAGGAACAAAAAATTCTTAACATCATCTATTGGTATCCCTTCGCCTGAGAAGCCCATTTTCATCAATGACCATCTCACGCCTAGGACAAAGGGCATCTTAAGGAAAGCCAAAGACCTTAGGAATAAGAGATTCAAATATGTTATTGAGCAGGGACGGCAAGATTTTTGTGAGGAAAGATGAAGCGTCACAAGCAATTGTTATAAAATCACTTGATGATGTTGTAAAGTAGGAGACAATGTAACTGATTATGCATAGCACATACAGGTACAATTCCTGTTCTAGTTATGGAACACAGTTTTGACACAATCAATGATTATTTAGATAGCTTTGTTTCTCACGACAGTTTTTCGTTATGTTGTATAAATGCCAGAAGTTTGTGTAATAAGTTTGAGGATTTAGAAATTCTCGCAAATAGATTAAATTTTCCATAAGTTTTGGTAATATCCGAAAATTGGTTATGGCCTGGTGATGAAAGGTTTTTTGACCTTCCTAATTATAATGCACACCATATTATCAGAAATTCTAGAGGAGGGGGTGTTTCAATTTATGTGCTACATGGTAGTTTCCACAGTGAGGTTATACAGTGTATTAATGCTTCATACAGCACAATTCATATTATGATTAAAGGGAGCACTACTTTTAATATAATAGGAGTATAAAATCCTCATAAATTAATGTATGAAAACTTCCTAAATGATTTAGAATTAATTTTAACATGTTGGGTGCTAGAGCGGGCCCCAGGGACCACCGCAGAATATTTCTTCCAGGCCACGGCGGTCCGTACGGACCGCTGTCACTCCGAGTTATTTAACTCTTTGTAGGACACCGGGCCCGCTAGGGAAAGCATTCTCTGCTATGCACGGGACCGCTGTGGCCCCCCCCAGTTACAGAGCAGGAATTGGGATATGGATGGAGTAATTAGGGGACTCATGACACTGTATAATTTTGTAGTATAAATATTATTCACATAAATGTATCCTACTGTTAGAAACAATGTGCAGAATTACATAACGAAATCAAAATAGGCATGAATAATGTATAAGGTATAAGATAGAACAAACTGAAAATGCAAAAGAAAGAAAGAAAGAAAAGAAAAGAAAGAAAATAAAACATGTAATATTTTTCAGAATTTCATTATTTTAGTTATGATATTTTGCAAAACAGTCCAAACAAAAATGAGGTTCACCTTAACGATCTTCACAATATGTTGACACTTTTTTACCTTGTTCTTCGGTATTCGTCCATCCAGTTTTTTTTTCTGATAGCATCCCTTGCAGTAATTAATTAGTTTCATTTTTCCAGCGGTATAGTTGAATATATGGTAGTTTTGTAGATTCCGCCTATATACCACTAAATATAACAATAAGCTGAAGTTTATGAGAAAAAGTACTTGCAGTACTTCCGAACTTTATGGACTGGACCTTCTTTCTTTCTGTAGGAATGACTATTTATTGCCTTTCGTTTTTTCATTGGTACCTCCTGTACTACCAAGTCGTTAGGTGGTTCTATCTCATGTTCTTGAGAAAGTAACAATTCTTCGTTGACTTTCTCTCTGAATTCTGCAATACTAATTGAAGAATTGTTCACCTTCTTGAAAATCAAGTAAGAATTCACCATAGTAGTACCGAAAATTAGTTCTAGTGCTATTTTTCGGTACCATTTGATAATCTTGCGCAGAGCAGAACTATAACTTGCCATTTGATCAGATAGGTCAACTGAATTTTTGGCATTCTTATACTCTAGCACTGCCAGGGGTTTTTCCACTATGCCTGTAAACTCACTAATCTGTGTGGACCGCTGGCCTGGACGTAAAATGTAGGAGACAGGGCCATGGCGGTCCCTGGGGACCGCCATATATTTTTTTCAAAATTCAAGGAAAATGTTGAATGATGACAAAATATTTTGCGGTATCATGCATATCGACGAAGTCTTTAACTGAAAATTTGAAAAAATAATTTGGCCCAGACAAAAAAAATTGAATTATCATTGTGGCGCTGAACGTGTTAATGAAAGTAAACAGGGGTTCAGTAATACTTGCAGGTGATTTTAATATTGATATATATTCTTCCAACGAAGCAACTACATTATGCGAGTCATTAACAGAAAGCTTTAGTTTAATGCGTTATAATAAATTACCAACTAGAATACAAGGAAATAAAAAATTGTTATTAGATCACATATATATGAATAAGTACGAGGCGTGTTTTTTAAGTAAGTACCGTTTTGGAATTAAAAAAGACGTGCAAAGATATCGCAATAATTTTATTTTTATGGTTACCTACATCTCTTGTCTATGCACTGACGCCATTACAGTCTGATTCTTCATTGTATACGTTGTTTACTGAGTGTTTAAGATGCCTCCGACAATCGTGAGTCCCGCCGATTGTGAAGTACGGGCTGTTATACGATTTCTTAGTGCTAAAGGCGTAAAACCGACCGATATTCATCGTGAGATCTGTGAAGTTTACGGACAAAACATTATGAGTGATGGAATGGTAAGGAAATGGGTGAGAGCATTTAAAGATGGCCGCACAAATGTGCATGATGAAGAACGGAGTGGGCGTCCTTCGGTCTTTAATGAAGATTTGGTGCAGAAAGTGGAAGAAAAGGTGAGAGAAAACAGACGCTTTACAATTTCATCAATGTGCGACTGGTTTCCTCAATATTCTCGTAGTGTTTTGTATCGCATTGTGACCGAGAACTTGAATTACCGGAAATTGTCAGGCGGCAGAATTTTATGAGGAGGGTATTCAAAAACTGGTGCCACGTTATGACAAGTGCTTCAATATTCACGGAAATTATGTAGAAAAGTAGATTAAGGTACAGGCTTTCATGTAAAAATAAAATTCTTGCGATATCTTTGCACGTCTTTTTTTAATTCCAAAACGGTACTTACTTAAAAAACACGCCTCGTATGTAAATTCGATGGTAAAAATAGCTAATATAAAGTCAGACTTTAGTGATCACAATATACTAATTATGAATCTTGTCTCACAAACGACCAAATTTATACTTGATTCAGGTAATTTAGAGGTTGTGGAAAATATTGATTACAAGAAACTATCTTATTATTTTAAAACCACTACATTTGTATGTTCATCTGACAATCCAGAAATTTATTATGATGAGCTTTTAGATTATATAAAAAGTGGAGTTGTTGCTTGTACTGTTCACAAACAAAGGTCCAATTCTATAAAGGCATCTCGTTCTTCTTGTAAGTGGATAACTTCTGAACTCATGGAACTAATTCATAGTAAAGATCCATGGTATAAGAAAACCAAATCATTATATTCTTCAGAATATACATTAATAGAATATAAACGACTTTTTAATTTAGTTACTAAAAAAAGTGAGGGAATTAAAACAAGAATATTATACAAAAAAGTTTTCAAGTACTAAAAGTTCCAGACATTCATGAGAAATTGTAAATGAACTTTTGAATATTCCAAAAAAGACCAAAAATATTTCCTTTGTCGAACTAATGGTTGATAATAAATCTATCAAGGACCCAGTTGAAATTTCGCAAAATCTAAACACTTATTTTGTTAATGTTGCTCTAAACTTGGCTAAGAAAATACCCAGAAATAACGATTCTTATAAACCCTCAAACAGCAATACTCCTATTGGAAGTTTATTCCTTACTCCTACAATTGAATATGAAATTAGAAAAATAATAAGTTAACTAAAAAACTCTGGGAACCATACAGATGGTTTTCTTACTAACAAACTTATTAAAAACAACAGAATTTGGCTAACTCCCTACATTGTCCAATTTGTAAATCTCTCTGTAAGCTCGGGAATTGTACCTTCTAAATGTAAAATTGCGAGAGTAGTGCCCATTTCAAGAGGAGGAAATGACACAGACCCTAGTAATTATAGACCAATTAGTATTTTACTGGTTTTGGCTAAAATCCTTGACAAAGTTGTTAAAATAAGACTACAAAACTTTTTACATAGGAATACATTCTTTCATCCCATGCAATATGGGTTTACATAAAAAAGCAGTACAGCCACTGCTCTATTTGACATTCTTATTCAAATACAAAAATCAGTTGACGGAAATAGCTTAGCATCAGGGTTATTCTTGGACCGAAGAAAAGCTTTTGACACTGTAGACTATGATTTATTACTAGAGAAATTGAATTATGCAGGGATAAGAGGATTATCATTAGCATGGTTTGAAAGTTATTTGAGTAATCGAAAGCAATACGTTAGTGTAAATCAATACAATAGTGAAATAATATTAATAATAATAATAATAATGTAATTACAGCCAGAATAATCAAGTACAAGGCATTGTCGATTGATATAAAAGAGTACATTTAAAAGGTCAGATCATGCACTCCAGATATAAAAATGTCATTAACAGAGTAAAAAGCCTTGTTTAACAACCAAGTCTTTAAAATTTTCTTAAAACATTTGGTAGGTATATGTTTAGCAGAAGGCGACAACATATTAAACATACTGATTCCTTTAGATTCCCAGCTATTAAAAGCCTTTGACGTGCGAAGTTGATTGGTCTGAAGAGCACCACAATTTCTTGTATTATAAGAATGAATTTCCGAACGTACAGCATAATCATTTATTCTTTCCTTAATAGAAACCAATGACGAATAAATATAAATACACGGAAAAGTTAATATCTGAGAATCAATAAAAAGCTGTTTACAATGATCAAAAGTGGATTTCCCATTTAAAAGTCTACGAAGTAGAAAGATTACTCTGGATAATTTGTTACACAACAAAGATATGTGATCATTCCATGTTAATTTCTTGTCCAAAACAAAACCAAGCAATTTCACAGGGGAATATTCTTTGTCAATATCTCTTAAACTAAAAATAATTTCCTGAGTTTTATCTTTATTAACTACCATCTCATTTCTAGTAAGCCATGATTCAGCGGACGTTAAGACATCTACATTCGTTTGCCTAAGTAAAAGAAGATCGGAATTCATGCTTTTATAAAAGACGTGTCATCAGCATACAAAACTGGAAATGCATCAATATGATTTACAACATCATTAATCATAATAATGAATAGAAGAGGTCCTAATATAGAACCTTGAGGTACTCCGCAGACCAAATCGACAAAATCTGACAAATCACCATTTATAAAAGCATACTGTTTTCTACCAGTAAGATAGGAAGTACATAAATCTAAACAAATTCCACGAATGCCATAAAGATGCAGTTTACTAATTAAAAGTTCGTGAGAAACGCAGTCAAAGGCCTTGCTCAAGTCTAACATACTCAGGGAAGCATATAACTTATTTTCAAAACCATTCAAAATATGATTTACTACACACTCAATAGCAGTCACATTAGATTTACCCTTCTGGAATCCAAATTGCGAATGCGTAATTATGTTATTTATTTTTTAAAAATGACTCAATTGCTCCTTCATAAAATATTCTAAAAGCTTCGAAAAGATGGGTACAAGTGAAATAGGCCTATAATTTGCGATGTTATCTCTACTACCTTTCTTAAACACAGGAATTACTTTACTGAGTTTTAAACAATCGGGGAATATCCCCTTACTATAACATACATTAATAAGCATAGCCAAAGGAATTGCAATTTCATTAATAGTTTCTTTAAGAATATAGTTAGAAATGTCATATATATCAGTGGATCTAGATGGCTTAAAATTTTTTACCGCATTAATAACATCAACAGGATGAACGTTCGGTCTTCCAAGAAAACATACTCTGAACTGGAGTATCATTGTCAATAGACTGTACCATACCAGTATTAGTTGTAGATGTACAATTAAGACGATTTTTTAAATCACAAACAGAATCAATACAGAAAGAGTTAAAATCATCGGGTGAAAAATTAATATCAGAAGTTGTGTTATTATTGCTACCGATACAATCCTTTACAATTCGCCATGACGCTTTGCATTTATTGCTAGAATTATTGATGTACTCATCATTGGATTGTTTTTTTGCTTCAAGAAGCGCAACCCTGTATACCCTTTTATAATAACGATACGCATTAAAGGCTGCATCAGAGTTTGTACATTTCCATATAGTGTGAACTGCTCTGACTTTTGTACGCAGATCCTTCAAGAAGGGTGTATACCAATTAGAACGAGGCTTTTTAAAATCATCTATAGTAAATCTATGATGAGGACAGCAATTATCAAGTTTTGATTGAATATGTTTAAAAATGACGAGAATGCAATATTAGGGTCATCGCACAACATCAAAAAACTCCAGTCAATATTCCTTAGATTAAATGTTAGGCAATTTAAATTATCATGACGTAAACATCTGGACACACCAGACCTTTTTAGCCTTGTATGAGAAGACATACCGGTAGTATTACAGGATATAGACATAAAAATAGATGAATGATCTGATATTAAAATATCCTTAACATGAATGTTAAAATGTACATTGCTAATGTTAGTTGCAATATTATCAATACAAGAATTGCCACGTGTAGGTAGATTGTTAGTACAATAAATATTATAAGATTTTAATAGACAGATTAAATCTAACACAATCGGAGAGAGAACATTAATGTCAATATTCCAATCAGTACAAATAATAATTTTATAGTTATATTTTCCCAAGTCTTCTAACATGTTGTCTAAAATACGAATAAAATCATTTAGGTTACCGGAAGGGGAACGATATAATGATATCACCAAAATATTAAGGTCAGTTAATAATACAGCACAAGGTTCAAACTCTTTGTCCTTTGCATAACCACCAAGGCCAATACACCGAAAAGACAATTCTTTCTTAATGAATATACCAGATCCTCCACTCTTAAACTATCACGACAATATACGGAGGCCAAAGTATAATTGGTGAGGCAATAAAAATCAGCCTCAGCGAGGCTTAACCAGTGTTCACAAAGACACAATAAGTGAGGGCTATTATGTCCATTACTGCAGTTAAGGAAAGTTTCCAGACTTTCAACTTTGTTACGAATACACTGAATATTAAGGTGCATTATTGTAATAACTACGTTACCTGAAAACTGTTAGCATCTATTAAGTGTGGAGTACCTCAAGGATCTATCCTGAGTCCACTCCTCTTCAATATATATGTATGAAATGCAACATGACATGAATGACCTAATCAATTGGTTTAACTATAATAAATTAACAATAAATGAAGATAAAACTAAATTCATGTTCTTTCACAAGCGATCGCACAGACTTCAAACCAATATAAACTGAAACATAAATAATAAGATAATAGAGAGAATTGAATTTATTTCTTTTTTAGGACTAAATATTGACAGTATCCTTTCTTGGAAATATCAAATTAACAAAATTACGAAGAAAATTCTCCCAGTAGTCGGTATTATAAACAGATTACGTCTTTCAGGAATGTCCAGTCAACTTCTTAAAATGGTATATTTTTCTTTAGTCCATAGTCATCTTACTTATATGAACATCATATGGGGGAATTGTAGAAAAAGCCTATTTCATGAGCTAGAAGTAATTCAAAATTGAGCGATTAAAATTGTTTAATATTCCCTTTAGAGCCCATACTAGTGATATATTCAAAATTTCTGGAATCAAGGCACTTTCTGTCTCTACAAATGCAGCAATAGTCAGTCACTTAGTATTAGTATTAGTAGTATTAGTATTAGCCCATAATGTCCCCGAGGGGCACGGGCCTCTCTCCTGGGAGAGGTGGCTTGTGTCGCAATCCCGGTTAGCCATTCCGGGAAGGATCTTCCTATTATTACTTATGCCTATAGTCTATCATTTATGGTCCGATATGTAGTCTATCATTTTTGTTGTCCTATATATAATTCTAGCACTATACACTGTGGGTTTAGGTCTTCGCTTTTCAGTCGTGCACTGCTTTCCTGCTCCTTGCTATTTACTGTCTTCATCCTGTTTTGTTGTTTTGGATTGCTGTCTTAACTAGAAGTTGCCATTTTCCTCTGTCTTTAGCTGTGGTGGTCCATCTGTTGCCGAAAGTTGTCCTTAGTTCATCCGACCATCGTGTCCTCTGTCTTCCTACTTTCCGTTTTCCCGTCCTTGGTTCCCATGAAGTTATTCTGTGAGTCCAGCGAGCAGGGTCTTGTCTCATTATGTGTCCGGCCCATCTCCATTTTAGGTACCTGCTGTCGTTTCCTGCATCTGTTATTTGTTTTCTTTGTCGTATTACGTCGTTCCTTATTCTATCTCTCCATGTGATGCCCAGCATTTTCCTTTCCATTCTATTTTGGCACGTTTGGATTGATTTTCTATCTTTTTTAGTTGTGCTTCAAGTTTGTGAGCCATATATCAGCGTGGGTAGTATGCAGGTGTTCATAATGTGTCTTTTAATGTTTATATTGAAAGATTTGTCTAACAGTATGAATCTTAACGCCCAGAACTTTGACCATGCTGTAGATATTCTTCTTGTAATTTCCTTGGGCATGCTTTTCTGGAAGGAGATTGTTTGTCCCAGATAAACTATCTCTTGTACGTATTCCAATGTTTCGGGTTGCGTAATTGAGATGGATTTCTCTTCGCCGTTTGTCATTAATTTGGTCTTTTTTGCATTCATTTGTAGTCCTAATTTGTTACTTAGCTCGTTCACTTCTGTCATGAAGGCCTGCAATTCTTCTGCTGTGTTTGCCATGAGAACTATATCGTCTGCGAACCGTAAATTAGATATCTTCGCACCATCAATGTTGATTCCGTAGTCCCCTTGGATGTTCCTAAAAATCTCTTCGAGTATACAGATGAAAAGTTTGGGAGAAATTGTATCCCCTTGTCTTACTCCTCTTTGTAGCTGGAACTCCCTTCCCAACTTGTCCATCTGTATTCTAGCGGTGGTTTGTAGGTACCGTTTGGCAAGTATTCTTATGTATTTTTCTTCTATTCCCTGTTTCCTCAGAGCTGTTAGTAATGGTGCATGTTCTACTGTATCGAATGCCTTTTGGAAGTCTATGAAGGCTAAGTATATTGTCTGGCTGTATTCCTCTGTTTTTTCAATAAGTTGGGCTATTGTCTGTAAGTGGTCGGTGGTTGAATATCCTGGCCTGAACCCTGCTTGTTCTACTGGTTGGTTTTCTTCGATTGTTCCGTTCATCCTTCTGGTGAGCACTTTCGAGAATATTTTGTATATGTTCGACATTAATGCAATTGGGCGGTAGTTGTTTATGTCTGATTTGCTGCCTTTTTTGTGTAGTAGTATGATGTTATTCGTGGTCCATTGTTTTGGTATCACTTCTGTCTCTATCACTTCATTGAACAGTTTAGTTAGGGTATGCACCAATATGTCTCCGCCTGCTTTCAGATGTTCGTTGCTTATGTTGTCCTCGCCGGGAGCTTTGCCCGTTTTTGCCTCTTTTATTGCTGCTCTGACTTCATCCTTTAGGATTGTCGGTATTTCTGCTACTTCTTCTATGGGTTTGGAAGTGAATAGTGTTAATTCCTTGTTGCCGTTGGGGAGAGTGCTACGATATAGGTTCTCATAGAACTTTGTTGCCGTTTCGACTATTTCTTCTCTGGCTGTTATTTTCTTTCCTGTATTGTCCTGTAACTGCTTTACCAATACTTTTCCTTGGCTTAGTTCCTTCTTTAGTTTTTTAGTTGATTTCCTCTCATTCATCTCCCTCTCTATAATTCTTATTTTGTATTCTTGTAGGTCCTTCTTTATTGCTGTTTTCGTGCTCTTGTTTAATTCGTTGAATTCCCTCTTGTGTACTTCGTTCTCATCTCTTGTTTTATATGCTTCTTCTCTTCTTTTGATTAATAGTAGGGTGTTGTCGCTAAGTTTGGAGGCTTTTCTTCTGGCATTGTCCTTCACTTCCGCCTTGATTGCTGCTTCTTTAATGCTTTTCTCAATCAATGAGTAACTTAATTGTGTGTCCTCTGCTATATTGGGTGTTATCCTCTTGAGTTTGTCAGTCACTTACATTCTATCAAATATAAACTTATTAAATCCAACACCACCTTGATTACACCCGAAGATGTTCATCTCCATAACACAAGAGAAGTCAGTCATCGTTTTGTAACTCATAGCGAATCCACTACGTATGCCCTAAATGGAATATTACCTCATGCTATAAAATTGTATAACATGTTACCTGAAAGTGTGTCCAGTTCCATTAGAAATTTTAAACCAAAAGCATTATCATATTTTTTAGATGTGTACTTTAGTCAGTAGGATAGTTATAATATATTTCCAGAAGTCATACAAAAAAAATGCATATTTCAAAATTGGTTAGTATATTTCAAATCTTTTTTGTGGTTTGTAGTATGTTTGTCACTAGTGAATTTGTTATAGCCATAAGATAATTGTAGTATGTTTTATAATTGTGAGATAATTGTAGTATTGAAGAAACTGTTCTCGGGTTTCCAGTAGGGTAGTTATGGAAGTACATTCTGAGCTTTCAGCGTCTGTCTGTGTCTTCTTCGGAGAAGTGAGATCCAGAGGTTAAGGTGTTGTATATATACCCATGGTAGGACTTAGTCAGATGCAGTCGTGGATCCTGAGTGGTCGGTGGAAGTAAACGATCTCTCCCTCCGTGATTGGAACAGAGAAATAGCAGGTTGCCAGGAAGCGGCCAATTGGAACCCTCCATCTCTATTGATGTTATTGGGGTTCTTTTAAGGGCTGAGTAGCCGTTAGCACTGAAGGTACGTCAGAGGTGTTGAAGTTCCCCATTTCGACTAGCTGCATCGGAGATGGCTCTGGCTCGGTGCACTAGGGTGTTGAGGACAGCCTGATTCTGTGCTGGATGATGAAGAAACCATCACCTCCCAGGCTAGAACCCGAGCGTCTAATTGTCAATCTCAGTGGCAAATACCTGGACTCAGCAGCACAGTCTGTCCTGTATAAAGGGCTTAATTTCTCGCCTACCCCTAGAGCCATTCCCATTATGGACATCATTAGTAGTGTGGAACAAGCTATCCATGACCTTCCATCCAATGTAGCTGAAGAAATCCAACTTGAAACTTACCTGGCCCTGAAAAGGACATCCCCTTCAAGAGCAACATATCCCGAGCAGAGCGCACAGCTCTACGTTCATTACGCGAGGACACAGATATAGTTGTTCTACCAGCAGACAAGGGGAATGCCACCGTCGTTCTCAAATCATCGGATTACGACATGAAAATCCAGGCTCTTCTCAATGAACCAGCCTACAAGATTTTAGCACGTGACCCAACACTGAAGATTGAAAAGTCAAGTACGTCAATGATTAAATCGGCGAGGCTACCGGATGATGTGAAGAAGAGCCTGACACCTAGATCATCCATGGCTCCTAGGCTCTACGGTCTCCCTAAAGTGCATAAACCAGACACTCGGCTGCGGCCGATAGCGAGTAGGCCTACTATTGGCTCACCTACTTATGACCTGGCTAAATATCTTACCAGACTTCTATCTCCGTTAGTGGGGAACTGTGAACATCATGTCAAGAACTCCATGGAATTTGTTCGCACACTAGACAGCCTCCGAGTCCGTGACCAAGACGTCATGGTCAGCTTCGACGTGGTACCATTATTCACTAGAGTTCCCCTGGGGGACACTCTTGAACTCCTCTCCCCCTTTTTTGATGCAAGAACTGTGAACCTCTTCAAGCATGTCCTCACATCTTCCTACTTTGTGTATGGAGGGAAGTACTACCAACAGACTGATGGTGTGGCTATGGGATCACCTCTGTCACCTGCCATAGCTGACCTCAATATGGAACATTTTGAACACCTTGGCCTTAGAGACCGCTCGTCTGAAGCCTACAATCTTCGCCAGATATGTAGACAATACCTTCTTGATCTGGCCCCATGGTAGAGAGGCTCTGCAAGAGTTCCTTGACCATCTCAATGGGATCCACAATAACATCAAGTTTACTATGGATTTGGAAAAGGATGGCCGCCTGCCTTTCTTAGACATACTCATTTATCGACGTGCCGATGGAACTTTGGGGCATGGCGTTTATAGGAAACCTATGCACACCGACTTGTATCTGAGTGGACTCAGCTTTCATCATCCAGCACAGAAACAGGCTGTCCTCAACACCCTAGTGCACCGAGCCAGAGCCATCTCCGATGCAGCTAGCCTTAATGGCGAACTTCAACACCTCCGATGTACCTTCAGTGCTAACGGCTACTCAGACTTCAATATAACCCGAGCCCTTAAAAGGACCGAGGGATAGAGACGAGAATGTTAAGTGGGCATTCATCCCGTACACCGGCCTTCTCTTCGGGAAGATCTCTCGACTGCTCGGCCGCCACGGGATCAAGACGATACACCTGCCTCCTACCAAAACCCGGCAACTACTAAGACCTGTTAAAGATGACCTTGGATTACAGAGACCCGGGGTTTATGGAATTTCTTGTAGTTGTGGCAAGATTTATATTGGTCAGACAGGACGCAACATTTCCACCAGGATTGAGGAGCACAAACGGCACTACCGTTTGGGGCAACCTGAAAAGTCCGCCATCACCGAACATTGTCTCGACATGGGCCATGAGATGGACTACCTCAACACAGCGGTACTGGCTTCTACCACGGGCTTATGGGACCATCTCATCAAAGAAGCCTTTCACATCAGACTGAACCCCAATAACATCCATAGAGACGGAGGGTTCCAATTGGCCGCTTCCTGGCAACCTGCTATTTCTCTGCTCCAATCACGGAGGGAGAGATCGTTTACTTCCACTGACCAATCAGGATCCACGACTGCATCTGACTATACCATGGGTTTATATACAACACCTTAACCTCTGGATCTCACCTCTCCAAAGATGACGACGCAGACAGTCGCCGAAAGCTCAGAATTGCTGCTAATTGCTCCCCGCATTGCAGATGACTGGGGAATTTCCCCACTTGAAATCTTCTGGTGTACCGTTCCATTATAGGATATGGGAAAGCAGTGCATAAGGATAGGGGATTGGCAATAAGCATTCCACAAGGAACGGAAGTAACTGAGTTAATATTTGTATAAATTTAAATATATCTCTCATTCAAGAAAAAAAAATGAAAAATTCATACTCACAAATTTATTTATAATGTAGTTACAAAATAGTGTAGCAAAACAGACAAAGTATGAATTTACTGAGCATTTATATTATATATTCATGAGGTGCTTTGTATAAAGATAATAATGAGAGTAACTCAAAAAATTTGTATAGCACAAGATATAATAATTTACCATAATAAGTATTTTGGTTCAACTGCTTCTACATAAATAAGAATAAGGAACCATCTTGAATTATCGGTAACGTCTGCCTGGTGTAACAAAAATGTCTCCCTCGGAATTTATACAGATCTAGATCTTAACTGCAACTAAAAGAAATTTGCCTCTATATATAAAGAAAATGCCTGAAGGGCAGAAAGAAGAAAAAGAAAGGTAGAAAGGAAGGGAGTTGGATGCACACACACATCAAACATAACATACAGTCATACAGATATCTTCGGAATATGATCTGGCGAGAAAGCCAGGCGAGCGAGGGAAGAATTTACATGTTAAAGTACTAAACAATGAACAAACAAAAAATAATAAAAAAGAAATAATCTACTCTGATAAATGCACTACATTAATATGTATGCCTCGCTCACCTGTTTTTCAAACCATTCCGAAGATATCCCAGACGACCAACATTTCACACAGAAGTTCACAAACAGTCCAACTCAGAAGTAAACAGCTGAAGACAGATGAAGAATAGAACGAGCGGCTAGTCCGCCGCCATAAGGCAGAGCCAAGATGAGGCAAGAGAAAGGGGGGAGGGCATGCGCGTAACACAACTACTCAGCGCCCCTCGGAGACTAGACGTTAGAGAGAGAATAACAAAATAAGCAGACTTGAACTTACGGAGAGAATAAAGAAAAGTGCATACCAGCGGCTAGCATATTTAAGTGAAATAGTATATAACTTTTTACAAGAAAACAAATACAAATATGTCAATAACAGTTCGTGTGCGTAAAGTGGAGTGCATATAATAACTATAGAGTTCTAAATAGTGTAGAAAGCTATGCACGGAACAGAAAGTACTTCTATAACTACCCGACTGGAAACCTGAGAACAGTTTCTTCAATGTATTTGTCGGGAGAACCTTCAAAGTTTAATTGTAGTATGTTTTGGAACCAATGTATTTATGTCACCCCTCGAATGAGCTTTGCTCTTTGGGGTTGTACTACATTATATATATATATATTAAATTAAATTAAATTAAATGTCTCCTTACCTGTATATTATGTTCTTTACTTATTATTGTTGTATGTGTATATGTGTATGGTCCTGATATAGGCCCTATAATAGGACTGTATTATATGTTTATTGACGAAGCCAAAAATTTGTAAAATATATATGGTGAATAAATAAATACAAATACAAATACAGAAATTAATATAAAGCAGCGCTATTGGAGACTAAACAAAGCCCATAATGCCTCCATCATGGAAAGATCCAATAATAAATGCAAAACAGCATGACATGTAATTAATAAGGTAGCCAAGTCCAAGAGACAAGAAACCATACCAATCGCTCCTGAGGTTTTCAACAACAACTTTATCAGCTCCATAGAAGAAATCAGTAGCAATATCGATACTTCTATCAATGCAGGTAACCTACTGAAAACTAACTTTCCTTTACTTAGCAGTAATCTAAACCAGTTTTCATTGAAAGAAGTAACACAGTGTCGTTAAAAAATTTAAATCTTCCAATTGTGTAGACATATATGAATTATCTTCTAAGCTAATCAAGGAAGTGATTCCTTATATTGCCAACCCGTTAACTTTCTGTCTAAATAAGTGTATACTGTAGAGCCTCGGTAATTCGAGCCCCGGTATTTCGAGGTTCCGTGTAATTCGAGCTGGTCTTAAGAAAATTAAAATTTTCCATAAAACTAGAGTAAAATCCCGTTTTTATACGGTGTCCGCATGTAAGTTTTATGCACTTCCGAATGTGTTACATTTTGAGCTTTCATTCCATTTTTCCATGTACAAAAATGCAGGTAAAACTATCCCACTTATGGCCAAGTGCATCAACACTGATTAAGATTTGGTTAAACAGTATTTACTTACACACGTTTAAGATTTTAAACATGATTAAAAAGGAATGTGGTGCACCATTCCTAATTTCTGTTTACGGGGCCGTGTTTAGCTGACGGCTTGTTTAAACACAGAGCATAAAATCGGAAAGCGAGCGTAGTATAATGAACGCGTTCTTTTGTTGACGCAGCCATTACCTAGAGGAAGAAGAAGAAGTTAACAACAAGAAGACACCATGGAGGAGTGAGGATATTCTCTGCTCTGCCTGTGATATAGGGAAGCATATTATGTATCGGCGAGTCAGTGAGACTATACATTGCTTACAGCATGTATGATTCGAGCTGCAGTTCTGAGCATATTTCCAATGTCCCCTACAACAATATTGAATGATCAGGTAGCATAATACCTCAATACAGTTAGTAGTCGATTCACATCAGAAACAGGATTATTTATTTCTGTTGGGAATTGCAGTACCTGTGAAACTATTTGTTTAGACAGGCGAAATCTCTCCACGAATTTCCTAACGGAAAGTTCACTGCACTATTAAATTTCTACGCTCATTTTCATTCCGTTCAAGATATTCCAGATATAATAACTCTCTTCAAAGTCATCATCTGCACCTTGTGTTTTCTTTGGCTTTTATGATATTATAAACACTTGAATTTAAAAAAATACACTGCCATAGCCTTGTTTTTCTTTTGTTTTGCTTTCTTATATTTTAAAAACATAAATACACTGTACCGTTTAACATGTTAAGACTTCACTGCCACTACGTTATATATATATATATATATATATATATATATATATGTATATATATATATATATGTATATATATATATATATATATATATATATATATTGCTTTCAGAATTTGTTAAAAACTGGAATACAGTGTTCCGTACAAGACTTTATAGAATTCGCTGCTACTGCTTTGTGTCTGTGTATTTTTTTTTCCTTTTGTAATATTTTAAAAACGTAAATACAGTTTACCGTATAATATTTTAAAAATTCACGCCCATTGTCTTTATATAATATAATATACTGTCATAATGATTCAGATTGCAGTCTATTGAATAAAACTTCATGAATTCTCTGTCAATACCTTAAAAAATTATTCACCAAGAATTATACAGGGCAGTAATAACTGTAATATCCTTTTATATATAATTATATATATACACACACAGGGTAGTTTTACTTGTAAAATCAAAATAAAAAATGAATGTCACAATAGAAGAGATACATCAGTACGACACAAGATCAAGAAAGAACTTATACACAATAGGGCACAACAAAAAAGCATCGGAAAGGGATCACAGGTAGCATCGGGGTAAAATTTTATAACAAACTACCAGACAGTATAAAACAGTGTACCGGGACAAAATTCGCCAATAAATTAAAATAATACCTATGCCAAAAAGCACTCTACAGGATAGAAGAACTATGAAAAGGATAGCTTTAGCATGTACCTCTATTGTATAACTATTGCATAATTCTGATTGTAAGTTTCGGACATGTCCAACATCAAATATGTATTTGATACCTGGACGAAATAAAATTTAAAAAATTATTATTATTGTTATTAATTTTTGTTATTATTATTACTATTATTATTACTATTATTATTATTATTATTATTATTACTATTATTATTGACAGTGAATTCTTAAAATTTCATACAGTACCGGTACACTAATTAAACTTAAAAAATATTAGGATAAAAAAAATAATTAGTCGCGACCGGGGCTTGAACCTAGGACCTCCTGCACCACAGCTCAGTATTATAACCACTCAGCCACGAACGAGGCTAGGAACATCGCTTGAATGTTGGCCATGTGAAGCATTTAGGCTTCTCTTCTGTCGCGCTTCGAAACTTAAAATTGTCTTTTTAGGTCTATGAGATGTGGTTATATTTTATTGTACTGTTCAGTTCGGAAAAATGGTATTATGATACTAATAAGATTAATATCGAGACCTAATTCGTCTGAAAAGAGAAATATGAGAAGAAGAGAGTCTCATCTATTGTTTGCAAGTCGACCCCCGCCATTTTAGCAAACTGCTAATCATTGTTTAGCTTCAGTAACCGCCCGATTTTGACTGTTTAAGTTTAATCAACGGTAATCGGCGATTTCGACACTAATCGAGGTTGATGCTCCATAACTTTCCCTAATCATAGGTTAGGAAGAAATTATAAACGCTGATTACACTAATCATGGTCGGTGCACTTGGCCATAAGGGTTTTTGTTCATAATACACAGAAATAACCTTGGCTTCAGACTACTAATACATTTCTATTACAGATTGACAGAAACCGTTAGGTTCGATCTTTCTTTGACGGGACCCCGTGTCAATCAATTGTACAGTGCATACCATCCTTTCAGAAAAGAATATGGTATTGTTACAGTAATCCCTACTCAGCGACAATGGTAACTAAAAGTGTTTTCCTAGTAGTGCTGCTTTCCCGTTCCACTCCATTAAGGGTCAGACAATGACTTAATCCTTAAAGGATGCCGATGTAGCAAATTGGAAATGTTTGACGATAATATATACATACAGGCGTAACACAGGTATGTAGGCCTACTATATTGTTTATTTATTTATTATTTAAACCATTATTGTGCTCATGAAACATTTATTTGCGATTTACCCATTGATTTAGCGATATTTCCGTATAATCCGAGTTTTTTGTAATTCGAGGTAGCCTCAGCCCCAATTAGCTCGAATTATCGGGGTTCTACTGTACTTGAAGGTTATTTTCTCGCAGAACTTAAAATATCTAGAGTGGTATCTGTTTACAAGAGGGGAGAAAAAATTCTTCTAGCTATAGGCCTATCTCAATTGTTCCTGTATTTGCTAAGATCTTTGAAATGGTAATTTACTCTCAGTTATGTAAATATTTCGATGATAATAATTTTATAACTGGATCTCAATTTGGTTTTAGGAAGAATAGGTCTACAACTGATGCCATAGATTATTTGGTAAAGATAATCCTTCAGGTTTTCGAAGACAAGTGCTTTGCTCAGGCAACTTTTTGTGATCTGAGCAAGGCATTTGATTGTGTAAGGCATGAGGTTCTGTTGAATAAGTTAAAACATTACGGTCTAAATAATTATCAGTATAAAACTCATGAGGTTCTACCTATTAAATTGTCAACAAATTGTCTCTGTTGGAAAAGTAAAGCAGATGTCAAGTTCAGAGTACCACAGGGATTGGTTCTTGGGCCGTTCTTGTTTCTTATTATGATAAACGACCTACCTGTTCACTTGGGAACACACACCATATTATATGCCGATACAACATTTTCAAATGTAAGTGATGAACTAAACCACCTAGAAACAATGACTAATATCACTTGAGCATCAGCATCCTATTGGTTTAGAGCAAATGGTTTCGTGCTCAATGAGAACAAAACTCAACAATTACCTATTAGTTTAAGAGATACCCTATTAATGAATATAGTGCTCAGGAGCCAACTTGTGTCAAGTTTTTAGGAGTTTATATTGACCATAAATTAACATGGAAACAACACATTGAATACATTAGTGGTAGGCTATCCAGGGTAATTTATCTTCTGCACAGACTTAAGAACTGCACCTCAGATAATTATCTACAAGCATCTTACTTCGCATTTTTCCAAAGCATAATACAATATGGCTTAATATTATGGGGTAACTTAACTCTAACTATATTAGTAGCATATTGGTGTTGTAAAAAAAGGCTATCAGGGCTATAACTGGAGCAGGGCACTGTGAATACTGTATACCTCTCTTTTCTCAACCCAAAATTTTAACAGTAGTAAATCTTTACATATATTCAGTTTTAATCTGTACAAAGAATAATCTACCGAAGTTTCAATGTAGAAACAATATACACTCGTATAATACTAGATACAACAGTCACATTATGTATCGCACCGTAGATTATCAAAATCCTTAAATAGCTATCAAATGATTGGACAGAAAATATTTAATAAATTTTATTATTATTAATTATTACAGGAAGTTAGTAACAGTAAAGTTTTTCTAATATAGTAATATAAAAATTTACTCAATTCTTATATAACTATATTTAATAAATTGCCTACAAATTATCAAAACTTACCTATGAAAATTTTCAGGAACAAATTGTATGACTGGCTTGCCATAAATCCTTTCTACAATATAAATGAATTCTTCACCTCCAATATTACCGGTATAATGTAGGCCTGCCAATTGTTTTGATAGTAGCAATTCTCTTTTATTCTGGACTATTAACCTGGCTAATTATATTTATGTTTATATGTATATAATGTAATGTATGTTAACTGTACACTTGACGTTGTCTATTGCTAATTTGTACTAGCCTAAGGACAATAAAATTGTATTATTATTATTATTATTATTAGTATGGTAATTCATTCAGTAAGAACGACTTATTCATGATTTGCTTGACCATAGTATCAAGACTGTTGTTAAAGAAGTGGTTTCTATTCTGTATTGTGAAGTGAAATTGTTGCAAGAAAATGGATCGTTTTGTAGTGAAAGTGGATAAGGACATCTGCTATGGTAATAATGATTAAGGAAGAAATTGGGATTTCTTTTTTCCCCAACTCTGCTCCTTAGGTTTTATGCACACCCTAATGAGTAGTTCTGGTAACACCTATCCATTCATTTATGCTAATAATTAATAATTTAATAAATCAATTGATTCATAAATGCATGGTGTAAGACTAATATATTATTTTAATTGTATAGATCATTCTCAGTTTCTGAAGTTCCATAAACAGACTGTAAATAAAAATGGATGTGAAAGAAAGCACAATTGATTTTAATATTTTGGAAAATGAGCTACAAACAGCAATACAAGAGGATGCAAAATACTGGCGAGAAAATGATGTTAAACTAAGAGCTGTGGAGACAGTTAAATCATACGAAGAATTCAGGTTGGTAATTTACCTCACATAATGCACACATTGTGTTAAATTAAGAAGGCAATGGAAAGAAAAATATCACTGTAGTCAAAATGGGTACTATTGAGGATGTAGCTAGAAAGAAGGGTCCTTACTTCAAAACTACATTTTGAGAAAAAGTGTCTGAAATTTTGAACATAACACACACAGCATACTATTGATTTAACTGGAAACTAACTAACTTTATGAGAATATAGCCTTTTTAAAAGTACATTTCAATAAATTTTTGTAGACAAACTCTTTACTTGACAGAATTTTTGACAGAATTTTAGGTCCTGAATGTTGTCCATTTTGTAGTCATGCAATAACTTGTGAAGTTAATTAAACTATTTAACTTTCATTTGACACTCACTACCGGTACTGTGATTAGGTAATGTTATTTACCTCTTTGGAGAGCTTTCAACTGGATTAAGCAACCATCTTCATCCACATCCACGAAATGGTATTTCTTCTGCATTGTCAGTAGGCATCATTAATTCGCCTCATACAAGTGCAAACAACATCTGTTTTACCCTTTATATTAATAAGTCAATTGTTGTATTGTATTTTATTAAAATTCATATGTTTGGCATTATTACAAAAGCTCAATATAAATTAACTGTATGGTGACACTTTTCATTTACAGAGACCTTGTGAAGGCAGCACACTTAAAACCTCTGAACCCAGAGGAAAAACAGTCTCTCTTTAAAGAACAACAGAAGAAACCATGGAACATTTTAGCTTCAAAAGAAAACCTAGAAAATAAAACTGTATGTTCAAAGACATCTAATGCCATCCAGGTAATCACAAGGAGTTTGTGAAATCTTACAAAGAGTAAATCTTGCAAATTGGTAAAACTGTTTACATGTGAAAGAAACATTTTGTACAACTTATAGTTCTGCTTTGATCAGCTCAGGATGGCTCATGTTTCTTACATCTGTTCGTTTATTCATTAGGGAGAAAAATCCTCTCTACGAAGGCACTGAAACTTGAAGTGCTTAGTAAAAACTTTATGTTGAGAAAATTTTCTTCAAAAACTTTCGAAAAAATGCCACTTAAAATCACTTCCTTGATAATGAGTGCATCCTAATAAAAAATCCCTACTCTCAAAAAATTCCTCATACAGTTTGAGGTACACAAATTCTTATAATCTTAATATATCAACTGCATTTTCAAAGTCACAATAGCCTAATTCCTTACTCAATGAAAAACAACATAAATTTGAATAGCCCTACTGATTATTTTCTGAAAAATTGTGTTTTTTAAGATAACAGTATGTTGGCGAAAATCTCACAAAATCCACTTGTTATAAAAATTTCCTTTGACTGTGGAACAATTTCAAAAGTTTGTAGTCATTCCAAAGAATTTGTCTTTGATTATTTGTTCAATTTTACACTTTTAGTGACATTTTGTATTTAAAGAATTTTGACACAATTCACATTTTTGTAGAACTTTGGTTTAAGCATTAAATAGTTCTTCTGCAATAACAAAGAATTTGAAGTACAATTCAAAATATAAATCTGAATCTGGGTTATCATTTTGAAATAATTTTGTAAAAAATTTGGGGTACTTATCAAGTAGTTCGTAATAATTTGATGTTCATGGATTAGAGAAAAAAGGAAGAAATAGTCTTACAGGCAAAAGAAAACATATACCTTAAGATATTTAAAATAAACAAACAAATGGGAAAAACGTGGGCAGTTTGAGTAGAGAACTAATGTTGGTCACTTAAAAAAGCACCTAGTTTGTTCAATCTTAGTAATGAAGTTGTAGCTATGTTGTTGTAGCTTACTTTATTAATCAAATCACTCTTAATCTACACATTGAATTATACTATTTACAATATATTTAAACCATGTTAGTTACAAAAGAATTGCGTGATGCCGCATGTGGTTGCGGAGGTTGCAGGATGCCGCGAGACAACGGGAGCACGTCCAATCTTCTCCGGAGCTCGGGTTTGTCTGGGGCGAGAGGAGCATGGCGTTCTTCCTCCTAGCATGGCGTGGGATTTCGCATTGCCTGCTGGGAGCAAGCAGTGCTACGCACAATGTTGTGGTGGTGTGACAATGTTCCGCCACACCAGCCCCCCACGAAGTTAAGTGGTTACGTCAGAAGGTGTGCTGGGAATCTCACACACCGGCCTGAACGTGTTGTCACTTTCGTGTCACATGGTGGAACTATTGGTGGACACGTGTTCTTGTTGTCTGTGGTGGTGTGTGCTCTTGCTGAACTGTTGCTGTCGTTGGGCTGTGATGCCAGTGGTGGTAGGGGCATGGGATCTTCAGCAAAAATAAAGGCAGGCTTCACTCTGTCGATGCTGACTTCAACGTGCTTGTTACACATATCCAGCGTGAGAGTTTTGTCTGTACGTTTGACCACACGGTAAGGACCAACGTATGGTGGTTGAAGAGCACCACGAACTGAATCGTCTCTCAGGAACACGTGGGTGCACGTGGCAAGGTCCTTAAACACAAAGGTGCTGCGGGGGCTGTATCGGGAAGCTGGTGATGCACGTGGCCTGTCCATTTGTTGTCGAAGTTTTACAGGCATCCTCGGCCTGTAGGCTTCCCGTTGCACACAGCATTTCTCCAGGAAGACGAAGGGGTTCCCCGTAGATCATCTCCGCTGGAGAGGCTCCAAGGTCTTCCTTGTGCATACTGCGGATGCCAAGTAAGACAAGTGGTAGGGCCTGGATCCAAGACATGCCGGGGTGGCACATTATAGCTGCTTTTAGCTGCCGATGGAAACGTTCCACCATGCCATTGGCGCGTGGGTGGTAGCTGGTAGTGCGGGACCTAGAAGTGCCAGTCAGAGTGCCCAGGTTCTTCAGCAACTGCGACTCAAACTGGCGACCTTGGTCGGTCGTGATGCGGGCTGGAGATCCGAAGCGAGAGATCCAATACGTGAAGAAAGCTTCAGCCACATCCTCCGCCGTGATGCGTTCTAGAGGCCATACTTCTGACCACCGAGAGAAGCGGTCCACGGCTGTTAGGCAGTACCGAAGGCTCCAACCGGTGGTAGAGGGCCAATGAGGTCCAGATGTACATGTTGGAAGCGTCCAGAAGATGGTGTGAAAGTGCCTAATGGTGAAGATACGTGGCGACTGACCTTTGTTCTTTGGCACTGCTGGCATGATCTAGCCCAGGTGCGGCAATCTTTCTGTATGTGTGGCCATACAAAACGTTCTGAAACCAACCGTGCTGTAGCTCTAGTTCCAGGGTGGCTGAGGGAGTGGAGAGATTCAAAGACTTGCCTTCTGTATGGTGTGGTGACAAAAGGTCTAGGTTGTGATGTGGAGGTGTCACAGTATAGTGTGATGTCAGTTCCTGGGACCTGGATCCGCTGGAGTTGGAGAGCTGAGTCACCGCGTAACAGTGCACTGAGTTCTTCATCACCGTCTTGCGACTGGGCCAGGGCAGAAAGGTCAAGATTATGGCTCGATACTACGTTCACTCTCGAAAATGCATCAGCGACGACATTGGAGGCACCTGTGACGTACTGAATGTCTGTCGTGAATTGGGCAATAAGTGATAACTGGTTCAACTGCACAGGGGGTAGCTTCTCACGGCGTTGCTGGAATGTATATGTTAAGGGTTTGTGATCTGTGAAGATGGTGCATTGATGGGCCTCAAGGATGTGTCTGAAGTGCTGAACGGCTTCATATACAGCGAGGAGCTCACGGTAGTATGCAGGCCATGTGAGTTGCCGGGGTGCTAATTTCTTGGAGAAGAAGGCTAGCGATTCCCAACTGTCGCAGATTTTCTGTTGAAGGCTGGCTCCTACGGCAGTGCCAGATGCGTCTGTGAAAAGAGCCAAAGGTGCTTCTGGGACGGGATGGGCTAGCAGAGTTGCCTTACCAAGGACTTCTTTGCAGGCGATGAATGTGTGCTCCAACTCTGGTGTCCATGGTACAGGCTGTGATCCCCGTAAACTGGATACAGCAGCGTGTAAAGGAGCCTGGTGCTCTGATGCAGAAGGAAGGAAGCGACGGTAGAAGTTGACCATCCCTAAGAATCTCCGAAGTTCACGCGCAGTCTTAGGGAGGGGAAAGGCCTGCAGGGCAGCAATCCGGTCAGGCAGTGGACGTGTACCAGAAGCAGATACTTCGTATCCAAGGAAGTTGACACTTGGAGAGCCTAGGACACTTTTGTTGGCATTCACCAGGATACCGTGCTCTGTGAGGCATGTGAAGAGAGCTCGCATGTGGACCTTGTGTTCCTCTGGGTCTCGGGAGAAGACCAGGATGTCGTCGACATAGGCGAATGTGAAATCAAGACCAGCGAGCGCCTCATCAATAAAACGCTGGAAGGTCTGACCTGCATTGCGTAGGCCGAACGTCATGAATGGGAACTCGAACAGTCCAAAGGGTGTGGTGATTGCGGTTTTTGTTATGTCATCTGTCTGGAACGGTCCTAGCGTTGAGGGCACGGTAATCTCCACATGGTCGCCAACCTTCGTTCTTTTTGGGCACGAGGTGTAGAGGCGATGCCCAAGGTCCTTCTGAACGGCGTGCGGTTCCTTCCTGTAGCATGGCGTCAAACTCTTGTTTGGCAATTTGGAGACGGTCAGGAGCAAGGCGACGAGGGCGGCAGGATATAGGGGGTCCTGGAGTGGTGCGGATGTGGTGGAGAGTAGAGTGACGCACTGTTCTGTGGGTTCCTGGTGGGCGGGTCAGGTCAGGGAATTCGTGTAGGATGTCATGGTACAAGGATGTGCTAGACAAGGCTTTGATGCTTGGTTGTGAGTTTCCAGCGGGTTGACAGCGTGGACATACCTGTGATGCCATCGACAAGGCGCTGGTTATGGCAATCCGGGAGAAGGTGAAACGATGCCAGAAAGTCTGATCCTATTATTGGGACCTCAACATCAGCAATGACGAACCTCCATGTAAAATTTCGTCGCAAGCCGAGGTTCAGTTGTAGTGTGACGATCCCGTATGTTTTGATGGTGGAGCCATTTGCTGCGCTGAGTTCGTAGTCAGCATGTGGTCGTTTCCCTTTCAGGAAATGGCGTGGGAAGCAGCAGAGGTCGGACCCAGTGTCTATGAGGAATCGATACCTGCTGTTTCGATCCATTGCAAAGAGGCGGCTCATTCCTGTTGGGCAACCATTTACCGCCATTACTGGTTGCCGTTGGAGTTTGTTGAGAAGTTGCAAGGGGGGTGCACTTCTGGGCTTTATCACCGAAGCGATGATGGTACCAGCAAGTTCCATCGTTCCTGGGCGTGGAGATTCTGCTGGAACGTCCTGACCTGACACGTGACTGTGAGCGTGCTCGGAAGGAGGTCTGCAGTGCTGCCATCTGTTGCGCGAGCTCGTCAAGTCGTTTGGTTAGTACACACACTTCACCACTAGGGGGGGTGGTTACCGCATGAACAGAAGCGGAGTTGATGGTTGGGGGAGTCACTTCGAATATTTTGTCTGCGAGCTGCGCCACCTTGTCCAAGGGGATTTCCGCTTGAGTTTGGAGGATGGCCTGCACTTGGGTGGGGAGGCGCTGAATCCACAATTGGCGGAGGAGGTTGTCCTGCACTTGAGTGGAGCCCGCTAACGACCTTAAGTGCCGCAGGAACTGAGAGGGTTTGCGGTCCCCAAGTTCCTCCTCCATAAGCAGTTGCCGCACACGTTGTTCTTCCGAAAGCGACAGACGCCGTATTAGTTCTGTGCGGAGATGCGTGTATGCGTTTGCTGTGGGAGGGTTAGTAATAATGTCCTCCACTTCCGCAGAGTAACGGCTGTCCAGCTGCGACACTACATACGCGTACTTGGTGGATTCTTGCGTGACGCCTGCAACACTGAACTGTGCCTCGGCCTGGGCGAACCACAACGCAGCTTTGTCCGGCCAGAATTGCGGGAGTTTGACGGTGATTCGGTTCACTGTGTGAGGCGTTGTAAGCGGAGTTTCAGTGCTTCGGGTCTGCAACTGTTGCTGGAGAAGCTGGTATTTTTCTTGTAGCTGCAGTAGTTCCTGTTGGAGTTCCTCCATTGTGATGTTGATGCGGGAAAGTGCAGCGCGCGTGTAGACTAGGTCGTTTCTTTGTTCGCGTGCACGTGGCGCGACGCGTTTTAGGCCTATGCGTTGTTCCTTTTCGGGGTCACCAATGTAGCTATGTTGTAGCTACATTGGTAATCAAATCACTCTTAATATACACATTAAATTATACTATTTACAATATATTTAAACCATGTTAGTTACAAAAGAATTGCGTGATGCCGCATGTGGTTGCGGAGGTTGCAGGATGCCGCGAGACAACGGGAGCACGTCCAATCTTCTCCGGAGCTCGGCTTTGTCTGGGGCGAGAGGAGCATGGCGTTCTTCCTCCTAGCATGGCGTGGGATTTCGCATTGCCTGCTGGGAGCAAGCAGTGCTACGCACAATGTTGTGGTGGTGTGACAATGTTCCGCCACAAAGTATTCTGACAGCTAAGCAGAACTCTAGCAGTCATGCCATTTATTCAATAAAATCTGCTGTTTTATAGAATTTATCAGATTCATGATCAATTTTGAAGAATGTAACCCAAATACCTGCTAAGTGCCTAAAAGCTGTTTAGGAGTTACAGTACAAAATGTATTCCGAAATGCATGAGGGACATAGCAGAGCTTCCATCTTGTGATCAATGTTTGAACTAAACTAAATACTGTGGCACATAGCCGTGTCTTGGGTCAATTGACAATGACATATAGATGGGTTTTGATGCAAAAACTAATTTTTTACAAAAAAGGCACTTAGCAGCTATTTGGGTTACACTCTTCAATTATAATGAATTATTTATCAATGTGTGAAATTACATGATTTTAATTATGTATGTAAACTGCAACTCTAACATGCCTTTGTGGCGAAAGAAGGTTTTCATCCCTGGAGATACTTACTTACTTACTTACTCAATGGCAATAGACAATTCCTAAGAAAGAAATCATCATCATCATCATCTTCAAGGTATGAGCCTATCTACTAGAGAAGGGCAAGAACAAAAAGCTACAGCGACCCGGGGAGTCTGCCCTACCGATAAGCTGACGCCATCTACAAGTGACCACAGCACCATTAACAGATTGACACAACTTAACAATCGCTGCGGAAATTTCCAAATCAGCTGCCTCCAAATAAATCTAAAGCACAAGAGAGCAGCTACTACTAACCTCATGCACATAATAGACACATACAATGTCGACATCATCCTGATTCAGGAACCTTACTTATCACATAACAAACTGTCAGGAATCACACGAAAGTACAAAATTTTTTCAACCGGTGATAATAGAATTAGAGCTGCTATAATTCTGGCCAACGAAAAGATAGACAGTGTTCTGTTAAAACAGCTATCAGATGAGGATGCTGTTGTCATACAGATATTATATAACAACTTGAGATTCTATGCAGTCAGTATGTATATGGATATAACAGCTGACATCAACAATGACTTTTCAAAATTGGATAAAATATTAGACTATACGAAAGATGCTGGACTTCTAATATCCATAGACAGCAACTCCAGATCGACAACGTGGCATGACTTTATCACCAACGCGAGAGGCAGGAACGTAGATGAATATATTAGTTCCAAACAACTTTACATACTGAATGAAACAAGTGAATACACCACATTCGAAAGCACCACAGGCAAAAGCAACATAGATCTGACAATCACAAACTAGTATCCTTGATTAAAGACTGGCAGTGTGGAGTAGAGGAAAGTTGCTCTGATCACCATTATATTACATTTAAAATATGTGAACAACAAAACTATAATGTAGAGCAGATAGGAATCAAGTACATGATTAAGGATGAGAAATTAAATGAATTCAATAGTAATTTAATAAGAGAAATATCAAACAGATTATCTGATAAAACAAAAATTAACACTCCCGAAGACCTGGATACGGAACTGGTTAGTACAGTTCACGAAGAAACTAATATAGAGACTCTCGTAAGAGACTACGATGAAGCCATCTCTGCGGCATGCAAAAAAACATTCAGGATATCAAGCTCAAACCGAAAGCAACATCCTAAGAAATCCGTACCTTGGTGGACAGACGAACTAACGATCTTACGGAAGAGAACAAATGCAACAAACCAAACATAACCAGGCATTAAGAGAGCAACGAAGAAACAGCTATCTAGAAGCTAAACGGGAATACGAAAACAGAATAAACAGTGAGAAAGTAAGATCGTGGAAGGAATACTGTACTCTAACATCATCTGGTAACCCATGGAATGCAGCGTACAAAATAGCATCCGGGAAAACAAAGAAACCTACACCACTAACAACCTTGAAAAAAACTGACGGATCCTTTACCTCCGGCCTACATGAAACACTACAACTCATGATAGATTACTTCGTACCACAAGATGAGACAGAAAATGATAATACCTACCATAAACAAGTAAGAGCAGAAATTAAAGAACCAATCACAACAAAAGACGACTCTGAGTTCACGCAACAAGAAATCAGACAAATCATTGAACAAATGGACCCTAACAAAACTCCTGGAGACGATGGAATAACAAGTAAGATCTTACTTCAAGTAATCAGACTACTGCCAGGATACGTTACAGCAATATACAACAAATGCCTCAATAGTGCTTACTTCCCACAACAATCGAAGAAAGCGAGACTTCTCCCAATAATAAAGCCAGGGAAAGACTCAAGTACAGACGTTAACAAATACAGACCAATCAGCCTGTTACGCACAAGCAGAAAGATACTCGAAAAACTCATGATTGACAGGATAATGCATTACATCGACACGAACTCTTTGTTAAATGATAATCAATTTGGATTTACCCCACAACGAGCCACGGTAGATGCAGCAATGGCATTGAAAGAATTTGTAGATGAAATCATACAAAAAAATCAGTACTTGGTGCTCGTTAGCCTAGATATCCAAGGAGCCTTTGACTCGGCATGGTGGCCGAGCATTATGAAAACTCTGCGGGAATTCCAGTGCCCTAGAAATCTATATAGCCTTACAGATAGCTATTTCAGTGAGAGATCAGCAGTACTCACAGTAAACAACATTCAACTGCAGAAGAACGTAACCAAAGGCTGCCCTCAAGGATCTTGTTGCGGCCCTGGCTTTTGGAATATCCACTATGACTCTCTACTCGGACTAGAATACACCAATAAAACTAAAGTTATAGCCTTCGCCGATGACCTCATAGTACTCACAAAAGGTAACACTGTACTCGAAGCTGAAAATTATATCAACATTGAACTCCAAAAGATAGCCACCTGGGCTAAGAACAGCAAAACCAGATTTAACGAACAAAAGTCAAAAGCAATGTTAATTACACGAAGGAAACGTCGGGAAAATAGAGACATACACGTCTACCTCGACCACAGAAAACTAGAACAAGTCGACAAAATCAAATATCTGGGCATCGTCATGGATAAAAGGTTTACATTCAACGAACACATTACTTATATAGCAGAAAGGTGCATAAGCCTGGTGAACGCTCTTTCCAGAACTGCAAAAATAAATTGGGGACTAACTGACAAAGCATTAAGGACTATTTATAAAGGCGCGATCCTTCCACTGCTAACGTATGGAGCTCCGGTCTGGTCGAGAGCTTTGGAAAAAAATTACAATCTTCAGAAACTCAAACGGGTACAACGATTGATAAACATTAGAGTAGCAAGATCTTTTCGCACTGCATCATATGAAGCACTATGCATTGTTACAGGACTTACTCCTATTGCCCTCAAGATACAGGAAGCTGTGAGTTTGTACTTTGTGAAAAAAACACATAGACACGGAGACCTTAACACTGACCACATCACACAGTATAAGAATTGGACACACCCGGCTGAACTTGTGGAAATCATAGACACCAGAGAAAACACACAGTACGCATACGAAATCTACACAGACAGAAGTAAGAGCGAGCTAGGTGTTGAAGCAGGAATAGTAGTATTCAGTGGCAACAAAATATCCCAAGAATTACAATTCAAACTATTGCCTGGCTGCTCAAATAATCAGGCAGAACAACTTGCCATCATGAAAGCCATAGAATATATGAAAGAACTCAATCATATCACACCAGCGGACGAAAGAACCATAGCCATATATACAGACAGCAGAATCACCCTCGATTCCTTAAGGAACGGACGCAACCATAACAATCTCATAGACGACATCAGAAAGAAACTGCGACTACTGCAAAATGACGGCTGGCATGTAAACTTCAGCTGGGTGAAGGCACATGTCGGGAACTATGGGAACGAGATGGCAGACCGACTGGCGAAGCAGGCAGCGAGTAACGCTGACCTACAGATTAGTTACACAAACATTCGATAAGTGCAGTAAAGAAACAACTAGCAGCCATCTCTGAGGAAAGATGGAAAGTAGAATGGGAATCTACTACTAAAGGGCTCCATACCAAGTCATTCTTCCATAGCGTCCAAGACAGACTAAAATGCAAACTACGGATGACACCTAACTTGACCACCCTGTTAACCGGACATGGAAGAATCAACAGCTACTTCTACCGCTTCAAAATTAAGGACAGTGCAACGTGCGTGTGTGGAACCGGGGACCAAACAGTTGACCACGTAATATATGTATGTGACAAATTACAAGCTCAAAGAAAGAAGTTGATAGCGTGTGTAAATAATAAAGGTGGAAATTGGCCAGTTTCGAAGGCCGATCTAGGATTGAAATACATAAAATACTTAACAACGTTTGCAAGCACCATAGACTTAGACTCACTGCAATAAGAACAATATAACACGACTAATAATGGTAAACTATAACAAATAGTATCAGGTAAAGAACATTAGCTACCAAATATTATAATTACTAAGGAAAAGAAGTCAAATTAGCATGTAGTATTACTTAACTTAGTAATGGAACATGCTGTATTCTATAATAAATAAATAAAAAAAAAAAAAGGTATGAGCCTGTTGGCCCGTTCCGTTCTCCTTAGAATTTATTGTTGAAGTTGTCCTTCTATCTAAGTCGAGGTCATCCTACATTTCTGTAGCCTGTTGGTTGATAGTTGGACATCTGTTTTGCTACTCTATCATCTCCCATTCTGTTTAAATGTTGTAGCCATTTAACCTTATTATTTACTACTTTTTCATTCAGGTTAAATATATTCAATTTCTTTGTAATCTCTTTGTTTCTCTTGTGTTCTCTTAGAGAAATTCCAGCTGTTGCTCTTAGAAATCTCATTTCTGCTGTCTCTATTTTTCTTTTAGCAGACTGTATTAATGTCCATGTTTCAGATCCATACATTAGGATTGGGATGGCCACTGTTCTGTAAAATTTTAACTGTGTATCTGTTCTTGTTTTATTTTTTAAACATCGTGTTATAGTACCGGTACCACACATGTGTTGGAACTTTTTATTTTATTTTCCACATCTTGATTTCCTAGATAGGACAACTTATAGCCTAGATAATCAAAACTACTAACTTGCTCAACTGGGTGAGAATCTATAATTATCTTTGCATTTATAACCTAAAGAAGTATAGGCCTAAGCACCTTTATATTTCTAATTCTGTATAATTACAAACTAAAACTTATTTCAAGTGGTTATTATTATAAAGTTTAATCAGTGGCTACTATTATAGAAGTTTCTTGAATATTAAGACTATAATTGCAATAGTAAATTTGATATTGGATTTAGCTTGTTTCAATTGCATTTATAACTTAAAGAAATATAGGCCTACGCACCTTTATATTCCCACGCAGCACGATATGTATAATATACGTATATTTTAGAGCTACATAATACATATATGTCTTACGTTTGGTCAAAGTCAAAACGTAAAGTATACGTATATTTTATGTCCAATATATAAAAACTGTTGTAATTTAATTCTGCTTTATATTCATAATATATCAAAATTAAAGTTACTGTTACATAAGTAGGATTAAATATAAAACAAAATCGATTTGATTGTTCATTTGTAATATCAAAATAACATACCAACTATATGAAAATTTTACGTCTAGAATTGGACATTGTAAACACCCGTTTATTGTGTTTTACTCTAGTAAATCGATTTGGTTAAATTAATGGAACGCAATACAATTTACTCACGCTAATCAGAAATTAATTTAAAAAATGGTTTAAAATGATTACATCCGTACATTCAGTAGGACTATTTTTATAACTGGCGGCCATCTTGTCTGTGACGTCAGCAATGTAGATCTCCTGGTTCATGGCTACATGGTTGGCTGTTGGGTGCTTGTGTGGCGTATAAGTTTCTCTTTTATAGTGTTTTATTAACAAGAAATTGTGTGTGGAGAGAATTGCACTGCTCTGTTGCAACTACTCCCTATGTATATAACATAGAAACGAAGAATAAATGTACATGTGTGTGTATTTAAAGATGACGAAATATTATGCAACGTGCAGCGAATACCCTAGAATACATTTCCTAATGTAGGCCTACCTGAATGTTTGTGAAGACCTGGTACTTCATGTAGAAGATTAAATGAGGCAGAAGAAAAACATTTACACAGAAAACAGTACTGGTAAGTCCCTGTGCAAGATTTGTTTCACACACATAAATAGGCCTATCATAACCTCAACGACTTGCAAACTGATTTATAACACAGATGCTGTGGTAATTAGCTCTGATCATAATAATTTACGATAACGCTGCTAAAGTATTTCTTAATTGTTTCAGGAATTCACAATGCCTAGCTGCTGTAGTGTTGCTGGCTGTAAAAGTAACTACAAGTAACAACATGAAAGTGTTAGTGCATTTTCTTTACCAAAAGACGAAGAACTTAAGAAGACGTGGCTTAGAAACATTCCTACAGACTTTACAGGGGTAAGCAAGCCTGTTATTTGTGTGAAGCATTTTCCTGAAGAGAGTGTGATAAGAACAGAGACATTTGTAGTTAACGGTGAAATAAAAACATTTCCTAGAACTTGCCCTAAACTGAAACTTGGTGCAGTACCATCAATATTTCCTAATCTGCCTGAGTACTTGTCAAGACCAGGTCCATCATGCAGAAGATTAATTGATGCAGAAGAAGAAAATTTAAACCAAGCAGTTGCAGAAAGCTTAAAAGAACTTAAAAGTTATGCTGAACGACAAGCTCTGCATTGTTTGGAAAATGTGATGCAGTACTTCCTAAGTGTAAAAGAAGGACTTAAAGGGCAGTGGATTAGCATAATGGCAGTAGAAAGGCCAGTGCTGTGCTTAATGGATGTTAATGATGATGTTCCGAAGATTCTTGGTTCAGTGTGTGTTATGAGCGATCTCAGAGTTTTGCGTACAATAAATAATTGCAAAATACCTCAGTAAGAAGTCCCAAAAAACTGCAAGATAGTAAGCACAAAAAGTGTTCTTGATGACATTTTTAGTTATTAATATCTCATGTATTGATAGTATACGTAAAAATGTATGTGAGCAGTGTAGGCCTACATTTATGAACCAAAGGCCCTATATAGGCTACATAAATTATATATAAAATATACGTTTGATAGATCATCTTGACATATTTTTTACGTATAGATATTGTACATCAATAGTATGTATGCGATTGTAGGTATAATTGATATATATTAAATGTCTATATTGACATGAATAGACGTACGATATACATAAAAAAGTGGGACATTTGAGCGTATATTATACGTAGATTTTATTTAACCAATATGTGTGATGTACATTACCTAGATCTAGGGATAACGTAATTTTTACATATATTTTACGTATTATTGGGTTGTTTTGGCTGAGTGGGTTTCTAATTCTGTATAATTACAAACTAAAACTTATTTCAACTGGTTATTATTATTATAAAGCTTAATCAGTGGCTATTAGCCCAGTCAAATGTTACATCGGAACTTACATTAAATGGAGTATTAATGATTTTTGGAGGGGAGTTTCGGACCATTACTGGGATCACAAATCCAGATTTGCAACCCTCAGAAACCTGTGCTCGCTGAATGGCGGTCGAAATAAACCGGTTTTTTCGGACTTTTTTCGGTTTTTCAACAATATCTCCTAAACTAGGCGTTTGTTGGAAAGAATCTTTCTTACCTTTTTTAAAGTAAATTAAATTTTATAAAACATGAGATCAAAATCGTTTTTGTAAGTTATATAGTTACCGAGATACGGCTTTTCAAAAATTGGCCTTTTTTTTTCCAAAAAGTTAAAATTTTAAGTTTATTTCGTGTTTCGAACTGAATACCGGCAAAATGACACGTCCTACAGAAAAGTCAAGACAGCAAAAGTTGTAGGCAATTTAATAAGCTTTAATTTGAGCTATAGCTGGTTCTTGTAGCTCAGATAGTCTCGTGATAAATGACAAAAACCGAAAATATGAAAAAATGCTTTTTTGGGTGAAAGTTGAATAACATCGTTTCCTCCACCAACACCTTAATTTTTTGGGTAATATGTTGGCGGATAATGTCTTATAACTGTGTATGGAAACTATTTTTGTGTATATGTGTCTATGGGAGATGGATTTTGCCAGAAAAAATATTTAATCAGAATATTTCATAAAAATATATTTACTTTTAAACCAACATGCATATTTAAACCATGTGTGAGGTTCCTGGTATGGGATGGTATGAGACCTGGGAAGTCGAGGGTGGGGTGATGTCTTCATCCTCACTTCAAGAAATGTCATTCCTGGGGTGTGAACACATTGCGGCAGAATTTTTCCCTTGCAGAAAGTGCACAAAACTGAGCGTTTCAGCCCAGTTTTGCGGCAGCTGCAGCTCCCAGCGCAGCCCATCTTGCACTTGCACGAGATCAGTTCCCCGTTACTGACAAAATAGTTTCTATTAGCAGTGGGATTGTTGGAGGCTATGAAGTCAATTGTTAAATTGTCAAGGAACTGGGAACAGAAGGCGTGGTTAACATAGAAAACCAGACATTTGGGAAAGTTGGATTCAAACGTAAAGACAAAGTTGTTACCTTCGTTGCAAGTTGTTACCTTCGCAAGCGTCAATAATTCCATACAAGTCACTAACTAAGAAGATTGAAGTTGACCTTCTCACAATATTTCAGCGAGTTAGCATTACCATAAAAATCCGACGCAGAGTTGAAAGCCCACTGCAAGTATGAATTGCCCCCTTACCCAATGTCTCTTTTCAACGAAGCTGGAGTGAGGAAGGGAACTAAGTCAGCTCTATATTCGTGTTTCACATCCCTCACTACCAACATCTCCCAAGACACCAATACCCACATCGTGCTCGATGGTGACTACTTGTTCCACAAATGTGTGTGGCATCAAAACGCATCAGTGAAGACCATCATTGACGGCTATGTTCCATTTTGTGAAAAACCATTTTGGGACAGATGTAACCCATTGTCTTCGATACCCGGAGGACGCCTCTCAAAAAAGTACCAAAAGCGCCGAACGTCTCAGACAATACTCTGCCCTTGACTGCGGTGACATTGTCCTGTCAGCTTCAACTACCATCAACATCACGCAAGAGAAGTTCTTATCGAACGACGCTAATAAGCATAGGCTGATAGAGCTACTGAAAACTGGATTTGGGCAGCACGGTGTTGAGGTGACAGAAGAGGACGCTGACGCTGACATTGTTAGAGCTGCCATCACAAAAGCTGACTCTTCTGAGAAGGTTGTAATCATCGTGGAAGATGTGGACCTGCTTGTGTTATTAGTTGGTTTGAGTTCCAAAAAATACATCTACTTTCAGAAGAGGTGAGCCAGATGTCCAATATTCATATACATCGTTCACCACCGGAAATTCTGATTACTCTCCCGGGCCCCTTTCAGGCAGGGGAAAACCAAATTTGTTAAACCTTCCTCAAGAACCCAGCACTATTCAGGCAAGCAGAAGCCTTTCTCCACCCAGATGTGAGTCACGATGAAATAGCTGCAGCTGGGGAGAAGTATCTCGTCGCAGTTTATGAAGGAGCGACTGACACCACCCTCAACGACCTGACAGCCAAAGTCAACCTCGCCCGTTTGTCACCAACCACAGATACTGCAAAATATCATGCTTATTGTATGTATCACCAGGTATGTCTATGTACATTTCCTATCATTATGTTCTTAAATTTCGTAGTTCACTTATACACTCTCATTGTACACCATGTGTATGGTTTGAAATATTATAGAATGACTCATTTTCATTCTATTTTTTCGCCGGTACAAAAGTGGTTGGGGTCGAAAAAACTCACGGATTGAGGTGGACGTTGGACGAGTTGGGCTTACTACAATTGCAATGGAAGTTGAACCAGCCCCTCAAACCCTTCTGCAACTGATCTCGTGCAAGTGCAAGATGGGCTGCGCTGGGGGCTGCAGCTGCCGCAAAACTGAGCTGAAATGCAATGTGCCCACACCCCAGAATGACAGTTCAAGTGAGGATGAAGACATCACCCCACCCTCGACTTCCCAGGTCACATACCATCCCATATCAGGAACCTCACACATGGTTTAAATATGTATGTTGGTTTAAAAATAAATACATTTTTATGAAATATTCTGATTAAATATTTTTTTCTGGCAAAATCCATCTCCCATAGACACATATACAGACAAATAGTTTCTATACACAGTTATAAGACATTATCCGCCAACATGTTACCAAAAAAATTAAAGTGTTGGTGGAGGAAACGATGTTATTCAACTTTCACCCAAAATAGAATTTTTTCATATTTTCGGTTTTTGTAATTTATGACGAGACTATCTGAGCTACAAGAACCAGCTATAGCTCAAATTAAAGCTCATTAAATTGCCTACAACTTTTGTTCTCTTGACTTTTCTGTAGGACGTGTCATTTTGCCGGTATTCAGTCCGAAACACGAAGAAAACTTAAAATTTTAACTTTTTGGAAAAAAAGGCCAATTTTTGAAAAGCCGTATCTCGGTAACTATATAACTTACAAAAACGATTTTGATCTCATGTTTTATAAAATTTAATTTACTTTAAAAAAGGTAAGGAAGATTCTTTCCAACAAACGCCTAGTTTAGGAGATATTGTTGAAAAACCGAAAAAAGTCCGAAAAAACCGGTTTATTTCGACCGCCATTCAGCGAGCACAGGTTTCTGAGGGTTGCAAATCTGGATTTGTGATCCCAGTAATGGTCCGAAACTCCCCTCCAAAAATCATTAATACTCCATTTAATGTAAGTTCACGCATTTTTTTTGTAACATTTGACTGGGCTATATTATTATAGAAGTTTCTTGAATATTAAGATTATAATTGCATAGTAAATTTGATATTGGATTTAGGTTGTTTCAATTGCATGTATAACCTAAAGAAGTATAGGCCTACGCACCTTTATATTTCTAATTCTGTATAATTACAAACTAAAACTTATTTCAACTGGTTATTATTATAAAGCTTAATCAGTGGCTATTATTATAGAAGTTTCTTGAATATTAGGATTATAATTGCATAGTAAATTTGATATTGGATTTAGGTTGTTTCAATTGCATTTATAACCTAAAGAAGTATAGGCCTACGCACCTTTATATTTCTAATTCTGTATAATTACAAACTAAAACTTATTTCAAGTGGTTATTATTATAAAGTTTAATCAGTGGCTACTATTATAGAAGTTTCTTGAATATTAAGACTATAATTGCATAGTAAATTTGATATTGGATTTAGCTTGTTTCAATTGTATTTATAACCTAAAGAAGTATAGGTCTACGCACCTTTATATTTTCTAATCCTGCATTGTTACAAGCTAAAACTTATCTTAACTGGTTACTATTAGAAAGTTTGATCAGTTACTATTATCATAGAAGTTTCTAGAATATTGAGACTATAATTGCATAGTAAAATTGATATTGCATTTAGGTTGTTTCAATTGTATTTATAACCTAAAGAAGTATAGGTCTATGCACCTTTATTTTCTAATTCTGCATTGTTACAAACTAAAACTTATCTTATCTGGTTACTATTAGAAAGTTTGATCAGTTACTATTATCATAGAAGTTTCTTGAATATTAAAGACTGTAATTACATAGCAACTTTGATATTGAATTTTGATTGCTTCAATTGCATTCATATTCTAAAGAAATATAGGCCTTCATAGATTTTTTTCATTATTAATTCTACATGGTTTCAAGTTAAAATTTACCTTAACTGGTTATTGTTATTAGATTGAATAGCTACTATTAGTATAGTAGTTTCCTGCATATTATATCTACTACTATATAGCTATTGTTATTATAGATCTTTTAATTATTATTGTCAAACATGACCTTTTGCCTTCGGTGTTGAAGTGTGAAACCAGTCCATCGTTAAACCAAATTCAAGGAAGTATACATGCTGATGTTTGCAGATAGATATTTTAGGATTTATTAGCTTGAGTGTCTTAAAAGACTTTTGTACTATTGTTTGGAATTGGGTTATAAGGTTGTTGTTATTCCACAATAGGGATTCCGATATTAAGATGGATATAGCAGTTGTACAGTTGTAGTAAGGTGATTGGACATTTACATGTAAATTAACTGTTCATTAGATTTTATATTTCTACACAAGAATACATGGATTGTTATAACTGTTTTTGAGAATTACTTCTTATTTACATTTGTCCTGGTGTTCATCCCTCTGTGTTCACCGTCCTGCCAGAAAACTGTTCTTTCTACTACCTCTGGGTAGGCCCTAAGTTAGACTTGCAACATTGATTATTGATTTTCTCTAGGTATTATATTACTATACCCAATAAAGTAGTTATATCCCCCCGTCATCGCTCTTCAAGCGGTGCAACCATTGAACCCTATTCTGTGCTAACTCCATCCAATCATCCCCCACAAATCCTACTTCCCATAAATCTGTTCATCCCTGGAGATAATAATAATAATTAATTGCTTGTATTTTCTATTTTTCTAGCAAACATCAGATTCAAATCCCTTAACTATGCCAGAATTTTTGAAACGATGGAAATATATTGATACTGAGGAAAGAATAAATTTGCTAAAAGATATTGGTATGGCAAATATAGGATGTTTATTTCAATGTGAAATACCTGTAGGAGTATTAGGAAGTGCCATAAAAATTCTACTTCTGACTGTTCCATCAAATTCTGAAGACATAGTATTTATGGTCAACTTACTCAAAACTTTCTCAAAGACAAACAGGTAAACTGAAAGTTGTGTGAAATATTGTTTATTGCTATTTTTTCCCCTTCTAACAGGAAATTTTCAGTTTTAAGTGATAGGAAATATTCAAAGTGAAATATGTTTAGTGCTTTACTAAAGTAGCCCCAGAACAACACTGTATAGCATATTTTATGTGAAGTTTAGTTTTTACAGGAACATTGAAATATGGTACATTCTGCATATGGAAAGAAGACTGGAACATCGAAAATCCATCCCCAGGTAACAGTAGTAGTCAGCCATTTGAACTAATTCAGTGGAATACTGTTATATAGCACATGATTGTTTTTTCCTCTCCTGAAAAAAAAAAAAATCCCTTTAGGCAGGCCTACAGGCGGAGGTAGATTTCGAAGTGCTTTTGGTTTAATTTATTGTCGCTGCATAGCACTCTTCTTCTTTAGCCTTGGCATGGCAAACCTGCAGTAAAGAGGAAGAGCCTACAATCAATTGTTTTGACAACAATAATAGGATATAATATTCTGGGAGGCCGTGCGCAAGATCAGCAATGAATAAAATTAGCAAAGCCGCTAAACAAGACAAAATTATGATATTAGGCCTATAATAATTCTTTCAAGTGTTATTATTTTCAAACATTAAAATCTCGCGTCATATGAGAGCTATCAAGAAACTATTTATTGATTTGTTGAGTACTCATCAAGAGCTTTTCAACGATACCCCACAAGACGTGGTTTCAAAAGTTTCGAATTTTCATCCCCCACCACCACCCTCACTCGAACCCCCGAATCGTTGGTGTCACTGTGAACTCCATAGGGAGTACTCTAATTTATTCAAACAAAGTTTCCCTCTATACTTCATAGGGGCCGAGATATACATTTTTAAAAATTTCAACCCCCTCCCCCGGCCACCCCCTTGGGCCAATTTTGCTCATTAACGAACTTGTCCGAACTATTGGGCCTAGAAATAACATATTAAAATTTGGTTCAAATATCTTCAAAATTACGGCCGCTATCGTGTAAAGATATATATATATATATATCACAAATTTTTTTTTTGAACGGGCGGTGGTTTCGTACTTAGGGGAGCATGAAACGTAAAGATATGAAAGAATTTTTCGAAAATCATAAAGTGGTATCCATTGCAATAGGTAGATTTTTCTTCGAAATCTACCTAAAAATGGAAAAAATGTTCCATACAGCGTTGTTCAGGGGTGTACTTCAATTACAGAACTAAAAATTATTTCAATTACTTGGAAATGTTAAACATTTATGAGTTAGCATATTTCAGGCTTTCCGTTTAAGAATGGATAATGGTTTCTTGGGCTTCTAGTTGGTGATTAGGAGGATTGCTTCTGAGCATTAAGAAATTAGATCTGTTGCCATCTTTTGGGAGAAGTAAGTTAATTAGAAAAAGGACTGTATTATATAAGAAAAATGAAAAATGCTAAGTGGAGTGGAGACCAATAGGAAAGCTGGGAAGTGGAACAAATAGATGGAGAGCTCTGATTAGTTGGGAAGGAAAAATAAAATTGAATAGCAGTGATGGGATCTTTCAACAGTCCTTCTTATGGAAAAGTGAAGTCAGACTGAAACAATTCAATGCCATAGCTGGATCTGAACCAGGATCTTCGGCTCTCCATGCTGCTGCTCTAACCAACTGCGCTACCATGGCAACATGCCTCTACAACATTAAATCAATAATGAGAGTCAGTTCGAGAATTTAATGTTGTGCGATATGTTACCATGGTAGCTCAGTTGGTAAGAGCAGCAGCACGGAGAGCCAAAGATCCTGGTTCAAATCCTGGCTATGGCATTGAACTTTTCAGTCTGACTTCACGTTTCTATCTTAGCCTACACACTGCCAGTGTGAAAAAATTACCATTCCAGTCCTTCTCATGGCCAATGCATTATTTCGGAGTAAGAGAGATCAATACTGGCTGCCAGGCTGGCTAAGCTGTAGACCATCATCTGACCCACCTCCCAGCAAAAGATCCCACTTTACCTTACGAAGATTTGTCTTCACGTCATAATAGAGAGTCCACACTTTCCACTGGATAAGAATGTCTATCCACTGTGTACAATTATTTTAATTTTGAACTATAGACATTTTAAAACATAATATAAAACAATACGTTGTAAAACTAGTTTAGTTTTACAACGTATTGTTTTATCCACTTAAACATCAGTGATATTGTTTTATTTTGTTTTAATAGTGTGTAGTGGTAAGGACAGGACTGTACATTTATTTTAATTGAATATAGACATTTGTCTTCACGATTCACCCTTGAAGTCCCATGATGCTGGCGAAGTTCCTCCACACCATCAGACTTCAAACACCAGATATAGTGACTGCTTTTAAAGGATCCTCAGGCGGCAACCCTCTAATACAGTATCTCAACCCCACCCCTGACTAAACCCTCCATAAACATCTCCATAAACATCTTGGGGTTGAAAAGCCGAAAAGGAAGGAAGGGAAATGTTGCGCGTGCCTAAGCATAAGATGCGCATTGTTGCCACAGTTTAAAAGCCTTGCAGCTGATTTCCACAAATCTGGAGAAACAACACAAGTGACATTGCAACAAGGCCTGACCTGGTGGCAGAGACCACAGCATTTGTTTAGGGGTGGGTAGACCCTAATAATCTTTTCCAGATGAGGGAAGTAATCCAACTTAAAAGCGTTCCGCTCACTTTGTAGCCGACGGGGGTTCGTTTGGGCGCGAAGACTATACAGAAGAGTTTCCTCTCTCTTGTAAGCACTGGACCATTGTGGAAACATGCCTGCTGACCCAACCTGGGTGATACTTAATGCTAATGAACCCACCCCACAAGGAAAAAAACAACAAAGGACAAACCCCAAAGGGAGGCATGGTCAATCTGAAGTTTGCAAGTCCATGCTGGGATGATTCTGCATGCTTTGAATAGTAGAAAAGAGTGAAAGAATATTTTATATCCTATTTATTAAAAAAACACAAGGTGTGAAAACCTTTTAGAACAATAAATCACTAGCTGTTTCTGTTTTCAATTTTAAAAGATAAAATAACGTTGCATAGTTAAAATATGATCTCTGAAAAACTTGTACAACGAAGCTCAAGCCAAAATAACAACAGAAAGAGAAGGTCCAACATTCAAACTTGAAAGAGGTGTGAGACAAGGAGACCCAATCTCACCTAAACTGTTCACAAGCCTACTGGAAGACATATTTCGAAATCTGAATTGGAAGGGAAAATATGGAATTAACATAGATGGCAACAGACTGACAAATCTGAGATTCGCTGATGATGTAGTCCTATTTGCAAGCAAGCCTGACAACCTACAAGCAATGCTCCAAGACCTCAGCAACACGAGCAAAGGTATAGGACTAACAATGAACATGAACAAAACCCAGGTTATGACCAACCGACATCCTCTACCAATAACAGTGAACACATCACAACTACATTACATTTCAGAATACATCTACCTGGGTCAGCTAGTCTCTTTCGAACAGACCATGGAAAAAGAGCTGAAAAGGCGAATTGCCAAAGCCTGGAGAAAATTCTGGTCACTAAAACGCATCCTACTAGACAAAAACCTAAACCAAAAGCTAAGATTTGAAGCACTAGAATCCTATATCTTTCCAGCACTACTGTACAGGTGCCAAACCTGGAAGCTAACAGAAACACAGAAAAAAAAAAGATCCAGGTTTGGAACGTAAAATCCTAGGCATATCCCTGAGAGATAAGATCCCAAGCATCAGGATAAGAACTTTGGCAAAAACAGCTGACGTAGCCCAGCGAGCAGCAACCCTGAAGTGGAAATGGGGAGGTCACCTGGCACGACTACATAACAGCAGATGGGCACAGATAACAACGATGTGGGACCCGCACATTGGGAAACGATCGCGAGCCAGTCCGGCTACAAGATGGACAGATGCATTTACGAACATTGCGGGGGTACACTGGTCCAGGACAGCACGGAGCCGAGAAAAATGGAAGAAACTAATACCAACCTAGTCTAGTTACTCAGTGCCAAATCTTTTAAATGTAGTGACTATTAAATATGCACCTTTGAAAAGAAGAAACTAAATAGATCAAAATCATGTGGACTAGCTCACTACATGAGGACAATGAACGAGCTTTCCCTTAGATAGGAGGCCATTGCCCTTCATGGGATCCTATCGGCTAAATTCATTCATTCATTCATATAAAATTAAAGTTATGAGATAAATTCATTAAGGGCGCCCTATACAGTACAAGTTATCTTTAAAATTAATTAGCAATTAAAAAGAATACTCATTCACACATGGTGGCACACTTTTAGGTTGATGAAAGCCAAAATACAATACAGACTCCCATTGTGAGGCAGTAAGGGTCTCTCTTCTGGGAAAGAAAGCTAAAATATTACAAATTTAAACGTAGGTAATGCACGCACAAAATAATAAAACGCTTTCTGAAAGGCAGGTAACACGGTACAACACAAAAGGTACAAAAGGGGCAGAGTAACTAATATGTATAAGATCCCATGAATTTATTTAAAAGAAACGTAGGGGCCTACATATTATATCACAGGAGGGAATACAAGAAATAAATAAATAATTAACAGACCCCGCCCACATTAGATGCTACTGGGACACAAAGGAGAAAGAAAGAAAATCTCATGAACCATTAGGATGCCACATTAAATAATATGAAAGGATATTAAATCTTCACTGGAAAACTAATATTTATATATCACTGCGTGCCTAGAAACTGGAAGATTCGCCTTACCTGCATTTCAGAAGCAACTTACACAACATTACCACTAAACAAGGTTTCATTCCTTCCCAAAGGAAGATGTTCCAACCGGTAGCCATGATGACAAAGACAAGAAGCCTCGAAGCAAGCCTAACAGCATCCCTTCATACCAAGCATCATCACTCCGCAGTCACATGCTGTGTTTTTAACCAATAAAGACAAATATTACTTCCAGCTAGCAACCGAAGTTAGTTGCTAACAAATGAACAATATCAATATATACCAGTAAAATATATGAAGTAATTTTACAAAGCATCCATCTAGTCAACACGCTTTTATAATGTTTTTTTAAGGAAAGACTTTGCCTTGTGGTTATGGAGACTTTCTACATGCACTGAGCTTGGAGACAGCAGAAACAGTGAGACGAGTGTAGGTGGAGGGGTAAACACGTGACACTGTAAGTGGGCAGCCAGACAAAGAAGGGAATGAATGGAAATATCGCCGCTAGATGGCTGACACTGATTGTTCTGAAGGGGAGAGGAAAGCACATAGAACACCGGGAGATTTCTCTTGCTGAACATATTCACTTGTTCAGAGAGATACTACAATTTTCAGGAGTCTTGCTAGGAGGTGTTTAAACATCTACCCTACAGCCCGGACTTTGCTCACACTGATTTCCATCATTTCATACACCTAAAGAAATGACATAGAACGACAGAGAGACTGATATGTTTGTCACACAGTGGTTCAAACCCCTGGCAACAGATTTTTATGACACAGGTGTTGAAAAGTTAGTTCCACGGTATGACAAATTGACAAATTTGTAGCAAGAATGAGATCGGAAATATACACACAAAACTTCACTAAAAAGGTATATTTACCCAGAATGATCATTTCAATGGGTCTTCCCGCCATCATCAGCTGATTCCGACTGGCCCTCTGGCGGCGGATGAATGAACTTGTCAATCAAGGTTCCATGTGTGCCAACTGAAGTGTCAAAGTTTAAAAGATTTTCTCGGTTCTTTTTTATGAATATTTTTTCCCATACCATAAGATCTACTGGTTTTTCAACTTGTTTTAATAGTTCAATTTCATTTTCAATTTCATGGCCTACTTCCCAGAAATGCATTGCCAAAGCGGATTTTTCAATTTGTTTATTCATAATAGGTTTGTTCGCAAAGCAGTCAGAAACCAGGAACATATCGTTCGCGCATGCGCTCTTTCTCCACACGCGTTCGCAAAGCGAGAATCCGTGATTCTGATTTCAATCTTCTGTTCGCAAAGCTCTCACGGACAGTTTCTGTACTATAAGAAAAATTTGCAGGCTCTAGCATGAATTGTTATCAGAGACATGCGCAGTAACCTATTTTCACGCGCCTGACTCCTCCCTCCTATAACATTGCGCCAGATTTATAAACATAGGCTACTTATATGTATGAATAATGGAAGATAATTAAAAGTTTCCCAAAATATAGATTATATTGTCGATGTATATTGCATTTATAACATGTCAAAGGGAAATATATATTTTATTTGCATATCATATCGATTAAACGCAGAAACTATTGATTCCAAATTCCTGTAACCGTTCGCAAAGTGCAAATCACGGGTAAGTTACAGACCGGACATGCGCAGTACAACAAATTCTCAAGCGGTCACGGATTTGCTTTGCGAACAAACCTATTGTTCCCAAAATGTTCTTTTCTCCTTGTGTCTAAATTCCTTTTTGTTTGGCCAACATAAAATTTTCCACAATCTTTGCAAAATTAATTGCAAAATTAATTGCAAAGATTAATTGCAAAGATTGTGGAAAATTTTGAGAAAAGAACATTGTCAACACAGTGCTGGGCCACTGCAGACTTGTCTGGGTAATACAGCCTGATACATCTGCAGTGTTCATTGCATCTTTCCTCTATGGTCCAACCCGTCTGCCCAATGTAAACATTTCCACAATCTATGCAGAGTTCCAATGAATCACTCACTGGACATACCGGTACCAATTGCTGTATTTTTGAAGGGGTTTTTGATATTGTGTTTTCCTAGGAGTCTAGATATTTTATTGGAAACAAGAGGAAACAGTTGGCTCGGTGATTTGTAGGTTCAGTGGTTTGCAGTGGAGCACCAACTGTCTGTCTGATGACAAGATGGCAGATGGCTCTATGGATGAGGCACAGACACGTGGCATACTCAGAATGTTGACTGATTAGTTTATATATGTCCCTTGTCCATTAAGGGGAAGTTATTTTTTGAGAGGAAAGAGGGTGCAGTTTTCTTTGGTTAGTTTACAGCATCTAAATAATTTCAAGATGACAGACAGGTTGCTTGCAAGAGTGCATACAAACTAGGCCTTGGGTTTAACCCAGACTGAAAGACTCAATTTCTTGTACTCACTGTAGCCTAACCCAACTTTTGATCAACTGGCCTACACCATCAAACTAAAGAATGATGTAGATGTAAACAAAATCACGTGATTACAGGATCTCTTTTCTTAATTCCTCTTGCAGTGATTGGATTTTGAACATTTCACAACTTGAGTCTCCTCCATTGCATTTTCCGCATACCAAAATAATTATCCTGTTAAGCGCATAAAATGTATTTTAATTCTATGTTAAGGAACTGTTCATATTAACATTTTGCAACTGTTTATTTTAATGGTACTAATAGTTCAAGCTGATGACTGTATCATGTAGGCCTAACAATTAATTACAGTCATAAAGTTTGGTAATCAGAATAGCCATTTTCCTCTAGGTATAAAATATCAAATAACATAACTTAGGCCTAGGCTTAACTTAATATTTACATTGGAAGAGTTTGCTTTAAGCATAAGAACTGTAATACCAGAACATGCTTCACCATTTTGTGTTGTAAAACTTGAAAGAGGTAAGCCATTTACAAGTGAAGAAAGTATTATAGGCCTAATATTATACGTACCGGTATGTAATACATTTTGTAAAAAATTTGTTTAACTCTCAATCCATGATATTAACATTAGACTTCACCAGTGTGTAAAAAACTATCATGTAAAGAAATACCAGTATCAACAATTGATAAGGTTATGGCCAGGGCCCAGAATTTTAGGATTTTATAAACCCTGTTTCAATTTTAAACATATTAAAATAGTTTTATTTAGGTTTTTACCATTTTCAGATGATTTTCTTTTTAAGTTTCACTTTTAGTCCAGTCACCAGGTACTTTTGCCTGGAAAAAGGTCCGAAGTTAATGGTTTTTTGATATGTTGTATGTGGGTATTTTGAGTGTAGAGCTCAGGGCGGCCGACAAACCCCAAAATTTTGGGGCTTTTTTCAGTGTTTTCCTTATAACTCCTAAACAACACGTTTCAGCCTAAAACATTCCATTACAAAAGTTATAGAGCATGAAAATTCCTATTGTTTGAACTGTTTAAATGTTTTCTGAAACCAAATACCTACCAAGATATGGCGCTGCAAAGTTTTGAAAAATTTTCAAAATATTGAAAAATTGCAAAAAATGCAGCATTTTCCCTAGTAACTTTCATCTTTAAACATTTCTGTATGAATAACGTAAATTTTTATAAAATACATTTTTATACATCAATAAATGAGTACCAAATTTCAAGTTTCTAGCTCATCTGCTCCCTACTGAAAAAGTCAAATGCAGAGTTACAAAAATATTCGAATTTGAGTTGACTCCTTTTCCATTGTCACTCTTTGATGGAGGAGGGCTGTGTAAGACCCACAAGTCAGTATTTTATGACTTACTTTCTACTATGACTGATGTTGTGCATGTCAATACTGCTCGTCTTGTGGTTGATGGTGGGTTTCTGTTGCATCGGTTAGTGTGGCAGAAAGGTGATTAATTTTCCTTCATCCTGCAAAAATATGTTGAATATGCCAAAAGGCACTTTAGTGCAAAGGCCACAATAGTTTTCTATGGGTACCCTGAAGATATTGCAGAAAAAAGTACAAAATTAGCAGAACGTAACAGACGAGCAAAGAAACACATAGGTGGTTATGTTATGTTTGATGAGTCTATGACATTAGCAGAACGTAACAGACGAGCAAAGAAACACATAGGTGGTTATGTTATGTTTGATGAGTCTATGACAGCTCCTATGTCTCAAGAGAAGTTTCTATCAAATGATAAGAACAAGGAACAGCTTATAAGTATGTTATGTGTGAAGTTTCAAAAAGAAGGTTTTGTTGTGAAGCAAGCTGATGAAGATGCTGACTATCTGATAATCAAAACTGCTTTGGAAATTTGGAAAACGGATCACAATGTCTTGTAGGTGTTGGTGAAGATATTGACCTCTTGGTAATAATGGCAGCATTTACTACTTCCAAAAATGTGTTCTTTTGAAGCCTGGCAGAGGTAAGGCAGAAGATGCTTTATATTGTGCAGCAACTCTGAACATTCCTCCACACATAAGGGAGAACATTTTGTTTCTTCATGCGTTTAGTGGCTGTGATACCACATCCGCTCTTTTCAGACAGGGGAAGATGAAATCTGTCAAGGCTCTGAACAGTACTCTACTGCAAGAAGCTGTGAACATTTTCCGTGATGAAAATGCTTGCCCAGATGACATCGATCAAGCAGGACAACAATTTTTTGTAGCATTGTATGGGGGAAAGGGCAGTTAAGAAACATTAGATTCTTTGAGATATCACCTTTTTCAGAAATCACTAATAAAAACTAATTTCAATTTAGCAACTCTGCCTCCCACTACAGCAGCTGCACGTGAAAATTCTCTTCGTACATACTTACAAGTTCAACTTTGGTGGATTTGGGGGGGAAAAAAACTCTTCGATTGGGGTTCGAAGAAAAACAGACATGGGCTATTCCCAATCACTACCCTCAAAGAACCAGCTCCTTCTGCAGTGCTCTCGATGATATCGTGCAAGTGTAAAAAGGATTGTACTATGGCCTGCAGCTGTAGGAAATCTGGCATCAACTGTTCCACTATGTTCCACTATTATCTGAAAAGAAAGTTGAGTCTAACCCCTTACTACCACACTTATAGTAGCTTCATAGGTTACTTCATTTTCCCTACAAATGCAAGAGAAATTGGCACATTTTAAACAGTTACATGCTCCAATAAAATCAGTGGGAGATTGTAAGTTCTTTTTTGGAATCAAATCATCTTCTATCACTGCAAGACAAAATTCACATAGATCTAAGCTAACAAGCACATCAACAATACAGTGTCGTTGAAGGATGGCCTAAATGTAGAAATTATTATCTCAACAAACGGCCTTTAGCACTTTTACTTGTAGGTGGAAAATCTTCAATGTCTATATTCTTCGCATGATGATACAGCACAATCTAAGATCATCTGAAGATTTACAAGATGACCCTTTTCGTAAGAACAGCACTAAGCATTCTGCAGATTTAAGTCTTTGTTCTATGTGATCCCAGTCAAATGATATGCCAAGGTGTTCCAGATATGCACTATGCACTACGAGGATCTGCTCTTTTTGTGTCAATCTTACTCATATAATCTAATCTGATAATCTGCGATTGGTGTTTTAGTGCTATGAAATGCTGGTAAAATGTCTTTGTGGATGGTACTTGAGATTGTTATTGCTTTGACTATGTACCGTGTTTTGTGCAGTTGTCACCAGTCTTAAATACATTTAATATCTTTTCCTTTGTATCTTTGTGTGCATTTGCCAGTAGATTGTGTAATGGATTAGGAAGCATATCCAATGGGTTACTTTTGAAAAATATATTTCAAAATTGAAGACACCTTTGCCTCTAAGCTCCGGGTTTGCTTCTTAGAAAACTCATGGTGGATGTTCAAACCTTTGACAAAGGCAATGGAGTCTGTTACTTCCAGAAATAGATTTGATATCATCACACGCTCATGATGTGTTACCTCTCATTCTACTACAAACTGTTTTTGTTTAGTAAGCCCTACAATGCCAGATGAGCTCTTTTGTGATCTATTAATGATTTATTCCAATGCCATATCCTCAGCAACAGTTGAAAATTTATGATCATACCGCTTAACAACGTGCTTCCCCTTCATGAACATTATTTTCATGCACCTCTGGGGCTGTCATGGGTAGTCTTATCATGTCTTCCAGATATAAAGAAGACCATCTCTAATAGTTAATACAATCAAAGAAGGCAAATAGTGGTTGAAGTTTCTGTAATGTGTCTAGATGCAGTTCCCAGAGATCTTGTCTATCGGAACGAATCAAATTTCTAAGAAGCTGGAGATGTTTGAGAAGATTGTCCCAGTACAAAAATTTTTCTGATGTTTGCCTTCCACAGAAAAAAAATTCTCATAGTCTGTGATCTGATCTGTTTTTTAAACTCAGATGCATAAGACTCAATGGAATGTTCTTCCAAAAATGATTTCACCATCAACCTAAACATTACTTATACTCCCCTCACATAGTTGTTCTCATTTAAAACCGACTCTACCACATTTATCCCAAACACTGAGCATTCAATGAACACATTGGGTATTCCTTTCCATGAAGATATTTATCTAAACAATAAAGCACAATTTTAGTCATATGAAATGCTCCCAACACCAGTACAATATATGAAAACTTATCTGGATTGCTTAGCTGGACTTAGTGTGCAATAGCGTAAACACCTTCGTCACAGGCTACTGGAAGGTAGTTTTGGCCCAAATGGTCGAGGATACTATTGAAATTCAATAAAGCTATGTAAACAGTCGCATGCTCAGTTACTGGATTTGAAATCACAGGCAAAATCCAACTTGTTTCTGCTGTAGATCCTCTTTTGAAGCAAGTGCATTGGAAGCACTCCACGATGGTATAAGCTGTTCAAGGTTTTTTTTCTGGAGTAGAAAACTCGTAATCTGCATCAACATCGGAACTGTGCAGAAGAGGTTGTGCAGTTCTTGAAGTGTGCCATAACATTCCTGAATTTTCGTATTGCTTCTTCTCACCCTCATTCATTGTTAAAAAAAAAAGTAAACTTCATGATCTCTTGGGAGATCAGGATGCTTTGCTGGTTTCTAATATGATTGTACCTTTTGGCATGGAAAAAGCTCTTTAATCGCTTTCAAACCTCGTGTGATACCAATCTCCGATATGTATGGTTTAACGGGTATATCTAGTCCTAGTGGGTTGTCTTGGAAAAGTACACACACAGTGTCATGAGAAACTTCTGTACCAGATAAGGTAGATTCCTCACGGACAAAGTTATCGAAGACGCCAATCATGTCAGGCAATGAATCAGTCTAAAATGGCTGAGAATCAGAACTTCGTTAGGAGACTGCTTAAAGCTTATTGTGTAAGGCTATGATGATGATGAATCACTTTATTTCTTAAATGTTCGTGTACTTATTTCAAGTGACAGTTAAAACACATTAATATACACCTTACAAATAGTAACTACAACATACTGACTCAATTTGAATGAAAATGGATTAAGTATTAACATAGATATGAGCAATTTGTGATCAAGCAGCCGCCATCTTTGATGACATCATAGCTGGAAAATGTACCAGGTGGCGGATGTCCAACCAAGCTCAAAATACTTACTAGGACACCTACTAAACATTCCTGTAAAAAAATTCTCCCTACTCAAATTTTCCTACAGGACTGCAGTCAGGTCCTAGACTAGTCTTTTTGTGGAAGTCAGTTACGTGGTACTGGCTTGATTCAGGACAAGGTAACATGGTTACGACACAGCCTTGTATGTAAGACGCATTTTATAAACCTTGGTTGTAGCAGGTATATAATGTCACCTCATGTCTGAGCTTTTCACAGTGCGCTGTGGTATAGTGAATAAGTGTGTGACGTGATAGAACAACATTGAAGATTTTTCTGGTGAGTAGGCCTACTTGTTCATCTACATTCATATGAATAAATATAAATAATAATATCAATAAGATGGCTCTAGATCCAACCAACCCTATCTCAAATAAACTGAATATTATCAACATTCTGTTACAACTAGTATTATAATAGGCGGTTGACAGGATTAAAGTCTGTAGTGACCAGCCAAAACGAGAGGTTTGTTTTAACCCCTAACCTCAAAATAAGAGACCTAAATAACCAAATATAGGCTACTAAAATACCGGTATAAGTATATGCTATATAAATGAGTTAGGCCCTCTTGAATTAATTTCCACTCCCTAGAGGGGTAGTATTTGAGGAAAAATAAAAATAGTTTTTAATATTACGTAATATATTGAATAAATGATGCAATAAAGAATTTAGCACTACTTATTCCATGAGGGTAGTTTTCACCCCCAATTGCCATCTAACCCATTTAAAATTGTTTTTGGACAAATAAACACCTTACAGAATATTAACTATCTAACATGATTTACACCCCTAAATGATTTAATTTTACATAGGGGTGGTTTTTCAAGGTCATCCAGGTTTTTGCAGATATGGAAAACTTGAGCCACTGTAATTTGTCTAGAGGGTAGTTTTCACCCCAATTCCAATCTAACCCATTTAAAATTATTTTTTGGACAAATAAACATCTTACAGAACAATATCAACTATCTGACATCATTTACAACCCAAAGGGGTTAATTTTATTAAGGGATAGTTTTTCAAGGTCACCCAGGTTTTTGCAGATATGGACAACCTGGGCCACTGTAAATCGTATAGAGGGTAGTTTTCACCTCCAAAACCAATATAACAAATTTATTTTCCAACAATAACAAATCATACAGAGTGATATCAACTATCTGATATAATTTACAACCCAAAGGGGTTAATTTTATTAAGGGGTAGTTTTTCAAGGTCACACAAGTTGTTCCACAGATGGACAAGATAAGCCATAAATCATCTAGAGGGTGGTTTTCACCCCCACAACCAATCTAACCAAGTTTAAATTTATTTTTTAGATATTAAAAAATCGTAGTTTGCTATAACAAGTGTCTAAGAACAATATTAAACCCAGGGTCACAAAAGTTTTTGCAAAAATGTATAACTTAAGCAATTATAAATGGTTTTCGCCCCTAACAAACTTGCTTTGTTACATCAAATGTATGACATGACTGACTAAGTACCATTATATTAACCGCGGCAAATCCTAAAAATAAAATAATTTATGACAGCTAAGAATTCGTCACAGTCCCAAAGATCTGATTGGTTGAACTTTTGGTAGTATCCTATATCATTGGAGAGTTATATTTTATTTTGTGAATATCTGTTCCCTCATTATAGGATAGGATGAGAGGACAACTTAATAATTCATACAAAATGTCTGCAAACAGAAAAAAAAAACCATCTGTAAGAAAGAGTATGTTGGAACCATTACAAAATATTAGGACAAACACAACTCTAAACCCCTTATCAATACGAACAAACTGCTTGTAAAATAACAAAGATGTGGGAAAACACAACTGAAAACAATGGGAATATAATGAAAATATTGTCATCTTTGTTATTTTACAAGCAGTTTGTTTGTGTTGATAAGGGTTTTAGATTGTGTTTGTCCTAATATTTTGTAATGGTTCCAACATACTCTTTCTTACAGATGGTTTTTTTTCTGTTTGCAGACATTTTGTATGAATTATTAAGTTGTCCTCTCATCCTATCCTATAATGAGGGAACAGATGTTCACAAAATAAAATATAACTCTCCAATGATATGGGATACTACCAAAAGTTCAACCAATGAGATCTTTGGGAATGTGATGAATTCTTAGCTGTCATAAATTATTTTATTTTTAGGATTTGCCAGGGTTAATATAATGGTACTTAGTCAGTCATGTCATACATTTTATGAAACAAAGCAAGTTTGTTAGGGGCGAAAACCATTTATAATACCTTAAATTGTCCATTTTTGCAAAAAAACTTTTGTGACCCTGGGTTTAATATTGTTTTTAGACACTTGTTAAGTTATAGCATACTACGATTTTTTAATATCTAAAAAATAAATTTTAAATGGGTTAGATCGCAATTGGGGGTGAAAACTATCCTGTAGACAATTTACAGTGGCTCAAGTTGTCCATATCTGCAAAAACCTGGATGACCTTGAAAAACCACCCCTATGTAAAATTAAATCATTTGGGGTTGTAAATCATGTCAGATAGCTGATATCACTCAGTAAGGTATTTATGTGTCGAAAAACAATTTTAAATGGGTTAGCTTGCAATTGGGGTGAAAAGTACCCTCTAGACAATTTACAGTTGCTCAATTTGTCCATATCTGCAAAAACCTGGATGACCTTGAAAAATCACCCCTATCTAAAATTAAATCATTTATGGGTGTAAATCATGTTAGATAGTTAAAATTGTTCTATAAGGTGTTTATTTGTCCAACAAAAATTGTAAATGGGTTAGATTGCAATTGGGGTGAAAACTACCCTCATGGAGTGGGATGATTGATAAGTAGTCCTAAATTCTTTATTGCATCATTTATTCAATATATTACGTAATATTAAAAACTATTTTTATTTTTCCTCAAATACTACCCCTCTAGGGGTGGAAATTAATTCGAGAGGGCCTAACTCATTTATATAGCATATACTTATATTTTAGTATATTTGGTCATGTAGGTCTCTTATTTTGAGGTCAGGGGTTAAAACAAACCTCTCGTTTTGGCTGGTCACTAAGGACTTTAATCCTATCAACAGCCTATTATAATACTAGTTGTAACAGAATGTTGATAATATTCAATTTATTTGAGATAGGGTTGGTTGGATCTAGAGCCATCTTATTGATATTATTATTTATATTTATTCATATGAATGTAGATGAACAAGAACTCACCAGAAAAATCTTCAATGTTGTTCTATCACATCACACACTTATTCACTATACCACAGCGCACTGTGAAAAGCTCAGACATGAGGTGACATTATATACCTGCTACAACCAAGGTTCATGTAAAACGCGTCATACATACAAGGCTGTGTCGTAACCATGTTACCTTGTCCTGAATCAAGCCAGTACCACGTAACTAACTTTCACAAAGAGACTACCTTATAAGGAATCAATAGTTACTGCTATGATTCTAAGAGTAAAAGGTACGTTTAACTTTTACATGGGGCTGTCTAGAGACTAGTGATGATTTAAATAGGTAAGACTACGTCATATGGCCCAGTAAGCTATTGTACCTAGTATAGTTCACTGATAAAAATGATCAAAGACTATGGGAATGGGATGATTTATAAATTTTTTTAAAGCTTTTTATTATTACACCTCTCCTATATAACACAATACATCGTAAAAAACTAACTTTAATGTTTCGTAATAAACTGTATTAGGTTTGAAAATTAAATCATAAGGACCTAACTCTTGATACTGTGAAAAAATGACTGGATATGCTTGTCATTAAATATTGTAGCTGAATAGGTCAGCAGGAAGTATTAACACATCAGACAACCTCGTTCGTAATGAGTAACCTTTTAAATGCGGAACTCGCAAGCCTTTCAAATACAAAGAGAGTGATTTCTTATTATAATTGAGAGTAAAAATCAATTCTACCTTTAACATAATTTTATGACAATAGGGGTGCCTAGTACAATGCTTTTAAGCATATGGTACTGCATTCTTATACTAGCAATGGACTAGGGTATGGTCTATTTTAAAATTAAAGAAGTGTTAAGTATGACAAATTATCAGGATTCTGCTTTACAGAGCTAATCTTATTTTTATTGTTAGGAGTATGATAGAGGGTGTAGGTGTTGCAAAAAAAATGTTCCAAAAGGCGTGGAATGGGATCAGCACAGTTTGGAGCCTCGCCACTGCATATCATGGCGCTAGATGTCTATGGAGATTATTGGGGAGGGGATGAAACGAGGGAAGTGGTGGGAGCTGCTATGCCGGGGATATCACTACTCACAGTGACTGTACGGTGGAAACATGGACACAGATACTCTGGACGATCTTCGCTACAGAATATTTTCCAACACTGTGGCAAATCCAAATTCAACCATGCAAGATTTCCCCCTGCACAAGATGCTGCCGGGTATCATTCTTTTCGTACCTATCTGCAATTGCAGATGTGGCTTGGCTACGAAAAGTTACTGTCAATTTAATGAAACGAGGGCTGATATCCATAACAATGACCATGGATGCTGCTCAAGAAAGGTTGTTGTACATGTTACAATGCAAGTGCACAACAGGGTGTAGCACTGGGGCTTGCAGCTGCAAAACAGCAGGACTCCATCTGCAAAAATTGTGCAGGAAATGCTTGAGAAAATTCACCTGAGACCAACATCAACGAGGGAGACAGGGACATTGAGTGCGACGACGAGGAGGACATCATCCATGAGATCATTGCTCAGGAGGAATTACTGAGAGATGATGCCGATTTTCCATCGGGAGCAAAGAGATTAAGGCTTTTATGAATAAATTTTAATGGATAATTTATAATAATTTACACATTTTCTACTTAGTTAATACATCCATAAATCATCACATGTATAATTTTTTATAAAATACATTTTATACAACGATAATTGTGTACTTTCTTCTTAAATGAACATCTCATTAAAGATGGGGTTTCTATTGTGTAGGTTACTGAACGTTATTAATACAGAAATGTTCAAAGATGAAAGTTACTAGGAAAAATGCTTCATTTTTCGCAGATTTTCGATATTTTGAAAATTTTTCAAAACTTTGAAGCGCCATATCTTGGTACATATTTGGTTTTAGAAAGTTACTGAACGTTATTCATACAGAAATTTTTAAAGATGAAAGTTACTAGGGAAAATGCTTCTTTTTCGCAGATTTTCGATATTTTGAAAATTTTTCCAAACTTTGAAGCGCCATATCTTGGTGCATATTTGGTTTTAGATAACGTGTAAAAGTACAAATAATAGGAAATTTTATTCTCTTTATCTTTTGTAATGGAATGTTTTAGGCTGAAGCATGCTGTTTAGGAGTTATAAGGAAAAAAAGCAACAAAATTTTGGGTTTTGTCGGCCGCCCTGAAGTTTGCACAGGTTTCTCAAATTGGAAAACTTGGATTCTACACTACAGAATACCCACATATAACATATTAAAAATTATTATCTTCGGATCTTTTTCCAGGCAACCCCAATTTTCAGTACCTGGTGACATAGGCATCCGCAGAAATTTTGGCAAGGGGGGCCCAATGAACAAATTAATATCACTATGCTACTATCATTATTACTATCATTATTGCTATTTATATTATTATTATTATTATTATTATATAATTAACATCTTTAATTTCATGTAGCTGGACCTATGACCAGGGATACAAAGAAAACATCTGATGTATAGGCCTACACTCACATGACTTTTTCCACAACTTAAAATTTCACAGGTATATATTCGTATAAAATATAAAATGCGATACGTTCTTGCCTTATCTTCATTAAAATGAAATGTTTGGCTATAAATGGTTTCAAGTTTAGGGGAAGTAATTATTCCTACATGCTCATACCTAGTCAGCTGTTACAGCTCGTTTTCATCAAAACAACGCCAACATACAAAAGTATGTGGAAACTTAAACTTCACTTCACATTAGTTAGTCTTGCCACATTTCTGAAATGTTCAACCGGGACACCGGAATGCCCCCCAGCGTTGCGGGTATTCAAGGGTGCTCAGCCTTGGTGGGTTTTTACAGTGTTTTAGAGGGCAGTTTATTCTCAATGCTATGAATAAATGGTTGCTGATTAGGAACCTAAACCAGGACATAAGGACATAAATTTAAACATTTTATTTCTAACATGTTAATATTTAAAAGTTACTTAAGTAAGAAGAAACACTTTGAATTAGGAATAAAAATTTTAACAATATTTACATGTACTTTTTATTGGCTAGGACTTTTTTTTAGGCTTTTTTTTTGTCATCTAGAAAATCAAATTTAATTTTTACCGGGACGTGAAGTAAACCGGCCGGGACACCGAGATTTTGTCTGAAACCGGGACGTCTGGCAAACCTAACATTAGTTGCTTAGAGTCATTTAATTTATAGGTTTATGTGTAAACAAAATTTCCAGGGAGGGGCAGCGACCCTACCCTGCCCCCCCTTCCGGACGGCCATGCCTGGTGACTGGACTATTTAATGAGTAAAATAAACACATTGAAAAAAATATTGATTCATTTTATTTTCACTGCAATTTTTAGGGCTTGAACCACAAAACTTTAGAAATACTTTTTGCTTAGTTTTAGAACTACCCTTGTCATGACAAACTCAACAAGAACATTTTTCAATTAATCAATCAACTGTTAGAATAGCCTACTTCACTTATGGCATCTTGCTGGAGCAAACACTGTGAATAAACTGCAAGTGTAAGCTTCCTGAGAATGCCTGTAACTTACTTCTAAAGAAACGAATTTTGGTTTTACTTTACCAGAACATAGGATACAAAATTACAAAATGTAATGCTGTATTTTATGTTACAAAATAATATACTGGCTACAATGAACAAATGCAAAATATAGGCAGGCATTTAAAAATAAATTTTTAGTAGCATAATTAGATTAATTTTAATAATTCTTATTGTTATTTTATTGTACATTACCTGAAAAGCAGTTTTAACTAATTTTTAGTTTTTAACGTCTTATTTAGCCATTATTAGGTTTTATGAGATTGGACTATGTGACTGCCATGACAATGAAATGGATAATTATGTTAAAATGTCATAGTTAGCTAGCAAGAAACAAAACAGTTTAAAACCTAAGAATTCGGGCCCTAGTTATGACTTTGTGAAGTCAACATTTTGCAAAACTGTGTTTTTTCCTTAACAACGAACTCCCTACATTAAGAAATAGCTAGTCAACAGTAAATAGTGATCCTGAACTTCCCAATTTTAATAGAACATTCTTATATAAAGTAATGATTGAAATTTGTGTGGAACTTAATTGAATAAGATAATAGTGCTCTAGTGGATCGAGATTATATGATTTCGTGACACAGACATTATTTATGTCTGATAAGAAATTTAGACATAAGGGGAGGAAAATATACCTGCTATCTAGAGTAACTTGGGTAAACATGGGCCACACATTAAAAGTATGTGACAGTACCATAAAAATCAAAGGGAGTAAAGGACAGGTTATAGAACCCAAGAGGGATGGGAGAATGGCTGATCATTTTGCATATATTGGCTTATTAATGTATGATTTACTGTTCCTACTATTAACAAGGTGTAATTATGCCAATGATGAGGTATGTATTTATTTACTTCATGTTATTATATTTTATTGTGGTCTTTTAACCTGGTATCAACACACACTTCAACTGTTAGCTATTTTGTTTGCATTTTCCACATTAAATTCCACATGATCGGTTGAGTGGTACATTTTGCTTTGCTTATATCTAATTCAATCTTTAGTTAAACGATGTATAGCTGAACAGGTTTGAATATATTGTCAACTGGTCAACAATCAGTGGCAAAGCGTGACCGTTGAAGTAAGGGAAGCTCCAATGTATTTTTATCTTGTATAAATTCTGAAGAAGGAATAGTGACATAGTGCTTTGGCATAAGCCTCCGAAACACGATAAACAATTAAGCCTAAATTAAGGCAAGTAGCCGAAAGATAATTAATTATATGAGTGTATATAAATAATGAGTGACTAAATTAAACATGAATTTTCAACAATTGAATTCAACAACTCTCCTATTTGTTCTTTGTGTTCATGCACAGTTTCCAACAGCCTGCTACTGTAATTCCATCTTGTAGGCGCCAATGTAGGAAATCTTTTCTTTATCTCACTGTCTAGTGCTGCCATTCGCTTTGTAGATTTAGAAAAGAAAATTCCGAACCCTGAGAGTGTGACAAAAAAATATTTTGCACTGCTTTATGAAACTCACTGCTTGCGTCAAAACTAAATTGAGTCTATGCACATAGCAATGCACAAATATGGCTTGGGGACACTTTTCTCTTACTTTGGTCTGGATACCATTGTGCTCACCTGACATTACTGCCGCTCCGTCATATGTCTGCGATACTAATTTTTTAGTTGTTAAATTTTCACTTGACAAGCAAACTTAGATTTACCTTTGGTAATCCGGACGGCCGTTTCGCACTATTTTAGTGCATCATCAGCGGTTTTCGAACTGCTACTGGTGGGTGCCTGTGTTGTACACCTAGGTGGTGTGGGTGTTGCGTTGGTCTTGAGGTGGGAGTGGGAGTGGGAGTATTTGGCGGTGTTTGAATGTCAGGTATCGTGTCAAAAAGTGTGTGTGATTTGAAGTGTAGTTGGTCATTCAGTATAGATGTGGGGTGATTTTTTGTGTGTTTATATATTTCTAGTTGTTCTATTGTGTTTAGTTTGCGACTTTTGTGGAGTGTGTGGAGAATTTCCATGTTCGTGTCTATGTTAGTGTAATTGTGGTTTGTGTCAAGTAGGTGTTCTGCATAATTTGATTTTCTGTTGTGGGGGTGTTTGAGTGCTTTTATGTGTTCTTGGAATCTTGTTCTAAAGGATCTGCCAGTTTGGCCTATATAGAAGTTGGGACAATTATTGCATTTCAGTTTGTATACTCCAGTTTTGTTGTAGGTGTCCATTTGTGTGCTTTTCCTTGTTAGGTGTTTCTTTAGCGTGTTGTTCGTTTTGTAGGCTATGTTGTACTTGAGTTTTTTGAAAGTTGATGCTGTTTTGTGAGTTTTCTTACCGTAGTATGTTAGTGTGATGAACTTCGTTTTTGGTTCTTGGGTTTGTGTGTGTTCTTTTAGCTTGTGTTTAGTGTTTCTTAGTATTCTATCTACTGTGCTGGGGTTGTAACCATTTTCTTGGGCTATGTATTTGATGGTGTTTAGTTCATTTTTGAAATCTTCCATCTCCATTGGTATATTGAGTAGGCGGTGAACCATGAAGTGGTAAGCTGCGTGTTTGTGTTGGGCAGGGTGGTTGGATGAGTTATGTTGTTACCGCCTACTCAATATACCAATGGAGATGGAAGATTTCAAAAATGAACTAAACACCATCAAATACATAGCCCAAGAAAATGGTTACAACCCCAGCACAGTAGATAGAATACTAAGAAACACTAAACACAAGCTAAAAGAACACACACAAACCCAAGAACCAAAAACGAAGTTCATCACACTAACATACTACGGTAAGAAAACTCACAAAACAGCATCAACTTTCAAAAAACTCAAGTACAACATAGCCTACAAAACGAACAACACGCTAAAGAAACACCTAACAAGGAAAAGCACACAAATGGACACCTACAACAAAACTGGAGTATACAAACTGAAATGCAATAATTGTCCCAACTTCTATATAGGCCAAACTGGCAGATCCTTTAGAACAAGATTCCAAGAACACATAAAAGCACTCAAACACCCCCACAACAGAAAATCAAATTATGCAGAACACCTACTTGACACAAACCACAATTACACTAACATAGACACGAACATGGAAATTCTCCACACACTCCACAAAAGTCGCAAACTAAACACAATAGAACAACTAGAAATATATAAACACACAAAAAATCACCCCACATCTATACTGAATGACCAACTACACTTCAAATCACACACACTTTTTGACACGATACCTGACATTCAAACACCGCCAAATACTCCCACTCCCACTCCCACCTCAAGACCAACGCAACACCCACACCACCTAGGTGTACAACACAGGCACCCACCAGTAGCAGTTCGAAAACCGCTGATGATGCACTAAAATAGTGCGAAACGGCCGTCCGGATTACCAAAGGTAAATCTAAGTTTGCTTGTCAAGTGAAAATTTAACAACTAACTTTTGTTAAAGCAATCAAGAATGGACACTCAAACAAACACTAATTTTGTATCGCAGTCATACTTCTTTTTAACATGAAACACATGATTTACTAGGGAATTTGCAGTTCTATCATCACTGACATCTCTGAAACCCAGAAATCTTTCCTCAATACTTCCGGCTTTTGTTACATACCGCAGTATAACGGATAATTGTGCTTTTGTTGCAATATCTGTAGCTTCGTCCATAATAATTCCAACAAAATTAGCATCAGATATTTCCTTCTTTATTTCTTCTGTCATTAAATGTGCAACAGACAGAATAATGTCATTCTGTATGTCACTGGACAGCCCAGAAAAAACAGTTGAATTTTACAGATGATGAAACAGCTCTACATCAAAATCTCCAAATTCCTTTAACAGTTCAACGTAGTTTCCTCTGTTCAAAGAACTTTCGGACTCGTCATGACCTTGAAAAGCAAGCTCTTGCTTTCCCAAAAAAACACACTACCTTTATCATTTGAGAAAGTATTCTTCTGTTCCTTTTTACATCCTCATTATGTTTGTCTATTGACAGCCGGAATTGTTGACTTAAACACGATTCAATACGTGTTTTCCCGAACTGTGTATACTGTTTTAGGCACATTATATGGTTTTGTGTGACCTGATGACTTTTTACAGAGTTGTGAAAATTATTTAAGTCATCAAAACCACTATGATTCCAAGCACTTCTTTCCTGCAAAAATAACAAGCATGGCCAACAGAATAATTTTCACAGTCTATGACATCCACATAACCATGGAACAGTGTCACACATGTTTTCGTTGAAATGATGCATAAACACCTTAACCCCTTTACTCTGCATACCGATGTCATTATTAAGCAGTTTCTTCGGTTTGCCACTCTTAATAATAGACAGTTTCTCCTCATAAGGGAATGAGCTGAACCTACTTTTCAAAAGCCTTTCAATTTCACAGTCACACGTAGGGCCTTCTTGCACTAGATTGCCGGTAGTGTGACTGCAAGCATCAGGACTAGCCATGGTCTCAGGACGTTCCAAAATCTCACGGAGCTGGCATTCGCCCCTACACTTTGTAACCCTAGAAGCAGACAAGTTAGTTATGAACTACATTCATCTTCGCTGATGATTAAAACTAACAAGATAAGCCCATTTCTATATTCTAAATACTAGATCATACAACATATGATAATCCTTTACTTAAAAATATACTTACAGTTCCTTTTTTGATGGTAAACTAAACAAAAACGATCTCTTTTCTCTATAAACACAATTTTCTGCGAATGACAAAATATGGCAGAGCTTACCGAGAAATACCGAGTGTTTCCGATCAGCCAGCTAATGTTGGCCTGCCCACCTGCTTTTACCCCACCACTCTGCTCAGTAAATAATGCGGACAGTCACTCATCTCCGTGCAGCGTTACCGTTGACATCCAGTTTCAGTCTTGATTTTAAAACTTCGAATGGTTCTGTATGGACATATAGATTAATTTAAATCCAGGACGATTTAAATAATAATATTTCTCTTGGAAATTTAGGGGAAGTGGCGCTTCCAGTGCTTCCTCGGACGCTTCGCCACTGTCAAGAATATGCAATCTGCTTAAAGAAAGAGCAATGCACAGTATTGTGGTAGATGATTTGCACTTTCTCAATTGGCTTGTACAAGTGTTACGATTCCTATTCTAAAATGTACAGAAATAATATCCAGCAAATCCTTGTTCTAGGTTTCCCTTATTAATGTTTCATTTTTACACTGTACATCTAGCCTATATATGTCAGACCTTCTTTAAAGTTGAATTTGTTCCATTTTTACTTTGCCAGTGCTCCAAGAGTTGGTTACTTACTCAATGGTAATATACAATTCCTCAGCAAGCTACACTAATATTATCTATTTTATGGAACCCGAAGGTTCATTGCCACGCTTACCTGAGCTCGCTAATCTGTGCTAACTCCATCTAACCATCCCTCGCAAATATTACTTACCTCAAATCTATCCTAATACTGTCCTCCCTCCTATGTTTATGTCTTCCAAGTGATCTTTTCCCTTCTGGTCTCCCATTCAATACTTTTGATATATATGTCTTTCCTCCCCATGCATGCTACATGTCCACCATGATATAATTACCCTTACTATATCCGGTAAAGAGTACTGGTTATGAAGCTCATAGTTATGCAGTTTTCTCCAGTCCACATTTTCATCTCTTTTAGGACCAAATATTTTCCTAAGCATCCTGTTTTCGAACACTCTCAGATTATGTTCTTCCCGAACTCCAGGAGTTGGTTTGTTGCATTAATTCTGTACATACTATTGGCCTAATGGGAATGCAATAAGTAGGAAATAATGTGCTATAGCTTACCTACATTTGTCATTTCATCTAGAATGCATTTATTTTATTTAAAAAACTTCCCCCATAAGGAGGCTGCCATGATAAGTAGGCCTATTTGAAAAATATTACATGAATATTTTGTACAGTACATTGTGCGTTTGGTGAATTCATTATAGTACATTTTTATTAGACCCTAACATTTTCCATTGCTATTCTTTAAATGAAAAGTTGTCCTGCTAAATATAATTTCTGTTAAAGTTGTAATTCTGAAAAACTCCCAACATTAAGTGAGAACTTACTGTATTTTGTATTATACTTTCAGGTTCAATTTATGCCTCCAATTCTTAAACAATGAAGAGAAGTTAGATTGCAAGAAGCTAATGGAAGAGCTGGATAATCATTTCTACAACTTTCAAATGGAAATTGCTGAAAAAGGAATTACAGAAGAAATTATTAATGACTTAAAGAAGAAATACACTATATGAAATATAAAATATACCACTACTACCGGTACATTTAACCTATATTGTAATTACTGCTATTCACCTACACTGTGATACAGTATTATGCAATATTAGTGAAGAAAGAACATTTCAAGTCATTCTAAAGTCAATCAAAGACAATAAATTAATGCATGTCTGGTAACCTATAATAAATGACATAGCTTTCATTTCATAATATCCATTAGCTTCTTCACGTTTACAAGAATAACAATTTGGCTGCTCAATGTGAGATACTGAAACTTCTGCAATTAATATATAGGCCTACATGGAGAACTGGCTGTTACGTTAACCAGCATGGACTAAATTACATCATTAACTTTCATGGAAAAAGTAATACCATTCATGGCATAAAATGCAATGATTGTCGAGAATTGTAAAGTCGTTAGAAAGTGCAGTGTGATGTTATGTGGTGAGATAGCTAGCAACAACTTATTGTGTCACGATCTGCCCAATATTCCACAATAAGTCCCAATTAGTATATCAGGAGGATATCTGCGATAAAGCAAAAAATTCCGGGGTGCGTGGGCAAAGAGAGTTAAGGCCACTTTCTTGTTACTGAGAATTAGAGTGACTTAACACACTATACCAGCCCACCATAGCTTTAGAGATGGATAAACCCATGAGGCACACATCCATGACTACTAGCCCAGTCAAATTAGACAAAAAAAAGTTGGTTTTGCTGCATTAAATCATGTAGTTCCAAATGTTTCACGAATGTGTAGTGGGAGGTCCCCTGAACAAGACCTAATATTTTCCCGCCAATTTCATGTGCCGCGGGGGGTGGGGGGAGGCTCAAAGGTCCCTTTTTCAGTTTTCGGCGTAAATCTCGAAAACGGTGTATCGTACAGAAAATATCATTCTTTCCAAAACTAAAGCTTATCAAATTCCCTACAAAACGATACATTCATATTTATCTCTATATGTTACCGACTCCGAGAATGAGCCGGTGAAAGTGAGATATTTGCGCCTCACGTTTTTCGTCCAACTTGCCCTTCCAATTCTTTTGTTTTCCATTTTACAGGAAAGGTGTGAGAAAAGAAGTTGTAGAAACTTAAATTTTCTTCAAGAATATATATACATTTGCTAATTTATCTTCACGTAGTCAAAAGTTACAACATTTTTTAATTTTGGGGTCGATTTCGAGATTCTGCTAGTAAACTGCTTGTCATTTTATTTCCATTTTCAAGGGCTTTAATTCTCTGTATCATGTTATTTATTATCTATGTAAACGTAATGGTATTTATTACCCATATAACTAATCATGTGTAGTATCTATATACAGGGCCGTCGCGTGGGCGGGGCGATCGCCCCGGGCGCCGCGACCAGGGGGGCGCCGTGGCAACGGCAAAAATAAAACAAAATTTGAACAAATAAGTAGGATGTACATAACATATTTTTTAAAGTTAGGTATAACTGAATTTTGAATATTACGTTGTATGTTTTTATTGAACAAATAAATATTTGACACAAATAACTTTAGGCCTATATTTGCTAAGTTATCCCAACATAAATATTTCCTTATAAAGACATATTTACGATCAACTACGTCACAGGAGAGACTGAATTCTCTGGCCATCTTGTCCATTGAAAACGATGAACCACAAAAAATAGACTTGAAGGAAATTCTAACGACATTTGCTCGTGCAAAAACCAGGCGAATGCCACTTAATGTTTAGTACCTTATCTTAATTTGATAAACGCGGTTCCCTTTTCAATATTCTATTCAATGCAGTGGCGGTTTCTCCTATGTGCTGCAGTGCTGCAGCACACAGCTTGTTTTCTGCTCGTCGTATAATATTTTCAAACGCAATATTATATTTTCTTTTGCGTAGATTTTGAACTTGGCGCGTCCACGCGAGAATTTCTTAGCTGGTAGCTTGGGAGTCAAGAGTCGGTAATGTGAATATTATCTTTTCCGCCACGTGAATGCATTTCCTGAACAGCGCAGCGTTCGTAAGGTGTGACGTCATGCTCGACCTTGACTGCATGGCGTATATGGGAGTTTTAACCTGCACAATGCGCTGCGGTAGCGGCAGCCCAGAGTGGGATTCTCACCGTCTCACCGGCGGGCGCGTTGTGAGAAGATCTTCCACCATCTGACGGTAGGGGTCCGTGATGTAGCGAGTAAGCAATGCTTTTCATCTTCACCGCCAAATTGGAATGTGTTAAATTCAGAAAAACCCGGATTCCACAACCCCGATTAAGTATTCTGTCGCACTGGGAACACTAAGCGACTTCCTCTACCTCGATCATTAAAAATACTATTTTCTCGTCTCTTATTCCATTTCGGGGAACTCTCACGCGATTTTCCCTGCCCTAATTATTATTATTATTATTTATTAATATTATTATTATCATTATTATTATTATTATTATTATTGTTATTATTAATTTGTATTTTTATTTTTGCTATTTTCTCTCGTCACACAACGTTCGACGAGACGAGAGAAATTAGCAAAAAAATAATTAGGGTAGAGAAAATCACGTGAGAGTTCCCAGAGATGGGTTAAGAGACGAGCAGTTTAGATAGGCCTACTAATAATTTTTAAAAATATTTTAAGTTTGCTGTATGAAATAGTATTTGCAGCACACTTTCGTTTTGAGCCACGAGCCGCTACTGATTCAATGTATGTATCGAGGTTTCCCACACTATTAATTTGTAGTAAAAAAAGCGCCTATCGTATTTTTTATGATTGTTAAGATTTTCTAACATTACTAAACTTGTATTAATTTGATTTTCAATACAATCTTATTAAAAAAGATTAAATAACTTTATTTCTGGTATTTTTTAAGGTAATCCGATTAGGTGTCTCTTTTGGGCAGAAAAATACAGACAGCGACGCAACCCGACGCGCAACTAGGCTAACGAGCGACTGGATGCGATGCGGCTTGGAACTTGTCCAGTCCACGTCGCCCCAACTCGCGTCGCTCATTGCGTGTTTAATCCCAAATGTTTATATGTATTTGATAGTGTCGCGTCACGTCACTCGCCGTTTGTTTGTGTTTGAATCCCTACAGATGGGTGGAATGTCGGGTGGGTGCACGTGGGATTGAGTTTGGGGGGGCGCCTGACGAAATCTTGCCCCAGGCACCAACAAACCACGCGAAAGCCCTGTATATATATAGTATATTAAATAGCTAATAATGTAAAAGTAAAAAAGAGGCTTACACAACCCAATATCCGCTCACCCTTCCTTCCCATCATACATTTAAAGCTGTTCATACTCAAACTCATATTCATCACCGTACAACTCTTCCAACTATTGAACAGAAGCACTGTTAGTGCAAGCGCTGTGGCAATTCCCACAGACAGGTTAGCAGTGGATGCCGGCTTTCCGGCATGCACATCTCATACCGCAGCCTGTGGTACAACAACAAAATATGGAGTTGAGCACGCTGTCAGGTGCAATAGAGGCCTTGGTCTTAACAGGAGTCAGATATCCCCCATCTTCTCTTGTCCAACCCCAACGTTCAGGTTCGAGAGATTAATCTCCAAACCACTGTTGGACCTGTAGAAACACTCTGTAAGAGTGATGTAGAGCAGCATCTTTCTTAGGTGGCAATGAAGACAAGTTAGCTTTCATCTTGGCTGACGATTTGAGGAAGCACATGTACTTGTGGATAAAACAGAATAGAATAGAATATTTATTTATCAAACAGCATGCTTCAACGAAGTTAGTACATGCAATACAAAATGAAATGTACCGGTACCTGTGATGATTGAGGTCATGCTCGTGGGGTGGGGCCTGATACATTAGGAGGAACATTTGTTCCCCAGCTTCTGCAATGTCTCCTGGCGTGGATTTGGAGTTGTAAAACACTTCAGCGATATTTTTGGTTTCGTGAGGAAACAGCTGGAAACATTTAACTATGGCTGCTTTACTTTTTCCATAAATTGCAGAAGTGGTATCGCATCCAGTGAAGCAATGGATAAAGAGAATGTACTGGCTGAATAGCAAGACCTGAAGTTGTTGGGAGGAGTACAACCTGTCTTCTGTGTTGCCTCACTTTCATGGCTTGTGGTGTGAGTGCCACGAGCAAGACGAGCAGGTCTATGTCTTCGTCAACTACCCCCACATTTGAATTAGAGATATCTTCTAATCCACACCTGACAATGCTGCAGTCAGCGTCTCCTTTCCCTATGCTGAACTGTATATCTTTTGCACCCAAGGCCTGCGCTAGCATACTAATCAGCTTGGTTTTGTTCCTTTCCTTGGAAAGGAAGTTTTCCTGCTGAACAGTAGCCACCATGTTCTTCTCAAAGTCTACATCCACTGATGTTTTGCTTGATGCCCTCCGATGTTGTTCGGCTCTTTTCGTGAAATTCGTGTCTTTGTAATCGTCAAAAACCACAGCAGAGTTGTAGCCGTAATGGTTGATTATGTAAGACACATATTGATCGCAGATGGAGGCGAACTTTCTATGAAGGTGGAAGCCGCATCGATTTTTAAGCTGACTTTTTCATTTTCCTCATGATCCCTTCATTGAAAATGATCATGGGGTATGGGGCTAACTCACACTTCAACAGCTCCTCTACATCCTCTTTAGTTTTCTTGGTAATTATGGTCCTCTGGAAAATCATTAAAAGCTCGACCACCACCACTTTGTTGTTAAGTTTGACAGTGTTGCTCATAGCAGCCAATGGGACTATTGCGTTCTTCTCACACTGCTTCATTCCTTCAAAGTTCATTCCAACAAAAGTTTCCATTGTACGGGTTCCGATGTCCACTGCTTGATAACAGTTGATGTTGTTGGTTCCTATTACTCTGGTTGAAAGGGACATCAAAGAATCGCGTACAGAAAAAGGCGGATGATCATCCAACCACTGAACAAGCTTAGTTAAAACCGTCATACACTAACTACGTAAACTACGACGATTAGCTAAACAATAAGTAACGTACATAATAGTTCCCATTTCATACATATATAGGCCTACATACATTCATATACACTGGGTCTCAGTCAGATTGGATCCCCCGCGCCGCGCGTTGGGTTCCCCCCAGATGACGCTCCTGGCAAAGGAACTGCCCGGCAAAGGAACTGCGGCAAAGGAACTGCCCGGCAGTTGACTGACTCGTCCGTGCGTGACAATGAAAATAAATGAAATAAGCTTGAAAATAACGAAAATAGGCACCTACCTCATTACAGGAAATGCTGGAAGTGTCCTCCTCCTACATCCACACATTTTTGGCATCGTGATAGGAAATTCCGATTATACGCATTAATTGTTCTTCCGTTATTGAGTATATCTCTATCCTAATGTTTTCTTTCAGTTGTGACAAACTACAGAATAACACTTTCACGTCTGTACAACACGAGAACAATGCTCAACTGCAGGCCATGCAGGAATTGTTTACTTATCTGCGGGGACACAGCTGGCTGCTACGCGGGAAGTGTTGAGTCATCACAAGAGAAGCACGGCGCGCGGCAAGCTAGGGCAATCTGTCTGAGACTCACTGTATATATATATATATATATATATATATATATATATATATAAGTTATATGGGTAATTTCATAAATACATTCATGTAAAATGGAAAACAAAAGAATTGGAAGGGCAAGTTTGACGAAAAACGTGAGGCGCCACAATTTTTTATGCAATTTTTCCACTTTCACCGGCTCATTCTCGGAGTCGGTAACACACAGAGTTGAATATGAATATATCGGTTTGTAGGAAATTTGATAAGCTTTGATTTTGAAAAGAATAATATTTTCTGTACGATGTACCGTTTTCGAGATTTGCGCCGAAAACTGAAAAAGGGATCTTTGAGCCCCCCCCCCCCGCGGCACCTGAAATTGGCGGGAAAATATTAGGCGTTGTTCAGGGGACCTCCCACTACACATTCGTGAAACATTTGGAACTACATGATTTAATGCAGCAAAAAATCCTAATTTGACTGGACTATACCGTATAATTTTGAATAGGACTTAACACAAATGTAGAGAACATTTTTATCTATAAGTCTATTAGGCCAGTCAGTAGAGCATCGAAACAGGGGTGTATGTTGCAAAAGGTGGGGCAGATGATTTTATTTTTTTAACTTGTATATATGGATACAAACATGTAAAAAAACAAAAATGCTAACATGGGCGACCTCGGGAAAATGTTTCGCGGAAAAAAACCTCGAAATTTTAGGACTTTCTTTGCATTTACGCCTATAACTCCTAAACAGTGCATCCTAGCGAAAAAGTTACGATATAACCAGTGCTTTTGTAGGATTAGGGGGTATATGTTTCTAAGAGCGGACTGTAAGAGTCCCTAAAACCTACACGAGAATGAAACTTTAGTTGTGCTTAACACCTTTCGTGCAAACCACAACTAATGAGATCTCTGGCGGAGGACCACCTCCACTGTAATGGAGGAATTGAATTGAATAAGTTATATAACATGCATCACTCAATGAAAACAATGATATAAGAGATAATATTTAATTATAAACTAAAACACACGAATGAATACACTTTCACTTTCTTGAAAAGCGTTGGAATGAAGAAAGTATGCTTCTCAGCTGAAAGTCTTCTTGAAGATTGCATTTACAGATTAATATAATGGTTGACAATCTTCTAGTGTAGAGTGTTGGTGTTTGATGTCATATGTGAATCCATCTTAACGCATGAGATTAAAGTTATGATTCGAGGATGTGAACATTGTCACCATCTACCATATAAACGATTGAATGAAAGTTTGTAGATAATGGAGATGAAAGTTTAGTCTTGATGTCACATATAATCACATTTGTGAATAAATATACATCTTTCCGTGAAGCGTGACACTTGTAGAAATAGTTTCCACGACTAGAAACTGAATGTCAAGTCTGATGGATAGGCTATTTAATGATAGCCAAATCGCAACAATGGGATCAATGTTTAAAGCGTAGATGTATGGAAATTGGAATCACTTCTAGTAACACTAATTATTACTTACATGAAGCGAAGTATATGTCCTTATTTAGATTGATATTAGCAGAATCTATATCTGCTATAAGAATGAGAATATGTGTCGTGATGTCCCAGCTATTTAGCAATTAGCAAAACAACACAGAAACGCCATTTTGCCAGGCATAAATTGAATGAATGATTAAGTACATTTCTTGATGCACTAGTATTGCTTACTTGACGAAGCATATGATAAAGAAGTGTAGAACTTGTAGGATATATTATCCACACAAATAGTAGAATGAATGTTGATGTTCAGACTATATCACGATAATCCGAAGCATCAAAGAACATGAAATCTTTCATGTCTGAGTAATGAATTGTTGCGAATGAAAAAGAAGGAAGTCAAGTCATTGAGCTATATGAAATGCATATAAACTGCTCAAGAAATGTATCCTGAAGACTGGATACAAAAATAATAATCAAATATGAATAATAACAGGCAATGAATAGGGATAATAGCTTGCAAGATAGAAAATGTATATTATTTAAATAATAATTTGAGTCATGTTGACTTCAGAAACAGGAAGTAACAGAGAAAGATATTCATAGCCAACATGATAGGCTTAAATATGAATAAATATTCTTTAAACTTCAAATATTAATAAATAGAACATAATGAGTAATATTTACTAATTGTAAATAATAAATCTAATGTTGTAAGTAAATGAATAAAGAATGTAATGCAATAACCTAAAAATCTAAACTTATAATAATAAAACTTGTTGCGGTTGCAACCTATTTTCTTCTGAACTGAACAGTTTTATTATTATTGACAATTAAATCGTATATTTTGAGTACACGCGCGTTTTGTTTCTCTATTGTCATTCTGTATATACCAGGCAAAACTAATCTAGTTATATTACTTACTCTTAATACGCTAGTGGTGCCATCTTTTTCTGTATGTACTATTTTGCGACTAATTTTGCCTGGCTGCTAGAGTTTACGTGAGCGCTTAACGCTACTTGGCTGGTTCTATTCTTCTTCTATCCTTCGTCGGCGACTGTACTAGTTTCTTCTGTGTGTATGGATCCTCGTGTCCGGGCATTGTCTTCATGATGTTGGTCGTCAGGTGAGCGAAGTATATTTTTCTATTTCATTATTCATGTTGTATTTAAATTATTTCTATTTTTGTATATTTCCAAGTATATTCACTTTAAAGCATTTGTATTTGGTATAGTAAATTCACTTTAAAGTTTGTCTATTTCGTAAAGTTAATATTTTTGCTCGCTCACCTGACATTTCAATACTTTTCTATTTCAGCTTTACAATTCTAAATTAATTTTTTTTTATCATGAAGACAATGGGTGTGTCTGTGACGTATGTATGATGATGAATGAATGTTTCGCCGACTTCTTTCTTCTTTCTTAATTCTTTTCTTCTTGTATTTTCGTTTTTCTATTCTTTTCTTCCGTTCTGGTCATGACCGATATGTGTATAAAGTAAAATCCAGCCAAAGTCATTAATAGTCATAATTACATAACTTTTCTCATTACCGTAAATTTTGTATTCTGGCCTATTCTGAATTTTGCTTGCTGTTATTCTGGCCATATTGTATAATCTAATAAATTCAAATGATACATTTCTAAATATAAATATTAATTTGATAACTCATTGAATTTTGAATACTTTGTCTATCGTAATTTCAAATACTGCAGTAATGTAAAATATGGGTCATTAATGTTGTTCTCTGTATAAAAACTTCTTTCTGTCATTGCTTTATTCTGTAATAAACTTATACATATTGAAATTTAATTTTTTTCTTACGTAAATATAATATTGTTGGGCTAACTATTCCAGTACCTTCCACTATTTATCCTTATAGTCTGTGTGTGGTCTGCCATCCCTATTCATCCTTGGATATATATATATTTAATTATCTTATATAGTCATTTTTTTCAAGGGGGATTGGCTTGGTAGGGTTTTCGCTGCGCTGAGTTCTTCAAACCTAACTAACTATTCAACTTATTACCAGCGCCAGCATTATTCCCCCTACCACCACTAGATTACTACACAGCAGTGGTAGCAATCGCTCGTATCTACAGTCCTCTGTTTTTCAATTTTTTCTCTCGGTATTTCTCCTGGGTATGGGTGTTTTTCTAAAGATTTTCCTTCTTCTTCTTAGCTTCTTCTCTTCCCGTTTTGGTGATTATGGGGTCTCCATTGCGCAGGGATTATGGGGTCTTTTGTGCGCGGGTTGTTCTTTTCTGTCTTCTTGTCTATTTGCTTAGATTTTCACCCATTTTCAGTGTGCTTGTCTGTCTGCTTGCTTTTTCCCTGCTCCCGCAGTTTCGTGGGGGGAGGTTTTCCACTGTTCTAGTACTTATGCTAATATCATTTATATTTCTTTTTCATGTGTGATGCACTTCGAGAGATTTCTTGTGATCTGGCTTCGCTGGCTTGGCAGTCATCCATCGAGTTCCAGCAGTTCTGTCACATGGATTCTGTGGCTTTTCTATCTGCCACTTTGGATGCTGTTCTGGTGGAATCCGTTCTGCAGCATATTTCATCTTTGCTGTGATTCCGAGCTTCTGTGGGATCAGCTGTCTTCCGGTCCTGCTCATCATCTCGAAGTTGTTCTGGTTCTTCATCTACATTCTTCAAAGTATAAGGTACAAGCCGATTAATTACACATCTTCATGTAGTTCAAATATTTCTATATTATTCATGCTTTTGGATTTTTGCATAAAGTGGTTAAAGTAAAATTTTTCTTCTTAATTCGGATGTTCACCTTCAGTGAATTATCTGACTTTTCATTGTTAATATTTTTCTTCTAATATGATGTAATCTGTCTTAGTGGTATTAATGGGGGCGCTGTTGTGCTCGCCTCGTTATCTCGAGTTGTGGTTTTTCTTGCGCCAGTATTTGGAATTTTATTCTGGAGTATCGTCACTCTTAAGCTGGTAGCGGGGATTTCCCATTTCGAGTGACTGAGGTGTGCTCTTCAGTTCTGTCATTTGCCAATTTGCTGATTTGTGGTTCGTGTCCAGTATACATATATTTCTATATATACAGTGTTGTTTACTCTTCAGCCAGTTCAATGTTGTATACCATTTGCGGTGCTATTTCAATTAACGTTATATATTATCCAGTTGTTGCGTTATCTGTTGGTCCGTCTATACAGTATTTCTAGGCCTTTTGATTCTGTTATTACCAGTTTATTCGCGAGCTATAGTGATTCAGACTGTTTTGTGTCAGTTTTTTCCGCATTTATTTATGGGTGGTAAATTTTTCTTGGTCACTTATTGTAGTCTATTGCTACGTTGGATCTTTATATTTAGATCTGCAATAGTATTTATAATAGTGCCGTGTTATGAAAAATTTTTGTGCGTAAAATTGAAGTATGGTGTATTGTATTGTGATTGTCTGGTTCTTGCTGCTACGTTGCATCTTGTTTAGATGTGCAGTAGTTCCGAGACATTTCAATTTGATGAGTTGTATTTAGGGTTTGATATTTGTTATTGTATGCGGATTGTATTATGTCATATTTGATGGGGTTTATATATCATTCGTTTAGTCCTATAGCTCGTTCGTTTCTTTCTGTAGTTGGATTCATGTTCTAGCCCTTGTATTTGTAAAGTTATTGCCCACTTTAAAATAATTTGGTAACTTTTTGAATTTTATTAAATAAATTTTGCTAGCTGATTAATGAGTCTATTTATGGTTCTTCAATATTTCAGAGTTGGTTTATTTTATTTAAACTTCTGTTAGTCTATTCTTAAATTTCTGGAAGTTGTTTGCTGATACGATGTAGTTTGGGTGTGGCCTGGTCTTGTGGTGGTGTACACATGATGGGCTATTGTGTCCTATTTTTGTCATGTTGTTACGCTACTGCGAGGTTGTGTTGCATTTCTGCTGCATTGTATGGCATTCCTTTTTCAGTCGATACATATTAATTCTATTATTCTAAATTTTTTCATCAGTAATTTCTATTTAAATTTGGTAATTTGTCTTGCAAAATTTTCTCTTCTTAATTGTTTGAACGTGTTGTGATTGGGATTCGACGCAGTCTAGCTGACTTATTGGGCTGGTGTTGAGCAAATGCTCTGGCAATCACGGTGTCCCATTTACAGCGTCGTGTCGTATTCCGATCGCAACTCGTGTTTGCAATTCTTGGTATATACGTCGTCAGGCCGTAGGTACGTGTACCGAGTGGGCGACTGTTATACCACCATATTGTACTATAGTTCTTTATTACATAATTATCATATTACATAATTACAATTTTCCTGCAGCATTATAATTAAATATGGATTTATATAAAAAAAAATTATATCATTTGAATATTTGGATTTATTAATCAGTTTTCTTAATAAAATTTGGATATTTTGTGAATATTTGTAAAATTTGAAATTATTCATTGTTCAAAATAGTTTCTATTGTGGCAAGATTTCTAAAGTTTCATACTTAGTCTATATTATAAAGTGGTGCTTTTTCTAATATTCCCTTGGGCTATTTCAAAATGAAAATCTATATTGAAAAGGTTTAAAATGAAAGTTTCTATTCAAAAAAGTCATATTTAAACTTTCTATTGCAAAGGTCATATTTATATTCGCACACTAGCGTATCATTAATTCGAGTTATAAAGTTTAACACATGTCAATTATTAAAAGCCTGTTTGTGGTACAATTTTCATTTCTAAGATTCACATCAAGTTATAATGTATGAGTTCAAATGAGTATTTGACAATTATTAATATTTCATATTTTGTATTTTTCTAACCTGGTATATTAAGCAAACAATTTTCATTTCTAAGATTCACATCAAGTTATAATGTATGAGTTCAAATGAGTATTTGACAATTATTAATATTTCATATTTTGTATTTTTCTAACCTGGTATATTAAGCAAATTGATATGAATCTAATTTTCATAAATTTTTCAATCTTATTGTGTGCGTGTGTACTCTTTTGGATCAAGATACTGTTCGAATCATTTGAACTTTCAGTACCCTCCATCGTGGGATTCTGTGTATTACAAGAGGAAAGAAGACTTCTACTGATGTGCTCCAGCCTTGCATTGGGGATTGAGCTCATCCCTGCTTGATTTTGACCTTAACGGGTCCGGCACAGCGTCTGGTACAGCATCAGTTATCTATTAGTCGTCAAGCAATCAACGGAATCAGTCTACAATCAGCCTTCTGTCAAGATGTATTTCTACTATCAAGAATTTACAATAATCTACATTCTGCTAATTTGGACTCTGCCACTGTCTCAACATGTCAGTGAGTGATACCTGGCGAATAGACACTGGGTTTTCTGCATTTCACCGGCAGACAAGTATTGTATATTCATAATTTTGGAACTGGGATTACACACATTGTTCTCTAAGATCAGTACATATTTTGATACATCTAAGTACTTCAGAATTTTCGAATATTATTATGGTACTTCTGCTTCAGTGGACTATTTTGGATTCAGGCCACGGGAGGTCTTTCAGGGGGTGAGCTGTTGCGGTTGCAACCTATTTTCTTCTGAACTGAACAGTTTTATTATTATTGACAATTAAATCGTATATTTTGAGTACACGCGCGTTTTGTTTCTCTATTGTCATTCTGTATATACCAGGCAAAACTAATCTAGTTATATTACTTACTCTTAATACGCTAGTGGTGCCATCTTTTTCTGTATGTACTATTTTGCGACTAATTTTGCCTGGCTGCTAGAGTTTACGTGAGCGCTTAACGCTACTTGGCTGGTTCTATTCTTCTTCTATCCTTCGTCGGCGACTGTACTAGTTTCTTCTGTGTGTATGGATCCTCGTGTCCGGGCATTGTCTTCATGATGTTGGTCGTCAGGTGAGCGAAGTATATTTTTCTATTTCATTATTCATGTTGTATTTAAATTATTTCTATTTTTGTATATTTCCAAGTATATTCACTTTAAAGCATTTGTATTTGGTATAGTAAATTCACTTTAAAGTTTGTCTATTTCGTAAAGTTAATATTTTTGCTCGCTCACCTGACATTTCAATACTTTTCTATTTCGGCTTTACAATTCTAAATTAATTTTTTTTTATCATGAAGACAATGGGTGTGTCTGTGACGTATGTATGATGATGAATGAATGTTTCGCCGACTTCTTTCTTCTTTCTTAATTCTTTTCTTCTTGTATTTTCGTTTTTCTATTCTTTTCTTCCGTTCTGGTCATGACCGATATGTGTATAAAGTAAAATCCAGCCAAAGTCATTAATAGTCATAATTACATAACTTTTCTCATTACCGTAAATTTTGTATTCTGGCCTATTCTGAATTTTGCTTGCTGTTATTCTGGCCATATTGTATAATCTAATAAATTCAAATGATACATTTCTAAATATAAATATTAATTTGATAACTCATTGAAATTTGAATACTTTGTCTATCGTAATTTCAAATACTGCAGTAATGTAAAATATGGGTCATTAATGTTGTTCTCTGTATAAAAACTTCTTTCTGTCATTGCTTTATTCTGTAATAAACTTATACATATTGAAATTTAATTTTTTTCTTACGTAAATATAATATTGTTGGGCTAACTATTCCAGTACCTTCCACTATTTATCCTTATAGTCTGTGTGTGGTCTGCCATCCCTATTCATCCTTGGATATATATATATATTTAATTATCTTATATAGTCATTTTTTCCAAGGGGGATTGGCTTGGTAGGGTTTTCGCTGCGCTGAGTTCTTCAAACCTAACTAACTATTCAACTTATTACCAGCGCCAGCATTATTCCCCCTACCACCACTAGATTACTACACAGCAGTGCGCAAAATAGTACATACAGAAAAAGATGGCACCACTAGCGTATTAAGAGTAAGTAATATAACTAGATTAGTTTTGCCTGGTATATACAGAATGACAATAGAGAAACAAAACGCGCGTGTACTCAAAATATACGATTTAATTGTCAATAATAATAAAACTGTTCAGTTCAGAAGAAAATAGGTTGCAACCACAACAAACTAGAGAAAAATGATGAATAGCATATACTGCTGTCAAGTTGGCAGCAAAATAGTAGATAGTTTAAAGCTATGATTGAACATAAGTTGCCCGCAAAATTATTTTCTTGAAAATAATTTTAAAATATATTAGATTATGTGAAAAGAGTAGTTTTAAACTTTGAATAATAAAGAGGTTTACTCTTCTTCAATATTAGAAATGGGAAGAGGAGCAAGCTTAACAATTGGTCGCTTGTAGAAACCTGTAGAGGTTCTAACTGTGACTACTCTAACTAGTCCGTCAGATCCAGGATGAATAGAGTTTACAACACCCATAACCCAACGTAAAGGGGGAACGTTGTCGTCGAGTAGAAGAACAGGAGTTCCTATTTCTACATTAGGAAGAGTCTTTAGCTATTTAGAGCGTTGCTGTAGAGAATGTAAATAGTCAGAGGACCATTTCTTCCAAAAACCAAGTAGCAATTGATTCATAGCATTCCATCTTGAACGCAAAGAAGTGCTACTAGATAGGTTTGAGGTGGGTAATGAAATCAAAGGTCTTCCTATCAGGAAATGACCTGAAGAAAGATAATTCAAGTCTGCAATGTCTTCATGAAGAGTGACAAGGGGATGTGAATTCAAAATTGCTTCAATTTGAATTAAGAGAGTTGACATCTCTTCAAAGGTAAGTATCATAGAAGTCATTACTCTTTTCAAGTGATGCTTAACTGAGCGAACAGCTGCTTCATGCAAGCCAGCTATATGGGGACTGTGAGGAGGAATAAAATTCTACTTTATGTTAAGATGTGAAGTAGAATCTTGAACTTTCGACTGATGTTCATGAGAAGATAGAAAATCTGCAAGTTGTCTGATATCAGTTTGAGCACCAACAAAGTTCGTAGCATTATACGATGTGACTGAAACTGGTATGCCTCTTCTACCAGTAAATCTGGAAAAAGCTGCTAATAATGCATTGGAAGTAAGTAAGGTGACTAACTCAAGGTGAAGAGCCTTGGTAGACATGCAAACAAATACAGCTATATAAGCTTTAGTAGTAATCCTTGATCTAGGTCCACCATATTTAATAGAGTAGGGCCCAGCATAGTCAATGCTGACGTTAGTGAATGGTTCAATAGGAGATACACGAGAAGATGATAGATCAGCCATCTTTTGCTGAAAAGGTTGAGTTTGAAATCTGAAACAGACATTGCACTGTCTGATCACAGAGCGAATTGTTCTTCTTACAGAAGGTATCCAAAACCTTTCCCGTAAGTGAGCTATAATAAGCTGGGAACCAGCATGACATAGTTTGAAGTGTGTAAAACGAATGAGATGTTTAGTGAAAGGATGCCTAGCTGGAAGCAAAATCTGATGCTTCGCATCAAAGGGTAGTTCTGAGTGCTTCAGTCTTCCACCAACACGAAGAATACCATCACTATCCATGAATGGACAAAGTGAGTGTATTTTACTAGACAAAGGAACGACATCAGACGAAGTCAAAGCATTGATTTTATCATGATATTCGACTTGCTGAATTATTTTCACACAAGTGTAGAGTGAATTTGAAATTTCACTAGGTTCGAGAGGACCTGTGAGCTTAATTTTAGCAGGCCTACAATTATTTATGATTCGTAGAACATATGCTATAATACGCAGTGTCTTCAAATGTGAAAACTTAGTTACATAGGGCAGAAGTTCAGGAGGCTGACTTTGAAGAAAGGCAGAAATCCGCACTTCTGGTAGTGCTTGAATTGGTTCGATAGGTTCCCTATGAGACCAAGTGGAATCTTCTCTGGATAGCCAAGAGGGACCTGACCACCATAATGCATTATGAATTAACTCACGAGGAGTTGAACCTCTGCTTATTAAGTCAGCAGGATTATCTTTAGAGGAGACGTGAGACCATAAATAGTCAGCAGTTAACCCTTGTACATCAGCTACTCTATTAGCTACAAAAGTCTTTAGCGTAGTGGGCGAATGATTGAGCCAACTCAAAACTATTTTAGAGTCTGTCCATAAGTATGTTTTAGCAATGTTTAACTGTAACTTAGGTACAACTTTATGAGTCAAATTAGCAAGCAAGTGAGCTGCTAACAACTCAAGTCTAGGTATGATAACTAGTTTGATAGGTGCTACTTTAGATTTAGCACAAAGTAATACAGTAGTTACTTTATTATTACTGTCAATAGATCTCAGGTACAGGCATGCACCATAAGCATTTTGACTCGCGTCGCAAAAACCATGTACTTGAATTAACATAGCTTCTGAAGGGAGAGCTAATCTTGGAATAGCTATTTCTGAAATGTCAGGTAATTGTTGATGGATTGATAGCCATTGTTTAGCTGCACAATCTGGAATGGGTTCATCCCATGTCTTAGTCATTTTCCATAACGATTGAAAGATCATTTTACAATGAGCTACAATAGGGCATATCAAACCTAAGGGGTCGAATATGGACGCTATACAAGAAAGTAGAGTTCTCTTGGTACAAGTTATAAATGGTTTGGAAGGATCTATTGAAGTTTGTATCTTTAACAGATCACTTGAGGGTTGCCATAAAAGACCTAATGCTCTTATTGCATTGTCATGAGATTCGTCGAATGAATGAATATCTTGTGTTTCATGTAATTCGACTCGAATATTATTCAGAAGACGTGGATCATTAGACGTCCATTTTCTAAGTTCGAAACCACCAAGAGGTAGCAATGTAAGATGTTCTGATACAATCTTTTGTGCATGATGGATATCAGCAGCGCATGACACTACATCGTCTACATAAGTTGAATTATTAATTATTTGAGAAGCTAAGGGAAACGTATCACCTTCGTCAATGGTGAGCTGCTTTAGAGATCTCGTTGCTAGAAATGAAGCAGGAGCGGTACCATAAGTAACTGTTTTCAAGTTGTAAACACTGATTGGTTCCGTGGGAGTACTTCTCCAGATAATTTGCTGAAGAGGTTGGTGTTCTGAATGAACTAATATTTGGCGGTACATCTTTGCGATATCCGCAGTAAATGCTATTGGATTAAGTCGAAACCTGAGCAAAATAGAGAATAGGTCAGGCTGCACAACAGGACCTATAGCTAAAATTTCATTCAAGGATTTTCCATTGGATGACTTAGCTGAAGCATCGAAGACTACTCTAACCTTTGTAGTAGTGCTACTAGGCTTAATTCCTGGGTGATGAGGAATAATGTATTCACAAGGAGCATTAGTAATGTGGTCAGCTCGTTGCATATGACCTAAATCCTCATATTCTTGCATGAACTTGACATATTCAGTACGTAAGTATTCGTTGGATGACAGTCTTTTTTCTAAGAGCTGAAACCGTTTGTAAGCTTGTTGCTTTGTGCTACCTAATTTTTCAGGCGGAGCAGTAAAAGGAAGTTTAACTATATATCTTCCAGAGTCATCTCCGGTGGTAGTTTGAGAGAAATGTTTCTCACATTCCGATTCATCATGGAATGGAGCAGAATTATTGACAGCTTATAATTCCCAGAACCTAGCTAATTGTTCATCCACAGCTGATTATGAGTGCAAGAAAGCAGAGTAGTTTGAATCGATCGACGAGTCAGAACTAGGAAATGAGCGATTAGAATGAGCTTGCTTGACACGAGGCTTCTCACGCCTATTAGCTGCTTTAGCTTTGCTGTGAGAAGTCGTTTGCTTAGAAACACTCATATGTTTAGAAGCAGTACTTGGCATAGGAATACTATGCTACGAAGAAGTAACAGGTTGAGGGACCTTACCCATAAAGTACCAACCAAGTTCTGAATTATATATGCCAGGCAGATTATCAGCCATGATTTTGCCTGATAACAGTATTTGTGAAAAAAGCTCTGTACCAATGAGCAAATCTAAGTACTTAGGTTGGTTAAATTTAGCATCTGCTAAATTCAAGTTAGCTGGAATATTCCAATTGTCAGTATTTATGTAAGCACGAGGGAACTTACAAGTAGCTATGCATGGAATAACCAAAGCATTCGTTTGGCACGACCAATCAGAAACATTAGATTTCAGTGACAAAGATGCTACCTTGCAGAGAGTGCGCTTTTCAAACACTACTCCTTGCAAACATTCTCTACGAGGAGTTGGTTTAAGTTTGAGGCGTTGAAATAATCTATTTGTAATTAAATTACAAGTCGTAGCTGAATCAAGAATGGCTGTAGTCTCAATGTACTCGCCATTAGCATCTGCTATTAACACAGTTGCTGTAGGGTATAGAATCTTTGAAGTAGCTGGACCACTTCTTAACATGGCACATGGGTTTACTGGTATGGGAGCGTTTCAAGGATGAAGCAAAGTACTATGTTTACCTTGACACTTCACACAAGTATAAGAAGAACAGGCTTGTGAATGACCACCTATTCTCAGGCAGACATTACATACATTGTTGCGTTTCACAAATTCACATCTTTGGGGCAAAGCGAAATGCTTCACAGAGAAATAATTCATGATCACGAGGGCGATTACAACATATACAAATAGGTTGAGACCACGAAGACTTTTTCTTAGCTTCAGTGGACTTACGATTGTTGTTAGAATTATTATTAGATTTCGCAGTCACATTTTTGACTGGAGATTGATTCGACTGGGACTTGATAGCTAAGTCAGTCATTTGAATGACTCGAACTTTGGCCTCAAGGAAACTGAATAAGTCCTTCAGTGATGGAAACTTATCAGCTTTAAGCGAAGATTCCCAATCTCTAATAATAGCTGGAGAAAGCTTATCCAGTATTATTTTTGAGATGATAAGATCAGTCAGCTCAATATCAATGTGCAGTGACTGAAGCGCGTGGACAGTACTTATGTAATGATCTAAGTATCTCTGGAGCGAATCAGCAGAGTTTCTATCAATAGAAGGGGGAGAGAATAAATTCTCTAAATGAGCATTAGCAATGAGTCTGTCATTGTCAAAACGCTCTAACAAAGTTTGCCAGGCAATGCTAAATGTGGCAGCACTGACAGGAATATTATGTATGATAGTCATAACCTCAGGGGTTAAGCATGACTTTAAATATTGAAACTTGTCCATCTCAGACACGTACTGATTCTGCAGTATTAAGGATGTAAACGTGTCACGAAACTCTAGCCACATAGTGGGATCGTCTGAAAATGTCGATAATCTTATCTCAGGTAACTTAGGAAGAGAAACGTGGTTTTGCTTTGTCAGCACTGGTTGCGGACTAGGCGCAGACACAGGATCTGGATCATATATTTGATTGTTTGCCTTTATGGAAGCTTCAAGTCTAGTAAGTGCTTTGTAATAGGCTTCTTCAAGCTCATAGCGTTGAATTTGCCCGTCATTGAATGATTCAATGTCTTCAATTGAAGACTGTTCAGCTTGATAGTGCTGAAATGATTGTTCGAGTTCAGCGCATCTCTTAATATCTTCAAAGTAAGATGCCTGATCCTCGATCATAAGCTCGTTTATTACTTGAATATGGTTTAAGAGCTGTACTCTTAATTGTCTAAGCTTTGCGAGCTTAATTAAAGTCTCTGCCTTAGACTCCGCGATATTAATCATTGTTTCTACTTTAGCGATGGTTTTGAAATATACTGTTTCAACTTCTTCACCAGAGTTGGCCTCAGCATTCGTAGAATGGAGTTGTTCGAGCTGGGTTTGAACCAACTTGAATTTCTCAAATGTTTGCTTGACCTCATCTCTACGAGATAGCAAAGCATGTAACTCGATTTCACGAGTTACAGTAAAGTCTGATATTACTCGTACGTGAGTGAACAATTGAGTTTTGATTTGTTGCAGCTCAGAAATCTTAATCAATATTTCTACTTTAGAAATAGCTTCGATAAAGTCATTTTCGACTTCTTCATGGTAATTAATTTCAGCATCTGATGGCTGAAATTCTTCTATTTGATCTTGAATTAGTATGAACTTATCAAATGTTTTTTCAATAATGTCTTTACGCTTCAATAATTGTTGGTGATTGAGTTGACCTGACTCATTAAGATCAGTAATATAAATACACTGACGTGTAAGTTGTGCCTTAAGAGGAGTGCGTTTTCTTTTGAGGTCTTCGACCTGTCTTAATGTTTGATCTTCCATGATGCAAAGATAGGTATACGAAGAATGAAAACAATGTAGAAATTTGCCAGCTTTCCGGGATACAAGGAAGCAATGCAAGTGAAATAGTATGCGAGAAGAACAGGAACGTTTTGCCCGCCTATGAGAAACAACTTCTGGACAACTTATTGTCAAGAAGACAATGAAATATATGATAGAGCAGAATGATTGCAATTATTTGCAATAGATGAGTATTGAATTGCAAAGAACGTTAAGGATCTTGTTCGTGTAAGAGAATTGTGTGTTAATGTACTGTTGACAGAGTGTGATGTGTGTCTGTGACTTACATTGATGTCACAATGTTTACAATTGGCATATACATATCATACAGTGCACTTTGAAGTTTCACTGAGTGATGGCATTTGGCTCAAATGCTTATGGCAGAGCACAAATCAATGTTAAGTCAATCTTTAATTGCTTAAGTATCAATATATATCTCTTGAGATGAAATAATAATGCATACATGAATGTGACCAAAACAAGAAGGCTCTCGTATGCAACCCAAGTCTGTCTGTGACACAGAGGGTGAATAATGTATGAGTATTATTGTATTATTACAATCTTAATAGTTTGATTATGGTCAGAAGGACCAGATGAAGGAATAACTTATTAGTACAGTCTTGCTTATAATATCACAGATGTAGGATAAGCCTATTAATACAGTCTTACTAGTTCTATCCTAGATGTAGGCTAGGCCTATTAATACAGTCTTAGGAATGTTTATTAAGTTCTCACTGGTATTATCCAGGCCGGAGGACCAGATGTAGGATTAGGGGTAAATGTTTGTAAGAGCGGACTGTAAGAGTCCCTAAAACCTACACGAGAATGAAACTTTAGTTGTGCTTAACACCTTTCGTGCAAACCACAACTAATGAGATCTCTGGCGGAGGACCACCTCCACTGTAATGGAGGAATTGAATTGAATAAGTTATATAACATGCATCACTCAATGAAAACAATGATATAAGAGATAATATTTAATTATAAACTAAAACACACGAATGAATACACTTTCACTTTCTTGAAAAGCGTTGGAATGAAGAAAGTATGCTTCTCAGCTGAAAGTCTTCTTGAAGATTGCATTTACAGATTAATATAATGGTTGACAATCTTCTAGTGTAGAGTGTTGGTGTTTGATGTCATATGTGAATCCATCTTAACGCATGAGATTAAAGTTATGATTCGAGGATGTGAACATTGTCACCATCTACCATATAAACGATTGAATGAAAGTTTGTAGATAATGGAGATGAAAGTCTAGTCTTGATGTCACATATAATCACATTTGTGAATAAATATACATCTGTCCGTGAAGCATGACACTTGTAGAAATAGTTTCCACGACTAGAAACTGAATGTCAAGTCTGATGGATAGGCTATTTAATGATAGCCAAATCGCATCAATGAGATCAATGTTTAAAGCGTAGATGTATGGAAATTGGAATCACTTCTAGTAACACTAATTATTACTTACATTTAGATTGATATTAGCAGAATCTTTATCTGCTATAAGAATGAGAATATGTGTTGTGATGTCCCAGCTATTTAGCAATTATCAAAACGCAACACAGAAACGCCATTTTGCCAGGCATAAATTGAATGAATGATTAAGTACATTTCTTGATGCACTAGTATTGCTTACTTGACGAAGCATATGATAAAGAAGTGTTGAACTTGTAGAATATATTAGCCACACAAATAGTAGAATGAATGTTGATGTTCAGACAATATCACGATAATCCGAAGCACTAAAGAACATGAATCCTTTCATGTCTGAGTAATGAATTGTTGTGAACGAAAAAGAAGGAAGTTAAGTCAATTAGCTATATGAAATGCATATAAACTGCTCAAGAAATGTATCCTGAAGACTGGATACAAAAATAATAATCAAATATGAATAATAACAGACAATGAATAGGGATAATAGCTTGCAAGATAGAAAATGTATATTATTTAAATAATAATTTGAGTCATGTTGACTTCAGAAACAGGAAGTAACAGAGAAAGATATTCGTAGCCAACATGATGGGCTTAAATATGAATAAATATTCTTTAAACTTCAAATATTAATAAATAGAACATAATGAGTAATATTTACTAATTGTAAATAATAAATCTAATGTTGTAAGTAAATGAATAAAGAATGTAATGCAATAACCTAAAAATCTAAACTTATAATAATAAAACTAGAGAAAAATGATGAATAGCATATACTGCTGTCAAGTTGGCAGCAAAATAACTAAACTTGTAGATAGTTTAAAGCTATGATTGAACAGCTTTAGTTGGGCCGGTACGCACCGGTACTGCGTACCGGTATAAAATTATTTTCCTTCTACCATACCGGGAAAAATATGTACTCCGGTACGTCGTACTGGCAGTACAGGAACGATATTGTCCTAAAATACTTATTAAATGTCTAATTCAATACGAGAGTGTATTCGTTAAAAATGAAAAGCACTATTAAATTCGCCACAGACGTGCATTCTAATCTTCACCTTCGTGCGCATTTCTACAGTTATTTACTCCTTAGATTACATGTTGGCTAGCCTGATAAGGTTCTCGGTTTTTTAAAACTCTTTTGTATGCTTCGGGCACATTCGGCTTCAGACTCGGAGATGAGGATTATTCCCGCCTGTGCGCCAAGCCAGTGGCTGCCATTGTTTGCGGCATTGTGTTCTTGTAATGTTGTGATTGTGTATATTTGGTATTTCTAAAAATCATGTTGAAGTTGCTAAATAAAGGAAAACGAGCAACTGTCAGTGACTCTGGTGGAGGTAAGAAAATATGTTCAAATAAGAGTTCAAGCGATCCTAATAGACCTAACAGTGAAACCCATGTGGCCGACGAAGCTGCTCCTGTGTTACCGGCATGCTGGAGTTTAGAACAGTACAATTATTTCACTAAAGAAAATATATGGCTGGAGGTGAGAGATAGTAAGCTGGGCTGTTCAACATGTGCAGCAGTAAATAAACTTGGAATGGGGCAGCAATCTGGAACTGGTGTGAAACCAGCAAAAGAATGGGTAAACTGCGAGGTTAGTTCTTATGGTGGCACTAAGAAAGCACAACAGCAAAGCTTGAGGAAAAAAAATTGCAGAACATAGAAAAACAGTAACACATTTAAAATGTGACTCAGTATTGGAAAGTTCTAAGAAAAAGCAAATGGAAATAGGTGTTGAGAAAATGAATGCACACAGGCTGGAAACGACCAACAGAGTTTTTAGAACTGCCTACAAAGAGGCCAGATTGAGTAGACCTTATGCAGATTTTCCTGTGGATATCCAACTTCAAGAAATTAATGGGTTGAATATGGGGAGAGTCCTGCATTCAAATTTCAGTTGTGCGAACATTATTGACCACATATCAGAAGAAATGAGAAAGAAAATAGCCAAGCGTCTTGTGGAAAGTAATATTAAACTTAGTATACTGATTTGATGAGTCTACAACAATAAGTAATAAACCAGTACTTGTAGTTTGTTTGAGATGTGATGATCCTGTGCAAACATTTTTTGGGGATTTTGTAGAGTTCTGACACGACAGCATTTTCAATCAAAGAATTTAAATTCCCATAATCTAAATGAAACTTACCTTAAAGCAAACCTAGTTGGATTTGCCTGTGATGGTGCCTCCGTAATGCTTGGTAAGAAAAAAGGTGTTGCAACAGAAATGAAAAAACTCTTCCCTCAAATACTAATCTGGCATTGCTCAAATCATAGACTAGAACTGGCTGTTCATGATTCACTAAGTGAAGTGCAGGGTGTTGCTAATTTTCACTGTTTTTTTTATAAAGTATATTCTACATACAGTATGTCTCCTAAAAATCAGATTCAACTTAATGAATGTGCAGCTGCTTTAGGACAGACATTATCCAAGATAGGAAAGATATTCACAATAAGATGGGTAGCTTCAAGTTTAAGAAGTGTCAAATCAGTGTGGGAGAGTTATAGCACCCTAGTAAATCACTTCACACAATCTGCAAATGATTCTACAAGAGATGGAAAGGAAAGAAGCAAGTACAATGGTCTCTGCAAAATTCTAACTAGTAATGAATTTGTTAAAAATTTAGGTCTGCTGTATGATGCTCTAACAGAACTCTCTGACTTATCCTTGCATCTACAGAAGAGAGAAATCACACTCCCCGATGCAGACATGGCAATTAAACGCACAATCCGTGTGGTAGAATCTATGATAAACTGTCCAGGTCCACATTTAGAGCAAGTCATCAGTGCAGTGAAATCTTAGGTATTCAAAGACACAACTCTACAATACAATAGTAAAGTGAAAGAAATTCATAGTGGACAATTTTTTAGAAGCCTGGCAGAAAATCTCAAGCAGCGATTAGTGCATAATGAAGCTTCACACCTCAGTTCCATAGAAGCCAAACCTGATGAACAATTGGAAGCATTATGTGAAGACTTGAAAACTGTAACCACAGCTCACTGGCCTGAAGGAACAATCATCACTAAAGGTGATAGAAGTGTAAGCAATCTTTGTGACGTGTTTCAGTTAGCAGACAAGAAGAAGTACATAAACGGATTCAGGAAGTATGTAGAGACAAATGTGATTCATCCTGACTTAAAAGCATTAATGCAAGTTGTACACACGCTTCCAGTAACCACCTCTGAGTGTGAGAGGTCATTCAGTGCCATAAATGAAGTTTTAACAAAGAAAAGAAACCAAGTGCAACGTGCTAGTCACCTTGTTTTCATAGAATGTGTGGGACCACCACTAGACGTTTTTGATCTGCTCCATGCGTCAGGTCATGGCTACAAGGAGGCAATAGTCAGCAGAAGAAACTGCATGCATAGAATGTCAACCGAAGGATGACGTTCAGTATGAGGCGATATGGAAAATTTTGAAGTAAGGTGAGTACCCCCAAAAAATATTTTCCTACTAAAGCACTGGATATAACTAATTAAGGAACATTAAATTCTGTGTCGAATGAGTACCGAAACGTAATAATTCGGTCAGGAAACATGGTCGAAAACCACGGTCAAAGAACGACGATTTTTTCCAACTTTGCCAAAAACTGAGATATAGTATATATGAGTCTGCAGCTTGGAAATGAATACTCTGAGAGAAAAACTCGTGAAATAAAAGTTGTAGAGCATCAAATTCTGCGTCCACTGAGTACCAAAATTGTCAGTTTCGGTGAAGTACAGCTCTCGAAATTGGCGATCTCCCGGTGTATGGTAATTGGCATAAGAATCCCATGAAGGTACCTATGAGTTGCAACTCTAGCCAACCAAACCGAAAGTATCCTTCTATCACACTTCTTAATAATAACAGTAATAATAATAATAACAATAATAATAATAATAACAATAATATTATTATTTAACAATAATTTAAGTATAATTATATTTAGTGTATGTCTAGTGTATAGTGTCTATGTACGCAGCATTCACCCCGGTTCCCTCCAATGCTGCAGAAGAGTGACAGTATTTCGCAGTATTGGATGGAGGCTATCTGCTTCATAAAGTTGTTTGGCCACCCAACGCCTCCTTCGACACCATCGCCAAGAGTTAATCCTCTTTTTAAAAAAAATACACTATGGGTCCACGAAAGTTTGCGTTGTGTTCGACAGATAGGCCTACCCTGCTCAGAGTGGCACCAAAAGATCTGAGTTATTGCGGCGGATGAAGATTCGCCATTCCCCCGAAGTAATTTTTTATGTAAATACAATTAACCAAGTCGCTCAGGAAAAGTTTTTGGTCAGTGAGTTTAATAAAAGTCTTCTCATTGAAGTCCTGAAAAGTCACTTTGAAGATTGTGACATTAAAGTCAATCAGGCCCATGCTGACTTGCTCATTTCCAAGGCCAAGGAGCATGAAAATGTCCCAATAATTGGAGAGGACATAAACCTTCTCGTGCTTATGATAGGGCTTGGCCAGCCATGCATCAACTTGGTCTTTCTGATGCTGCGGATGTGCAATATTTGATAACATCTTTCAAATTTGACCAATCCATATCCAGCCACATCCTTTTCATCCACGCGTTTAGTGGATGTGATACATCTGCTATTTTTGGTCGAGGAAAGATGAAGCTGAGCTGCATGGTCACCTTTTCGAAAGAACTTCAGGACATCTCCCGATGCTTCGTCGACCCATTCACCAGCCATGATTAGATTGATGAGGCTGGTGATCTCTACACCAGAGATCTCACCAAAGTAGCTCTGGACGAACTGCACCAATCCACGTTCACACGAGCAGTGGCCAAGGGGAAAGTGGACCTCGCAAGGCTACCACCTGATTATGATGCTGCACGCCACCATTCATATCGGTGTTTCCATCAAATGCAGACATGATTGGGTAAAACAAAAAACCTTAAAGAAAGAGGGTGAGTGCGTAGTAATGCAGGTCTAGTGCCACTAAAAACCAACAGATATGTGACTTCCTTTTCTCTACTCAAGACAGTGTCATGCCTTTGCAAGACAGCGTGTAGTAGAGCCTTCTCTTGCCGTAAGGCTTGTCTAAAGTGCTCTTCCATATGCAAGCACTACTGTGTTCAACAATGTGAGAACACTTTATCCACTGGTAGTTGATGATGATGACGACAAATATCACTTCAACCAGCTATTGGAGCCCGAGGAACAACCAGAGGAGGATGATGAGAGCTTCCTACCACTTCCACAGATGCTAATAGAGGAACTGGGCTCCTTGGTTTATTTAAATTATAAACATTTTTAAACATATATTTATTGACTAATGGTTTTTCAGGTACTTAGAATGGCAGGTTTCGGGCTTAGCCAAGCTATCCTTGATCAGGCTTATTAACACATCATTTCTATTATTAACAGTTTTTTATAGATTTACATCATGGTACATTAATAAAATAACGGTATGGTGTATAATTCTTATGTGTTTTTAAATTACATTCATGTTTTCTTATGTACTCATGTGTTTTCATATTTGTTTTCTCCTTACTCACATTTTAAAATGATTATTTGATGATACTATTAAAGCAAGAATAACTCTGTAGGATGTACACCCGTACTGTTGAAGCGTTCTAACTCATAGGTACCTTCATATGCCAATTGCTGGACACCGGGAGATTGCCAATTTCGAGAGATGTACTTCACCGAAACTAAAAATGTTGGTACTAAGTGGACGCAGAATTTGATGCTCTACAACTTTTATTTCATGAGTTTTTCTCTCAGAGTACTCATTTCCAAGCTGCAGACTCATATAAAGTACCATATCTCAGTTTTTGGAAAAGTTGGAAAAAATCGTCATTCTTTGACCGTGATTTTCGACCATACTACTTGACTTAATTATTACGTTGTGGTATACAGTCGACGCAGAATTTAATGCTCTTTAATTAGTTATATTGCAACTTTTTCGCTAGGATGCACCGTTTAGGTGTTAGAGGCAGAAAACAAAAAAAACGTCCTAAAATTTCGAGGTTTTTTTGCCGCCAAAAGTTTTCCCGAGGTCGCCCGTGTTAGCATTTTTTTTTACATGCTTGTATCCATACCTACAAGTTAAAAAATAAAAGCTTCTACCCCACCTTTTGCATATCTCAATTTTTTAGGATGGTGGACTTAACTCTCTTTGCCCGCGCACCCCGGAATTATGATGTTGATGACAGCATCAAAATAATTATCTCCAAGGCCATCTGTAAGCACCAATATAATTAATGCAATCCACTGAAAATATGCACAATTAGTCCAATGTTCATCCCATGTCCCATGAGGATTGAAGTTAAATACTGTCATTAGTGGTGTTCAAACATTGACCACTGAACTATTAAATATCACCTTTGCAATACAAAAACCATGGTTAGATACACTAAAGCTCGTTATTACCACCCCCAGTAAAATATTTATGGCTAGTTTTATGGTTACTTTATGACAATTCAGTTTTACAATATCTGGTTAGGTGTTATCTCTCGATAAGAATATCTTAACTGGCAGTAATCTTTACTATAGAAAAATATACAGGTAAACTTCTAATTGGATAATTAAAATATTTCATTTCCATCAGATAAGGGTTATAATATTAAATCATTCATCCTTCAGAAGTCGGTGAGGTCGGTTGGTTTTGTGTGGAGGTGGAAGTAGAGTTTACGTGTGTGTGCGAGTCAACGACTGTGCATACGCAAGAATTGGCGGCAGAGTTTGCAACCTGTTGCCGAGAAGTTTTTCTGAAGTAGCGAAGATGGGGATTGACCTGGTGGCTTACAGAATAAAGATAGGAAGATTCAACACGAGAAGAGTGAAGAAAGAGGGCGGTGAAGATAAAAAGGGAGAAATATAGATAACGTGTGGTTTATTGGACTAGTAATTATGATGCTCTTAGTGATGGAGGTGTTGAACTAAATCCCGGACCAACAGTGGAAGAGACGGTGAAGAGGGAAATGAGAGACACCAAGACCAAGACGGCAAGACACCAAGATCTGGTAGCTGATGAAGGAAGTGTTATTAGTAAGATATGATTAAAATGATCTTTTTTTTGTTAGATGACATGAGTTTTAGCAATAAAGAGATGATGTGTGGTAATACGTGGTCTATACCAGACCCACATCAACACCTACACCGAGAGACCGAGAGTCCCAGCGAGAGACATAACGAGAGACTCTAAAATAATGTGAGACTTTGTCTAAAAACCCAGAGGTTTGACCTTCTTTGGACGCTATGAGATTTTTTAACTTAATAAAGGGTTGATGTAAGGTAAATAGAGTTAGTTGTTTTTCGTCCTTGAATCTGTGAATGTGGGTATCAAAATGAGTGACGAGAGCACAGGTCGAAGTAGTGTAGTATCCTTCCAATCGGAACTGATGGGCAATAAGTCAAACAGTAAATATAATGAACTTTTCGAGATAGTTCATGGGAGTGATCAAATTTACGGTCTATGCAAACTGTGCGATAGACCGAAAGTTGAAATAAAAATGACAAATCACAATACTTCCGGTCTGAAGAAACATCTACTATCGACGCATAAGGATGAATCACAGAAACTCTTCCCACGAGTACAAGTTAACCATATATCGTCAGACAATGCGAAACATGAAAATTCTATAAGAAAGAAATGTTCAACACTAACTAAACACGAGCTTCAGTCGAAACAAGACATTAGCGATATTGTAAATCTGATAACCGACCCCTTGGAAGAAATCGTGAACTTGAATAAAGACAAAAGACAACATGAATCACAACATACAGAAATGGAATATGGATCATATCAGCCCTCTGAGCAAATTCCGCAGAAACATTATAACCATATGCTAGAAAAAATCTACGGACGAGTGTCGGCACCTTACATCCAGAAACTCGATCAGCTTAAACCGAGAAATGATGATGACGTTTACGGAATAAAATGGAACCCCAATAGGCAGGTATTCCCCACTGGTAAATCACCCGTCGCCATTAAAAACGATAACATAAGTATTGGTAAGAAGAAATATGACTGTCGTCCTGGGGTAGTTGAACAACTAACGAAAAGTAAACCTAATAAAGATTTATACAACCGCAATGATATGACCATGTATAAGGAAATTTTGGATGAGGCTAGCGCGCATAAAGTTGATTACGATGCAAGTGAAAACATACATAGACTCAATACTCAAAAATATCCTCACATCATTAAAAAATTATATCCGGAAGAGGAGGGTAAAGAAGAAGAAGAAGAAGAAGAAGAAGATGGGGATCAATGTTCAGATTCATTTCCAGAAGAGGACGAAGAGCAATATTCGGACTCATCCGATGAGGTTTCGTCGCATCGTACAGACATGTGGAAGGACATACATGCGAATCATAAAATATATTATGATCCCAACGCACACATTAATAGATTGCGTTTGCTGTTGGTTTTGTCTGAAGCAGGGAATCATTCGCATAACAACGAAATACAAGAAATCATATCCGAATTGAGGGAGCGAGAATATATAGAATGAGGAAGAAAGACATTTCAGAAAACAATGTGTTAAAATGCGATAAATGGCTAGGGAGACAGGAATATGTGACGTGTCTCGGGATTGTAAACTCTTAAGAATTCTTGCGTTAACATTAAAAATATTTGATTAATTTTTTATTGTAACACAATATTATATTAAAAGTTGTATATACATGAAATAAAAATATATTTATAAATTACATATGTATATTACTTTTTACATATTTTACCGCGGTTTCGTCCGCTATTTTAATTGACTCTAAGAAATTTACAGTGACAGTTTGTGGTTCAAATTAAAATATTTGTTCATTGCATTCATTTAATATAATAAAGAACGATGCGAAACGAAGATCTCCGAGTATATCTGATGTCTCGCTATTTAGGGCTGATGAATTGAATATAATAAAAAAAAATGTTACTATTAGTATGCAGCATGTTTATGTGTGCGGGATGAGTATCGTACTATATGAACTTCAGTTTTTTGTGCTAAGGAGTCAGTTGTCTTGCCGGAGTGATCCTGTCTCCATCTCGTCCACTATCCAGTCTCGTGCCACACAAGGACGTCTGTCAAAATAAAACAGTGACGTGATGTCATCTTAAAAATAATGTAAAGGTTGTGGTATTAACCTTATATACTGCACTGTTCAACTAAACCTCGAACCCCCATCCCATAGTGATTTGTTTATTCGTCTGGATAATATCTATAAAGATAAGGAAAACCATCATCGATCCATTAGTCATGGAGCAGTCAGTATGGCGGTCTATTATAAAGTTCTTTTAGAACGGACATTTGATCAGTCACACCGATGAAGAGCTGGCATTGCTGCATCCTGAGTTTCTATCCGAATGCGCGGCTGGGAATATTTATAGGGTTTATGACAGACTTCCAGAAAATGTAAAACAGCTTGAAATTATAAAGCAGTGTTTGAGATGCACGAATCATTACAGTGATTCTTATTTCGATGGTCCAAGCCCAATGATAAAAAACTGTTATTCGTGTAAACTTTTAAAAATACATTCGCGCCAATAATGATGTTTAAATATTGCGTCTGTTATTATAGTTCGCTATTTAAAAGGAACGATTTCGTAAAACATGACTGTCTTTGTCATTGATTGCACCATGCAGAACGAAGATCTGAAGTCGGGATATTTCACCCAGGCTACAGATTGTCATTGTATTAAGACTCTGGTTGGAGAGTCGATATAATTTTAAAGATTTTTTGTACTTATACTTTGAATAAATTCAATTCATAGCAAACTCTTATTTTTATTTACCAACACCTGCATTTTGTAGTTTCCCGTAGTGCAGCCATCTGTGTCGACATATACCTTCCTGTAAAGAAATCAATAGCGGGTTGTGACAGGAAGTATGATCATGCGGGTTGTTGTTATAATGTAGACCGAATTCATTCATTGACTTTAAATGGATGAACTTGGTTATTCAATAAAATTTGTAGCCGAATACAGGATTTGATTTATCATATTTATTTTATAAATTTACATTTTCAAAATGATTGTGGAATTTTTATTTGGTGTCATGGTTAGGTGATGTACAGCCGACCCCCTGGTTACACTGATTGGTATGGAAGAAATCATCACGCATCTGAAATCATAAACAATTATAAACCTCACTTCACTATATCACATTTAAATTGCTGTTTGTATATGAAATTAATACTTACAGCTTTTTGTTGGGCACAGAATAACTGACATTTTCTGTTGCATTTAACACTCCAAACAACGTAGTGACCCTTCTCAACCACTTGGCAGCGGTGAAAATGACGCACCCCGTGGGTCTCTACCTCTCCAGCCCAATCTCTTAAAACGTGTCCACATGGTAAAATCGGCACAGATTCTAGATGCTCCTGGTTGAAACCCCATATATTTTCATATATGACGCAAAAATCTATTGTTCTTATTGTGCCACCATGCGCGTTGTAGACCGTTATCTTCATCGAATCGGGTGGTGGTGGCGGCGGTGGCTGCTCTACCTCCCAAAGTTGGTGTTCGTGAGACATGGTGAAATATAGAATGTTAAAGTTCACACGTCTAAATCCTTATATATGTAGAGTCCCCCCACCTACAAAACTCATGTGACAAATGCATGAATCCACTTCAGTTTATATGAGGGTAGGAATTGAGTAGTACTAGGATCTCATGGTTTACATTATCAACGATCGTACTGATTGAACCGTATATCCTTTTACAACATAAATACATGCGTGAGTAAATTTACACAAGATTGTTCCACATACATTAGTGTATTCACTATATATGCGAGACCATTACCACATTGCACATGTTTCACACTTGGGTACCCACATTAATGCGATGAGTTCTCAGACATTTGACCTAGTACAAAACAAATACGATTCCAATTTTTACAAGTCCACTTTCTTACGTTTGGCTTCCCTTACTGGAACAAAACTTTCTCAATATGATTTCAAAATGTTTTATTTACGAAATTTGTGTTATTTCACGGTTTAAATTTGTCTGCAAATGTCAACTTGCATAGTGTTTTAATTTGTGATAGAATAAAAAATATTTATAGAATGGCTTGCATTTTAAACCTGAATATTATGGGTTCGATTCCTGCCTAATCCTTCTGGTGGTACTATGTCTCTGGGGTCAACTCAGCCTCTGACAATAGCAGTCCTAGGGGTAAAGACTGACAACCTTTTTACCATCACATGTCTAAAATCTTGGAGCCTCAACCTCCTGGAACCCTGTGGCCCTCCATGGCTTGTAATAGGAAACATTTTATTTATTTTTAGAATGGTTAACCGGAGCATATTTGTGGGAAAAATAATTCATGTTACTTTAAACATTCCTGTTATACATACAGGTAGAGATCACTTTGATGTTTGCTAATGTAGAATTCACTGTCTGACAACTGATTAACTTGAGAAATAGAATGGACTGTGGTAATTAGCTAATTGAATACCATACTCCGATATTAATTTCAAATAAAATAAATTCCAAACATGAAAACATGAATAAATGGTAGTGAATAAAATTTAAATGTGTTTTTTCTAAAGATTACATACGATTTTCTCTTAGTTTTTACTGTTTAAATGATCACTGTATAATATCACCATCTTGTGTTATTTAAATAAACTACGATGAGATATGATATTTTTAGATTTGGCCAGGATAATTATTGATTTAAAAAAATATGTCAGATGAAGGATTAGAACCTCCGTCCCCTATGGAGACCAGAACTTAACTCTGGCGCCTTAGACCGCTCGGCCAATCTGACTTGGATGGAATAAAATATCGATCAATCGATAAAATTAATCATGGTATCGATTTCTCGTAAATAAACTCGATTAGGAATCATATTTAAAAATGGAAATAGCGAAATGAAATAAAAAATATATCCAATGTTCAAAAAAAAACCTAATTTTAATTGATAACCAAAAAGTGTTAGTTGAGGATGTATCCGCTGGAACACCTGGCGCTAGGGTACGAACCGTAAAAACTGTTGGTGTGCATGCGTTGTAGGGTGTGGCTTAGTAATGGCGCGCATAATAACCATTATTTTTTAAACTTACCGCGGGAATATAACTTGTCTCGACTTGATGAGATTTGAACATAGTGTAGGACCTCCTCATGCGAGGCGGGGTTAAAGGATTATCACAAGTATCCCCTTATAATGACGTATAATGGATCTTATCTCGACCGGATGTGGGGTAACCACAGTGTGTGACGACCTCCGCGCTAAAAGGTCTTAACCTCTACCATCCAACCATGTCGGACTTATCATTGTATGGATACAAATGCCTGAAAGCAATGGACCATATCTTAACCGGATGATAGGGTGATCATATGGTCTTATCTTGACCGGATGGGCGTAAAGGGGTAACCGGATGTTGGGGTGATCACAATGCATGACCTCCTTATCTGACCATCTATGCGCAACGGGCTTATCACAAAAAAGGCGGCAAAATTTTAACGGTCATAACCGTCAAAAACGCAACGGTCATAACCGCCTAAGCCATCCAAGCCCCCGCCCATCCCATCACCATCCCATCCATGTCGTCACATATAAAAGTAAACTACTCGCAACCTTGGCCTGTACTGGTCCGGTCCTGGAAAGAGGTACTGTTTCTCCAGGCGTTAGTGACCTTCCGAGGACAAGCAACCTTCAGGTAAAAGGGGACCCTAACCTTACCTGACCTGACCCAACCTAACCTGTGTAAAGGAGGGGGGTGGACAGTTTTGGTATCATATAGCGTGGTTGCTCTTCAAGTTCCACGGCTTGTTCTTGTGTAATTACTTTGCAAACTTTATTTATTATAAATGAAATAATTCATAGCATTTTGGTGACAGGTTTTTGCTGAGTGCATTCTGTTCTCTTGCCTGTTTTCACCTGTATGGTGGAAGAATTTGTGTTTTAATTTGAACTTTTAATTTATTAAATAGGCCTAAAACTCCTAATGACTGAAGGGTTTATTTATTTTTACTGTGTTGGTGCTTTGTTTCTGCCAAGCGACTAAAATCTTGTGTCTGCTGTGTTTGATGTTATACCGTCATACCAAATAATGGAGCGCCATTCTGTGAAACCAGATCTGCTCCTCAAGCAGGACATCGTATATGAGCTCCAAGTTAGAGGCATCGAAATAGGACACAACGACCCAGTGTATGTCCTGAGAGCTAGTCTAAAGGAAAACACGGAGGTACCCATTAGTCAAGACAAAATGAGTGATAATTCTTTTATGTTCAGAATATCAGCTCATACCCTAAGTAGTGAGGAAAGTGAAGAAAAAAACTAACAACTACAAATTGTAAATTAACATAAAATGGGAGTTTTAGTGCTGCAAAATTATTACAAGAAAGAAAGACTCGCCTTTAATTTTTTGTTCTTACATAGATCTACTATAGGACTACTTGCTGTAGAAGTTTCAAGGTTGAGAACTTTGCTCTTTTTCTAATACAATTTTTAAAACATGCCCAAAGGCGTATTTTCGCAATATTTGAAGTATAATATCTCAAAAGGGCTTTAGTAAAAAAATTATGAAATTTACAACATAAAGATGTGATAAAAATTTGGCGACTGAGACTCAACTGGTTCCGGAGTAACAGTGCTTCGAATTTGGGCAAAAATTGCGTTATAGGCACATGAAATTAAACGGTAATTTAACAGTAAAAATTCACTTTGTAATTTTAAATATAAAATTTTGGGGGAAAAATATATATTGCGACTCACCCGAGTCCCCTACCACTACCGCGTGGAAAGTAGGGGTTTTGGGTGGGGAGAAAAATAATTTATTTTTCCTTTCTTCTCTTTCTTCCCCGTCTCTTTCCTCTCTTCCTCTCACCTCCTCGTCACCCTACCTATCTATCGGAACCCCTTGCGTTATAGCTATATAGGAGTCTTAACCCACTATGCCACGAATGACAGTTGAGCAGTGAAGAAAGAAAGATTTCATATATAGGTACTAAGGGTGACTTCATGCATTCGCGAGTGTCAACGCCAGAATAGCTTTTTCAAATTTTGAAATGTTTTGTTTGTTACGAAAAGAGTACTGTTGGTGCAAGGGAATTTTTCTGCATCAATTAAGCCATGTTTTATATCATAACACGGCGTTTTTAAAAATTGGGAAATATTATGTACATTTCGATTTTTTATATTATCAAATCGGTGTTTAAAGATCGTGAAATATGATGTTTGGTACAAGGGTATTTTTTTTAATTGTTCGACAATTAAATTGCAGAACAATGTAATTTTATTTTGTTTTTTATAATGGTAATTGCAATTATTAGAGCAAGCTGCGGGCTTAACACAGCAAGCGGCAGTAGCGGCCGGCATGCGCCATAGCGGGGAAGATGCGCGCGGGAAGATGCGCGGTAGGCGGTGAGGGGAAGCGGCCGATGGAAAGGGGAGCAGGGTGAGTCGGAAACTATGAGCCTAAGTTTGTTACACAAATGAGTTGTATATGTAGGCTACATTTCATCAGTTAGCATGACAAATTTATAATTACCTCAAAGCTTTGAAGAGTGTTGAAATTTCGGTGCATAGTTTGCAGTTAAGGCCAAATTCGATGCACTATAACTCTGGAACCACATCTTTATATCATAAAGAGGTGTTATCTGTATAAATTGCATAACTTTTCACTCAGGCCCTTTTGAGATATTCTACTTCACATAATGCCAAAATACGCTTTTGTGCATTTTTGAATAATTGTATAAAAAACAGCAAAGTTCTCAAGGTTGAAACTTCTACAGCAAATAGTCCTATAGTAGATCTATACAAGAAAACAAATTAAGGGCGAGTCTTTCTTCCTTCTAATAATTTTGCGGCACTAAAACTCCCGTTTTAAGTTAATTTTCAATTTGTAGTTGTGAATTTTTTTTTTCACTTTCCTCACTAGTTAGGTAATATTATGTTAAAACAAAAATGTACAGCATTTCATTCCGATAATTTTGGTCTTTATTTTGTCTTGTTACCTATAAAATTAACAGAGTTACATACATTTGTGCAAAACACGTTTTTGACTGAAATACAGTTACAAAGCAAACTTAAAATGGCCGGCAAAAAAAAAAAAGTATGAGCCTAAAAATGTTTTTGCCATAGTTTTGAACTCACCTTTAGTTGGAAAATAACTGGTAAAAAATTAGGAAAATAAAAAATGACGAGCAACTTGGCCTGGTTCATTTCTAATGGATTGACCCCACAGCATTTCGTCGCGAGGGAAGTTACAACTACTTCTCTGTTCGCGGTTACACTATTTTTCTCTCTTTTTGTCAGGTTCACTATTGTACACAACCGTACACATTTTTAAATGTATTTCTCTGTTTCACGAGCCACCTAATTGCTATTTGTACCGGTACTTATTTCATCTGGCTATACCATGGTGTGTCTTCTATAGGCGCGTCTTATGCTGGGTGACGTCATTGTTTCTACACAGTATACTCACACACAAAAACATCAGCATATACAGACTCAGAGATAAGTACGTATGCTTGATTAGAATTAACGTTAGGTATAGTCCAGTTATTCATTGCATGGCCAGGCGGCTTCAAAGATATAAACCATTAAGTCGGTGTTTCTTTATGTTAATTGATCTGACTATATCGGGCTTGGTTTCCGCTTTCCAAAACAAAAGCAACGTTGCAATATTCTCTCATTGTTATCATGTTAATCAATTCAAACGGGCTATCGTTTACTGTAACTAGATCTTGCAACCTCGCATTTCACTCCACAGGGAGTAGACGAGTAGCTGTCAAAATCGCCACAGGACATTCTTAGATTTTGATTGGCTGGGGTAACTAGCTGATTGGTGCGGTAAAAACAAAGAACATGGATTGAGCTGTCGGCAAACTTTTCCTCCTAATGAAAGGAAGCCGCCTGGCCATGCAATGAATAACTGGACTTTACTTCCGCTAGATCACAAACTACTACTTGATAACATATCGCATAATTCCTCCCTCGGGGGTAGCGAGCGGGTAAATTTGGATCCAGTCCCGACTATCTGTACCATTTCGTAGTGTGCTAGTTACTATACCCACGGAAATCTTCTCAATACAATACGCAGTTCTCTCTAGATATCCACGTTTACGGTCTTGACAAGGAAAGCTAGGCCAAAAATCCATCTTGTCGGATTTCTAAAGGACAACTCATGGTGATATTCCTCACCGTTCTCAAACACTACGGGCATCTTCACTGACCCCAGTATTTCCACTAAAAACCCATAAACATATGGCGGTTTTCCTTCGCCATTCCCAAATACTATGGGCATCTCTACTGTCCCTAGTATTTCTAAATTATGACCTGTGACCTCATATTTTAACACCTAATTTATTTAGACTATAGTAGAACCTTTATTTACTTCAAACTGAACTATGTTAACTTTACTATGTCCACCATTTTATGTTTACCATTTATGGTAACCATTTATGTTTACCAAGACCATGGTTTGGCAACTGTAAGGATCTAGTCTTGTCTCAACATTGGAGCGCTTTCCGCTGCCTCCCCTAAGTCCCTTTGCCTCTTCCTACAGTGTCTAGCAATGTGTCCCTTTTATTTTTGGGCAATAATAGCAAGTGATGGTGTCATTTCTTCCCGTCCCATTGCTTTTGTTTCCTATTTTCATCTGTCTGGTTTGCAAAGAAATACTGAATTTCTTGTTTTACTTTACTAAGTTGAAAATACTACAGTTCTTCGATGTCTTAAATAAACACATTATTTACAATCACTGGTTCGCATACTGAGTTGAAAATGCTACAGTTCTTCAGTGTTTGTCTGTCTGCTCTCGCGGGACATATGGCCCTTTTCGCCACATGAATACCATGACTTGTCTGGTCTGCTAACAGCAAAAACAGATTTATGAGTGTCCTGATGACGTGATTTCTGTTCTAAGGTATCTGTAGTCACTGCTTCCTGCATACTGTTTGGTATACGTAAACGAACTTGTTTCCCTCTTCATCCCTTAAACCCTGCCACATAAGCTGCAAGAAGTTTACGTTCGCTTTCTTCAGCGATAATTCTTTTCTCGTCTGCATTATCACTATGTTTTAAAATTTTCAAAACAAACTTTCGTACGGTCAGCAAAAACTACTGGAGATTCGTTTACTCTCTATAGTGCTATCTGTAACTGTGCGTAATAATTTTTATCTGAAAGCTTTTCTGTAAATCTTTCCTCGAAAGCTGCCCTAACTACCTCCTATGTAGTCGTATCTTCAGTAAAGACTGGCTTACTAAAAAAAAATCAGCTGGCGGACCGATTTATTTTAATTTCAATATATAATTCTTATTACATCCACCTAAATTTCCAGTCGCTACAAATGCGTCTATATTGTTGAAAAATTCTTTCACTGTTTAAATTTTGGGGCCTACTGTACCTGACAATTCCTTTAAACTACTAAATCTTTAAATTTAACTAACTTTTACCTTCTAACTGCTTCTTTAACTGTTCATTCCGAGCGCGGAGTTCTGCTATCTGAGCACGTAATTGTTCTAATGATGGCATGTTGAAATATTTCTAAGTTCTCCTTTTATTTACATTTCAATTTAACAGACAAAATTTTGTTTAAAATTAAATTATTACTGCTTTACTTCTCTTCCTAATATTTACTCGCTTCGATCTCACTTCTGACTACCAATGTTGGGACCCCGAGCTGTTATGGATCGTTATAAATTGGTGGTTTTATTTAAAGATGGATAACTAATTTTTATAGCACTGCGTATTTATTAGGTATGAGAAAATAAAGCCTTCCTGAAAAATTCAACTAATATTTGACTTCACTTGCACTGTAAGTTTTCTCGACGCACTTCCACTTACCTTGACATAGCTGTAAAAAATGATTAGCAACATGCTCTTTAAATAATAAAATAATTCATTTTAATTATTTGTGGTTTATTAATAAGCAAAATTACAAATGCTAATTTATTCCTTCTAATCTTAAAAACTACAAAAATTCCTTTAATTAAACTTTCAAATAAAAGCTATTAAAATGATTAATGGATGAAATAATAAAAATATTAATCTACACAAAGTAAAATGTAGTAGCCTACATGAAATCCAACAAATGGAAAATTTGTATTTTTATCTACTAATACATATGTGGCTAAAATGTAAAATGATGAATCAAACAAATTTCTAACAAACAAAATTTTTTTCCTAAAAGCTAACATTTAACTAACAAAATGCTTAAGAAACCGATGTTTCTTAATTACATGGTATTTTGTATAACATTTTAATTACTGATAAACTTTATCTTGGTTTTAACTTATTAAGTAACAACAGTAACCAATGGTTACAAAATATTTAACTTCAAACTATGTTAATCTTTCGCTTTTCCGCGAAGTACTATGATCTTCATATAAATTTCAACTCATGAAATTTATATGGTAAAACTAAACTTTTTCTACTCTGTTCACAAGTTTTGAAAATTATAAAGTATATTCTTTTGTATAAAAAAAAACACACACACAAATTACGTTTATTCCTCTATGACGCATTAAAACTCTGTAACGGCTGGTGGTTACTAGGGTGGTAAATTGATAAATATGGGGAATATCATGTGGAATTTACTGCTATGGAAACAACCGTCACACACACTAACCTAATCAAAAGGTGCTCAGTCCCAAAACCTAGTGTCTAAGAAGTCGACATATTTAAACAATTTAGTTGAAACGTTGTACTATAAGTTTTCATCGAGTTATCCACTGTTTAAAAATTTTAGTTTGTCTTTTATGTTTTAATAGTCTAAGAAGTCATTCAATAATAAATAACATACTGCTACTATGAAGCTGAATTAAATATGGGTCACTACCAGGGGAGAACGCAGATCGAAACATCCCCTCAAACAGGAGGACAAAGGAGGGAAGGATATCAACAACCAACCAGCCATATACATGAATTCCAGGCGATATTTTCTCACCTGGAATTACATGGAATCCTGGTGAGTGAGACTTGGCTTAAAGACACACTACCATCAAGTTTGGTGGATTTAGACGGGTACGTTTTATCTCGGAATGATCGCATAAATAAACAGGGAGGAGGCGTAGCTGTATATGTTCGTGCAGACTTGCATCCTAAAATAATATATTGCTCTGATAGTGAGTATAATGCACGACCAAAAATTATGTTTGTTGAAATTCGTCTAAATCACAATAAATGTTTAATTTGCGTAGTATATAAGCCCCCTAGAATCAACTTTTTAGATGAACTAGAAAATCAGTTACTCAACCTATTGCCAAACTATGAACACGTTATAGCCATGGGCGACTTTAATACTAATTTACTTGCTCGAGACTCAATCAACACTATCCGACTTGAAACAATGTTCCAGACCTGCAATATGACCATTTTACCCCTTGAACCCACCCATCATACTGCCTACTCAGAGACTTGACTGGACTTAATTGTTACGAATAACCCAGACAGAGTTTTACACCACGGACAACTGCCAGTGCCAGGTATATCTGCTCACGATCTTATATATATAGTATATGGCCTACAGTGTCCTAAAAGGAACCATAGGACTATAACATACAGAGACCTAAAACGCATAAATGATGTTTCCCTGACAGAAGACACTATGATTACTCCCTGGGAACAGATCTGGACGTTACGAACAGTAGACGAAAAAGTTGACCAGCTTAATGATTATATTATACAACTGTACGACAAACATGCCCCAATACGCACAAAACGAGTATACAGACCGCCCGCTCCTTGGCTAACTGATGACGTACGCAATATGATGGCGCACAGAGACCATGCTTACAGGACCTACAGACGAGATAAAAATGACGATAATTTAAATAATTATAAACATCACCGTAACAGGACAAACCAAGCTATCAGAAACGCTAAACTCAGACATGCATACAGTCTCATTGAACCTGGTGCAAACCCCGCAGCGATGTGGCGAAACTTTAAAGCTATGGGACTGTGTAAACCCACGACACAGGTAGACGACCGCACTCTATCACTGGAACTCCTTAATGACCACTTCACAAAAACTCCCTCAGAAATAGACGATGTTGACAAAGAGCAAACAATTCAACAACTGCTACACAATACAACAACTAACAGAGGCAGTTTTCACTTCACATACGTTAGTGAAAATGACGTAATTAAAGCATTGAAGCGTATAAAGACAAAAGCAGAGGGCTCGGACCGAATAAACATAATTTTAATAAATAAAATAATACAATTTATACTACCTACAGTTACTCATATTTTCAACGCCTCCCTTATGACTTCATCCTACCCTAAACAGTGGAAGCAAGCTTACGTAAAACCCCTTCCTAAAACAAAATCCCCTGAAACTCCTAAAGACTATAGGCCTATTAGCATTCTTCCTACCCACTCCAAGGCACTAGAACGAATTGTACACAACCAACTGACTGACTACCTCAATAAAAATGACCTACTAAATCACTATCAGTCTGGTTTTAGGGCAGGACATAGCACGACCACAGGGTTACTGAACATTTGTGAAGACATACGCCAAGCCTGTAACGAAGGGAAAATGACAATACTTGTCTTACTTGATATGACTAAAGCTTTCGACTCAGTAGACACAGACATTCTTATTGCTAACTCAAGATGTTAAACCTGTCAGATACTGCTGTTCTGTGGTTTAGCCCATACGTGCACGAACGCCGACAATGTGTCATTTCCAATAATCGCTCTTCTACATGGCGCTTCGTACTGGCAGGAGTCCCACAGGGAAGCATTCTTGGACCCTTACTATTTTCTCTATACATAAACGACATTAAAAACTGTATACAACACAGCACCTAACCTGCGCTTCGTACTGGCAGGAGTCCCACAGGGAAGCATTCTTGGACCCTTACTATTTTCTCTATACATAAATGACATTAAAACTGTATACAACACAGCAAATACCATCTCTATGCGGATGACTTACAACTGTACATACATTCAAATACTAACAACATCAACGACACAATATCTAGCATAAACGACGACCTTAACTCAATAGATGAATGGACGCAGAGTTTGGGACTCAATCTGAATCCAGCAAAATCACAGGCAATAGTTGTGGGACATCAGCGACTGAGAAATAAGCTGAATGAAATCAACCTTATGCCCATTAAAATCAATAATTCAGTAATTCCATTTGGCGATTCGGTAAAAAATCTCGGTGTTCTGATAGACAAAAATTTAACTTGGGAAAATCACAGTAACGAAACATGTAAAAAAGTAAACTCGTTAATTCATATGTTTAAAAGATTAAATATTCCCTTACCTACTGCTGTAAAAAAGACTCTAACACAAACCCTGGTCATACCCCACTTCGATTACTGTGATGTCCTGTTTACGGACTTGAGCTCTAAATTATCCCAAAGGTTGCAACGTGTTCATAATATGTGCGTACGATTCATTTGTAATGTAGGTCTGTTCGATCATGTATCGCCTTCCTTCGATATGTTGTCATGGCTCCGTCTGAATGACCGAAGGTTTCACTGTCTTTGTCTCCTCTTCAAAATTCTTCATACTTCATCACCATCATATTAATCTAGCCGCTTCCTTAACCTGTCTTCTCATCACACCCTAAATACACGTAGAACATAGTCATGTACTCTCTATTCCTCTCCATCGCTCTTCATCCTCATTCTCTGTATCAGTAGCTCGCCAATGGAATTCCATCCCCCGCACGGTCAGAGGCTGTCAAACTCTTGGTAAATTTCAGAGAGAAGTTAACATATTAATTCTAAACCATGTAATTTAGTTTTGTTTTTCATCGTAGTAACTAGAAATCTTAATTGGAGCTCTTTTTGATATTTGTAACCCGTAGCCTAACTTCTTGTAACTATACGTTTTTCTCTTTAGTATTCGTTAGTATAATTTTAAATATCTTAGGCTATAATCCTAATTATTTTCTTTAGTATTATTATATTTTGTAATTTAATGTTTTATAGCACTCTAGTTTATAAATTATAACAATGTTTAGTTCTTGGTATTTAAGTATTAAGTATTAATTAATTATCTGTAATATTATGTACTTGTGTTATGTAATTGTAATGTAGTTTTTTTTTACTGGTAGAGCGGAAGAGAAGGCCAAATGGCCTTAGCTCTGCCAGAATAAATGAACAGAATAATAATAATAATAATAATAATAATACCTTAAAGCCTCATTTCCCGGGACCCAACATACATATATGTTAATCATGTGATCAAAAATTCAGCTTGTTTCCTCACCTCCTTCATATTTTAATGGTTTTATGAAATGAAGACGTTTTTCTCCCCACTGCAGCTTATGTTAAACAACGGTCATTGCTAACAATGGAGGTAATGTGAAATATTCCTCCTCCAAACACACAAATTTGATTGTATTCGCAATTTAGGAAGTTCTGTCAAAAATAATTTGAATTCACAGTCCAAATGACGGCAATTTCTTCTGAATTAGTTCAGTGTCATGATCGGCGAGCTTATAAAACCTTGCACTACGACCCTGAAGCTCTGGTGCAGACACAGTGCACATAATATTCTGGAATGGCACCCAGCAGACATTTTGACGAACAGAAGCAGGCCTTGAGAGAAGTCTGGCCTTTGACCATGTCATGAAGTTGACAAAGACATCGCAGTTTTCATCTGACTGCTCAACAATGCAGCCCACGAACCAGTCCTTGTCATAAATGCATGAAATATACTTTCCTGGCTGTAATTCAGCATCATAAGCAGATATCCTTTTCATTTTTAACGAGATTGTCGAAATCATGATAAAGCAATGGTGGGACCTTGTACCCGTTATCTTGCCTGCATTTTCAAATCGTGCTGACAAGTCGAAGTTTTTCTTGTTTTGGTTAATAACCACCTCAGATACATAGACATTCCTGGAATATTTTCACTGCACCAGTCATACATTTGAGGAACAGTAAGAATGTGTCCGACCGTGGTTGCCTGAAGGCTTGCTCGTCCAACTAAACGCTTGACAGTTCCACCAATGCCATCACATGGACTCTTACCATGCGATGTTGCAAAAAAGTTCCACTCTGCATCAAGGCCATAGTCTTTGTGATGACTGCTGAGGTTGGAAAGTTTTTATATTGGCTCGCTGCTCCATCGCTGAAGTAAAGAAGTTTTCTGATGACTGGAAATTCATGTTTGATATATGTTACCACAGATGTGATGAAACCATGAACAGTTATGGTACCGTGCTTAAGACAATCTCATACCACACAAATTGGGAAATGCTCAAGTTTACCAGTCAATTAAATCACAAATGGATGAAGTGTTGCTTGAGAGTTGTCCTAGTGGTACCTGTGTACTTCATCCTGCACCATTTTCAGCAAAATCTAACATGACAATTGTCTCATTCTCCGAAAGATTTTTTTTTCAGTTTACTGAGGTAACTAGACTGGGCCTTAGCAAAAAAATGGTGCTGTTGGATGTTTGGATGAAGTCCTGCACACATAAAATTGATGTCCTGTCCGTGTGAGCCCACTGTTTGTAAGTCACTGAATCATCGAAATCATAGTCATGCAAAGAAAATATATCTGACAAATGATGTTCCAGTACATTCCTGCCTGGACTTTGCTCACACAAATGAAGCATGCATTCACGGTTGCTCACAGAACACACTATTTTTTCAAGCAAGACCTTGTAATCCTGATTTTCAGGAATTGCAGCAGCAATCAGTTTGGCATTTTGATGCTGTTCACAAACACACACACACAATGCATGCCAGATGCTATAACTGGAACACACCATTTGGGCCTCAAGTAACAAAATTTTAAAAATCCAACTTTATCTGTAGGATACTTATTCTTGTACTCAACATAAAGTTCCCGCAGGTTCACAAGCAGCAGCTGTTTCTGCTTGTGTGACTTTTCACCATTCTCTCTCACCGCCACAAATTCCTTCTTCCCTGGGCAAGTACGTGGATATTCCTCCGGCTGGTAGAAGCATATTACATGTTCCTGAAGGTCTTGAGAAAGGGCTCTTCCACCTCTCTTGGCATCTGGATCAGCAAGAATACTGTGATGGACTTTACTGGTTGATTGCAAATTCCCTACACCCAGCTTACTCTCTCTTTTTTTTTTTTAAACAATTTACAAGGTTTAATAATATTGATGAAAATTTATATTAAGGGCGCCATCATCAATACGCTTCTTTCTCATTTTTATTTTGCATCAGCCAAAACATATTACGAGCCCAATCACAAATTAAATTATAGATACACAGGCTATGTACCTACAGGCCCCTCGGCTAGCTTTTTTTTTTTAACAGTGGAGATGGGAATGGATTCGGCTCTGTCCTTTTATTATTATGTAACTTAGTCCAAAAATCAGTGGCTCTCAGAACATTACAAGGATAGGGGCCAAAATATATGTACTTCACGAAAATTTACTTTGCATAACAATAACCATAATTTATTTAATATATTTTTTTTCTTTTTCAACAATAACAATCTGATTTACAATAAATTACATTTACTCTTGTTTTCTCTTTTTTTTTCTTTTTCACCAATAACAATCTGATTTACAATAAATTACATTTACTCTGGGGTTTTCCCCTTTTTAACAACTACTCCTCCATAAAATCTTCAGATCATCCGATCCGAACAACATTAACCATTCAACACTTTTATTGGAAAATTTAGTATTCAGTTCCTAACTATCAGGTTAGTAGCTCAGTTTAACTGTACTAATGTGTTCCTTGTTATATAAGACAAATTCTTAATTAATTACTTTAATCTCTTTCCTTTCTTTATTTCCAGGTATCTACTAGAACGTCTCAGATTACCCTTATACTTTACTACTAACTTGCGTAATCTTTTCCATTTGCAATTCCGTATGAATAAAGATTTTTAATTCGTAATTCAGTCACTGACTTGACCTATCATGCCCAATGATTCCACCTATTTCTCCTATACCAGTCCACTAGTCATTGTAGTCTATGAAGAATTGTACTCAAAGATAAATAGGAAAGACAATGTTATGAAGAAAGAAACGGAAGTTTAGGCCTATACCCACAGTGACTGGGGTAATAGACCACCGATACAGGGGCGGCGTCTAGATCTTGAGTTACAATCTGACTCCCTCCCTGCAACCGGGAAAATATTAATGGGCCGCAAACAAAAATATAATTTTGAACAATCGATGTCAGAGGTCCCTGACACTCTTTCCTAGAGGCACGTGGGGCCGTTGTTCGCCTCCAACACCGATGACTTTCACAATTCTCCTAAATCTCTTTATATTCTACTAGCATAGGCTTCGCCTACTACTGTATTTATACTTGTTTTATTTGGGACACTTCCGGCGTTCCCTCACCTCACCCTTCTTTTTTTTCTCTCCTGGGGTAATCTATAGTACCTGCTAATGACCTACTTGTCATCAACTCACTACACAAAATTACCAATTCTCCTCTTTCTAATCTAACCAATTATTATTTATTATCTTTTAACTCCTTTCTCTTTAAGCGGTGTATACCATTGTTCTAATTTACCTACTTATTGTTATTCTGGTTTCCATACTTTTCAAGTTACTACCCTACACCATGGGCACCTAATTTTCTTGTTTCTAAATTCCCTAGAATTCTAGCTGAAACTAACTCACGCCCCAGGTCAGTAACTCTCCTTATAACCCTTGAGTGAACTTCTACTTCTATCCTACCCAGTAAACTTTCCAATGGCATACGCCTAATGTACTGCTACTCATAGGCCTCCTTTTGCCTCTCAATATTCACTTTCTTATCCCCCTCTACCATATTCCATACAGTTCCCTCTCTTCGATAAATCTCTTTAAAAAAAACAACTCAACATTATAGGCCAGCATGAAATCCACTTATAGATAATCACCTGTCACCTACGAAAACCAAGTGGGAGAGGCCCTCGTAAGCAATACTAAGTAAGCCCCTGTTACCCTTCTTCCTTACTCCCCTCGCGTCCTGTCTTATAAAAAAACAAGGTTTGTATGAGCATCAACAACTGCCCCTAGCTATGTATTCATTCGTGGGACAATTACCCATAGCAACCTAAAGTATAGAGATCTATCTTTACTATTCACGGTTTTACTCTTGACTGCTCCTTGTGTAATTAACTTAGACCAGAAATGGAAACTGATTGGATCACTGTAATTTACTACCTCACCCTAGACTAATTACATCTATCTTCTAACCTTACTCTTTTACCTTTCATTACGGCGTCTAGTCGCCACACATTTCTTAGAACCTGGCTTAATAATAATGCCTCAAAATCTTTTCCACTTCCCAAAACAAAAAAAAAAAAAATGTTTAGATGATTATACTCAACGGGTGGTGACCAATTTATCCTCTGATCCTGAGTTGTTTCCATCCACTTTCTGATGTCCACATCTTCCTTTATTCCAGGCTAAGCAACCGTGACCCACTCTTCTTTCCCCAGCTGGTGTTCGCTGTAGCGGTCTCTCGTACCGGCTGACGTGATGTGTTCTTCCAACTAACGACTATCTCCATATAGTCGCGTCAGTGAAATTCCCCTTCAGAATTTCTTTAGATGAAAGTCTGACAAACCATCATGTCAGGGCGCCTCGACCGCTGTCACACATTCCAATCTCGTCTCCTCGCCTCCGTTTCTTCAACCTTTCTCTCTCGTAGCCAGAGACGTAATCCTCAACCGTTTTTCAGGTTCAACTCCTCTTCCGTCGACTCGCCGTCCACGCATGCGCACTTCTCCTTTTTCTGCAATTCAAATAAATTCAGGGCAGTATCGATAATCATGAAAATGTTCAATATCGATTAGTTGCGGTCCCCCAACCCTTCCTTTGTTTTGGAATGGTTTTTTTCTACCGTCTAATTGGCACGCAGCTATTTGCTTCGTTACAATACCCTTTTCCATTTTCAGCTGCCGAGATCTACATACCATATGATCTGTGACATCAAACGTTTCCAGTTTTTTTGCAAGTCCAAATTCCTGGCACAAGAGTCAATAACTTTATCTTCTCCTGCCTTGTGGAGGATTTAATTTTTTCTTCTAGTAGTAATATCAAATGGTCAAGATCTTTACAAGACTTCGAAGTATGCTCCTCCTCAGAACCTGAATCGAGTTCCTTTGGCTGAAAGTCAAATGCACGTGCAAATTTTGATTTTGCTGCAGTCGTGATCTAGTTGGACCTTTTGTTTCCCATATGATGGTCCATCTCTCTTTGAAACATTGCGTTTAAGTGGTGAGCAGTCCAGGGAGTGGGCAACTTCGTCAAGTGATGTTCTGTCAAATTGTGGTGAGTAAAAATCAGTGTCAATTGGTTTCATCTCATGGTCACTTGTCTCATTGATACATCGTTCATAACAGTTAGAACACAGCTTCTGCCCTGGTTTTAAGTACAGTTTGGAGGCAAATTCTTCATCCGCTATTCTGAGGGATTCTGAAAGAAATATAATGACTGTTTGAGTTATGTGACTTTAAGTACATCTAATGAAAAATAGAGATAAAGTGCTTACTTGTTATAAGTTTTTATGGCGGCTTAGTGGATCAGCACAAAATTTCTGAAGACTTTCATAGCATGTCAAATAAACCTTTTCATGATGGAGACAGATCTGGTCCACTTCATTGAAAGAAACACCACAACGCCAAGACAGAATCCTTCTGTCCTCAGGTTCGAGCTCTCCTATTTTAAGGAAACCAGACTTTCTGCAGTATGTTCTCTTGTGGCATTCATCACCCAGAGAAACACCAATTTTGCACACCTCCTCAGTAGCCATGCTTAAAGTGAATGAGGGTTCTTTTGATGATGCAACAAAAATCCTGTTTGAAGATGATGCAATAGGCCTACACGGTTAGCTGATGCAATAGAAACAAAAGCAGTGAAAGTAAAGATAATGAAGCCTGCAATTCAAGTATCAGTATAGGAAATATCTGCAATCATTCTGTATTGTCTAATACTGTTAATACGCTTCAGGGATAGTCAGTATTCAGTTTAACATAAATTGCCATAGGAAGAAAAAGTCTACATTTCATAAAATTATTAAAATATGAAGGTGAGAAAACAAGCTGAATTTTTAGTCACATGATTAACATATATGTACAATAGTGTAGACAAAATCTTTTTACTGTGGGTAATTGCCCACACAGTGAATTTGTCAGTCAAAGATTGGTCTAAAAGCACATTTTTTGCGCCGGAACCCTTTCTAGAGCTTTTTTACTCCTAATGTAAGACTTTGGTATAGTCAAGAAACCTTCCGCAGATGGCCACATCCTCAAATAAAAGGAATCCAGTAAGAATAGCCTGTTGCGAATCATTCTAGTATAACAGCCGCCTCGCAAAAATTGAAATTGTCATTTTTGTACATAAAAAGATTACTACTTTGGAGGCCAGTAGCTCAGAAACTAGAAGAGGTACACCTTCTCTGATGCCAGATTCTGAAAGCATGTGTTCAAATTGCCCAGTATAGCAAATTTCAGGCAGATATCGAATTCCATTCCAGAAATACTGGCATCCAAAAGTAGGTGCACAGGAACATGTGCAATTTGCCAGTTTTAAAAACGAACAGAAACCCTTAGGAATTTTGGCCTAGAATTTTGCGATTGTTCATTATATAAGAAAAGGAACCAGCACAATTTTTTTTAGTCAAATCTGAGTTGGTCACCCAGGGACCTCTGGTTGAGTTCATATGGAATGACCCTTTAGACCTTTGTTCTTCCACAAGCCCTGCTTAATGAATTGATCTGGAGCTTAACTCTGAGATCTATTACAAAATAACTTCTTTACTTGCAATTATAACTGATTAAATAAAAAGATTCTGGCACTTTGTTATATCAGTTTACCTGATTTTGTTATTAATATAAATGATTGATTTCTTGATGAGAATATTATAGGAGAAAAATTCCTCCGACACTGGGACTTGAACCCAGGACCTTTGGCTATTCGCGCCAATGCTCTACCAACTGAGCTAAGCCGGAGTTCAATTCACAGCGCCAGATGGAACCTTCCTCCTATGAATGCCGTTAATGGTCTACCTCACTGACAGACAAGTTATGTCATATGCAGTACTGTGAGGCACACTAATTAGTGATTTTTTGACTGGGCTACCATTTTTATTGTACAGTTAACATATATGTAAGTATTCATGAACCACAGATTATTGTCTCTGTTGGAGATTACATGAGAATATTATAGGAGAAAAATTCCTCCGACACTGGGACTTGAACCCAGGACCTTTGACTCAAAAGAATTTTTTCATATTTTCGATTTTTGTCATTTATGACGAGCCTATATGAGCTACAAGAACCAGCTATAGCTCAAATTAAAGCTTATTAAATTGCCTACAACTTTTGTCTGCTTGACTTTTCTGTAGGACGTGTTATTTTACCGGTATTCAGTTCAAAACACGACGAAAACTTAAAATTTTAACTTAAAAAAAAAAAAAGGCCAATCTTTGAAAAGCCGTATCTCGGAAACAAAATAACTTACAAAAACGATTTTGATTTCATATTTTATAAAATTTAATTTACTTTAAAAAAGCTAAGAAAGATTATTTCCAACAAATGCATAGTTTAGGAGATATTGTCGAAAAACCGAAAATAGTCCGAAAAAAACCGGTTTATTTCGACCGCCATTCAGCAAGCACAGGTTCCTGAGGGTTGCAAATCTGGATTTGTGATCCCTAAACTCCCCTCCAAAAATCATCAATACTCCATTTAATGTAAATTCACGCATTTTTTTTGGTAACATTTGACTGGACTATTAAGAAAATTTAGTTTTTTGTGATTTTCTAAAAAACGGCTCTGAAGATTTTAAATTTTGTGCATGGAGTGCTTATCCTAAGAGCTACAATTTTTATTTTCAATATTAAAAAAAAAAAAAATCTCTGAAGAGTAGATATAAGTCACCCAGTGTTTGTAGAAACTGTCTTGTCTGGTGAATAATAAAACTTTGCATCAGGTTGAAAAACTGAAAATGCTCTCTCTGAAAACGGATTCTTATTCTATATCAGAATGTGAAGTGAGAAAGGTGTATTGCCCATTCTTAGGACAAAGAAAGTTACGCGAGTGCTTTAATCAGGTTTTACTTCCAGTGTGTATCCTTTGGAGATGCAAAGCAGTAATGGCATTCTCTTAATTTTTACAACCAATTTACAAGTGTCAAATCTTTTATTTTGGCAAGGAAGTTGTGTGTTTCACATCAGATTTTTCTATGCTACACTGTCCTCATTTTCATAACCAATGATTGTATATCATCGGCAAGAGCAAAAATTGTGTGGGCAAATGATCACCCTAAGCCCAGTTATGGCTGCATGATCTGTATCAAGGTTCTTAAAATACTAAAGGTTAATACTTATTTATACACTATTTGCAGGGAAAAAATATATACAGTACTAATTAGGCCTATATTAGTTACTAAATTGCCATAAGGTAATGTATCTAGATTTACTCTTTCACCAACATTTTTATACCACACATGAACTCGTTTGATTTTAAGGTATTTAATGACAGGAGTATACTACAATTTAGCCATGTAATTGTCGCCGGTGAGCCGGAATTTTCTTTCCTCAATAGAGGGAGCCTGTAAATCTAGAAACAAAGGTCTGTTTTATTTATGCCAATGACCCAGGATGGGATAGAACCCACGATCACGGGCACATCATACATAATGCGCCTCCCAGGCCTACTATGTAGCAATCATTATGATTGTTATATTACTAGGTATCACAGTAATTTATATTGATATTTAGGCTATAATAAAACATTTTATTAGTTATTGAAGCGTGACAAGATTTTACGTGACTTCATTCATAAAATTAGAATAGTCTTGTCTTGTTAAAGTAGGTAAACATTAAAGTAAACATTAAGTTAGGTCGACATAATCTGCAGATTCAATTTAAACCTCTAAAAAATCCCTTTAGGCAGGCCTACAGCTGAGGTAGATTTCGAAGAGCTTTTGGTTTAATTTATTGTCGCTTATTGTTGTTTATTATGTATTAAATTGATATTATATTTTATTATTTATCTTTTATTTAGCCATGCATTATTGTTCTAAAGGTATGTAACTATTATTTTTAATATTTCAAACTCTATTAGATTGCTAATTTTATCCTTAGTCAGTCCTTCCGGCAGGCCTTGAGGCTGTGGAATATTTTTTTAAGTGTTATTGCTTTTCAAACATTCAAATCTCGCCTTATATGAGAGTTATCGAGAAACTAGTTATTGATTTGAGCCATTCCATTGTTACGTATGTTACATTTGGATGCAATTCAGACCCCCACAGTGATTATAATATAGTATTAACTGGAACTTCATACATACCAGAAGATGGATTCAAAGATGTGTTTCCAGAATATATGAAAGTTTTATTAATCAGTAATAGACATTAAATACTATTCTTAATAAAATGGGTGTTACGTATGTTACAAAAAATGGACACAGAATTTGAGTTTATCTATCTTACATGAAAATCTCTGTGTGAATTATCTAACACAAGAACTTCAGGACTTTTTTTTCTGGGTAGCCAAGTTACACTCATTAATCCAGTATCTTTGTTTCAATAGTTCAGGCTGATTTTCAAAATTTAAAACTTTTTTCTTCTGTTACGTATATTACATTACTTTGTTACATATGTTACACTGTGCAAAATAATGAAGAAGAATAATGTTTTAGTGTGCAACAACTCAACAATTTGAATGTTTTAAGAAATTTACATGATCGTTCACTTATATTTAAGTTAAATTATAGTCTCTCATGTTGACTGTTTGCGACTGCTTATTCCGTATATTCGCAGCTACCCTCCATATCTGGAGACCGCATCCTCTACCCGCAATGGTGTCTTCCCACACGCTTCAGTTTCAATTTCCTTGGATTGTTAGTCAGTTTTTGTTTTTCAATTTCACATTTAGGTCTATACAGTGGTGCAGCCAGGATTTCAATCTGGGGGTGCTGAAACTTAAAATACATAATAATAAAATGTTTAAAAAAAATTTATTATAAGCTGGGTGCAATTGATTTTTCAATTTTCTTTACAACCTATCCTTATTCAATCAAATTACTATCTGATTGCAAACATAATTAACATTCAAGATAGATATACAAGCATTCATGAACCACAGACTATTGTCTCTGTTGGGCATTGGCGCGAATAGCCAAAGGTCCTGGGTTCAAGTCCCAGTGTCGGAGGAATTTTTCTCCTATAATATTCTCATAATGAACATTATCGTCATCGTCGTCACTATCATCATCATAATCATCACCATCATCACCATTGTAATCACATCACAATTCAAAGGATTTTATTCAAATTTGAAATTTACAGTTAGGCCTATCATACCAGTAGGTCTAATCAGATCTGAATCTGCTCCAGTGGCGTACCAAGGTCTTGTGGCACCCGGGGCGGGATATTATCTTGTCACCCCCTCAGAAATGAATTTTGAGTATATTTTCCAGTGAAAATATAAGCTTAGTCCAAATTTCTCCCGCGAAATAAATTGACTTGTCACTGTTAAAAACGGTGTTAGGGTGTTATAATTCATTAATAAATAAAATGTCTATTCCAGATTGTTTGATTTTAAATTTTAAATAAACTAAAAATGAACAGGCTATTCAGTTCTAGTCTACTGCAGCTGTTTGAACAAGATTAGTGGATGAAAAAAGGAACATTATTTTTTTTACAGGTTTAATATACAGCAAACAAATTAATTTGCGTTTAAACATTTTGATTTTGATTTCATTTTTAATAGTGTAGTTTTTAATAGTTGCAGTACTACCAACCTGGTAACTTTCACTTTGTCATTGTTTAGCTTAAAACTTCTTTTTTCTAACTGGGTCATTCCATGTCAAATCAACCAATTCTACTATGAGATTTGAACCTTGACCTCTCAGATTTGTTTGATTTTTTTTTTCAGGTATTGTACCCCCTAAATCTAGTTTAAATTTCGAATTTCAATTTTTTATGATTTATGGTTTGTGAGTTACAAGGTTTTAAAAATCCAAAAAACTATGGTTTTCTATCGCTTTAAGATTATTATAAAATGCTATAGTTAAAAAATTATACCACCTAGAGAGCTCAAACTTGCACCATTTTTTTCCTCTGAAAATTCCCTTTAATTTGATGTATCAGAGAGCTATGTTTTTTAATTTTTGAAATGTTAAAAAAGTTCCCAAAAAACGTTTTTTGAAATTTCAAAAATACGTACCCTCAGATTTTTTTGGAAAAATGATATGTGTTGTCCACTCTAATTGACTACATGCATGCAAAATTTCAAGATGGGATCTCAACGGGTTCTTATTCTAAAAAAATATTTTACTACCTGAATACATGATAGTGAGGTGTATAGCGGACTATTTCTAGGTTATGAATACTAAGGTACATAGGCTAATTCTACCAAACCTAAATTATTTAGATAGCATTCATATGTAACATTTCCCTCTTATTGTTTGTTAATTAAATGATGTGTAGTGTTGTTTTTAATTTAATTTTCATGATACCTTTAACTATACATAAGAAGGAAGAATAAATGTTAATTTATATACAACATGCTAATAGTGAAATTTTGAGCAAAGCCACTCACCTTGAATCATCCAATATCAAGTAATATCAACTCATATAGTTATAAATGATAGAGGTTATCTTTTGCTTCGTTTTGCAGTATTATTTGTAGCCTAATCATTTACAAAGAGTCCCATATAAAAGAAATGGGTAAAAGTTGTTTCACCTTGTGAAAAAGTTTAACTTGTTGATATTTGCATGGATAGAACTGTATTTCTTGGAATATTAGGTCTTTACCATACATAGTTAATTAGTATTTGTACACTTTAAAAGTTTTCACTGAGGGTAACACAATTTAAATGTTTCTTTTTGATCTTTATTAAGATATTTTTCCAAAGCAAGAGAAGACAGCTTTATTTCTTCAGCACTTAGAGTGTATGTTCTTCCCGTTGCTGTAGTTGGATCCACTGTTTGCAAAAGAGTGTTTCCTGGAACATCTAATAAATCTCTTGGTTGTGGATAACAAAAAAATGGGCTGGACCTTTTGGGTGTAAAAAATGTATTCCATACATGCCATTGTTTTTTTCTTCATTGCAATCCAGCCACCAAGAGTCATCATAAGCTACTGTCACAAAACCAGCAGCAATGTTTTCCAAATCTAATGGTGTTATTTGGTTCACTGTTGTCATACATTCAAGAGATTAATCAAGGCTGAAATGATAAGTTGACAGTAATTTGTCTCTCTGTGTGGGGTTTATATGAGTGAAACTTTTGTGTTTCCACAATTGCTTTTGATTCACTGAGCCGAGAAAGTAATAATTCTTTAGTCTCTTCGTAGTCTTCTGTTGTGCAATATTCAAAGTCAATGTTTTTTATATTTTCCAAGGCAAATTCATAAAGTTCTTTTGGTGTTAAAATTTGTTGGTCATATGGCCATTATAAGCTGGCTTTAGCAGCTAGCCGCTTAACAGTCCCGTCAAGGCCATCACATGCACTCTTGCCATGGGATGCTCCAAAGAACTCCCACTCTGCCTCAACTTCAAAATCTGTTTTATGCAAGCATAAATTAAGGAAGTTTTTCTTATTCTTATACTGGACAGCGCTCCCATCAGAAAAATAAGTAATCTTTTTAAATGCAAAAGGCAAGGTTTGCTTTAAGATTTCTAGCAGTTTTTTCTGGAATACATAGAAAGCGACTGTATAAAGTTCCAGGCAATCTGATATAAACAAAAAAAAATACTGCAGGCGGTATAGTTTCCCCTCCCATTTGCAATATATATGATGAAAGGATGCAGTGTAGCTTGGCTGGTAGTCCAGTGGAATGATTATATTTTGGCTTGTAAGACGAAAGAGTAGTTTTCCGCAAAATCACACTTGACTACTACATGGCCTTCAGTTAAATTTTCCTTGATTTCGCTTTAGTATTATTCTGCTGACTAGCTATAAATGAATGAGTTGAGCTTTGTTAGTGTGTCCAAAAACTCATTAATAAAGTCATCGGTACACTTTACTACAGTTTCCATCACACACCTATCTACAGTTACCCACTTTTTGTAGGAAACTTCGTCAATCATTTTTTCATTGAACTTTGTACTCAATAATTCTTGAAATCTAGGAACACCAGGGCATTCTTTACAAACATTCATAAAACAATGTTGAGATGGTGGATTGCACATCATCTTGACCAGATAGGAGTGATAAAATTTCAAAGCAGTGTCATCCCCATCTAATACAAAATTTTGCATTTTTGCACTGTACATCATTAGCTTAATGTTTTGGTGTAAGGTACACACACAGACATTATGTGTGCCACTTTTTCCAGCCAGGATACAGTTCTTCGGCCTCAGGTCGCAAAACTTTGAAAAACCAATTTTGTTTGCTGGGAATTTTTCCTTAAAAAATTGGTATATTTCTTGCAAATTTGCCAACACTAGTCTCTTTTGTACCTGGATCTTTTCATCTTTATTTCTTATGGTCACACAATCTTTTTTCCCTGGTATCATTCTACTAATGTCGTCAGAATTGTAGAAGTCTTTTACAGAGTCAGCCTAGAAATAGTCCACTATATACCTCACTAGCATGTAATCTGGTAGTCAAATATTTTTTTAAAACAAGAACCCATTGAGATCCCATCTTGAAATTTTGCATGCATGTAGTCAATTAGAGTGGACAACACATATAATTTTTCCAAAAAAATCCGAGGGTACGTATTTTTGAAATTTCGAAAAAAGTTTTTTCGGAACTTTTTTAACATTTCAAAAATTAAGAAACATAGCTCTGTGATACATCAAATTAAAGGGAATTTTCAGAGGAAAACAATGGTGCAAGTTTGAGCTCTCTAGGTGGTATGGGTTTTGAGCTATAGCATTTTATAATAATCTTAAAGCGATAGAAAACCATAGTTTTTTGGATTTTTCAACCCTTGTAACTCACAAACCAAAAGTCAGAAAAATTTTAAATTTTAAATTTAAACTAGTTTTGGGGAGTACAATACTTGAAAAAAAAAATCACACAAATCTGAGAGGTCAAGGTTTAGACTGTTAGTTGATTTGACATGGAATGACCCAACTTTGGTTTCTGCAAATTTGGAAATAGCCTCATCAAAATATATTTCTTGAGCGATACTGTTTTCAATGGATAAAATAGCTAAGTTAGATAGACGTGCTTGGCTCATTGTTGATCTCAGGTAGTTTTTTATCAGTTTGAGTTTCGAAAAACTCCTTTCACAAGATGCTACTGATACACATAACGTCAAAAAAAACCTTAACGCTAAAGTGAGATTTGGGAGAGAGTCTGTAAGTTCATGATGCACTGTAAACTCCAACAGTTTTAAAGAACTCCAATTCAGAGACTCTTCTTTAGGAACGTTGGCTGCCTGAAGAAACCTTCTCAAACGTAGGATTTCTTTGACCATGTCCTCTTGAGAAATCTCATCATACTTTTCAACTAGATGTTTTACAAGTCTCGGGAGTTCAGATTCTGCCGTTTTGATCGGATTATCAGGATCTAAGACCGAAAACCGAAGTGATATGGTTTCCATTCCTTTGCAACGTGAGTCGATTTCTCGATGAAACCTGTCGATACACTCCAGCATTGACCTTTTAAGTTCTTGTTCCAAAGTCAGCGGCTCATCTGCTGCCTGTTCTCCTGGCATTAATCTCTGCTTTCGGACATTTCTTCGTTTGAGTAAAGGAATATCCATCTCTCTGCACAAGTCTTTCGAAAACGTTATTGCTTTTTCCACAAGTTCATTTCTACTGTCCTTTAAATAGATCTTCAGACTTCTCATCTTGATGACACACTTCTCGAAGCTGATTCCGAGAGCCTGCAAGTACTTTTGGGCATGGTTAACTTCTTCTAAAACACTATTCCACAAACATAAATAGCACAAAAACGAGAAATCACTTACTGCAGGCAATAGGCTTTGAGCTCCTCCTCTAGTTTCAATCGTTTCTGCTGGATCACAGAGTTCCTCGATGACATGAACAATCTTCTTAAAGCATTTAAACACGGGTTTGACAGCTTCATAGTGAGCACTCCATCTAGTTTCTGCTAGCCGCTTGACCGTTACCTCAACGTTTGCTGTAAGGATATCCCATCTGTGAGTTGACGCTGAGAAAAAGACGTACAGACTCTCTAAGGTGCCAAAAAATGTTACACATGAAGAAACTGTTGCAAAAGAGTGCACTCCACAAAGATTTAGAGAGTGGTTTGCACACGGTACAAACAAAGCTTTAGGGTTAAGTTCAGAAATCCGAGCTTGAACTCCTGAATGTACACCCGCCATTGTAGAGGCATTGTCGTATCCCTGTCCTCGGCACATCGTCAGATCAAGACCATCATGCTTCATAAGCTTCAAAATATCTTCTGTAATGTCAATAGCTTTCTTCCCAGTTAGTTGAAAGAAGCCTAAAAATGATTCCTTCACTTCTACTTTTTTGTTTTCTATTTGAACGTAACGAATGACTTCACTCATTTAATCTACATGCGAGACGTCGGGTGTGCTGTCAAAGATGATGCTGAAGTACTTGACCTTTTTAATGTCAGACAAAATCTTTTCTCTAACGATACCTCCTAGAAGTAAAATAAACTCATTTTGTATTTTAGGGGACAAATAGCTTGTTGATATCTTGTGAGACTTTGACTGACTAGACAGTTCTAGCTTGATCAAGTGTTCTTTTAGTACAGGATCATAATTTGATAACAGTTCAATGAACTGTAGAAAATTCCCTCTGTTTTCTGACAAAACATCTTCTCTATGGCCGCGAAATGGAAGATTTTGTTTAGCTAAAAACAAAGTGACGTGTAAGAGTCTCTTTAGAATGTCTCTCCATTTTCTTTTTTCATTTTCAGCAACTGTCTGGTTGGCTTGATCTATCGTTTTATTGGCATTTAGATGTAACTGTAAAGTTTTCCACTTCTTGTAACAAGCGTCATGTTGTTCCGAGAGTTCATGATTGCGAACCTTTGGGTTAAGTTTCCACCATACTTTAAAGCCAGTAACAAATTTTGATGTGTTAGTCAAACTTTCATTTGTAGCAAATAATCTGCAACAAATGCAGTACAAACTTTGTTTCTTAGTCGAATATGCCATCCAGGTCCTTAGAATTTTTTCGCCATTTGGTTGATTTATATAGAACCAATCTGGAGTGAATTGTCGGTTTGTGCCTTTAATCTTGTCTCCTGCTCTTTCATAAGGAACAAATGGGCCATTTAGGTTTTGAAACTCTCCACTCCCTCTTTTCATTATATCAATTTTTAGTTTATCGGGAACAGGGAGAGGCCAATCAGAGATATCAGTATATGAACTAGTACTACTGTCATAATGTCTTTCTTCATTTATTAAGGCTTCTGCAGCTTCTTGATCTTTATCCCCTCTTCCTTTTGATGCATCATACCCTTCTGCTTCTTTCTCATTTTCTTCTACTTTTCTGTCATCTTCTTCTCTTTCGCCTAACTCGTTTGATATGATGTCATCTAGATTATTACTTCCTTCTTCGTTTTCAAACATGAAGTTTTCAATTTCTTTTGATGCGTCACAGCCTTCTGCTTCTTTCATTTTCTTCTACTTTCCTTTTATCTTCCTCTCTTTCGCCAATCCCACTTGATACGATGTCAACCAGATTATTATTTTCTTCTTCGTTTTCAATCATGGCCATTGGAATTTCTTTCGCCTGTTGGGACTTACCATCTACAGTGTCGGACATATGTACAGAATCAGAAGTAGAAGTAGTTTTCGCCACATCCTCGTCATTAGATCCTGAAGTGTTTTGAAGATTCAACGTAGAAGACGAAGGTTTAATATATTTTAACATGTAGCTGGCCAATGAAGCATCCTGTAAAAGCTTTATCTTCTGTTTTTTTCTCTGTTGAGCACCACTTGGTCGATTTCGCTTCATGGCCGTGTCTGAAATAAAAAATATGAATTATGGCGTCTAAGATGGTGAATAGAGAGAATTTTCACAACTGTTGTAATATGTTAAAATTTTGCATTTTGAACCTTTTGAGAAATTATTTGGCAAAAAAAAGTTAAAATGGCCTCAACCATTTCTCATTGATATTTTTAATTTTTAAATTTTAATCACTAAAAAAAATTCAAAAATGTTAGAAAGCCATTTTTCTACTGAAAACGAATATATAACAGTGCCAGATAAAGTAAGGTATTCATCCTATGATCTTGTCAATGCGCGCACAAACTGATTGAAAGAATGGATTCAAAGTTGGTTGCACTAGGCAGTATCTATACTAATTTCACTTTAAGTTCAAAGTAGTTGTAAACAAAGCCACGTGATAAGGGAGCGCCTCACTGGCTGGTGGACGAATTGTAACTTTTGCTGCTTAGTATGCTCTTAATAAAATAAATAAATAAATAAAATTAATACAATTTTCTGTTCAAACCGCACCTTTTTGTAGCTATTTTCATGCAGAGAAATTTAAAAACACGTTTCTGAAGTAGATCTGTTTTTTTAAACAAAATGAATTTGGTCAGATTTACCTGACGCATAACAACAAAGTGAACTAATTAAACCGTTACAACAGAATGTAAATAGTAGGCGTTTATGACTATGCGCATGCTCAAGCACGCCATCATGGAATGATCATGCCACAGCCCCCTCCTAAGAAATGGGTATGACCTGCTGAATGTGCGTTCATTTATTTATTTACATAGGCTATACAAAACTTACGTGACAAGAAAGTCGTGTGCTAGAACAAGACAAAAATTTCGTCAACAGTTGCATGTAACCAACAACTCTGATAGGGTTGGGGCGGTTACAAACAGAAATTAATTAATAGTGAACCACATTCAAAAAGAAAACGCCTCCGAAGAGGGCAGACAACGTTGCAAAATGAGAGTAATTTTTCATACTCATTCTCTTTTTGTACTCATACTTTCTTAAATACTAAATTAAGCCTAATTTTGAACAGATGTATTGATCTTTGCGAAAATAACTACAACATTTTTCAACAATGTCATAAAGAAATAATTTTAAAAGTATATACATTACTATTGAGAACACTGGAATATACCAAATCCTCATTCCGTTTCTTTCCGCGGCGGAGTGGTACATTAGAGATTGTTTACATCTCCTTTGAACTTAAAGTGAAAATAATATAGCTTCTATGCATTAAAATCAAAATGTGACTAACAGAGAAATGCAAATCTTACCTGTTGATTAACCACATACAATTGAGATCAACAACTTCCGGCGACAATTGTACACAACAAAATTTCACTCGCGACGCGGTTACCGTGTGAGTCAACAAGGTAACTCACAGTCAGTGTTGCCAACTCCAAAAAATTTGTTCCGTTAAAACAGTGTTCAAAATCCGCTGAAATCCGCTAAATTAAAAAAAAAAAAATAATTAATTGAAGTTCAAATGGGAACCTTTCGTGTGCAGTTAAAAATTTGTCCACCAGAGCGCAGCAGGGTCAGAGGAGGTCCTGCCATCTCGTTTTACCATAAGCTTATGCGTATCAATAGATGTGAATAATGTTGGCTGTCCTATAAAAACTGGCGATTAATAACGTTTAAGTTATATTCCAGAAATCAGATACCTATATTCTGCCTAGGAGAATGTGAGATCGCCAGAAAACGTATTGATTTGTTAAAAGAATTAAAGAATTAAAGTCTGTCTGAAGTAATAATTGGTTGTAATTATTATGTTGAAAAGAACCCGTGGGGTTTGTCAGCAAAAACAGGAACAATAATTATTTTGCAGTGGCAGAGACATGTGTAGCTTAGTGACAAATAATTCAAAATATTTAAGTTATTCCTGTATATCGCGGTGGCATTTTTATTTGTTAAATGGTGAAGAAATAATTCAAATTTTATGAAACGTATTTAAAGCTTGTAGTACAGTACATCACAAAGAAAACATCCCATCTTCTTTAGATTTATAACCATAGGCGTAAATATGTAAAAATAATTTGTAAAAAGTAATTTAGGTTCATGGTTGTTTGCTTTCACAATATTCTGTATGTATTTCAGCTTTCGGTTATGAATTTACTGTGTGGTAGACAGATGCTAGTATTTGATTAATATAACACAGTAGTTATAAAAAGTAAAGAATTGGATATAAATGTGTAAATATTTTGTTCCTATTATCATTAACATTTTATAAATAAATTTAGGTTACGTTTACTTGCTTCTAAATAATATCCTTTAGAGGCTTACGAATAATACATGCTCCAGAATTATAGCTGTCATTAACTTTTTGTGTGGGAAACAAATACGAATAATAGTATTTGAATAGTGTATTATATTAGTAATAGAATGTTCTTTTCATGAAGTCAACGTAATTAGAAAGAAGCTGGAATGTCAAAATAAGGTAATAAGGGAATGGTTTTCTTGTGATTATTACTATAGGCCTAAATGCGTAATATTTTTAACGTCAACGCCCATCCATAATATAGGTTCATACTTTTTGTTTTAGAATTATATTACATAAGTTTCAGAATTATGGCTCGCAGGGAATTGTTATTCATCGTACTGGGTTCTCATATGCTAATAATTCAAAATACTATGTTCTCTTCGATTCGAGTTAAAATATCTACGTGCATCGGTAGTTCCAGTTCTAATATTGTGTTTTAATATCATTAATGTGCATTATAAAAGTGAGTTGTATATAATAACAGTGTAGTTGATTTATTTATCTTTTTATTTTTTTGTATTTAGAGGGGAAAAACAGGCCAGTGCCAATTGCCAGTATAGAAAGGAAAAATATGCTTTGACGTCTCCTTTATAATAATTTTTTTTAAATCTTCAATTTACAAGAACCATCAATGCCTGTAAGAATAATTTAGTTTTGCAAGTGTTTAAATTTTACGGTTTGTTTTAATGTTTGCAATGAAAAAACTTACAAATTCCGTTTAAACAAAATATTCATAATTTTATTATACAAATTATAATAAATGCGAAACAGAAATATGTGAATTTTTGTTATGAAGTTAATAAATTAAGTAAGTTGTATTTATCAAATACTGTCCATACCTTCTTAAGAAGTAATTTTGTATCATAGTTTGAAAGAGAATAAGTGGTTGAGTTTCCTGATGGCGAACTTTCTGTTTAAAGCAACAGTACATAAGTGAATCTTGTCCATTTGATGAAGATATTGGAAACATGACCTTCTGTTGTAGATAATGAGAATACTACTTCTTGTTAAGTTTTATTCTTTGTAAAAATGATTAAGATAATGAGTCAATTCTGAGGATCTGAAAGTGTTGAGCGAGGAGATTTGAAGGAACTCATAGACTATTAACTATTAGCATTCATGAAACCACAGAATTATTGTCTCTGTTGGACATTACATGAGAATACTATAGGAGAAATATTCCTCCGGCACTGGGACTTGAACCCAGGACCTTTGGCTGTTCGCGCCAATGCTCTACCAACTGAACTAAGCCGGAGTTCAATACCCAGCGCCAGACGGAACCTCTCTCCTATGACTGATTGCCCTAATGGTCTACCTCACAGGCAGACAAGCTATGTCATATGCAGTACTGTGAGGCACACTAATTAGTGATTTTTGTGACCGGGCTCCTACTGTTATTGTACAGTTAACATAGATATATAAGCATTCATGAAACCACAGAATTATTGTCTCTGTTGGACATTACATGAGAATACTATAGGAGAAAAATTCCTCCGGCACTGGGACTTGAACCCAGGACCTTTGGCTGTTCGCGCCCATGCTCTACCAACTGAGCTAAGCCGGAGTTCAATACCCAGCGCCAGACGGAACCTCTCTCCTATGACTGATTGCCCTAATGGTCTACCTCACAGACAGACAAGCTATGTAATATGCAGTACTGTGAGGCACACTAATTAGTGATTTTTGTGACCGGGCTCCCACTGTTATTGTACAGTTAACATAGATATATAAGCATTCATGAAACCACAGAATTATTGTCTCTGTTGGACATTACATGAGAATACTATAGGAGAAAAATTCCTCCGGCACTGGGACTAGTATTCTCATGTAATGTCCAACAGAGACAATAATTCTGTGGTTTCATGAATGCTTATATATCTATGTTAACTGTACAATAACAGTGGGAGCCCGGTCACAAAAATCACTAATTAGTGTGCCTCACAGTACTGCATATGACATAGCTTGTCTGTCTGTGAGGTAGACCATTAGGGCAATCAGTCATAGGAGAGAGGTTCCGTCTGGCGCTGGGTATTGAACTCCGGCTTAGCTCAGTTGGTAGAGCATTGGCGCGAACAGCCAAAGGTCCTGGGTTCAAGTCCCAGTGCCGGAGGAATTTTTCTCCTATAGTATTCTTATTAACTATTAGCATCCGTTTAATCTTCTTTATATTTTATAACCATATATTTCGTAAAGCATATGTGTAGCCCTCTGTTTTACACAGAGGATCGCCACAACATGTTTCCTGTTTAAATAGTCTGTTCCATTATGTTCAATGGACAGCAGACGACATGCTTGGACCTCTTTTGACCCTGCTGCCACCTATCGGGAGTCGCTGACAGAAAGGTTCCCATAGCCGAAAGCACTTTCAACTTGTGCATTTGTCCATGGCACCAATAAAAGCATAAGGGAAATCCCGAAATTTCTTAGAAAAGGTTAAAATCACTTGTATATAAATTCTCATTTAATTCAAAAAATTCCCTTATATTTAGATTTTTTCCCATTCCACAGTTATAAATTTCAACTAATGAAAGTTAATTTCTGTCAGTGCATCGTCTGCAAACCTCATCTCTTTAGCCGAAAGTATTATTGGTAATGTCATCAGCCTCAAACGCTAAAATTTAATAAAGAAAAATTAAAATATCGCATTATATAAGATTTTTTAAATATTCCGTCAAAGCACAACATCCACCAAAAAATCCGCTAAAACCATATTTTTCCCCGTTGAAAACGTTAAAAATCCACCAAATTTAACGGGAACTCCGCTAAGTTGGCAACACTGCTCACAGCTAATCACCCCTCCACACCCACGGAGGAATTCTTTCCTCCGTGTCCACACCGCACCCTCACCATACCCCACTCCACTCCGCCATTCCATCATCTCAGGTATACGCACAGTATACCAACACGACACCCTGCACGCTGCACTCTCTGATACAAATAATAGACGCAGTCACATTTCACTGCAAGTAGCGATTACTTTCCACTTCGACAGGCCACCGCAAATTATTTGTATTTTTTCTAACTACCGATTTTGTGGGTGTTTTCCCCCCTTTCTGCCACAATGACACCCCCTAACCACCTATGGCTCGTGGCACCCGAGGCGGACCGCCCCCCCCCCGCACCCGCCTTGGTACGCCACTGATCTGCTCCCCCATAGTATTGGGTTCCGTGTGTCTTTAAAGTGATCATGTGAAGCGCTGTAGAAAACAAGTTTAAAAAACGGCATTAAGACAATTAGATCATGAATAATAGATTGACGGAGAATTACCACTGGTTGTTGTTACTGCAGTAATATACAGAACTAAACATACTAAATTGTTTCGACTTTGAGATAACTTGAAATTATTGCTATTGCTGAAGATTTTATCATATTCTGCCATTATAAATACTGTAGCAAACTTGGTGCAGCGGTAGACCTATTTGGACTTGATTCGGCAAATGTAAAGCGATGCTGCAAACTAATGAATTTAAAATCGATATCGAATTTCTGTTATGTTCGGCAAAAATTTATTATTATTAATCCAACCAATAATTTCAAACACTACACAGTCTAGGCTGTCCGGGTAGCGCCGCGTCGAGTGTTGAGAGGCCAACGTTTCCACAGCCATGTTGCTGTCTTCTTCAGGGCCAGAAGGTCACTGACTAAGCCGGGCATCGGGCTCCTATATATCTGTGTGGTGTTACAGAGCAGTAGCGGGCGTCCGGCCAATCACAGAAGAGGCATCTATTGGAGCTCTGGGATTGGTCGGTCGACAGCAGTGGCCGCGGAAGCCTACAGACTTAATTTCAAACACTGTTTATGAAATATTTTTAACAATCTTGCATTCTTATCAGTTATCACTAATTTAATTAAGTGAAAATGGTACACTAATGAAAAATCATTTTGATGGGGGGGGGGACCCCTGCTAAAACTGCACCACTTTGCTTATGTATATGAAATCAGTTTCAACACTCAAGTAGGCCTAACTGTAGGCAAATTCATATATTATTCCAAGGCAGCAAAACGTGTTATGTATGTTACACTTATTGTTTACATATTTTTATAAGGAAATAATTAATCTTTTGGTGAAAATAGTTTTGCAATCATTAGGACTCATGACTAACCTTACTTCCACAAGGTAGCAAAGAAATCCACCAACCCCTTGAAATTTTTAAAGTTATTTGTTAAGACTATGACAACTTAATATGCATTTTAAAATAAACTCACTTGATGGATTAAGATGGAATGTAGGTAATACATAGACCAAAAGATGCTGCTAACAATGACCTGAGCAGAACTTGTGTCTGCTGGTTCTATACAATCTGTGTAGCCAACTAAAATATACGTTTTTGAAAGATAACCGAGTTCAAATTAGTTCAAATTAGAGCCAACTTTAACTCCATATTTCTTAAAGTAATTCTTCATATTATGTTTATGATACTTTTTATAATAAAATATAGATCTTCAAGAAATGTTTGGTGCAAAAATAAACATTATACACTAAATAATAGATATTACCCCTCATGTCCACTTTCTCATGGAATAGCCCATCAAGAGCTTTTCAAGGATACCCCACAAGACGTGGTTTCAAAAATTTCTAATCTCCATCCCCCCATCCCCACTCGTACCCCCAAAACCCCCGAATCGTTGGTGTTACTATGAACTCCATTGGGAGTATTCTAATTTATTCGAATGTTTCCCTCTATACCATCATAAGGGCCGAGATACAAATTTTTCAAAATTTCAACCCCCTTCCCTGACCCCCCCCCTTGTACCAATTTTGCTCATTAACGAACTTGTCCGAACTATTGGGCCTAGAAATAACGTAATAAATTTTGGTTCAAATAACTTCAAAATTACTGCCGTTAGCGAGTAAAGAACTTAGGGAGGCATGAGATATGAAAGAAGTTTTCGAAAGGTACCGAATGGTACTGATCCAATAAGTAGATCTTTATTCGAAAACTACCTAAAACAGCTTCAAAAGATACAATTTCAAAACCAAACCGTATAGACTTAAAATTTCTCCCACATGGCCTAATAGAACAGTTATTATACTTGAGGTTGACATATTACAACACGAGATACTTGCTGCCTATTATTAAATATTAATTTTTTGAAATCAGCTGTTTTCCATTCACTCCTTATGGGTGAGGAGTGGTCTGCCAATGTAGTGATGTCACAAGACAAAACCGCGGGACTGGAGAAAGTATGAAAATATGGCCAAGTGGATCTGTATGGCAGAAGTTCGGTGGCTTCATCTTTGGATAGCACCGTGTAGTGATCTAGTCTAGTGCCCAGTGATGTGAGTTTCTTGTTGCATGCCTTACCAACATTTGAGGGAAGTGCCACTGGAATCTTCCAATAGTCAGCTGTTAGGTTTCAATAGAAGCATCATGCATTATCCAGTATGGTCACTGGATACATGTGAAATCTCATACTTTAAAAATACTTTATTGCGTTACAATTTCTAGGTCATTGCTTGTTCTTGTTAGCGTTTATTATTGTACATAATTTGTTTTCAATTTTTAACTTGGTTCTTATTTTAGGTTAGGCCTGAACTTTAAATGTTCATGTTCATACAGCCATCTATGATAGGTTTAGCTAAGTTTTTTAATTCCAGACTGCCAACTTAACAGTCTCATTTCACATACACAAATTCTGTTATATTTTCTAACATTTATTACGTTGTAGGCTCAACAGCCTATCTCACTGAATGCCTATTTTGTTACAACTTCAGTTAATGTTAGCATAAAAAATTATAAACTATTGCAAAAGTTATAATGCTTCATTGATTCTCTTCATGTTAATTTTAATTTAATTTAATTTATTTATTTAACCTGGTAGAGATAAGACCATCAGGGCCCTATACTATAAAGCTACAAGAGATCGGTAGTAAAATTCGCTTTACAATTACTAGAGTGAAAATATGGTATACTATAAAGCTATTGCTGTTGTAATTTGTAGTTAGTAAAAGACAGCACGCCTTTACAAACCACGTCATTACTGCACGTCTGCGTGCATTCGACTGCAAACTCTCTTCTTCTCGTATTTCTCATTTTAGACTAATTAGGTCTCGATATTAATGCTATCAGTATCATCATACCATTTTTCTGAACTGAAAACTACAATAAATATTATATAAACACATCTCATAGACCTACAAAGGCAATTTAAAGTCACGAGACACGACATGGAGGAGCCATAATAGTGGGGTGAGTTAGCTGAAAATTATACCAAAACATTTCACAGCCGGCAACCAATGCGCCACTTTCGATTCAGATAGTACATGGGTAGAAGAGTCTAAAAAGCCCGGGACACAAATTTTCCTGGCCCTCTAGCGGTTTTGATGACGTAATAAATATGGCCGCCAAAGTTTGTGACATGCTTCTACATTTCCCTATATAACTTGGGTTTGTATTTTGATATTAACCTATATTGTTAGTGATTATTAATCAAGAGAAAACGTGCTTTCCAACGGTATATCTGACATTATTGTTTAGGTTCATAATACTAGAAATATTTGTACCTGAATAAAAAGTTTTGTTTTTGATTTTGATTTTTTTCGAAACATTTTGCTAAATAACTTGGAATCCGTTGCATGTAGATGAAAATGTGTTCTATACTTTATTGTTCGTCAGACAATTTCCTTTTGAACGGTATATATGACTTATATTTTATCACAAAAAGTTCCTGTAAATTTGCCAAAACAATGTAGAGTTGCACTGCGAGTCGTTATGGCAACAATTTAATTTATATGGGTTCCGAAAAGTAATAGAAGGGCTTTATAACTGATTAAGTAGCAGATGTAATTGTTGTAATTTTTTATGTATAGGTAAGTAAATTCTAGATATTTAGGGGGTACTTTTTAAAATCGTAGCCCCCTCAAAATTTAAATTTTGGTGGGAAACTTCAAAAATGTAATAATAAATAAAATAAATTAAATTAATAAGATTCCATTCAGTAATACTAAATGTGTTGTGTGAGGAACTTCACCGTGTAAAGAAGATATTGCTTTCATCTACCTCATAGAAAGACAGAAATTACCCAATCATGTCAATGAAGAGGAAGCATGAATTGGTTGATGCTACGACTGACCCAGTGGTTGCTCCATTTGTATGGGAACTGTGTTTGTTATGCCAGAAGCAATCAAAAGAGCGCTTGATCATTCCGAAGTATGAAGGTTACTTAACAATGGTGAAGAATCTTGCATTATTGCTGAACATGGTGAGCTTCCAAGTGGTATAAGTAATTTGGATCAGTTGGACGATGGAAGTTGTCTTTCACATGCTGCCCATGCAGCGAAATATCACAAATCCTGCAAGAACAAATATGACAGTCTAAAGGCAGATAGATTATCTGGTGAAAAGAAACAGAAAGGACATCCCCATTGCTCAGACCAAACTCCATCTACATCAAAATTAAGAAGATCATCATGATTTTGTTCAGATGTGGAAAAGGTGTGCCTGTTTTGTGATGAAGGAGAAGGTGACACACTTGTGACTGTATCCACGCTGGGAATTGGGCCTACAATTCATACTGTTGCTCTACAATTGCAGGATGAAAAACTGTTGAAGAAGTTATCGTCAACAGATTTGGTAGCACAAATTATACCATACTTGCTTTCTAACACGTACGAAAGCTGCTGAACGTTCTCGAATAGAAGATTACCATAATCCTGAAGAAGTTGTTTATGGTACAGTTCTAACGGAATTGGTTCAATACATGCAGGATTCGTACTCATCTAGCAGTACTTCTCCAGTGTTTAAACTTTCTCATCTTACAAAATTAGTGTCTCATCGCATGATGGAAATGGGAATACAAACTCACAAGAAGAATATCAATAGAACACGTCTTAAGGAACACCTATTATCATTTATACCTGGTCTGAGAGCAAGATAAGTCGGGATGTGAAATTATTTTCACTTTCGAAGGGGATGTTGGCGATGTCATTCGCGATGCCTGGGCATTTAATGACTTTAGTGATGGTATGTGTCTGGGACGGGCACAATCAATCTTCTTCTACTGTCGTTACTTCTTTCCATGGGACAGCGTTCGTATCCAGCAGTGGAACAAACGAACTGTTAATGGCCTCCCTGAATATTACACTACTATTCCTGCCACTGGTCAAGTTACAAGTGAACCCCCTTTCCCAACTGTTAATCTACAGTAGGATACACTGACCATGATCCTGCCTTCACCCCTAGGAAAGTTTTAAATCCTTGGCTTAACTCTGTCCTATAGAGAATGTATATTGAAGACATACAAGGAATAGAGCATGTGCCTAGAGTATCGTTTTCGGCTTTTCATGCCCAAAATGAATCTTATGTTAGAAAAATAAGGTGTAATGCGTCATTGCTTCTACTTCTAAATGACGAAATCGTGACTCCAGCAATGGTACTTCATATGATGGATATCATACTAATGGCTACAGCAAAATTAAATGGAAATCAGACACCCATGAATACATGTGACCAACCAGTATATGCTACTGGGAAGCAACTGCAATGGGAATTTCCTGACAAATATGGCGAAGATCACATCATACTCATAATGGGTGGCCTACACATAGAAATGATGGTCATGATGTGATATTTGGCTTCTAATGCTACCAAATCTGTTGACGACAACTTCTTCAACAGTTTTTCATCCTGCAATTGTAGAGCAACAGTATGAATTGTAGGCCCAATTCCCAGCGTGGATAAAGTCACAAGTTTGTCTCTACCTTCTCCTTCATCACAAAACAGGCACACCTTTTCCACATCTGAACAAAATCATGATGATCTTGTTAATTTTGATGTAGATGGAGTTTGGTCTGAGCAATGGGGATGTCCTTCCTGTTTCTTTTCACCAGATAATCTATCTGCCTTTAGACTGTTATATTTGTTCTTGCAGGATTTGTGATATTTCGCTTCATGGGCAGCATGTGAAAGACAACTTCCATCGTCCAACTGATCCAAATTACTTATACCACTTGAAAGCTCACCATGTTCAGCAAAAATGCAAGATTCTTCGCCATTGTTAAGTAACCTTCATACTTCGGAATGATCAAAGCGCTCTTTTGATTGCTTCTGGCATAACAAACACAGTTCCCATACAAACGGAGCAAACACAGTTCCCATACAAACGGAGCAACCACTGGGTCAGTCGTAGCATCAACCAATTCATGCTTCCTCTTCATTGACATGATTGGGTAATTTCTGTCTTTCTATGAGGTAGACGAAAGCAATATCTTCTTTACACGGTGAAGTTCCTCACACAACACATTTAGTATTACTGAATGGAATCTTATTAATTTAATCTATTTTATTTATTATTACATTTTTGAAGTTTCCCCCAAAATGTAAATTTTGAGAGGGTTACGATTTTAAAAAGTACCCCCTAAATATCTAGAGGGGTATGCCATAGCATAATGGTTGAGGCGCTGCGCTACAAACCGGAAGGTCGCGGGTATGATTCCCGATGAGGTCGTTGGAGTTTTTCAATTGGCCTAATCCTTCTGGTGGCCATATGACCCTGGGATCGACTCAGCCTCTAACAAAAATGAGTACCAGGAGCAATCCTGGGGGTAAAGGCGGCCGGTGTGTAAGGCTGACAACCTTACCACCTTCATGTGCCGAATGTCTGAAAATCTGGGAGCCTGAACCTCCTGGAACCCTGTGGGCCTCCATGGCCTGTAATAGGGAACACTTTACTTTACTAAATATCTAGAATTTACTTACCTCTCCATAAAAAATTACAGCAAATACATCTGCTACTTAATCAGTTATAAAGCCCCTCTATTACTTTTCAGAACCCATATAAATTAAATTGTTGCCATAATTACTTGCAGTGCAACTCTACATTGTTTTGGCAAATTTACAGGAACTGTTTGTGATAAAATATAAGTCATATATACCGTTCGAAAGGAAATTGTCTGATGAACAATAAAGTATAGAACACATTTTCATCTACATGCAACGGATTCCAAGTTATTTAGCAAAATGTTTCGAAAAAATCAACATCAAAAACAAAAATTTTAATTCAGGTACAAATATTTCTGGTGTTATGAACCTAAACAATAATGCCAGATATACCGTTGGAAAGCACGTTTTCTCTTTATTAATAATCACTAACAATATAGGTTAATATCAAAATACAAACCCAAGTTATATAGGGAAATGCAGAAGCGTGTCACACAACTTTGGCGGCCATATTGATTACGTCATCAAAACCGCTAGAGGGCCAGGAAAATTTGTGTCCCAGGCTTTTTAGACTCTTCTACCCATGTACTATCTGAATCCAAAGTGGCGCATTGGTTGCCAGGTGTGAACTTTTTTTCGGCTAATTCACCCCACTATAACTCTTCACATGGCCAATATGCAAGCGTTGATCTTAATGCCGTTTGTGGCTGTGTGGTTAGAGTACTGAGTTGGGGCGCAAGAGGTTGCAGGTTCAAACCCCAGTCCCGACAATTTTTTTAATTTTTTTATAATAATTTAAATTTAAATTAGTGTACCGGTACTGTATGAAATTTTAAGAATTCACTGTCACTGCTCTGTAAAATTCTTGGTGAAGAATTATATAAGGTAATAACAGAGAATTCATAAAGTTTTATTCAGTAGACTGTAGTCAGAATCATTGTGACAATTTATTATGTTATATAAAGACAGTGGGCGTGAATTTTTAAAATGTTATTCGGTAAACTGTATTTACGTTTTTAAAATATTACAAAAGAAAAAAACACACACACAAAGCAGTGGCAGGGAATTCTATAAAGTCTTATATGGAACACTTTATTTAAGTTTTTTAAATATTCTGAAAGCAAAAAAATATAACGTTGTGGCAGTAGAGTTTTAACATGTTAAACGGTACAGTGCATTTACGTGTTTAAAATATATGAAAGCAAAACAAAAGAAAAATAAGGATGTGGCAGTGTATTTTTGTAATTCAAGTTTTTATAATAGCCTATTATAAAAGCAAAAGAAAACACAATGCAGTGGCAGTGAATTCTATAAAATCGTATACGGAGCATTGTGGCAATGAATTCTATAAAATTTTGTACGGAACGCTGTATTTAAATGCTTTAAAAGCAAGGCAAAAGAAATATAATTATAAGGTACTGGTATTGAATTTTTAAAATGTTATACGGTACACTGTATTTACGTTTTTAAAATACATGAAAGCAAAAAATAATAGGGTACTAGATAGTGGCAGTGAATTCTTAAAAAAACAAGTACGGAATATTGTATTTAAGTTTTTAAAATACTATGAAAACAAAAAAATATAAGCGTGTGGCAGTGAATTCTTAAATTTTATACATTTCACTGCAATTAGGCTTTAAAAATATCATGAAAAAAAAAAGCCTCAACCGAGGTTTGAACCTGCGACCTCTTGCGCTATAGCTTAGTTTTTTAACCACTGAGCCACGAACGACACTGTGGTAAACGCTTGAATATTGTTAATGTAAGCCGGTAAGTCTTCGCCTATGTCTCACCTCAAGACTGTAAATCATATTTGTAGACCTATGAGATGTGTTTCTGTAAAATTTATTGCACTGTTCAGTTCGGAAAAGTAGTATCACGATACTGATAACATTATTACCGGGACCTAATTCGTCTGAAAAGAGGGAAATCAGAGAAAAGATGCTAGAAGCCAACCCACTAACTCGAACAGCCCAATGGCTGACGTCTGCTTGGGCACTGGTATTTCCTTCTACGAGTCTTCATCCATTTGTAAAAATGCTGCTCAGTTTTACTAGTGCCGGGCTACAGTAGTAGTTATATAGGAAGCTATCCAATTCAACAGTGACGTTTTCGTTTGTCTCCGATTCTCTTGTAACTAGTATTAAGTTTACAGTTGTAAAACTTTATAAAATACTATACTTCCGAATGGCTAGTAAATAGCACTTTTAATACAAATCCATACTTTTATAGGATAGGGCCCAGGTCTTCTCTACCAGGAATTCTCTACCAGGAATTCCAAAAACTACAATTGCAATATAACTATAAGAATACAAGAAAAATAGAGAAGAAAAAATAAAAAAAGTACTAGCATTAAAGATACTAAATGACAATAATAATATAATGCTAATAATTAAAATTATAGTAAAACACAATACAATGATTTAAAATCATAAAAAGAAATTTTGCACCTTATAACTTTCTATGTACAAAGCGATATGCCTAAGTGAGTTAGGTATTCAAACAATTTTCGTTTGAATTGTCTGGGATTTGACAGTCCCTGACATTCACGAGCAGAGAGTTCCATAATTGTGTTGTGGAAATGGTGAACGAAGATGAGTAAAGAGTTGTGCGATGTGATGGTACTGATAGTGTTAAGTCATGTCGTGAATGGGTGAGGAAATTAGGGGAAATATATTTCAAGTCTTTTGAGGACATGTAACCTGAGTGCTCCAATTTAGACTGTTATCCATGAAAATTCCTAAGTTCTTTACCATTGAGCTGTACGGAATTGGTGACTCATTTAGTTTTATAGAGGTGATTGTTCTTGTATCAATTAAGTTCAGGTGATTACAATAGATTGAGTTTTTTGGGGATTTAAATTTAAATAAAATTCCTTGGACCAGTCAGATATTGAAATGATGTCTTTGTTTAGTCTTGTAGCTGCGTCATTGATTGAATTTATGTCACCAGAAATGTAGCATTGCAGGTCATCAGTGTACAAGTGATACTTAAAGTGTTTTATGGCAGTCGATATGTTGTTTAAGTATATCGTGAACAACAGGGGTCCTAATGTGGAGCAATGTGGGATACCTGCTGTGACATTTTGCCATGCAGTTGCAATCGTCTGGGGGTTGTCAATTTAATTTCGCATGGGTAAGAATATTTCTTTATCTGGGTACGTTTTAATGATAGGCGCCACTTACCTCAAATGCGATATGGAAACTTCTTTGTCCTTCTTGTTACTTGACGAAGCAAATTACCCAGGCTAAGGTCAATCGGAAAGCATGGAAATATCTCAGGTCAAGTGGTGTGTGGTTTTGCAAATTACGATCATGCATAAATATATATAAATCACTTCACCGTAATATTTTATAATCACTTCACTTTTATTGTAATCTTGATTCTGTGTAAAAACACTAATAATGTAAGCGGTTATGATGGATGCAATTAGTTAACTGATACCTTTGATTATTTTGACCATACTACAGGGAATGGATGTTTTAGGAATTACCTGTTATATATGAATCTTGTTTCCAATCACTTTTATAATAATACTTCTTCTTGTCGGCACGGCATTAATGATACTTGTATATTTGCGAGGTCGCCTCCCCGGATTACTAAATGCAGGTCAACTTAACGTCCGTCTACCCCGAGTACTTGATGCTGAGTTCTTTAACGTCCATCTCCCCCGAGTACTTGATGCCGAGTTCTTTTACGTTTGCAAGCTTCTCTGTGCTTCTCCTATCTCATCACCCCTTATTTCATTCGCGATCTCTTCATTTATTGGTCAAGATCTTAATCCGGGGTTTACATCACCTTCGAACCAACTTGAAACTAGACGCTATATCCATTTAACGAAAGTTACTGGTGAATCCCCTGAGTATCGGAGAATCTGCTGACTTCTGTATTTTAGTTAGTCATTGCTTGTAACACCCACGCATTTCCTGTTCAGTTTCATCCTCTAATTCGGCTTGCGTAATTTCTCCCTTACATAATTTCTAGGTATATAAATTCAATATCACAGTGTGTTGGTCACAGGACATTACACATTGTTCTCTTTTTGGAAGAAAGGAGTCAAACCAGTTGACCGCATTATTTGGGAGATTTAGGTTTTTGAGTTTTAAGATCAGGAAGTCAATATTAACAGAGTCGAAGGCTTTACTGAATTCCAGCAATGTTAGTACTGTCATTTTACTTGCATCACATGCTTCTCGAATGTCTTCTGTTACTTTCAATAATGCTGTGGTTGTGCTGTGTCCGCTTCTAAAGCCAGACTGAAACATATCCACTAATTTATGTTCATTCATATAGTTCGTCAGTTGCTTATGTACAAGTCATTCCAGTACTTTAGACAAGGTAGGCAAAATGCATATGGGTCTGAAGTCATTTAGAGTGGAAGGGGTTTTAGATTTTGGAAGTGGGCGATCAAATGCTTGCTTCCATATTTTAGGATAGGTAGCTGTCATTAAGGAGCTTTTGAGTATGTGTGTGATGGTTGGTAGTATTATGTCTTGTATTCTTTTTATCATTGTTATACTAATAAGTCCTTGTGCTTATATGTTTGAGAGCTCTGGCTGGTCTGTCTGTAGTTTTCCTTCCCACACAGTGACTTCTACCGATGTTGATCATAGAGAGTTGCACACCGATTTTGGAGGCAATTTCACATGCGATTTTGTCTGTATCCTCCAATTTTGCCTCAGCCGAGGTATCCAAACATACGGATACATTGTCGCCATTGGTATTGTTCAAGGCCGTCATTAGTTTCCAGCTGCCTGATAATTTTATCTTTCTCTTCCAGAGCTGCTTTTAAGCTTTCCATTACCGCCGTGTTTTTAGCAATCATCTGCTTCATTTCTTCCTCTACCACCGTCCTCACAGAAGTAGTAAGAGCCTAGAGCAAGCCAACATCCTAGAGAACAGCAGCAACCACAAGCCGAACCATGTCTTCGTTTACCTCAATATCATTTTGTTGATTATTCCTCTTTTTGACCATTTTGTGTCCTTAAATTGAGTTTACAGATGTGCTGGGTGTACTGTCACTACATTATAACACAAAATCACAATAACTCGCTGTTTTAACCACTAAAATTCACCGCCATGCGTCTAGTAGCTAGCCGCCATCTTCATTTTATGTTTGTTATGTCTTTATTATGCTTTCACACAAAGAAATTTATGCACATGGTTAATTCATAATAACTGCTGTTCTGAAACCTCTGATGATGCACTAAAATAGTGTGAAACAGCCATCCCGATCACTAAAGGTAATCCTAGTTTGCAACATCAAGTATTCAAATATTATAAAAACTTTGTAAACGCAATCAAGAATGGACACCAATACATACAGCTTAACAATGTAACTTATACACATTTCTTTGACCGAAAGCATAATAAAGACATAACAAATGTAAGATGAAGAGACCAGTGAAGCATTATAACTTTTACAATAGTTTATAATTTTTATGCTAACATTAAATGAAATTACTTAATAAAATAGACATTTAATGAGATAGGTTGTTGATCTTAAAACAAAATATTAGAAAATATAACAGAATATGTGTATGTGAAAAGAGACTGTTAAGTTGGCAGTCTGGAATTCTAAAACTTAGCTAAACCTATCATAGATGGCTGTATGAACATGAACATTTAAAAACTTAGGCCTAACCTTATATAAGAACCAAGTTTGAAATTGAAAACAAATTATATACCAGTACAATATTAAAACGCTAACTAGAACAGGCAATGACGATTTTAAAATAATGTTTTAAAGAATGATTTTTCATACACTCTTAAAGAAATTTCTGGAGTTTTAACCTTGGTGGGTGGGGATGTTTTATGGCTGAGGCATAAGGCATTTTAAAAGAAAAATAAATTAATGAAAAACCAATTGAAAGTAACTTAAATCATGCATTCATGAATAAAAACAACATATATCTTGGATTCTTGCCGAATTCTTCCCCTACTTTGCTCCAGAAACTATTTTTATTATTTAGCATGAAAATGTTTATGGGTCAATCCATATGAAATCATCCAATGGGTGTTGCTGATATATTTTATTTTATTTTATTTTTAAGTATATATTATCTGTTTCTTTGTGTATCTGGGAGTACAAAACAATTTTTTTCACATTTTTATCACTAACGCTTTGGCAACTAGTGGCCATTTTGCTTAGAAGGATTTGGCATTTTTGGCATTTTCAAAGGTTAGCGGTAAGTTAAATAACTATTTTATTTATGAAAATATCAACTTGAAGTAAAAACCTTCTTAATCTACAAGAAACATTCTACAATTCATGTTATGATCAAAAATTTGTTAGGTCTTAAACTTTATTAGAAAATGCAGTTCCGTTTAGAAAAAATTAACAACTTTATAAAACTTTTTTTCATTGAAGGGATGAAAACACATGTTTCATATTTTTCCCCCACAAAGATATAGTAGATCACTAGATGCTAGTAAAATTTGAGATCGTTTATGTAAATCCTTTAGGTTTTATGAATCTTCAAATATCGAGATTTTTCAGAATTGTTGATTTTCAAATTAAAATATCTCAAATGGGACTGAACAGAAAAATCTGAAATTTTCTCAAAATATTCTTCTAGTGCCTAGTAATCAACATATAAAATTTCATCACTATGTTCTGACCAGAAGTATTTTATTTTTAATAAAGAAAATGCTAAAAAATAACACTGTCAAATGAGCGAATAACAGTGTTAAAATACAATAAAAATTGTCAAAAATAATATAATTTTTTTTGTTGTTGCTAGTAAAATTAAATATGTCATAAAACTAACATATTAAAGAATTTTATAGGAGAAAAATTCCTCCGGCACTGGGACTTGAACCCAGGACCTTTGGCTATTCGCGCCAATGACTTGTCTATTCCAACCAATCAACTTCACTTAATAGCATCAATCAGAGAAAAAACTAGAGAATTGGAAGCAAAACATTGGACAATCCACTTTACCTGGATCAAGGCACACAACGGGAATATCGGTAACGAAACAGCTGACCGTCTAGCAAAAGAGGCTGCAGGGAACGACGACATACCAGTGAGTTACGATCGTAAACCACTAAGTTCAGTGCTAAACGAACTACAGACAATAAGTGTTAATAAATGGGAAGAAGAATGGAACAGTACAAAAAACGGTACAGTGACAAAGACGTTTCTCCCCAGTATAAAAGACAGGTTAAAAATAAACGTACCGCTAAGTGGAAAAATAACTAGCTTCTTAACAGGCCATGGGAAAATGAACTCATACTATTTCCGATTTAATATAACAACCAGTCCTATGTGTACGTGTGGAAACGAAGAACAAACAGTGGATCACCTACTATTTAAATGTATCAAACTTGAAAGGGAAAGACAAATTTTTAAGAACAATATGATAAGTAAACATGGAAAATGGACATTTGACAAAATCAAATTAATGCGCTATTATACTCAAGAACTAATCTCATTCATTAATTCGATAGATTTAGATAAGATGTAAAAGAATGAAGTAGTAATACAAGTAGTTAACTAATATATCAGAAATACAGGAGATTAACTAATATTATATAAATAGAGTATACCTACATGTTAAATAATATTGTAAAGAATAGTATGAAAATTGAGTTTTAATAAGGTAATGAATAAGTTTCACAGTAACCAGCCATAGAATAAGGAAGATAAAAGACAGTATATTGTATGCATTAAAATGTAATATTAGTAATTAGTGCATGTAGTATTACTCTCATTGTAATGGGACATGCAGTTAAATAAACAAATTAAAAAAAAAAAAAAAAAAAATGACTTGTCTGTCTGTGAGATAGACCAATAGGGCAATCAGTCATAGGAGAGAGGTTCCATCTGGTGCTGTGAATTGAGCTCCAGCTTAGCTCAGTTGGTAGAGCATTGGCCAAACCATTGGCCAAAGGTCCTGGATTCTAGTCCCAGTGCCAGAGGAATTTTTCTCCTATAATATTCTCATGTAATGTCCAACAGAGACAATCTGTGGTTCATGAATGCTTATATATCTTAACATATTAAATGTTCCATGGTAGTAGTCATAGTGATCAATACTCCAGCAGAAGGAGACCATATTGCCACATTTGCTGAGCAAGCCAGAATATGCTGACTTGAACAGGGTGTCCACACAAATTTTGATATAAATTTCCCTGACTTTCCATGACCAAAGTTACTAATTTCCCTGACTCACAAAAAGAACATTTGTCAGACCTCTGTTATACAGATAAATCAAAGTATAGTCGTCGTTCTGTCTTCCACAACATACCTACAAAGGAACTACAAGTTTCATAACACCAGTGTTCAGTCTTTCAAAACACAACCATAAAGGAACTACAAGTTTCAAAAATCATTTCATAACATCTTCTCAAGCACTTCTTTCTTCTGTTGAATTTCTACATCTTTTTCGCGCTCATAATTCATTTTTCTTTTTTTTTCCTCTAGCTCTCTAAGTTCTTGCTGAATTTCTCTTTTTTCTCTCCTCTTTTTGTCTTCCTCAGCATTTATCTGTCTTTTCTTTTCTAAGTAAGCCTGATATCTTCTCCTGGAAGCTCTCACAGAAGTTAGCATACTTCTTGTAACAGTCACTTCTTTTGATCCACCCATACTCTTCACAGCATCATATACGATACGTTGAGCCACCAGAGATTCTTCTAACAAATTTTCAACTAAGAGACATTTGTTTACGGAAAAGCCACTTTCAACCGAGGCATTACCATGTGATAAAATGAAGCACAGCTTTATGACAAACCATAAATCATCAAATCTCTTGTCATTTCCAATTAGTGTATAAAAAAACTCGTCAAGTGCAACTGTGTCCTTGTCATCACATGCAAAATCAGTGAATTGCTTCTGCCATTTTTCAGACTGAGCTTCAACTATCAGTTGGGTATACTGTTTTTTTTCCCTCTCAGCCAACTCGTCGCTCACTCTCTTGTTACAATGCAATTCTTCTAGGACAACATCTATTCTCTTCACACCCAAACTTGACTGATAAAAAATGACTCTTGGATCAAAGCAGGTTAACCCTCGTGCAAGATGAGATTTCAACGGGCTTTTGGCTTTCAGCTTTTCATTCGAAACTCATGCTTAAATACAGATTTGTCCTTGTCAGTACACTTAACCTTCCTTAACAACTTCTTGGCACCATATCCAATGTCCACTTTGTCTACTGGAATGAGGTTTTCACTATCTGACAGATCTAAAGTCCTAAGTTTGTAAGCAGTACTTGCTTCAGCAATACATTTTTGTTTCACAAACCTGGCCATGAGGTTCCTTATAACTTCTTGAAGTGCTGTGTAAAGGAAAGGTACTAAAGATTTTTGACTCTGAAACCTTCTTAAAAAGGGTTCACACTCTGCAATCACACTTTTAAAAGCAGCTAATTTTGCTTCTAGAAGTGGATCCTTCATAGACTCCTTGAGATATTCATGGTTCTTGTTGCCTTGTATACATGCTCCCTTAACAAATTTCTCAACATGACCATATATCTTCAATGCTTGATCAACAAACGCACCATTTTCAAGCCATCTCACAGAGGTAAACTTTAAGGGAAAATGTGTACTGCCTGTAGTTCAGTGTACTTTGCTCTGCGAGCTGGGCTGTCTTTGAATAGACCATACATAGCTCTTAAATTATGATACAGATCCCAATTGGCAGTCAGAAGGCCTGTCTTCACAGCTCCATTCACTGTATGCAGACCACAGACACCGATGTCAAGAAGTGTCTTTCCATCTGGGTTATCAACTTTCAATTTGTTTTCAAGTTTCTTTATAAAGCTAAGATTTACATTTGGCCCGTCCATTGAAACTTGTAGAATTTTGTCGAAAGGGAGAGAGAGGCCTTCAACAAATCCTTCCAACAGATGATCAGCAGTTGACCGTCCTAAGAAAACACTGTTAAAAATACCGAGTAGCAACTCTTTGCTGGTTAACATCCCAAAACCGCACCACTATGTCCATTTGCCCACGCTGCACAACCTTATTTAAGGATTCATCAAAACATACTACATAATCATTGCAATTCTTTAAGTCAGTTTCCAAACAATCTCTAAAATAAGGAGATAGTCCATGGTTAATTATATATGACGCTTTAGTTTTTCCCATTGCGAAATTCTGTGCAATTTGGCTATCAGGAAACATCCTCTTGAAAGCCGAAACACTTCCATCACATGACATCTTTCCTGTCACAACCTCCAGAGCCCACATGATCTCTGCTGATGTGACATCATCTTCATTCACAGAGAAAGTCTTCATATTTGTATGCTGCAAAACTGGAACTGAAGTACAAACAGAGACTGCTATTGTTGTAGACGTTGAATCTTCTGTAGAAGGCACAACACACTGCTCGACAGATATAGTTTTTTTAGCAAAATATGAAATGCTGGGCTGCAAACATTTACTTGTCAAATTCTTCACATGTTTTGGCCCCTTAGCATGTGACACCACAGCTTGTCTTCCCATGTTACTAAGCCTAAAAGATTTAAAGCATATTTACAGTAAGCTGATGAAGAGTCCTCAGGCACCAAATCTAACCATCCAGCAAAATCAGGATTCAATCAATTGACTAGTCACTGTTTACTAAATATACACTTCTTGGCCATATTGTTCCTCAAACATTAACATCCATTCAAACCCGGAAACAGAAATTCACAAGTTCATACAAACACTATTTAAAAGTTGCTTAACTGTTTGCGTCCTCGCGATGTTTTCCCGCCGGGTGTGCGAGCCGTGGGTTGGGCGTTAACGCTCTCATTGGCTGGCGACGACCTTGCACGTGATTGGTCCTATCCTCATGGTTCTGCCAACAATATATTTCGAATGGGAAATGCAGGAAATGTTGCTCATGATGCAATTTCCGACTAGTTTACGTATGTGTAAGACATGTGATCTCCCCAAGAAATAATTAAGTTTATATGACAAGAGATGTTAGGTGTAATAAATAAAAAGGGGGATTGAGGATGTTAAGACGTACCCCGATGCAAGTGGTATTCAAGGCAGTGACTGACCACTACAGACCTACAAGATTGCAGCACTGATTATGCACCATGTGACCCATCGACACCATCTACTGGCGAAGCTGAACACTTGCAAAAGCAGACGACATATCAATACGCAGTGTGCCATTTTACGCAGGAAATTTTATATCAAATTTGCTAACACAGCCTGGGTTATGGCAGGCTGGAGCACATAATTTTTCCCTCAAATTACTATCACTGGGGAAACTTTCTGAAATTTCTGCAAGAATTCCCTGACTTTCCCTCACCAATCTCAAATTCCCTGACTTTCACTGACCAATTTCACCTTCCCTGACTTTTCACTGACTTTCCAGAATGTGGACACCCTGTTGAAAAAGGCAAGTCTCTACAGACTCCTCTGTAGCTCCTTTGTTCAGTAATCAGTAGCTGTGCTTGACTGAAAATATAAAAAAAGATGCCCCTTCACTTAAAAAAATATCAATTTCACCAAACCACCAGTTCTGATCATAATGCAGGCAACAATGTCCTTTACTTCGAAAGGTCTTATTTCAAATTTGGGCAAAATGGAAATACTATGTTCACCATAAATATAACTTTTTGAGTGAATGTAACACCTTATGATGCTAGAAGTTTGTTCCACAGCTGAGCCAAAGGTTTAAAAAATGTTTATACAAGTGTATAGGAAATACCTTTAATTTCTTCAGAACAAAATTTGAACACTTCTTCTGCTGAAGGTATCTGCTCCAAATATGGTCTTTGCAAACTAGCCATCGAGACAGCCCTCTTTGTACCCCCTCCAATCCCATCGCAGGCATTCTTTCCATTAGAAGTGGCAAAAAAATGCTATTCAGCTTCAAAGTGAGTGCAAATATTCAAAAAGTTCTTTTTGTTTTTGTACTGGCTACCATCTCCATCGCTAAAAAAAATAAACAATTTTTTTAACTGATGGGGCAACTTTTTTGATATCATCAGTCAAGCACAGCTACTGATTACTGAACAATGGAGCTACAGAGGAGTCTGTAGAGACTTGCCTTTTTCAAGTCAGCATATTCTGGCTTGCTCAGCAAATGTGGCAATATGGTCTCCTTCTGCTGGAGTGTTGATCACTACGACTACCACCATGGAACATTTAATATGTTATTTTTATGGCATATTTAATTTTACTAGCAACAACAAATAATTATATTATTTTTGACAATTTTTATTGTATTTTAACACTGTTATTCGCTCATTTGACAGTGTTATTTTTTAGCATTTTCTTTATTAAAAATAAAATACTTCTGGTCAGAACACAGTGATGAAATTTTATACGTTGATTACTAGGCACTAGAAGAATATTTTGAGAAAATTTCAGATTTTTCTGTTCAATCCCATTTGATATATTTTAATTTGAAAATCAACAATTCTGCAAAATCTCGATATTTGAAGACTCATAAAACCTAAAGGATTTACATAAACGATCTCAAATTTTACTAGCATCTTAGTGACCTACTATACCTTTGTGGGGGGAAAATATGAAACATGTGTTTTCATCCCTTCAATGAAAAAAAGTTTTATAAAGTTGTTAATTTTTTCTAATTGGAACTGCATTTTCTAATAAAGTTTTAGATTATTTCCTTAAGACCTAACAAATTTTTGGTCATAACATGAACTATAGACTGTTTCTTGTAGATTAGATGGTTTTTACTTCAAGTTGATATCTTCATAAATAAAATAGGTATTTAACTTACCGCTAACCTTTGAAAATGCCAAAAATGACAGATCCTTCTAAGCAAAATGGCCACTAGTTGCCGAAGCGTTAGTGATAAAAATGTGAAAAAAATTGTTTTGTACTCCCAGATACACATAGAAACAGAAAACATATACTTAAAAATAAAATAAAATAGGTCAGCAACAAATTATTTTATTATTGGATGATTTCATATGGATTGACCCTTATGGGGAAACGGCACAAGTCTCACTGAGCGTATTATAAGTTTACATAGACCTAGAGTAGGCTATAATTTTCAAATGAATCAGTATCTTGATCAAAACAGAAGGCAGAACTGGCCCTTGCTGGATATTGTATAATTACAATAGTAGATGATGGGCCTGCACTGAAATTACTCACTTCCATTTAGCTGGGTGCACTATTGTCTCCGGTGTCACTTATGTTGCTCTCACTCTCACTAACGCTATTGTTAACAATCTCGAAAAAACATCACTAACTATCGCTAAATGGTAACCCTGACACTTCACTATCACTTTGAATAATTAATTAGTTTAATTTCAGAACCGATAATACACTTTCTTCTTGCCATTTTACCGAAAAAAAACAAAACAAAATGAGCACACCATTCACTAGGGGGTACACATGCCTGTGAAATCCTCTACTAAAATCATTCTGGGCACCCATGTCAGGGTGGTTAAGAGAATATCCTCCTGCCATCTTTTGACATTTTTATGTACTTTGTGCGTGAGAAGAGCCAGTCACATTATGGGTTAGTCAAGAGAACTCATATATGGGTTTTCACCCAGGAGGGTTAGTACAGGCGTGCCATACATGGGTTTCCGCCCACGAAGGGCTAAATGTGTACAATATACAACAAAATAAATTTATTTCATTTCATCAACAATTATTTATTAGTATTTTAAACATTTTTGTAGCATTAATATGATACAGTAAATGTTTTGCTTCCATAGTTAATACCTATTTCTCAAAATCTTACCTTTTCCAAAATTAAAGTCATGAATATAGATAAACTGTATATCCCTACACCGAAAAATCTGAAGACCATATTATAACATAAAAAGAAATAATATATCCACACTGTCTTAAAATATTGTTAATAATATTCTTCTATTTAACTACTAATAATTCTTCAAATAACACACTTCACTCTTTTCATATAGAATATATATAGTATCCTTTAAAGTGACTGTGATACTGGACTAATCATCTTGAGATTTAGGCCTTCTTCATCACAGACCACTTCTGGACAAAGTCAACATGTTTGTATAAATGCTAATATTATCCTTTGTAAAGGAAAATAAAAATGGTCCCCTTTCATTACTTCAAATTTGAAACAAGACTGAATCACGTTAAAAAAAATATATAAAAAAACAAACAGAAAGTACTTAATTCAAAACATCAGTCTATCCCAAATGCAATCAAGTAGATACGAAATTTAATGTAACCTTTGTATCACATTTTAATAATTATATTTAATCATTAGTCAGTTCTCCCAGTTAAATGCAGATAAAACACAAATAAAAGATAACATACAATTTGCGAAAAAGAATTAATATTTTAGGAAGTATGCATTATAAGTCTTTTCCCACTCAAATGGATTTTCTTAAGTACATCTAAAGAACTCTAGGAAATAAATGAGCAAAACTAAGGAGATCTCTGTATAAACAATGCCAGCCTTCAAATGGGATGAGAGCACTGTACTTCTGACACTGCAATTAAAAATTATATTTCAATTCTCTGTTAATTACCATGAATGTAGATTCATGGTTAAACATGTTTAGTAAGATTTGTTTTACATTTCTTCCAATTTTTGTAGATGTATATAATAAAATAATTACCTTCATTAATCACATATGAATTCTTGTTAAATGTACTCTGTGCATAAGTGTCCTTTAGATTGGCCAAAAGTTTAACAGCAACAATAAAATAATCCATTATCACTACTTGCTTGGGTCGTCTTCAGCAGGATGAAGTTTTTAAACATCTACTTGCGAGGCTGGTGAATTATTGCAGGCTTCATCAAAGGTCGAGGATCGTGTGTTGGTATTGGTTTTTCATGGAAGCTCTGTACAGCTTCTGTAGGAAAATCAGCATGACCTCGCACTGGGGCCCCCGAAATTGTCAAAGATTTTGGTGGACTGAAAATACAGAAATTTCCATTATCATAAATATTAGATGGGTAAAGGATTACACAGAGAGATCTCTGATATCTGATTTTTAATTTTCTTAAAAATATATCCTACTGTTATTAATGGCTACAAAACTAAGCAATGATACAGTATGGTATATTAACTGCTCCTGCAACAGTAGGTTTATGATCTGCGCAGTTTGCTTGCCTTAGTGCCTCGTAAATCTGTATTCAGTGCAGCTGTCTTGTACCGAGGTTAAAATTGTCCAAAACAAGACAAGTCCATCATTGGAAGAAATAAAGAGTTTATGTTTTCAGCACAATTTTACTGAATGCCATCAATATCTGCAATGATTTTCAATAAAATCCCAACAACTCCCATACAAAATTGTGGTTAAAATAAGCCTCCTCAGACAAAATGGAACAAGTCCAAAAGAAACTACAAATAAAATTATCACATTGCTTTTCAGTCAATATGGAGCAAGTCCCATGTATAGCCTACAGTATTCTCTAAATAATTTCAATCAAAATGAAACAAGTACTGTTTCGAGAACCAAATCCTCCTTTTACATAAGTAACCATGTGACATCTGAAAGGGGCTCTGGGAATGCACTGTCAAACAGCCTCCTCACCCCTTAAGTAGGGATGGTATAAGCCTTTTCAGCCTTTTTGTTTGAATAATATTTCTTTGAACAAAACTTTTTTCCAAGGTCAGTGAACTAACCCCTACTAACATGAGAATTTCCTTCCATCCAATGCTTGGAATATAAGCTGTTCGTGTTGCTATATTTAGACACTTTAAGAAACTGTAGTGAGAACCATTAACTGTGGGTCAAAAAAGAGACAGTCTACAGGTTGAAAGAGAGATGGGGAAAAGAATGAAAGGTATGTGTAGAACGAACAATATTAATTTTATTATTAATAACAGTAAACCAATTTTACATGGTTCTAAAAAGTTGTGTACCTGTATGGTGGCGTGTAATTCTATTATGTATTAGTAACATAGACACAATTTATTATTTAACTATATTATTATTTATTAAGTGTCAGAACGGTACTTTCTGAGATTGTGAGATTGGGCGGGAAAATGTCTATCCCTCTGTCTGTTTGTATGTCTGTATGTGCAAATTTGCTTTATCGGATTTTCATGAAACTTGGTATACATTTATAACGTCCATGGAAAGAAGCCTATTGATTTTGGACCAAATTGGTTGACCGCTACCAGAGTAATGCCCAATTTACTGGCTATTTTGTGGTAGTATCAAATGTATCAAATGAAAATCAATTCTCATGACAACATATTGTTTTACAGTGTTCATACAAGGCTTTGGAAGTTGCAATGCAGTTAGCTTTGACAAATATTTTTGTGATTTGAACCACAGCACAAGACAATATAGTTCCATACTAGATCTGATTTTTGTAACAGTAAAAGCTCATAATAAGGATGAAAATTATTAAGGTAACAGTATCAATTTATTACAAACGTTTCAGTACGGTACCGTATAAAGCAAAACGTGGCATTTATAAATATTCATAACCCAGTCTGCAGGAAGCATTATTGTGAATGATTACAAACATAAAAACTGAAATTCAACCCAGTCCGAGTGGCATAATTTAAAAAAAAGAGACAAATTTTAGTGAAGTGGGCAAAAGGAAATAGTATTGAATGTTTTTAAAGGATTGCACTTGCAATTAAGGAAACTGACATCGGAATTCATCAGTTTATCTGGAAAGTGCATAGTGAGTACTAGAGTAAACACAGAACAACTCTGAACCTGAGGCGGGGCAGGCAGAGTCACGTGACGAAGTGACAAGCTAATTAGGTTGCTGCGGTGTTGTACAGTTAACGAAACGTGCTGCCTAGCTAAAGAGATGTACTTCACTTATTTCTTTGCGCGCTCAAAATCTATTACATATAGGTATTTTCTGCTATCACCATTAGAAAGCTGTATTTTTTTGGAAGCCGACTGTCCAAACATCATTTCTGTAGGACGATCCCTTCGGAAGATAGTTCTTATCCTGCAAATGTTAATACAAACAAAGAGATCCTTTCTTATTTCTACCCTAAAATAATAACACCATCGATGGATTACATTAAGTTTCTGTCTATCTGTTAACATAAACAACAACAAGACCCCTCTCACTTCCACAATAATATACTTCCACCCAGCCACAGATAAAACACAGACGCAGTTTCAGTTTATATCAAGAGCGTTTCGTGTGTGTTCTATTGTGAGAATTCAGTGTCCGTAATGTCACCTTAGCAAGCCTAGTACGAGTGGTGAAACAATTTATACCAATAAAGTTTTGCGTAAGCAGGCGAGGGCTATGGTTTTCAGTGTTTATAGTTTTTTAAGACTATTTCGGACGACGAAGTGCATAATAATACGAATTTTGTAAGGAATTGACTGCTAAAAAAACTAAACTCCGTGGCGCTACATCCCTGAAGAGACTTGGCCTCCCACCCGACCGCTGCGTCATCTACCACAGGTAGATGGCAGGATTGGGGGCATGTGGTCAGCATGCCAACACTCACGGCCGTTAATGGTGGTTTTCATGACCGGAATTAACTGCTAAAGCTTGCCAAATTAGTGAACAATCTGTGACTAATATTATTAAGGAGGGAAAACAATCAACTGAAGTAGGGGGTGGGCTCAGTTTTAGATCTCCTGGAAACCATCGCACAGTTAAAAAGCGCAAAGCAAATCTTGACGGTTTGCAAAAGTGTATTTTACGCCGGACAATATTTGAATTGTACGATACGGGGGAATATCCCACAGGTAAAAAATTAGTTTCTTTAATGCGAAAGAAAATAAAATATAAAGGTTCTATCTCCTCCATGTATATGACTTTGAAATCCCTAGAATTTAAGTACAGGAGAACCAATGATGGCCGGAAATTTCTACTGGAAAGGGACGACATTGTTGCAGCCAGACAAAAATTTCTGCGTACAATTCACAATCTTAGGGGGATGGGCGATACGAGGCCCATATTTTATCTTGATGAAACATGGGTCAACCAGAATCACTCCAGGAGGGACATATGGCAAGATCCGACTGGAAGAGGCGGCCTTAAAGTACCAATAGGAAAAGGTAGCAGGCTTATAATATGCCATGCAGTCTCAGCTAAAACAGGGTTTATACCAGAAAGTAAATGGGTATTTCGTTCCAATCCTAAAAGTAAAAACACCGATTATCATACAGAAATGACTTCGGACAGGTTTAAAGATTGGTTCACGAACATATTTCTTTTTTTTATCTGGACGAGAGTTGGATAATAATTATGGATAACGCCAGCTATCATTCTAGGCTATTAAATAAGTTACCCAGAGAGAGAGATCGAGAGAGAGAGAGAGAGAGATATTCAGGAATGGCTTCAAGAACACAACATAACATACAGTCCCACAGAAACTATATCAGAATTGCTAGCCCGTGTTGCCCCTTATAAAACTCGCGAAAAAAATATGAAATGGATCAGATAGCGATAGAAATGGGCCACGAAGTAATACACAGGGATGACACTGCTGAAAATATAATTATAAATCTTAGGGACAGTGAAACAGATAGTGACACGAGTGGTGAAGGAAGTGAAGAGGACGAAGACGAAGAAGTTTTATTTATCCCTTTGTAGGCCTATTTCTACAGCTCAATAAGGTAAGCCTTTCTTCACTTTCTTTTAAGATTATTCATGTTTTATCTTACGTGTAATAGGTTTCAACATTTCAAGCTACTTTTGTTCGCGATTTTTCAAAGACGAAATACTTTAAAATAATGTGTGAATGTTTGACGCAGAGCAGCAGTGAGTAAGCACGCGTGTTCTCTCTCTCACTCTTTGTTAGACAGAGAACGTTTGCAGAGTCGCGAGTCGTGAACTTGCAACAGTGCAAGTTGCGTAGCATTCTATTGGCTTATCGTATGTTCAGAGTTGATTTGTGTTTACTATAGTGCAATGAGAACTCTGTGTTTTCGATAACATTGATGACTTTGTGAAAAGTGCTATTTGAGCTAAGGTTCAATATGGCAAAAGGAAATTAAGCATATAGGACAGAGGAAAATAAGAAGTGGGATTTTGATTGTGTGTGTGACACTGTAGTCAACAGATTAATAACCAATTTAGGTGAAAGTTTGGATGCTGGTTCCGATATGGAATCCAAGCCAGTGTCAGATGATTTAGTGGTGGAATAAAATTATTTGGAAGTTCCACCACTGACAGAGAACTCTGCTTAATGTAGGTAGGCCTAATTATTTCACAGTAATATACTGTAACAAGGGCTCGTCGGGGTTCAAAATCAGAACACCGAGTTTCTAATTGAAGGATGGAGGTTCCTTTATTTCCTAATACAGGGATCTATACAGCCAGGAAACTCCTGAATGTTTTCCAGTTCTTCCGTTCAGTTCGGTGCTCACTTCCACATCACAGCAGTGTCCCAGTCCAGTCCAGATCAGCTCACCAGCTCTTCCGTTCACTAGTCCCTCCGGTCACTAGTTCCCCGTTGAATAGGTCTTCCGTTTGCTGGTCCCTCCGTTGACTAGTCCCTCCGGTCACTGGCTCCTCAGCTTCCCAAGTCACAGTTACTTGAGGCCGCGCTGATCGGTTCACTCCGTCCAGGTCCTCAGCTCCTCAAGTCACACTTACTTGAGGCCGCGCTGATCAGTCCTCTCCGTCCAGTTCACACTCTGATGCTGACTCTCTCTCGCTGTTAACGACTGACTGTTCTCTCATTGACTGACTCTCTGTCTACATTGGCTGGCTCATCACTCCTCGCGGACTGACTCCCACTGACTGACTCTTGCTACTCACGGACTGCCTCTCGCTGGCTGACTGATTGTTACTCTGACTGCGTTGGCTTGCTCGCACTCCTTATATAGTCTTGACGAATATTCTGGAGCCGATGTCTGGAAGTCTCTGCCCGCAGCTCTTCCCTATAGGCCTTCCCCCACGGGGCGTGGCCCAATCGCTACACCGTGTCATGCCCACTAGCGCTAGTCTGCCGTCTGAACAATAGGGGGGCCGCAACCTTTCCAGACTCTGTAGATTCTCGTAAATTCTGGGCAATCAGCATTAAGAGAGCCACCCCTTGTCTAGACGTGTCGAATTCTGGCACTTTCTGGGTGGATCCTGGCTTTGTGACAGTACCTTGTGAATATAACAGTATTCTTGTAGTACTCATTTCAACTTTTACAAAATAAATAAATAAACAAGTCTTTGTTTTTAACGCACATGACATCTGAAAGTAGCTTGCATGGATAGATTATTATTTATTATGGGAGAGGAAGATTGATGTAACACATGACCAATCAAATAACGTTACGGGCGAAATTATACAAATGCAATGTTTACATGCACTTGCGTTATCAAAATGCATATATTATACATATTCCTTATGTATACATATCAAATTTTAGACCTTTGTTTTTCCATAAACCCTGCTTAATGAATCAATCTGAAGCTTAACTCGGAGAATTAGCTGACACATCCCCAATAGCTGACACTTCATTTTTAATTTGTCAAAATTAAGGTCCAGAAGAGATATTTTCCTTATGTATACTTATCAAATTTTAGACCTTTTTCCTTCTGTAACCCCTGCTTAATGAATCAATCTGAAGCTTAACTCGGAGAATTAGCTTAAACTTCATTTTTAATTTGACAAAATTAAGTTCTAGAAGAGATAGTTGACAGCTTTTCTTGTTCCTAATTTCAAGAGAGATATTTCAGAAATATGTTGGCCATCTGGAAAACAGGCTTATCTTCTTGTGTTTTGGAGGGAAATTATTTGTTGTTGTTGTTGCTGAATGTTTTTAATCTTTACCAGGACATTCCAAGCTGTCTGGAGAGCTAGTTTAGCATTTTGTAACTCTATTATAAATTGAATTACAATGTAGGCTAACCCTTGATTAAAGTTAGAAATATGTGATGATATTTTTAGGTTAGAGAAATGGGGTATCAGGCACTGGATGATAATTCATGAAGTTTTGCTTGTAGCTAACATAGTGTGTTACAGTGGCGTAGCGTAAGGGTAGACTTGGAGACTGAGTCTGCCTAAATAATATAAGGAAATAGTGGATTCATAAACAAATAAATAAAGAGCAGAAACAACCAAGCCATTAATCATTATAAACTCCTTTTTTTTTTGCATTAGATAGAAAGCATCCTTATGCCCTCAATATATATTATATCTTCTCCACTTTGACACTCCTAAAGAAACTAGCAGCCGTCCATATTACAGATTGTATCCTCTTCTTACTGAGATACAGCTTACAATATACAGTATATTACTTCCTGGTAACAAGCCTATGTTACTTATTGTGGCTTTTTATAGCTAGGTAAACGTTAAAATTACCGTTTTCTCCCTCCATCTCTGGGAATACTCACGCGACTTTTTCTACCGTAATAAAATTGTTGCTATTTTCTCTAGCCTTATTCTACCTCTTGAAAAACTCACAGAACGTTTTGTACCATATGAATTAAAATAACTATTTTCTCGCGTCTTCTTCCATCTCAGGAAGCTCTCACACGACTTCTGTATGTCTGTATCTGGTACCCTATGATCCCCAGGTGGGGCGAAGGGGCCTCCAATGGAGGTTTCATTACCTATACTAATTTTGATATTCTTATTTTCCAAGAGAGGGTAGAGGGACAGGTGGTAAGCCCATCCCCTCACAACCCCCTTCTGGAAACTAAGTATTTCTTGGATGTGAAAGGGTCGAGAAATTTTGTCCAGAGGCTCTAATTTAGGCTTGGCTTTCTTTTATGTGCCGTAAATCTACAACACGGGATCCCCAGCTTAAAGTCCTCCGTGCCCAGGATTTTTACGTCCTGAAAAATCCATTGACCGCGGCCGGGTTTGATCCCGCGCCCTGCGGATCTAGAGGTGGGCACGCTACCTCTAGACCACCGCGGCCGACTCACACGACTTACTCTGTCCTAATTATTTTTTTCTATTTTCTCTCGCCTTATTCCAGCTCTTTGAAGACTCACACACTTTCTCTAACAGAAGCATTGAAATTACTATTTTCTCATGTCTTATTCCATCTCAGGGAGCTCTCACATGACTTGCTTTACCCTAATAATTTGTCATTTTCTTTCGTCTTATTCTTCTACTTGGAAAACTCACACAACAATCTGTATCTTAAGCAACAAAGTACTGGTAACTATTTTCTCGCGACTTATTTCACCTATTAGAACAGTCACGTAATTTTGTCTAACTTAAGCACTGAAATTACAAGTTTCTCGCGACTTATTCCATACCTGACAACTCTCGCATGACTTTATAACCTTATTAAATAATTGACTGTGTAGAGATAATATTATGTAAAGTTAAGTAATATTGAAAGAAGAAAAGAACTGATGCCATAAGTAGTCTCTTCAGATACCTGCTTTCTTGAAGAGCGCTCGAGTATGAAGCCGGACAATAGATTGAATAAAGGGAAGGGTACAGTAACATAAACATTACATTCCTCAGTCATTGGACTGAGTGCAGTGTTAGTTTATCTTAAAATTGTGATTATTTCCATGTTGCACGTTTTAATATAATAGGTATGGATAACACCGTTTTCGACTCTATCGTATGAACCAAAGGGTAAAAACCAACTTCTAAGCTTGATTTATGCGTTTTTCTAAAATTGAATCTTATACTTTATTTTTTAAAATCTATGTAACTTAGTTTAGTTTAAAATCCAAATCCACTAAAATTCGATAATAATTAATAAAGATTGTGGTACTAATACTAACAATACTACTAGCCAACTAATAATAGCAGTAATAGTAGTACTAGTAATAATAATATACTTATATAGGTATATACGAAATCGAATCCATGTGCATGATATTAACATTATTTTAAACACTGGGAATATGTGTATCATTTGAACAGTTATAAATTCATATTTTAAAATCCAATTTACCCAGAACCCAATGTCAAGCTATGCCACTGCTGTGTCAGGCATTGGAGGTTTGTGAAATTATCAATATTTTATGAATTAAGAGCCTGTGTGACTTAGCCAAACTTGTAATGACAAAATATCTTTACTTCAGTGAAAATAACGGTGTTTTTCCAGTAGCTGACACCCGCTGTCAGGTTATGGCAAACACACTGTCAAATACTAGTATTTTTGCCATACTTGTTTTACCAGTGCCTAGATTTATCAATATATCATTAGTATTGTTTTTCTGCTCCGCCTGGGGAGTACAAGACCTTGTCGCTGGTGGCGGAGCTTGTGTACCCCGATGACCCTGAGAGCTACGCCGACGCTACAGGTCAAAGGAGAGGGGTCAGACAAAGAAGTACTCCAGAAGAGGAACTCAACGGCAGCCGTGGCGGGGAAGGAGACTTCGGTACGGCAGTGTTTGGCGGATGAAGATCCTTTAATGTGAATTGGCAGCAGGGTTCACATTTTGGTTGGTGGCAGATGAGCCTCTCTCGTAGGCCAACAGCAGCACCATAGGTCTAGTGAGATGACCGACTGCGAAGGGCAGGAGGAGCTCTTTAGTCATAGTGAAGACAACCTCCCAGGAGTAGGGACTCCGAAATCAAACCCCCTGGTCCTCCAGGTTGGGGGTTGGGCGCAGGGTTGACAACCCTGCCCTTGGGTCATTCCATGTCAAATCAACCAATTCTACTATGAGATTTGAACCTTGACCTCTCAGATTTGTATGATTTTTCTTTTCAGGTATTGTACCCCCTAAATCTAGTTTAAATTTCGAATTTCAAATTTTTCTGACTTTTGGTTTGTGAGTTACAAGGCTTTAAAAATACAAAAAACTATGGTTTTCTATCGCTTTAAGATTATTATAAAATGCTATAGCTCAAAAACTATACCACCTAGAGAGCTCAAACTTGCACCATTGTTTTCCTCTGAAAATTCCCTTTAATTTGATGTATCAGAGAGCTATGTTTCTTAATTTTTGAAATGTTAAAAAAGTTCCCAAAAAACTTTTTTTGAAATTTCAAAAATACGTACCCTCAGATTTTTTTTGAAAAATTATATGTGTTGTCCACTCTAATTGACTACATGCATGCAAAATTTCAAGATGGGATCTCAACGGGTTCTTATTTTTAAAAAATATTTTACTACCAGAATACATGATAGTGAGGTGTATAGCGGACTATTTCTAGGCTATGAATACTAAGGTACATAGGCTAATTCTACCAAACCTAAATTATTTAGGTAGCTTTCATATGTAACATTTCCCTCTTATTGTTTGTTAATTAAATGATGTGTAGTGTTGTTTTTAATTTAATTTTCATGATACCTGTAACTATACATAAGGAAGAATACATTTTAATTTATATACAACATTCTAATAGTGAAATTTTGAGCAAAGCCACTCACCTTGAATCATCCAAAACTCTTAGTAATATCAACTCATATAGTTATAAATGGTAGAGGTTATCTTTTGCTTCGTTTTGCAGTATTATTTGTAGCCTAATCATTTACAAAGAGTCCCATATAAAAGAAATGGGTAAAAGTTGTTTCACCTTGTGAAAAAGTTTAACTTGTTGATATTTGCGTGGATAGAACTGTATTTCTTGGAATATTAGGTATTTACCATACATAGTTAATTAGTATTTGTACACTTTAAAAGTTTTCACTGAGGGTAACACAATTTAAATGTTTCTTTTTGATCTTTATTAAGATATTTTTCCAAAGCAAGAGAAGACAGCTTTATTTCTTCAGCACTTAGAGTGTATGTTCTTCCTGTTGCTGTAGTTGGACCCACTGTTTGCAAAAGAGTGTTTCCTGGAACATCTAATAAATCTCTTGGTTGTGGATAACAAAAAAATGGGCTGGACCTTTTGGGTGTAAAAAATGTATTCCAAACATGCTATTGTGTTTTTCTTCATTGCATTCCAGCCACCAAGAGTCATCATAAGCTACTGTCGCAAAACCAGCAGCAATGTTCTCCAAATCTGATGGTGTTATTTGGTTCACTGTTGTCATACATTCAAGAGATTAATCAAGGCTGAAATGATAAGTTGACAGTAATTTGACTCTCTGTGTGGGGTTTATATGAGTGAAACTTTTGTGTTCCCACAATTGCTTTTGATTCACTGAGCCGAGAAAGTAATAATTCTTTAGTCTCTTCGTAGTCTCCTGTTGTGCAATATTCAAAGTCAATGTTTTTTATATTTTCCAAGGCAAATTCATAAAGTTCTTTTGGTGTTAAAATTTGTTGGTCATATGGCCATTGTAAGCTGGCTTTAGCAGCTAGCCGCTTAACAGTCCCGTCAAGGCCATCACATGCACTCTTGCCATGGGATGTTCCAAAGAACTCCCACTCTGCCTCAACTTCAAAATCTGTTTTATGCAAGCATAAATTAAGGAAGTTTTCTTATTCTTATACTGGGCAGCGCTCCCATCAGAAAAATAAGTAATCTTTTTAAGTGCAAAAGGCAAGGTTTGCTTTAAGATTTCTAGCAGTTTTTTCTGGAATACATAGAAAGCGACTGTATAAAGTTCCAGGCAATCTGATATAAAAAAAAATACTGCAGTTTCCCCTCCCATTTGCAATATATATGATGAAAGGATGCAGTGTAGCTTGGCTGGTAGTCCATTGGAATGATTATATTTTGGCTTGTACGACGAAAGAGTAGTTTTCCGCAAAATCACAGTTGACTACTACATGGCCTTCAGTTAAATTTTCCTTGATTTCGCTTTAGTATTCTTTCTGCTGGCTAGCTATAAATGAATGAGTTGAGCTTTGTTAGTGTGTCCAAAAACTCATTAATAAAGTCATCGGTACACTTTACTACAGTTTCCATCACACACCTATCTACAGTTACCCACTTTTTGTAGGAAACTTCGTCAATCATTTTTTCATTGAACTTTGTACTCAATAATTCTTGAAGTCTAGGAACACCAGGGCATTCTTTACAAACATTCATAAAACAATGTTGAGATGGTGGATTGCACATCATCTTGACCAGATAGGAGTGATAAGATTTCAAAGCAGTGTCATCCCCATCTAATACAAAATTCTGCATTTTTGCACTGTACATCATTAGCTTAATGTTTTGGTGTAAGGTACACACACAGACATTATGTGTGCCACGTTTTCCAGCCAGGATACAGTTCTTCGGCCTCAGGTCGCAAAACTTTGAAAAACCAATTTTGTTTGCTGGGAATTTTTCCTTAAAAAATTGGTATATTTCTTGCAAATTTGCCAACACTAGTATCTGTTGTACCTGGATCTTTCCATCTTTATTTCTTATGGTCACACAATCTTTTTTCCCTGGCATCATTCTACTAATGTCGTCAGAATTGTAGAAGTCTTTTACAGAGTCAGCCCAGAAGTAGTCCACTATACCTCACTAGCATGTAATCTGGTAGTCAAATATTTTTTTAAACAAGAACCCATTGAGATCCCATCTTGAAATTTTGCATGCATGTAGTCAATTAGAGTGGACAACACATATAATTTTTCCAAAAAAATCTGAGGGTACGTATTTTTGAAATTTCAAAAAACGTTTTTTGGGAATTTTTTTAACATTTCAAAAATTAAGAAACATAGCTCTCTGATACATCAAATTAAAGGGAATTTTCAGAGGAAAACAATGTGTGCCATTATTAAACTAAATAATGCCACGATTTGTTTCTCTCATAGGAAATTTCTGAATTATGAAAAATAATGTAAATAGATGGTGCATTTATTTGAAAGCCCGCTATGAATTATTCCTGTATCGTTTGCTTGTTCATTTAGTGAGTTAAATATCTCCCCGTTTGCAGTCGCAGTGACCTCCCCCTTTCTTCCTCTGTGGTCCCCTCTCCCATATGTTATTCTGTCTCACTCGCACGTTCCAGTAATTTTCCAAGCAGCAGTCTTGCTCCGTGCAGTCAGTATCAAGTAAGCCGTGGCTAAATCGCACAGCTGTGAGAAACAAGAGTTGTTATTCGTGGTTCTTTTGCGATTCTCAGGTGTTTTAATAATGTTATAACCACACATTTCATTAGTGCATAAGTACCGCAATACGGAAGAAACAATAGAAAATCAACAGCAAGCCTATATAACAGCATGTAAGCCCGCCAATCTCTCTCTTTCTTGACTAGCTGTGGACCAAACATGGTCGCTCTGTACAACGGCTGCCGAAAGACAGTTGAGAAATCAATGGCCGCCCAGGCTTGTTCATTTCCAGTTGTAGGGTGAGTCTTATTTATCAAGTAACATCTTGTGAATTATTTATTTATCCGTGTTTCTTTTCTGGCGTTATAAAAATCATTTGGCAACGCTATGTTTTGAAACATGTTTGATTTGTGTGGCCTCATGGCCTGAATTGTTTTAACGGATGTTAAAGGAAAAGTAAACTAAAAATTCAGTATCATTTTCTTCATACGGATTGAAAGAGAATGTTTTTAAGAAATGATATTCACTGTTAGAAATGTTTTACACCTTCACATTTAATCACAAAACGAATCTATTTATTGTAACGCGATGGGCGCGTGACGTCACGCTTGACGAAGGCTTGGCTCAGTCTCGCCCGGTGAAAGACATTTCACAGCATTCTGTCTACTGTTACAGTTTTTTAGTGAGTATCTGTTCAAAGAATGGTTTATTGTTGTGTTGTGGGGTGTACAAACTCATCGTCGAAGAGTGATAACACACTTAAAATATCTTTCCATCGATTTCCCAACAGAGATAAGTCACCCGAACGTAAATAAGCAATGGCTGATAAAAATGAAAAGAGAAAAATTTGTTCCTACTAAATACAGTACGGTTTGTTCACAACATTTTGAAGAAAATGATACCGAGCTTTTGGTACAGTTACGAACACAGTTATTAGGAGAAACCCCGCAATCTGTTTAAAAAAGAAGTGCTGTGCCATCACTTCTTTTGCGTGGGAAATCTGAAACACCGCCAATGAAGAAAAGAAAATCATCGTACTCGAGGAAGAAGGAAATGAGAGAGTTGTTGCAAGATTTGAATAGTAATCCTTCAGTATCCGGGAATGGACAAATCATGAATGTGGAATCTAGTATTTATGACGAAAATTCAGTTTCTAACAGAGTAGGCGTTCAGTGTGAACTAGGAAATGAAACTTATGTCAATGTTTGCACAGATTCATTGAATGTTTCTTCTAGAAATTGTGATTTAGATAGCTCTTTTAGCATTTCAGAAATTTCTACTACCGCAAAAGATGATTCTGAATCTGAAAGTGACTCTGTTCGTATCTTGAAAAATGTTTTGTTTTTTAACTGTATTAGCTCTAAGTATGAACTGATAACGCCTGGCAACTAGTGTATCTTTATTTATAATAACGCTATCGAATGACCAATGTCGTGTTATACAGTCTACAACCCCCTTCTGTTCACAAATTACTTCACGGTCCCAACAACACACACTTTCGTGGCCCGTTTTCATATGTACACACAGCCCACATTTACACCATTCCGTATTTTCTTTTCTTCCTTGCAACTCTTTAAATAATTCCTTGTCGTTTTCTTTTCGTGTGATATTAATTTGTGAATACCGAGATTTGTCCTTAGAAGGTAACATTGGAGGCATCTCTATCAACAACAAACACAAATGAGACTTTGTGGTGTATTAGAAACACAGGCGCGAGCATTACAGTAGCTGTTGTCCTGCCAGCGAGTTAGTCAGGAGTGACGTCACAGGAGCGTTTTACTTCACCCGTACAAGGCGTAATATTGGGCACCTGAAGTTCACGAGATCACCATTCATTTCGTAATTCAAAGCTCCGTGCGATGAGATTAAAATTAGAAAATGGTATTTTTTTAGTTTACCCTTCCTTTAAGTTGTAACTTTTAAAAGGGATATATTTAATTTGGTTTCTGATTTAAGTATAATAATTTAATTTGGGTGTTCCTTCTTGTGATTTTAAGTTGTGATTTAATTCATTTGGGGGTTTCTTATAATATTATGTGAACCTTATATTCTTTTCATCTGCAACTGGAATATTTTATAGTTTCATAGGCAAAATTAACAGCTTCAAGGAAGAGGGCTTTTCTCGATGGGCCCCGAGAAAAGGAATATTTATTTATTTTAGTAAGTATAATGGGTCCCAGATCAAAAAGTTAGTCTATTTTAAATATTTTATGTATGTGTAAGATAGTGCTAAATGAAATACAATCTAACCAATCATGAATATTAATGAATAATAGTTCTAGATTGTATTTCCTTAACAATCTTGTGTAGTTTTTATTTTCAAATTTTACCTTGTACAGAATTTTAAAATATAATATTTGTTTAGTATATATGATCATCTCCTTTCAAAAGAAATTATAAATGTTTATGTAAAAAGGATTTCTTGTCTTGAATCTTTTAATTTTAACATAATCTAATGAAATTATTTGGCAGGAATGTATATTGTCAAAAAGGAAATATTTTAAAGCAAAAGCTAAACGTGTGATATTTCAGGTCTTGTAATATCTAGTCAACTCATTTTACTAATTGTTTGTAAATTGGAATCTATATCAGCACGTATTAAATGCATGGCAAGCATCTTGTACAAAATATAAATTAAATGTGGCCTAGAATTGTTAATGTTTGGCATGAATTTGAATGTGTATGGAAAACTTACATTGTCAATAGCAGCATGTATTAAATGCATGGCAAGCATATTGTGCAGAATATAAATTAAAGGTGCTCACAAAGGTGAACAATTTAGAATAAAAGGTAAATGTGGCCTAGAATTGTAAAGTATAGCATGAATTTGAATGTGTATCGCAATCTTACAATGTATTGTTGTTAATAACTTTAGTAATATATATCTTATTAAATTAAAATCTTTGTTGATTGTTTCCACTTGGTCGAAGAGGCTAGAAGGAATTTCTAGGCTCTTCGAATAATTAATTTGTGCCATCCCCAGTGCTCTTGATCGTTTTCAGAACCTCTGCGGGCCAGCGAACCTTCCACAAATCCTTGCCCTGTGTAGTACTGGAGGTGATGGTGCAAATTGTGCAAGTTTGAGCATTTTATAATAATCTTAAAGCGGTAGAAAACCATAGTTTTTTGGATTTTTCAACCCTTGTAAATCACAAACCAAAAGTCAGAAAAATTTTAAATTTTAAATTTAAACTAGTTTTGGGGAGTACAATACCTGAAAAAAAAACACACAAATCTGAGAGGTCAAGGTTTAGACTGTTAGTTGATTTGACATGGAATGACCCCCTTGTAAAAACATCCTTGTTGAGAAACTGTACAAGAATGTAGCCGGACGTCTTACTGGGCAACGACAGGCGAGAAAAAAGGATCATAATTTGAGGATAGCGACTGGGAATGTTTTGTCACTGTATAGAAGTGGAGCACTTCGTAATCTAACAAATGAGTTAACAAAATATAACGTAAACATTGCAGCAATACAGGAAGTACGGTGGTTGGGACATGGAATCATGGAAAGGAAACAAAACACAGTAGGGCAATTCTCTGAGTGACGCATGGGACATTTGCAGGATTCAAATGACCTTAATTTTATTAGGATGTAAGGTAACTGCTGCCAGTCAGCTTTTATACCTTACTGATCAGTTGCTGTGTAATGTGTACCAGAAAGAAAAATCTAGCTTTATAATAACATACAGAAAAAAAAGAAAAACTCTCTGTGATGCATGAGACTCAGAAAAACTACTCTCCGTCACATTGCTTGCTTTGATCCACATATTCTGTGAATTGAGGAGGGTCAGGGAAATTATTTTCATGGCTTGACTTCTTATAGTTAATGTTCTTATTTCTGTAATTGGTTATGTTCAATTCATTATGTTGAATTTTTAATTAATCTTTTTGTTTTGTGATGCACGGGACATTTGAAATGTGATGCACGGGACACTTTTTTCCTTCAAGTTCCCTGCCCATATTTTAAGACAAAACATATTCCCTGCATTATTGTTTGTTTGGTTTAGTGGATACGGTTATTTCTACAAACGTTTTCTGCAATAAGGTTACATTTAAACTTGAGTAAGAACTCTCTTAATATTCATTAATACATGTGCTAACTTTGTCTAATAAGAGCTAACTATAACTGGTAAATTACCATGCCATGTGTCATTACATGGCATTTATTTGTATACAAATGTGACAGTCCCATGCCAGTTCAATTTCTCAACAAATTTCTCTCATCCTGATACCAGTTTCATAATACTCTGTTCATAGAAGTCCGTTAGGTTGGGGTATAGCATCTGCAGATTGTTTTTATTTCTGCACCTGACGCAAAGAGTTTGCTGGCCAGGAATTTCTTCATGGGATCAAACAAATGAAAGTCCAACGGTGCCAGGTCTGGACTGTATGGAGGATGCTGGAGCACCTCCCAAACAAATTTGTTGATTTTCTCATGAACAGCTGCAGCTGTAACCTTGCACCATCGGTGCAAATTGTAAACTGTACCTATTAAAATTTTTGTAAAAAAAAAAGGCATTACTTTTCCTCCACCCTCATAATTTTAGGTCTCTGTAATGATTTAGGATTGGAAAATTAATGTTTGAAAGTAGCCTGTTAAAACTGACAGATTCCTACGTTCACCTAATCAGATTTTGAAAGTAATAAAAACCAATACTCTAGTAAATTCAAGAGGACAGTACAGATTTCAAGATCTTATATTCTGACGTGTGATGCACGGGACAAACAAACAAACTATGTTTGTGTTGTGCAGAGGAAACAGATCTACAATTGATTGAACTGAAAATTAGTGGTACCTAATAATATAAGTCAAATAGAGTTTTCAAGCCAATACCTGCTTTTGTTATTTCAGAATATTAAAAAATTCATGTTTTCTGTGATGTATGGGACACTAGTGCGAAGCTGCAGGAATGGGAGTATTAAAATGTTTAGTGTGTGGTTGTTGGCATGTTTTTGTTTATGATAATACTTAGTTTTCTTGTGGTTTCATCATCTGTAATTGTTAAAAAGATACTGTGAATAGTTATTTTGTTAAAAGTGTTTAAATATTGAGTATAAATTGATACTTTTCCCTCCTCTTGTTATTTCAAACTTTAGAAATTTATTACTACTGTATAATAGTAAAATATTGATTATGTTTTTGTTTTTACAATAATTTAATGTGTCTTCTTCCCACTCATAATAAAAGAAATACATTTGTTGCAATTTCAAAATTTGCTCCCATGCTTTCACTTTCCAGAGAATTGCCCAGTATATTACAGTTGTCACAAAACTAAACATGAATTCGGAACAGGTTTCATTGTGTCAGGGATAATTAGAAAAGCTGTAAGTGATTTTAAACCAATTAGTGAAAGAATGTGTGTTTTACGAATTAGAGGAAGATTTCACAACTACTCATTCATAAACATTCATGCCCCAACTGAAGAAAAAGATGACCAAGTGAAAGACCAGTTCTATGATAATCTGGAAAAGGCTTACGAAGAGTGTCCTAAATTTGACATTAAAATATGTATGGGTGACTTCAATGCTAAAATAGGAAAAGAAGTGGAAGCCAGACCCAATGTGGGTAAATACAGTCTACATACTGAAAGTAACAATAATGGAGAACGCCTAATTAGCTATGCATTAGCACACGACATGACTATATCAAGTACTATATTCCCACATAAAAAGATACATATGTCAACTTGGATATCACCAGATCGCAGTACCTCAAACCAAATAGACCATATAGTCATAGACTCCAGGCACACTAGCAATATAGTAGATGACCGCAGCTACCGTGGAGCAAATGCAGATACTGATCATTTTCTTGTCCTAGCAAAGTTAAGATGTCGCTTCTCAAATTCAAGGATTTTTAAAGCAAAAATTTTTATAAAATATGACATACAGCAATTGGAGGACCCTGAAGTTAAGCAAAGATATGAAGAAAAGATAAGAGAAAAAACTAGTAGAGAAGGAAGCTGGTCGATGGGAACAATGTAAATCAATAATACACGAAGCTGCCACAGAGATAATTGGGAAAGACAAGGGAAATATGATTTGATGAAGAATGCAAACAAATCACAGATAGAAAAAATGAAGCATATAGAAGAATGTTACAGAGACAGCATACCAGAGGTGCACAGAGAGAGTATAAGGAAATTCGTAAAGAGGAAAAAAAGGTGCACAAGAGAAAGAAGAAAGTATTTTACACCACACAAATACAACAACTAGAACATTTCTGCACAAGGAACCAATCCAGATCCTTCTTCAAAGGAGTAAACACTCTAAGGAAAGGCTATACCTCAAATCTCCACCTGTAGAAATAAAGAGGGGGAGCTGCTAAACAATAAAGAGAGCATACTGAGAAGATGGAAAGAAAATTTTGAACAATCTATGGGAGAAACTGTATTAGAACCAGAGGATGGGGACGAAGAGCAATCTGGGAGAAGATCTGATGAAACTTATGGAAATAGCAAAGATGAACAACAACCACCTACTATGCAAGAAGTCGAAGAAGCCAAACTCCAAAAAGTTATACATTCAATTATAACAGAAGTGTTGAACCAAGAACAGATGCCAGAAGACTGGGAAGAGGGAAATATTTGCCCTATCTTTAAAAAGGGTGATCCACTGAATTGTGACAACTATAGAGGAATATCTATACTCAACACATCTTATAAAATTTTCTCAAACATCTTATTCCAAAGATTGAGTCCACATGTGAATACTATTATTGGTAATTATCAGTGTGGTTTCAGACAGGCCATGTCCACGATTGACCAAATCCAGTCACTGAGGCAAATATTGGAGAAAACGCTGGAATTCAATGTAAGCACATTCCACTTATTTGTAGATTTCAAGTCAGCGTATGACAGTATCCTAAGAAACCCACTATATGAAGCAATGTATGAACTCGGCATCCCACCAAAACTAATTAGACTGACTAATATAACTTTAAGGTCAGTTAAAAATAGAGTTAACATCCAAAATGATCTGTCGGAAGGATTTGAAACATTTAGGGCCGATTGTATAAACATCACTGACTGGAGATCAATTATGATCTAAGATCAGAAAATGATCTAAGTTCAGACTGGAATCGTATTGTATAACACTAATCGAAGTTCAATTTGGATCCTAGTTCATACATGAACGCTTGGCAACATCGCAGAAACAGCTGAGTATCGCGAGGCGAGAGCATTGTTACTCTGTTTTCCTTTGTATTCAGACCTTGTGCTATGCGAAAGGAAGGGAAAATATGATCGAAATTAAGCAGAAAAAGGATCGTTCCCAATTGAAATTGTCTTGGGAAAATATAAAGATATTATAGAATCCAAAAAGACGGATGCGATAATATCTGTGCAAGAGCAAAATGCGGTGACAAATGTTCTTGTAATTTCATTCCTGGCGTTATAAATCGGCTTAACATTTTCACGGCTAAGGACGAGAATTCCTGTGTTTAAGGTTAAGGAAGCTGCATGAAATGGCGAAGATTGATAATTTCGTATTAGTTGCAATTGTGGTGCAAGGGTTATTTTCGTATTATAGTAATTAGTGCAACATAATAATAACGTACAGGTTATACTGTAGAGTTATGTTACACTGCATTATAAGGAGCCTAAAACATAGCCTATATACGCACAACTACTATATAGCTGGAAATGTATGCACAACTGCGTTATAGCTAGAAATGTATGAAGTTGTCTATTGTGTATTTTCTTTATATTTATCGTAACCACACAGGTAGGCCTAATATTATGTTTATAATGAACTAATCTTATGTCTCAAATACGAAAACAGCCCCTTGAACTGAGATCAGCTAGTTTGATCGGAGAAATTTCTCCAGTCAAAATTGATCCTAGTTCAGTGCAAATTGATCTCAGATTAGCGTTTATACAACAAAAATTTCCGAGTTCAGCGTGAACTGAGATCAATTTAGTCTCTGATCCAAGATCAAACTGTTTATACAATCGGCCCTTAGAGGCTTAAAGCAGGGGGACAGACTGTCTTGCATACAAATTAATATTGTCCTAGAGAAAGTAATTAGGAATGCCGGCTTGAATACCAAAGGTACAATATACAATAAATCAGTACAGATACTTGCATACGCAGATGACATTGGCATCGTGGGTCGAACGGTGAACTCTGTTAAGGAAGCTTTTACTTCGCTTTCTGCTGAGACTGAAAAATTTGGTTTGAAAATAAATGAAAAGAAAAGAAAATTCATGCAGGTAACCAATAGACCAATAAACACAGATACAATAGAAATTGGGAGCTACAAATTTGAAATTATGCAAGAATTTAAATATCTTGGCACTCTCATAACGAAATAAAATAACATAGACAAAGAGACCAGAAATAGAATCTTTATGGCGAACAGAGTACATTATTATGAGGACTCAAGAGATAATGGAACTTAATATAGTGAAGCAACAAAGTTATGTAATTAACAAAGTTGTTGACTATTAAACACTTTAGGCCTCACTTTTTCTTACATTTTTGCAGGACGTACGTTTCATGGGCTTTGCCCACATTTTCAACTGCTTGTCAACTGTCTATTTTCTGCTTGGAGAACACTGGCGCCTTCTGGTTTTGGTTTAACAAACTTTTTGATCAAGTTTTCTTCTAGCGGTATTTCAAAATTCATCAATTTATCTTCATACTTTTTCATATAAATCTTTTCCCAAACTTCCAGATCTTTTTGTTTATTAACTGATTTCAATAGGTTGGCTTCCTTAAAGGGGTTCGAAACACAAAAATGCATTTTTCATTCTGTGCTGCTAGTTGTAGAGAAACAAAAATAAAACATAATGAACCTTATCCCACCATTATTGAAGCAATACTCAGTGAGTTGTGAGGAATTTAACATTGTCGCGTGACGTCATTGGAGCTTGAACTCTCAGCATGTGCTTACATAGAATCGCGATCTCATACTGCAGTTTGCGTTCATTCAACTGTGCATACGGCATTTGAATTTTATCCCAATAACCTAACCTAACATAACCTAACCTAACCTAATATAGTAATATACTATTACGAAATGAAATGAAAAAAAAATAATTTTATCCCAATAACATATCCTGTCCTAATCTAACCTTTCCAAGCCTATAGACACAATTTTGAAAACTAAATTATTTATACAAGTCATGGTAATGGAAATTAACATTCATGACGGAATAAATTAGAATGTAAATTTAGTAGCGGAGAAAAGTTATGTGATTATTTTAAAACTGAAATCAGAACATTCATTTAAGCTTGAGACTGAAAACGTCTCGGTGTTAAAAGTACACGAAACAAACTGCAAATCAACTTTCAATATGGTAAAAATTATAATGCAGATTTTGTTAAGTTCATTTCAAGTTATCGTTACATATTTGGGATTATATTATTATTTCCCTACTTAAGTATTTTAATTAAAACGTTAAAGTAATTTATAATAAAACAGTATGATTATGAACCCTATTATTAGAACCGGGATTTTAATGTATTTACTAACGCAAGATATTTTATGACCAAATAAATAGTGCAAATGCAAAATATAAATGAATGTAGAAAAAAAAACGTTTAATAGATGGTACTGTATTCTATTTAAATTTGCAATATAAAACAGTCTTATTTGTTACTAATGTACTAAGTAAATGAATACTACCTGGACATCTTCTGCGGGAAAAGAAATTCGAAGCAAAAATAATATAGAATCGCTGAGAATAATATTCCAAAAACAACCTCTGTTTAAATGCGTATTATTGTAAAGAAGACTTTTTTTCTCTATATAAAAGTACATTTTAGACACAAGACTATACAAACAGGACATCTGTACATTAGGCAAAGTTGTCTTCCAAGGGAAACTTATAAGGTTAAATGCAAGGGACAACTGTCTTTCAATACTTGGGGGGTGAAGTAAGCTGATTATGATTAATACAGTAATTTAACAATCCGTAAACTTATATTTTCTAGCAAAGAAATAAAATGTTTTTACAATACACTTTTATTTACAAACGATGTACATATTTCTTTAAGTTATATCACATAAAAATCCTCTGCCTAGTTATTACCTTAAATATATCGAGATTCGCTGACATGTGTAAAGATTACTGAATATTATATGCCTTGTGTATAAGAAATTAATGCTGTTATATACAGTAGGTTAAATTGAAACTACTATTATTATTGTAAAAATAGCCTGTTTATCTTTGTTAGATATAACATGTCTTTCATACATATTTAAATACAAATCCTCTCTCTCTCTCTCCGTAAGAGACCTGCTGAATCATGTCAAGACTTCATTCCAGGTATCGAGTAACGGAAAAAGATGTATGACCTTCTTGATATCAATCCGGATGTCTGTGGTAGACGTGTCGAATCATGTCTATGACTCATGGAGAGAAGTTAATTCCGAACACCCGTTAACGGTAAAAGGTGAATGACTCTCTGACGAATTGATACAGGACATTAGATTTTAATTCAGGTCAATGAGTAATGGTGACCCATATATATATATATATATGTTTATATATATATATGTGTGTGTAATAACTTAAAATATTTTTGCACAAGATGAAATCTTATAGAAGTACCATTATAGTTGATATCTATATAGATCTCTTACTAAAGATCTGTTTCATGTACGAAAATATTCCTTACTCCAAAAAACCATACGGTGCAGGTGATAACATTTTCTCAGACTCTGAAGATGAACAAATATCAATAAAGGAGACAGACATTGTCATACAACACTATGAAAGACAGATAGTTTGATTGATGATAAATCTGTAACAAGGAGAATGTAATGTTTTACGAGACATGTTGAATTTTATCTGTCCTAGCATTAGAAGTTACTTCCTAACAACGATCCGCTCTGATAACTTAGGAAAAAATTGTATGAAGTTTTATTGACTCATCTGTTTTCACATACAGATGTCAACGTACAGTTTATTTTTTCACTCTTTGTGGATAGAGGATCTATGACAAACTGAAAACAAAACAATGCAGTCAGGCTCTTATATAACGAAAAGGTGTAACTGTGTAAGTTAACAGAATTTCTAAAATATGTATCATTCAGAAATGTTACAAACAGGATCTGAATAACTGTATTAAAATTAAAACTGTAAGTAGGTTGTTAAAAGGTCGTCCTCTCACGAGCATGTCGTAACAGGATTGAAACTATATAAAGTAATTAGGTCAGTAAACAAAGTACTACTCACACGAGATCCTGTTCCGTTATATCATTCTAAATATATTTAAAGTGTAGGAATGTGTTATGACAGGGCTTTTTGAAAATACTTAATAATTACATCCTTGTACGAAATCGTTTTCGGCCATTTAGTTCTATTTTCAGACAAGAAAGTTATACATGCTCTTAGATGGGAAACCCGTTATTTTGATATACGTATAAAGGTCAACGTAATTAGATAGGTAAACAAACAAACTCTTACTCGCTCGAGATCCTGTTTAGTCATATAATTCTAAAATGTTTTAAACTGTAGGAACATGTAACAAGTTTTGAGAATACCCAAGAATTACATCTTTGAATGAAATCCGCTTCCGGCATCTAGTTCTATTTTCAAACGAGATGGTTGTGGAAGTTCAAAGAGGGGGAACCCGTTACTTAATATCCATATAAATTGCCTAACAGTTCCCTCTTGAAACATTGTTTCTTCGTTCTGCGAATAGTGAAGACTACCTAGTTGACGTCACCATCTACATCTACATCTGATCTTCTTCTTCTTCTTCTTCTTCTTCTAACATCATTGTCTTTTCTCCTACAACTATAGAGGTAAGTGACACCATGTTTGTTTTAAAAATATAAATAACTTCTTCTCTGTTTTCCTGTTTCTATTAGAATTTTTACATAAACATGTGTTACAGTTAAATGTTAACATTATTTATATACTAAAAACTTTTTTCTTGCTACTTGATAGTCCTGTACCTTGTTTGTTTGTTTTTTTTTACATAAACATGTGTTACAGTTTAATGTTAACATAATTTATATACTAAAAAAACTTTTTTCTTGCTACTTGTTAGTCCTCTGCCTTGTTTGTTTGTTTTTTTTTTTTACATAACCACGTGCTACAGTTTAATATTAACATAATTTATATAGAAAAAACTTTTTTTTCTTGCTTTTCAGATGGCTTCGATGATCGATAAATTCTACAAGGCAAGTTATGTACCAAGGTGCGTTTCAATCTCACAGCTAGTCATAGGGCAAACATATAATGTTCTATCAGCCGAATTAAAACGTACTTAGTATGGGAACTCTGTGCTGATGGAAATACAAAGGTCAAACATGGAGGAGGAAGTTCTGTCTGTGTTTCTACCAAAAAAATATTCTGAACATTTTGATGCGAAAGATTTTGATTCTATAAATACAGGGAAATGTAAAATAGGTCTAGCGTATAAAGGACATTTCGATGGTTCTAAAGCATATAATTTAAGTCTGGTTAACGTTTCTTGAAAACAAACAAACAAAAAAAACAGTGTTCAACAAAGCTACTTAGGGCAGAAAGAACAGATCATGATGACAAAGAAAAAACACCTTTATTTTATATCTGCGTAAACGTTTGAATTATGTTAGTAATATATTATTTTCTTTTGATATAAGAATAGGCGTGTTGCTGATGTACAAGGTTATGTCTAACGCATCATCAGGGCTATTTTTTGTAAAAGAATTTTTTTCATGTGATTTGGAAGGTGAAAACAGTGTACATCTATTATTCAAAAGTCCTGAAGACAGTGTTGTAAACGAGATGACAAAAACATTATTTAGAACAGTTCCATTACGGCTTATGATACGAACAAGGACATGTAGATTATTTTTATATGGAACATATTTTAAAATACGTTTTCACCAATTGTGATCATGTATTTGTGAAAGGATTGCAAAAGAAACCATTTCTACACACCATTATTCCGTCTGTGGAGTTGTATGATCTTTTTGATTTCAACTGTCAAAATTTTAAATATTCTACCTAAATGTTTTACTGTCTGTAAATTTCATAATTTTCCTGAAGCAAAATGTGCACAGCAAATTGTTTTAAGTTTAAAGTCATGGATCATAGACAAAATACATTACGGTTTTTAAAACATCAACCTTCCAGGATATGACTGAATGGGTATTTCGAGCAGTTCCGCCTATAACGGTTTCATGATCTTTATTGCTAATGTTGAGACAAGCCGGATGTTGTGAAAAAATACATGTATTGTGCCCTACATATTGAGGAGCTATAACTGATATTCCGGATATTTGATTCAGTTCCTTGATAGCAATGATGAGTGGGAATTACCTCTAGGCGGCCTACATATTGTTAGTGTTTGAAGTGTTGAATGTAGACGATATCACGGGAATTCCTCCCATCTATTATTGATTTGTATGTACCACCTTGCTGTACTATAATAATATTTCTTGTGAAAATTTTTAGGTACAATTAAATGCTGATTTATTTTACCTTTGAAAAAACTCCTATCCAAAAAACGTCCTGTGTAATGCAATTATAGATGGACTTGGTGTACATTGCAAGATCGTAAAAATTATTCTACCTGTTCATGTATTCAGACATTTTAAAACATTATCCAGTGAAGTATAACAGTTACATCTTTGAAATTTTAAAGGTTTAATTCTTACACTCTAACAGGTGAATGTTCAAAATTTGAAGGAAATCGGACAACTGAAAAATACAGGATCTATACTTGTGTCGTTAGATCCAGATTGTCTTGTGAGTGATTTGTGTATCCTTTTAAGGATTAATCCTTCCGTGTTAATAGCTGTGATCTATTAAAACGGTCACATTATTATAAGATAGTATTTGTGATAGTTAAATATATATTCAATACATTACATGTTGCGAAAGAGTGGCCTCAATACTCGCTGTACTTGTTGTTTATTCTTGGGTAGGTCAGTGAAAGTTTTCCAGTAATAGACATCCGGATAGTTATATTTCGCAGTCCCTATGTTGAAAGCGATTCTATTTATTTTTAAACAATAAATGTATATTTTGTAAGAGATCCGAGTTTTGTTCTTGTTGTGTGTGTCTGTGTCATCTTTCGCATAAGGCCTATGCAATTCTGTATTTAGTTTATCATGGGTCTTTATTGCCGTAGCTAATATAAAATACTGTTTTTCAAATTCAAGCGGGTTAGACATTTAAACGATGGCTGCCGCATAAAACCTATTTAATTATTCGTTCGTGCGCTCTGACGCAATATTGTATGTATGTATTTATTTTATCATAGGTCTTTATTGAAGTAATTACAAATAAACTAGTATTTTAAAAATTCCTGAGGGTTAGCCATTTTCTGTTTCCGAACGATGTAAGAGCTTAAGTAATTTCCATAACAACACGTCATTTCATACGGGAACTGTCTTATCGATTGCTTGATATTCTATTGTCTCCTTATTACTAAACAAAGTACAGTTACCGGAAGTCTTCTGTTATAGAATGACCATAAATATGACGCCTTTTAAAATAGGTCGTGATCTAGTGTCATAAACCTAGCATCATATAAATACTTGTAAAATTGCATGATCCCATTCTGATTTCAAACTTCTTTGTGTGAACAATGTCTACGTTAAAATTATACTACTACTAATTATTGACAGAGTAGTATTAGTAGTAGTGTTAGTACAGGTGGTGGTGGTGGTGATGGTGATGATAGTAGTATTATTAGTAGTAGCAATAGTAGTAGTATTTCAAAATGATGGTGTTGGTGATGGTTTTGATGGTGGTGATGGTGGTGGTAGTAGTATTAGTAGTAGTAGCAGTAGTAGTAGTAGCAGTAGTAGTAGTAGCAGTAGTAGTAGTAGTAGTAGTAGTAGTAGTGGTGGTAGTAGTAGTATTTCAAAATGATGTTGGTGATGGTAGTGGTGGTGGCAACCATTTAATTATTCGTTCATGCACTCTTCCGCCATGTTGTACGTAATTGTTATCATAGGTCCTTGTTACAGTAACTAAAGACATAATAGTAGGAGATAACTCCTGTTTACATAACAACGACTCTATGCCAACAGAATTTTCTACCAAAAGGCCTAAATTGTAAACGGCGTCTGTGTGAATGAATCAGGGAATAGTATAGTCCAAAAAGATGTAACTTCTTTGTTTGAAACGATTCCCATGTCTTCACAAATATCCCCTTGGTCCAAAAGGCCTAATAAAAGGCGTCGGGATGAATCGCGAATAGCATAGTGTGAATGGGCGTAACGTTTTGGTTCGGAACGACTACCATGACGTCCGAAACGTCTCCTTGGTCAAAAGGGCATAATTACACCCTTTGGGATGAATATGGCTAACATAGTGCGAAAAGGCGTAACTACATTGTTCGAAACGACTACCATAACGTCCATAACGCCTCCTTGGTCCAAAGGGCCAAATAACAGGTGTCGGGATGAATATGGATAACATAGTGCTAAAAGGCGTAACTACATTGTTCGAAATGACTACCATGACGTCCATAACGTCTCCTTGTTCCAAAGGGCCTAATAACAGGTGTCGGGATGAATCGGGAATAGCATAGTGCGAAAGGGCGTAACTCCATTGTTCGAAACTACTCCCATGACGTTCCGGATCAAAGGGCCTAACTGGGTAGGATCAAAGGGCCTAACTAGGTCTCAGGATGAATCGGGAATAGCATAGTGTATAAGGTCACAACTACATTGCTCGAATCGACTCCCATGACGTTCCCGTTCAAAGGGCCTAACTAGATCGGATCAAACGGCCTAACTATGCGTCAGGATGAATCGGGAATAGCATATTGTATAAGGGCGTAATTACATTATTCGAATCGACTCCCATGACGTTCCGGAACAAAGGGCCTAACTAGATCGGATCAAACGGCCTAACTATGCGTCAGGATGAATCGGGAATAGCTTAGTGTATAAGGGCGTAATTACGTTATTCGAATCGACTACCATGACATTACAGGACGTCACGGATCAAAGGGCTTAAGTAAAGAGACTGTTCCTGTTGCGTAACGGGAATACTAACCATAGGGCCTAAATCCTAAACAAGGAGTCTGGATGAATCTGGAATAGCACAGAGCAAAAGGGCGTAATTGCATTGTTTGAATCGACTCCCGTGACGTCACTGGACAAAAGGGCCTAAGTAGGCGTCTGGAAGAGGCGTCGCCCGGCGTCGGGAAGTTGCCAAACTCTCTAGAAACCGCTACATATCCACTACTATACTACTCGTATTTAAGCCTGAGACTATGATAACTTTCCAAACTGCCAGTGTGAATATAACAATGTTTGATGTGAGCCAAATCTTTTAAGAATGTCTTATCTAAAATAATTTTATCAAGTATTTTATATTAACTTGAAAATCCATTAATCCAAGATTTCTTTTTTCGTCTTCCTTTGAGAGAATTTCCATATCCCATTTTCCATCCACTTATGCTAATTCATTATGTGATTGAAAATAGAAATACGCTTTTTCAATTAAAATATCGCTGTCCCCTTTGCAAGTCTGAGCAGACCACCACAAATGATTGTTTATGCTATTCTGCCAAGCGAATATATTCGGAATATTTTTTCATGAATTTTTAGTTTCTTCATGAGGCTTTTCGACATATGCCAAACATCAAACTCATGTTCAATACTGGGGTACTTTGTTTTTAATAGATGCCTGACACCTTTGTGTCTGTCAGAAAGAAAGATGTTGATATTACATTTTCCTGTTCTGCTAATCGGTTCATTAAAAGTTCACAGGCAGCCTTTTCTAAATCACCTATCACCATCCCCTTTTGTAACATCTCAAAATCGATTATTTTGCCGGAATTTAAATCCATCATTGCATAAATCAAATACTTTGCTGAAAACCCAGGGGAGTGGTACTGACCGTCTCCTGCTAACCTTACACGTTTATCATCTGTCTTCTATGAATGTAAACATCTTTCTCTCTCATGTTCCCAGCATTTTAGATTCACCTTTTATATTGCAATCAAACACACTACAGAATGGCATTTTTCCATTGAATTAATAAGACTATAAACTCGAAAAGAAACACTAAGAAAAATTGTTATTACACTGAACTAGAACTGACTGAACCAGCATATTCCAATCCCACCACTGCATGCAGGTAACTGGCGCGTGTGGCCGCCGAGCTCCAGTGACGTCACGGGGAATTATATTTCCTCGTATTGCAAACAAACTGAGCATCGTTCCGCAACAATAATAACACCAATCTTCAGTATTCATCATCAAGATTATTTTAAGATCAACATGCATTTTGTGTTTCGGGCTCCTTTAAGGATGTGATGATTCTTATTCCAACAATGAGCTGCTACTGCTGATTTGTCTATTTGACAGTATTTAATATTTATTAGGTGTTCTTTAAGTCTAGTGTCTATATTTCTCTTAGTTTTACCTATATATGTTTCATTGCATTTAGAACAGTTTATCTGGTAGATACCTGCCTTTTTTCCTTTGGGTATTTTATCACAATGGTTGGTTTTTGTTAAATTTTTAATACTGTATTTGTTGTCTGCAGCCAAAGATATGTTGTATTCTTTAAATACTTTTGGAAATTTTTGAGTGGCCCAAGGATGAAATGTGAATTTGTTTTTATCTGCTTCTGTTTTCTGAATGTTTCTATTTTCTTGTCTACTAATTTTTTTCCAAATCCATTCTTTTCTGCAGCTTTCAGAATTTGTGAATATTCCTCATCATATGACTCTTTCGATAAAGGAAGGTTGACCAATCTATGTGTTAAACTATTGATTACTGCATGCTTGTGTGGTCTAGGGTTGTAGCCATCAGCTTTTATATAATTATCTGTATGTGTCTCTTTTCTACTTATTCCAAATTCTAGTTTTTGACCTTTCCTCTTAATTTTGAGATCTAGAAAATTTAGACTCATGTTACTTTCTGTTTCTACCGTAAAATTAATGGTCTGTTCCTGTAAGTTCAACAACTTCAAAGCATCTTCAATGTGTCTTTCATCAATTACTGCAAAAACATCATCTACATATCGGAACCAATGTTTGAAAATATATGGGAATGATTTTGTTATTTTGGTCTCGAAATAACTCATAAACAGATTGGCCAAAAAAGGCGATAGAGGGCTTCCCATGGCAAGTCCGGCTTCCTGTTTGTAAATTTTTCCATCAAATGTAAAAACTGCTTGAAGCCGGACAGGAAGCCGGACTTGCCATGGGAAGCCCTCTATCGCCTTTTTTGGCCAATCTGTTTATGAGTTATTTCGTGACCAAAATAACAAAATCATTCCCATATATTTTCAAACATTGGTTCCGATATGTAGATGATGTTTTTGCAGTAATTGATGAAAGACACATTGAAGATGCTTTGAAGTTGTTGAACTTACAGGAACAGACCATTAATTTTACGGTAGAAACAGAAAGTAACATGAGTCTAAATTTTCTAGATCTCAAAATTAAGAGGAAAGGTCAAAAACTAGAATTTGGAATAAGTAGAAAAGAGACACATACAGATAATTATATAAAAGCTGATGGCTACAACCCTAGACCACACAAGCATGCAGTAATCAATAGTTTAACACATAGATTGGTCAACCTTCCTTTATCGAAAGAGTCATATGATGAGGAATATTCACAAATTCTGAAAGCTGCAGAAAAGAATGCAGAAGCAGATAAAAACAAATTCACATTTCATCCTTGGGCCACTCAAAAATTTCAAAAAATATTTAAAGAATACAACATATCTTTGGCTGCAGACAACAAATACAGTATTAAAAATTTAACAAAAACCAACCATTGTGATAAAATACCCAAAGGAAAAAAGGCAAGTATCTACCAGATAAACTGTTCTAAATGCAATGAAACATATATAGGTAAAACTAAAAGAAATATAGACACTAGACTTAAAGAACACCTAAGGAATATTAAATACTGTCAAATAGACAAATCAGCAGTAGCAGCTCATTGTTGGAATAAGAATCATCACATCCTTAAGGAAGCCAACCTATTGAAATCAGTTATTAAACAAAAAGATCTGGAAGTTTGGGAAAAGATTTATATGAAAAAGTATGAAGATAAATTGATGAATTTTGAAATACCGCTAGAAGAAAACTTGATCAAAAAGTTTGTTAAACCAAAACCAGAAGGCGCCAGTGTTCTCCAAGCAGAAAATAGACAGTTGACAAGCAGTTGAAAATGTGGGCAAAGCCCATGAAACGTACGTCCTGCAAAAATGTAAGGAAAAGTGAGGCCTAAAGTGTTTAATAGTCAACAACTTTGTTAATTACATAGAGTACATTATACTATAAAAAACTTGTTGAAATCGCAATACTTCACCCTGAGAAAAAAACTGTCTCTGTATAAAACTCTCTTGAGTTCGGTTTTAACCTACGGCAGTGAGTGCTTGACACACTCAAAAAATAACGAAGACAGTCTTAGAATATTTGAAAGGAAAGTCCTCAGGAAAATATTTGGACCTATCAATAAGAATGGGACCTGGAGAATAAGGTACAATAGTGAACTATACCTATTATTCACAGATATGCACATTGTTAAATATATCAAAATGGCAAGATTGCAATGGCTGGGCCACATTGCAAGGATGGCAGAGGACAATCCTACTAAACGACTAACTTTCTGCAAGCCAGACTGAAGTAGAAGAATCGGCAGACCAAAATTGAGAGGGTTGGATGGAATAGAGGAAGATCTTAAGAAGATTGGGATAAGAGTGTGGAGAAGGAAAGCATTGAACAGGGATGAATGGAGAACAGTCTTGGCAGTAGCCAGGGCCCAAACAGGGCTGTAGTGCTAGATGTGATGGTGATGATTGTTTTTCTGCATTGCTTTTTCTTGCTTTTTTCAGTTTCTTTACAATATGCCCTGGGAAAGGAGAAAGAAAAGAAGATCCTTAAATATGACGAAGACCAAATGATTCAAGCATTAGGGAAGACGGTACTTTGCGACACAACCTGGTCCCCTTTCCACACGCCACTCACCTGGCCGCTTCCCTGCCTAGCCACTTCCCACCTGCCTCGCTTCCCCGCAGCGCATCCCGCCATAATGGTAGCCTCTGCTCAACCTCAAAGCCGGTAATGAATAATTGCAATTGACATGTCATCTAATATTTCACAATAAAAAAAAGACACTTGCACCTCCACATAATCCCTATAATATAAAGCCACAAGGCTGACTGACTGACTGACTGACTGACTCACTCACTCACTGACATTAATGTTTGCCCACTTCCAGATGAGTTAGAAAATTGAAATTTGGTACACATATAGCTTTTAGGCTGTAAACCACAGGAAAATTCCTTTTTTTAGCCCTAAACCCCCCCCTCCGAAAAAGGCTCACCAACATTAATGTTTGTCCACTTCCAGATTAGCTAGAAACTTGAAATTTGGTACACTTATAGCTCTTAGGCTGTAAATCATAGGAAAATTCCAAAAAGTTAATTTTTTAAAATTATTAGCCCTAAAAACCCTTAAAAGGGTTTGCCCACTTCCAGCTGAGCTAGAAACTTGATATTTTGTACACACATAGCTTATAAGCAGTAAACTACAGAAAAATTCCAAAAAGTTAATTTTTTCCAATTTTTAGCCCTAAAAACCTCCGAAAAAGGGCTCGGCTCACCGACAGATGAGCTAGAAACTTGAAATTTGGTACACATATAGATTTTAGGCTGTAAACCATAGGAAAATTCCAAAAAGTTTATTTTTTAAATTTTTAGCCCTAAAAACTCCCGAAAAAGAGCTCGGCTCAGCTCACTGACATTAATGTTTGTCTACTTCCAGATAAGCTAGAAACTTGAAATTTGGTACACATATAGCTTTTAAGCTGTAAATCACAGAAAAATTCCAAAAAGTTAGCCCTAAAAACTCCCGAAAAAGGGCTCGGTTTCCATGGTTTCGGTATTATCAAACAGTGTTCACGTATGGCTCTGAAAGTTTAGAAATAATTATTTCCGTAAACCTAACAGGGTGGTCGAGATAGTAACGTCTTGGACTTGCGTTCTGAAGTTTTAGGTTCATAATAATTAAATCCAATTAACATATTTTTGTCCAGAACTAACATAATTTTCTTCTATCTGTTAAAGAAATTTCACAATTTATATTCTTTAATTATAACTCGGAGATGAAGTCCCGCATTCTTTACAACACATTATAACCAATTTTAATTGTCTTTTTCTATGATTTCCCTGGTCGTAAAGGCAAATGCCAAATTGAATATTTACATACCATGAGTCTTAGTCGCTATTTCATCTTGTATCATGTCCATTTAAATTAATATCAGTTGAAATTTACTCCATAAAATACACCATAAATGTATGTACACTTCCAGTTGATCTAGAAAACTTAGACTTGGCAAACTGATACCTATTAGCTTGCAACCGACAGGAAAATTCCGAAAAAATCCCAAAGTCTTCCCACATTTTTTTTTCAGGTTTAATGTGGCAAAAAAGGTAGTAGCCAATACAGCAGACTAAATACTATCTCCCATAGATCTTTTAAAAAACCTTACCCAAGAACCCCAGCGGGGGTTTGGGGGCGGAGCCCCCAATGAGCGAAGCGAGTCTAATATATAAAGTTGAATGTGTGTTTGTGGATATGTGGGTATGTATGTATGTATGTTCCTTATACAAATCTACATTTCTTGACCAATTTGTACAAAAGTTTGCACACCAGTTAAGCCCGGGAAGTAACGCGATCAACATTAAAATTCAAACAAAATACTCCTTCCCTTGAAAATTATATAATTTCTGAGAATATTATACTGAAAAAAATGAAATGCTGTTCAGTTCACATGACAACAGTGTATTGTTTACACAATTCACATAGGGCTTTGGCAACTATATAATACTGGACTTTAACGAATTATGATTCCACCGATGTAATATATTGGCGAAAATAATTACTGAAAAATGAAATCCACGAAAATACAGCACAGTGTGATGCAGTCACATAACTTTCTCTACCCTCGACATAAGAAATATTTTCTCACTTCACATTTTGATGTAGAATTAGAGGTCGTATTGCAGGGACAACTTAAGTGTGTGAGTATGCTATATCAGAAGTCGGTAAATAATCCTTTCCGCTGATTAGTTATCCATAGCTGTAGGCTTTGTATTAGTTGAGAAATAGGGATGTTTATCATAGGCCCTAAGCTTGGGATGGAACATTTTGAGTCCTATGCTCGCAATATATTATGTCCTGGGTTTTAGGAGAGGAAAGTATGAAAGTGATACTCCATTTCTCTTTTATTTCAGCCCCAAAACGGTTGTGTGGTAACATGAGAATGAGAAATAAAATTTTTCCGTCAAGTCAATACAATCTTATGTAATTTATGTTTCTTCTTATTTCAACCCCTCCCAGGCATGATGTGTAGAAGCAACGGAAAGCAGGATTCGACATCCTCTATGAGCCATAAAAAGCTATATCTAGCGTTTTCTGATGGAATAGTTTGAGTGTGATGAATCTTTTTCTTCATTTTAAGTTCTACATACATATTATATAATGTACTATACATACTATGTATAATGTATTATACATACATATTATATAAGTTTCAAAATCGAAAGTCCTCCATAAGTTAATTTTAAATTTAAAAATACAAAGCCTGGGCGATGCTGGGCCTTTTCCGCTAGTATTTCATAATTATAAAAACGACCCTTGCAACAAAATAGGCTATTTCACAATACAACAACACCCTTCCACCATACATAATATTTCACAATTGTAAAAAAACTCCATATTATGACATTAAATATGGCTTAATTGATAAAGGAAAATTCCCTTGCACCAACACTACTCTTTTCATAACTAACAAAATATCCCAAAATTACAAAAACATATTCTTGCGTTAAAACTCATGAAATCCCCCTATCATAACTCAAATATAAGAAAGCTTTGTTCAGTGCTCAACATTCACTTGTGGCGTAATGGCTACTGAGTCTGTCCTAGGTGAAGAGAAAGTTTCCCACTTCAGACAATATATGAAGATAAAGATAAGCCCCTGGAATCCCTTAAGGGCAAAGGTCTCCTACTCGTGGTAGGGAAGATCAGATAATCTCACACGGTGAGCTAGTCCATGTGAGAGGTTTGTCTTCACATTTAGCTACACTACACTACACTATTTACACTTATAACTGTCCCCGACACTGTTTCCACTTATGACTAGTCCCGACACATATCTAGACCTGACACTGATTACTCTTTTGACTAGTCCTGACAATGTTTGCACTTATCACTAGCTCTGACATTGCTTACTTTGTATCTGGTCCTGACACTGTTCTGACACTACTTATACTTATGACTAGTCCTGACCTTGTTTGCACTTATAACTAGACCTGACATTGCTTACACTTTAACTAGTCCTGACACTGTTTTCACTTGTATCTAGTCCTGTCACTGTTTACACTTGTTACCGGTCCCGTTTAGATTTGGCCTGTTGCTAATTTGGTCAGATTTCTCCATGATATTCTATCTTTGTCGATTCTTGACCATTCATTGCCGACTGCTCTTGTAAAATCGTCCAACAACCTACAATTAGGTCGACCTCTGTTTCTCTTCCCTTCTCTGGGGTCCCACACTGTAGTCTTGTAGGTCCATTTGTCCTGACGCAGCCTCGCTGTATGACCTGCCCACCTCCACTTCAGCCATTGCACGTGGATTGCTGCGTCCTTTATTCCCGATCTCTTCCTCAGTTCCACATTGGATATTTTGTCGCTCAGTTGTATGTTCAGGATTTTTCTTTCCATTTTCCATTGACAAACTTTCAAACACTCCAATTGTACTGGGTGCAGGCTCATGACTGGCATCTGTATAATAATATGAGAATGACGCAGCTTTATAGGATGTCAAATTTTGTTCTTTGGCTAAGGTATTTCTCCATCAATAAGAATTTTAGGCTGTGGAACTTTCCCCAAGCCAGCATGATTCTTCTTTTTATTTCTTTGTCCATTGTAATTCTTACTGATACCAGCTGACCTAGGTGCACATATTCTTCTAGTATTCCACTGGTACGGTGTCTATTATTATTGGTGTTGCCAATATATATATATATATATATATAAATACAGTCATTTGGTTAATTCGACGTTGGATAATTCGAAATATTGTATAATTCGAATAAATACTCATTCCCCTTGAAATTCCTATATAAATGTATGTTAAAAAATTGCAATTAATTTGAAGTTTTTAAGCTTAATTTGGATAAATCGATTGTCTAATGTTAATGTTGTAAGGATTTCAAGAGTTCATTGCTTCCACGAATTCCACAAGAATTCTCTAATTCGCTGAAGAACCCTGGTCGCTCTTAGCCAGCAGGTACTGTACTAAAGTGTATTTTTAACCACTGTTATCTTCCTTCTGCTGAATAGATGTTCAATGGAATGTGAAGTTCACCCCCTCCGCTACAGTCTTGGAGGGATTCAACACATCTGTGAAAATTTTAGTGTACATTCTATCCTCAAAGTGTGACTGTGTTTGAAAATGTCAAAGCGTGGAGCATACACCAGTTTGACGCCTGCAAAAAAAAGTGGAGTGTTACGAGAGGTGGAGAGAGGGGAAAGAAAGAAGTGTGACATTGCAAAGGAATATGGAATTTTACCGAACACTTTGTCCACCTAAAAAAAAAAAGGACAAAATCTTGGAAAGTTAGATTACACAAAACGGGGGAAATAGGAAACGTATGAAAGGCGGAGAATTTCCCAGTGTTGACGAGTGCACTCTAAAATGGTTTAAGCAGTCGTGTGATCGTAACATCCCTTAAATGGGCCATTGTGTTCCTTTATTAAATTTAGGGTTACAATTTTAGTGTGAAAAAAAAATGGTTTCAATTAACACCATAACAACAGGATGGCAGATTCACTGCACAATAATGATTATTTATTGCAAAGGGGTTTATTTTTTACATTTTTACGGCATTTTCGTTTAAAAGGTCACAGTTTTGGGTAATTTGAAATTTGGATAATTCGATTTTTTTCTAATTCCCCTTGGGGTTCGAATTACTAAGAGTCCACTGTATATAAATATTTAAATGAGGGAAAAGATGGGGAAGAACCTGAGTCAGATAGATCTCTTTTCTACTTCAATAGAAAGGTTATTAGTAGGGGGAGGATTTCTATGACCTAAAAAATAGGATATATGCATGCATTTATAACCTAAAAAACATTAAAATATGACCATTAAAATTTAAAATATGACTTTACCACTTACACATTGTGTATACTTTTTTTTAAAAGTTTCATTACAATACATTTTATTAAAATAGAGGGTTAATTATTTAAAATATCTGTCTATACTGAAAATATTTGCAGTTTATCACATTTCATCTCAGCTCATTATGGTTTGAATAAATGCATTTTCATATTAGAAATTCTCAAAAAATCATTATAATGCAAAATTTAAAAAACATATGAAACTTCAAAATTTCTGCAATATGCAAACACATATGCCAAAAATATGACCTAAATATGCATATTCATACTAAATATGCTACAATAGTTGAAAATTTTCTAAGTATGCAGTTATATGCACAACAAAAGCCGTTCCATTTTCACCAGGATGCTTGGAATCGGGTTTGAATTAGTCGGAAACCTGAAATAATGCAAAGGGGATGTCATAGAAATCTGTCCCCTAGTTATGAGTTTAGTTAATTCAGCAGAAAACAAAAGCAATTTCCTTAACACAGTACTGGAGGATGTATTTTTGATCTGTACTTAAATCATTTTTGTTCTCCAAAAGAGGAAGGTTATTTTCAATTGGCAAGAAAGTAACCTCAGGTAGATTAGCACAGTTTTCTAGCTGCTGACCTATTTCGCCTTTAAACTCATTGGGTCCCTTCGTTTTACCATCTAAATGACAAAAAAGATGTCGCAATGGTAGCTCATTACCATGGAACAAACAAATTAACCATTGTAAAGGTCTTCCTATTTCCTTTTCCATCAAAGAAATCACACCATTTTTATGTCCAGTGTTTACAACGGTTCCATCACACCCAATAGCAGTAAAGTTCAAAAGCTGCTTGTTGTATTCTCTATCTTCAAGAAATTCCAGTATACTGTCTGCTATGTCTTTTCCGGTGCCAGATTTAGGTGTTACGTGACCTAAAAACTTTGAGCCTGGTTCATCTATTAGTGAAACGTGCTCTTCTGAAATAACTTTTTTGGAAAATTTACTTCCTTTTTTTTTCTTGAACAATTGTTTTGTCTTTCCGCCCATCAAAAAATAATCCTCTATTTTGGTCTTCTGATTGTAACGACTGTCATTAATGAGATCTCTTCGATTTGTTGATCTTGCTCTTCTAATTTTCATCCTGTTTATTACATTGGTTTTGTTTTCTTCTGTGATTACACCATAGTCCAGTAAAGCAGCACTTGCTATGGCTGCAGCAGCTCTATCTGATACTCCGATACGGTCAGCAATAGAAGCTACAGATGGCAATTTAATACGCATTTGAGTGCTTTTCTCTTCTTTCATTTTTGAAGGACCTGGTAGACATATCTCTTCTTGTATATTTGAAGGACCTGGTTGGTTTGCCTCTTCTTGTAAAGAACACTGCTGTTCTTCAGCACTGTCATAGTCACCAGTAACCGTTTCTGATACACTAGTATTTTTTGTCCGTTCTTGATTAAACTTAACTATTCTCTGTAGTTCTTTACTTTTTCTTGCTTCTTTCTTCCTCAAAGCTCTTGTGGTAGCTACATCAATATTACCTATAACCATTTTCCTTTTAGAGCGTTGATCGCTTAAAAACTCTTCTTCCATAACTGGTACTTTTTTCCTTTTATACAAGTACAAGTGTTAAAGTTTACACACTTACAGGCAGCAATATCAAATAAACTTTTAGCTTCTTCTCTAAATTTTGCGAGGTTGCAGTCAAACTTATCTGACCCTTTTCTGCTTTTAGATCTTAATAAATTCCTGTATTTAGCATGATAAGCTTTTATCATTTGCAAAATTCTTTTGCTAGAAACAACGGGAATAGAAGCTCTTGACCATATTTGTTGTATTTTGGGAACTAAAGTGTCACATATATCACTTACAGCAATTTTGAGATTATGTCTAATACAACAGTAGCACTTCATAACAGATTCGTAAGTAGGCAGTTCAACTTCAAGCAAATCACTGGATTTCCCGAAAATAGGACACTCCGACATATGTCTTGTCTTCACTAATTTAGACTGGGCCATTTTTACTCACAATAATAAAACAGCACACAAACTAACGAAATATTACGTTAATCTGTTACACAGTAGTCGGATCGGAGACGCCAACTCAACTGAACTAGGCAAAGCTGAGGTGAGCTCGTCACCGCATGCAGACAAATCTTTGCCACGTGCCCTCCACCCACAACATCCGCTCCGGCGATGACTCAGGCTCCTGGATGCCACTGCGATAGTAAAGCTGTTTTTATCTTTCTATTCATATTATAACGCCTATTTGAAACTTTTTATTTCATAATCGAGACACGTAACAATCTTTGGAAAATTTCCAAAAAGTGTGTGTTTATGAAACTTTAACCTCCTTGCGGCACCTCAAGACCTACTCCAATATTTTTCATATTTTTAATTTATCTTATCTACACCAACAGGCAACTTTTCCGCGCTATTACAAATTAAAAATCAAAAGCTGATTGTTTCGCAAAAGTGTTTGAAAAAATTGCAAAAAGTGTGTGTTTTATGAAACTAACGTCCTTGCGGCACCTCAAGACATAATCCAATATTTTTCATATTTTAAATTTATCTTATTTACACCGAAAGGCAACTTTTTTGCGCTATTACAAATTGAAATTCAAAAGTTGATGTTTTTCGTTCCACCCTAATGTGCATGACTTCTTCGATGAACGTTTCCCCGATATGTGGATCGGAAGAGGAGGACCCCTTGCCTGGCCACCCAGGTCAACCGATTTGACCCCTTTGGACTTTTTTTTCTGGGGATATGTTAAGGACGTTGTTTATCAAGGAGACAGACCAAGAAATCTGCAGTAACTGAGGGGCCGCATCACAAATGCAGTAGCACTTGTGACTCCACAAATGCTAGAGAACACTTGGCGGGAAGTTGAATACTGTTTAGATGTGTGCAGAGCCACCAAAGGTGCACATATCAAGTTGCATTGAACATCATCTGAAACTCGGTCAGTTTGTATCAAGTAAAAGTACAAGTTTATGTTACCAATACATTCTGTTCACTAGACATTATCACTTATTTCTCGATCCCTCTAACGTGGACACCCTGTATAATAAACAAAATGGGTCCCAATATGAAACCCTGAGGAACACCATACTTAACATGCCTGCCCTTTGACAAGATGCCATTTTGATATACATACTGAATTCTGTCACTTAAATAAGATCTCAAGTTTCTATTGCAGATGGTTCTATACCATAGTAGGACAGTTTATTACATAATATATTATGGTCAATTGTATCGATAGCTTTCGACATATGCTTGATTTAAAACTGTGTCACATGTACCTCGGTTCTTTCTAAAGTCATAATGATTCTGTTAAAATAAATTAATATGCTCAAAATATTGCATTAGCTGTTTGTGGAGTAAGCCTTCAAAGACTTTCAACAAAACTGGTAAAATGGAGATTGATCTACAGTTTTTAATCATTGATTTGTTTCCTTTCTTATGTATCGGTAAAACTTTGCTTTTTTGAGTTGTTCCGGAAAAATGCGTAGGTATAAACAACAGTTGAACAAGTACGTTAAGACCTGCAGCTAATTTAACAATATATGAATTTAAACCATAGATATCTAGACATTTACTATTACTCAGTTTGAGAATAGTCTCATAATCTTCTACCTTAAAATGATCAAAATTGAATGTGTTATTCGTTTTGGGTAGTTTATCAGCATAATGGGTATAACTGTTCTTGCAACTAGGAATATTCTTACTTAACTGTTCAACTTGTTCAATAAAAAAGTCATTGTGATCGTTGGGCACTTTACACGGTGTTTCCAAACATTTACTATTTTTACCTGTGTGTCGATTGATAATGGTCCATGTTGCCTTAGTCCTATTTTTGCTTTCCTTGATGAATTTACTATTATCTAATTTAGCTGATCTAATGGAAGACTTATACAACCTTCTGCATCTATTATATTCCTTCTTGACATTATCACATTTGGTTTTGACAAAGATATAAGTTTTTGCATTTAATTTTTAATAACTGCAAATCTGATATATACTAATCATTTTTAATTCTACTTGAATGGATATTCTTTGTCACTAAAGGAAAGGCAGAATTGGCTGCCCATAAAAGAATACTTTGAAATTGTTCAAACTTTCTTCCAGTCTCAACCAGGGTGTACACCTCTTCTATCCAGTTAGTAGAGCTCATAGACAAGTCATAAAAGTTTTTATATTAGTATCATTAACTAATCTGGTTAAAAATCTACCACCTCCATCTGCTTCAGTCATCTTAAGGAGCATTCACACCGAACTAGCATAGCAAGCAAGTCGCAATAGTTGGATGCAGGTTCTGTGCTACTCATTTTAAATCCCAAATAAACAAGTTCAAGTCTTCATACCGAAGTAGCGTGGCAATAATGAATCTCACAGAGTGCGACATTCATTTTTTCAGATAGATCTGGACTTATTTCATGCGACACTACTCAGGATGACGCATGCGTACAGATGCCTTTTCAGCTGTTTTCTAATTGTTAAGAAAATTCAATACATTTTCGCTTGTGTAACGGTAGATTATGGCAAAGATGCCATGAAAACTGCTGGAAAGAGAGCTACAATTTGTACATGCGTAGGATATACGATATGACAATTGAAACTTGTAGGAAAAAAGCCCGGATTAAAATTGCTGAAACTATATCCTCTTTAGGTAAATTACATTATTTTAAATGGTTCATGTGAAAATATATAATTTACGTTAAACTGCAGATCACATTTGCCACTTCGGTATGAATGCAAAACTGTGAACCACGCAACTTGATGTGCAGCCTGCATCCAGGTAGTGCGATTAGCATGCTATGCTATTTTGGTGTGAATGCTCACTTAGACTCTAAGGCAGGGGAAGTCAACTACGTCTTGTGATGACGTTTGTGGAGCAAGAGCATGCGGATCGCTTGTGTGTGACGTCAGCAAGAGCGCACGATAGTAGGGGTGTTTAGAGTACGCTATAGGGTACTAGAGGACCTATTCACTTTAGCTCTGTGGGTAGAACAACTTCTGGTTGGAAATACGGAGCATTTTTCAAAGTTAATGCAAGTATGCGATCCTGATAGTGTTCTCTCTGCAGAACATGTGTTAGTTCTGCAAAACATTCTTCTTCAGTTCGAATCGAGGTTTCAGGATGTGGAAAACCTTTCTCCAATGTTTAAACTTTTTGCTACCCCATATTCAGTTAATGTCAGACGTTCCTTGCCGGTATCAGTTGGAACTGCTAAACATACAATGCGATGATCTGTTAAAGGACAAATATGAACGTAAAGTGGTCTTGGGTAACTTTTTCAGAAATTTCTCTGAAACCAGATTCCCGAAACTTGCCGCACGAATATTATGTAATTTTGGATCGACATATGTGGCCGAACAATTTTTTTCACTAATGAAATGTGCAAAGCTCAAATCAAGAAGTACATTGTCAAATCACAACCTAAATGTAGTCTTCGATTAAATATTGCTCAAACATTACGTCCCAAAATTGATAAACTTGTTAAAGAAAAAAGAGACAGGAAAGTCAGAAAATTGTTACTGTAATCTTGTATCATCTAAGGTGCAGACGAGCTTGTATGGTAATTAATTCAGTTCATTTTTTTTGTTATTTTTATTGTAGTGAATTTTGTTAATTCAAATGATAGTATTGTCTATTCTTGTCAAAGAACATAGATTTTGTGGAAAGGCAATTGTTCTCAGAGAATAGAAAAATAAAATTATTTTTAATATGTTAAACTACTGTGCTGTAATTAACCGATAAACTATCAAGAAAATCGATTGATGTTTCATTAACTCGGAAACACGTATTACGTAAGTTCTAACCCCCTAAATTCCCCCTGCCCGCAATACAAATGCCCCTCTCTTCCCCCCTGTTCACTGATGCCACCATTTCACATGCTCCTCGCAGAGGTATTGCGCGAGCAGTCAGAGCACAAAGCAGTGACGTCACAGAGCAACCTTCTGTCTTCCCCTGCTCTAAGGTAATGTCTAGAGCTATGGCAAAATGATCAGACAGGGCTGTGTGAACGACATTGCTTTTACACCTGCTAAGATGAATATCAGTGATAATATTATCAATGCAGATGCCTCCTAACCCTCATTTGGCCGTGTAATTTCAGTAGTTGTTATAGAGATATTAAAACTTAAAAGTAAATTTAATAGATCATTCTTAAAATGTGAATCATCTCTAAAGTCAACATCAAAATCAGCACCAAGAACATATTACAGCTAAAGGTAGATATAAAAGAAAGAATTTCAAATAATTTATAGAAAAAATTTGCAGAAGTATTGAGATCATTATTATATTCCCTATAGAGTGACAGTATAATTACATTTCCCAAGTTTAATTGAACAGTACATGCCTCACAAGTCATTTCCTCAGACATAATACTCTTTAATTACACTGAAGGAGTAACTATCTTTTAAGAAAATAGCTGCACTACCACCACAATAGTTCGCTGCTAGCTGGTAGTTTGCTATATGAGCATGTGCTATTTCACTATTTCCCGCCCCTTTAAGCGCCAGTTACCTTCATTCCATCAATCTAACCACATCTTTCTGCCAGTCGGCTGAACAGCCCGAGGCCATCTCTTTTGTTTTCTAACCAAGTGGTCACTATCAACATTGTGCACAGTGTTTTCAACTCTCAACAGCGGCCCACTATTTCACTTCCATTCAACTCATTTGGCAGCCCACTTCATCTACAATCAACTCTCAATTGGCAGCCTGCTTTGTCAACAGGATGAACACACAGGCCTTCGACCTGAACGATCTTGACATTGCACTTGACTCCACAAGAACCAAACGAGCAGCAGGACAATACAACATCAATCCAGAGTTGGTAAAAAATGGTGGGCTAGAGCTAAAGACCCAACTACTCCAATTTTATAATGCCTGTCTTCGTCTCCACATGTTCCCCAACTCCTGGAAACATGGCCTGCTTAAACCCATCCTGAAATCCCCAGACAAAGACACTACTCAACCCCGTTCATATAGACCTATCTGCTTCCTACCCGTCATGGGAAAAATCTTAGAAAGACTGATCCTATCCCAACTAAATGCCAGCATAGAAATTTCCCTCTCTGACCAACAATACGGCTTCCAAGAGGCCCGCAGCACTGAGGATGCTATCAGAGAGCTCCAAATCTTCATCAGATCCTGCGAATATAAGTACATGCATGGAGTGTTTATTGACATACAAGGGGTCTTTGACAATGTCTGGTGGCCACAAGTACTTAAAAGACTCAGAGAAATTCAATGTCCACGCAACATCTACGTGACCATAAAGGTTTATTTTCGCAACAGGAAGGTAACAGTCAAAGACAACTTCCACAAGAAGGCCAAATCAGTCACCATGGGCTGTCCTCAAGGTCCATTTCTAGGACCAAAGCTGTGGAACCTTGTCTTCGACGAAGACCTTTGAAAAATTGAAATAATCCGGAACGTCAAGGCCATCGCATTCGCTGACGATCTGGTACTCCTACTGGAGGCCAACTCCAGGACTGGGCTCGAGCAGAAGGGCAATGAGGCGATGCGAATTTTCTCAGACTGGTGCTCAAAAGTAAAGCTGAGACTATCCACCAACAAAACCAGAACATTACTCCTCAAGAGCTTCCTAGATCCCGAGTGACCACCACGCATCTTCGCTGATGGTAGGAGACTGAGAAACGTCCAACAGCTAAGATACCTGGGAGTGGAACTCCAAGCAGAAAACAAAATGGACAAGGAGGTAAACAGGGCTTGTGCCTCGGCTGTCACCCTGTTCCAGGCTCTGGGGAGGCTATCGGGTCAAAACTGGGGCTACTGATACACTAACTACAGGATCCTGTACCACGCCATGCTCTGGGGAGGCTATCGGGTCAAAACTGGGGCTACTGATAAACTAACTTCAGGATCCTGTACCACGCCGTCTTTGTGCCTGTCTTAATGTACGCGGCCAAGGGATGGGCACCCTAAATCAATGACAGACACAAAAAGATCTGTCTGCACAATGCCAGGCACTATTGCGAGTCACCAGAGCATACTCCACCGTCTCTACAGATGCCCTTATCACCATCGCAGAGGTAGTGCCAGCAGACCTGCTGCTAAAGGAAAGGGTCGTGGCCTATGACCTAAAGAAAGGTCTGCCTACACGAATAGGCCAGCTCCAAGTAACAGAAGCTACCTATAGGGACAGAACAAGCTCCCAGCTCAAAAGCCTTCTCAGATGGCAAACCATCAGCCAATGGGAGCGCCGATGGCAGACCACTCCAAAAGGGCTCCTCACAAAGAGCTTCTTCCCCAGCGTCAGGACGAGGATCCAGCAGAAGTGGATAACTCCAGACTTCGTGACTGTGTAGCTTTACACGTGCCATGGCCTCTTCCTGGTCAACTTGGCCAGGTTCAACCTGGCCGACGAGTCTGTGTTGCTGCGAAGACTGAGACCACATGCTGTACACCTGCCCACGCCATAGGGAAGCGAGCAGAATATTGAATCGGCCAGGCGGGGACTCCTCGGACGGGCTTGAATCCCACGGGCAATTACACTTTGGAGTGTGAGCTCTGCCTATGATAGTGTGCATGTTATGGCAAACCGCCATAGAAGCAGTTTCACAGTAAACATACGAAGCGTGTTCCGTTTTGAACTTCCCGCAGGTATATAAGGATGATTTCTAAAGCATTCCGTATAGTGCATCAATGTCTGCATTAATGACACTGTCTTCCTGGATAATGCAGTCCACCGACCTGACTGAATTAAACCTACAAGATCTGCTTATTCTTGTGAAAGGTGTTTACTACCAAGGCAATGTACAGTTTGAGACACAAGGTGACGACTCCATTGTTTTAAACTGCACTACTCGACCAAGGCCGATAACATTATCTCAAAATTTGGTGATTGCAGTGAGTACCTGCGAATAACGCTGGTCAGCATACATCACACGGAAGCTGAAAGCCAACGTTTCCTGCAGCTCACTGCAAAGCAATCCGTCTCTGCCGCACCACCTGACGCCGATGAACCTGGAGACCATCCATCAACCTCGACAAGACCTTCCTACAGCCCGCCAAAAAGGTTCAAACTTTTTAAATAAACTCATAGGGAAGTACAAGTGTACTAATTATTCTGCTTTGTACGATAGATGCATCCTAGAGGAGTGGGATCACCTGCTTCAGTCCTATAATTCTGTACAACTCTTAAACAATGAAATAAATCTTGCTTTATCATTGTACATAAAGTATCGTCTCTGTGCCGAACGTAGTAACAGATTTGAGTACCTCCTGTCCTGTGCTGAAGATGGCACCTGCTATAGCAGAAATGCAATTACTGAGTTGTTTAATAGAAATAATGTTGTCCCGGCCGATTCAATATACATATGCTGATACGAATCACCACGGTGGAAGGAATACAACGGGCGCTGGAGCTGAGCTACTAGACCGGTAGAATGACCCACGAGGCCTTCAAGACTTTTGCTCAATATGTCATCGAAAAGAGAAGAAATTCAGATAACTTCGTAGTGAACATAAACATTTTGTTTTCTTCTCTTTAACCCGCCTATAACTACACTCTTTTGGACATATTAATTCTGTATAAGACCTTAACCTACTGATTGCCATGTTCCTGTGTTGTAAATATTCACCCTTCAGCAATTCATCATTCACCTCATAATCCTCTAAGTATGTACAGCTTGCTTCCGATTTATGTCATTTTAGTGTGTTGTAAATATTCACCCTTCACTATTTCTCACTCACATCATCATCTATATGTATACTGATTCCTCCCAATTTATGTAATTCTAGTGTGTTGTAAATATTTGCCCAGCATCAACTCATCACTCAACTCATCGTCATCTTCTACATATGTACCATGTTGTAAATATTCACCTTTCGATAATTCATCACTCACATCATCATCATTTACATATACCGAAGTCTTGAAACCAAGATAGCAAACTGTATACAAATATTAGTCTAAGTATTATCTGTATTCTCCCTAGTAGTGTAGCCTCTGGCTGTGGGACTCTGGGTCAACTATGGTAAAAAAAAAAGACAAACACATTCCACCTTATCATCAGCAAGATGAGCACATTTTACATTATCGTCAACAGGACGAACACATTCTACCTTATCGTCAGCAAGATGAGCACACTCTACAATAACGTCAACAGGATAAACACATTCTATCTTATCGTCAGCAAGACAAGCACATTCTACAATGTCAGCAGACGACCACATTTTACATTATCGTCAGCAAAACAAACACATGCCACATTATCGACATCATTGCTGGTACACATGTCATAACCACATTCCACACGATGACCTTTTTCATCACTATTATTCTTCTACAGCGAACACCACCTCCATTATGTCAAGAACGTGAACAGAAGAATAGAAATGTGAACAGTGCTTATGCTTCAAATATCCAAGATATCAATTTTCTTTGTGTTATATTATTTTTTATGGGGTGCACCCTGGGTAATGCTGAATGGCCTAAATATGAGCTCAATGGGACGTCCTAAGTAAAGTATTCCGGAGGATTAATTTTTATTAGTGTTTTTTACAGTGTCAAGCATAATTTCCAGCTCCTTTAATTTCTCCTTTATCAGTTTTTTATTTCAGTGCTATTAGTTTTTTTTTTAATTCAAGGTATTTAATTGTTACAATAAATTTCTAAACAGGCTACGAGGTATGCTTTATTTATTCATTTGTTTCCTTATTATCCAGGCATTGTTTTATTTTATTTTATTTTATTTCATTTCTTATTTCTTTTTGCATGGGATCGCAGCCCTTCCCTATGGTAATCATACAGTCCACTCCTCACCTGCAATCTAATTAGGGTGTTAATATTAGTGTTTTATTAAGATGGCTAAAATTGTTTGTTTAAAACCTAAAAAGGGCTATTCCATGAAAATAAAACGCTAAAATACCTTTTGGGTCATTCCAGAAAAATGTCAACCAGGACATGGATTTCTAAAAATGAATGTAATTAGAAAGTAAAACCATATTTATGTAGGGGAAGGATTATATTTCACAGGAATATTTTGTTTTTTGAAGAAATATTTTATTTAAATTAGGAGCTCATGGAAAAAGAACATCTTTTACGCCAAGTATGTCACTGAATTTCTCCAAGATTGTCATTAATAATGTTTCAAATAAAGGTAAAAAACTAAAAATTAATCATAGAATTAGTATCTGGTATTAAGAATATTTTAAATGCACTTATACATGTATTTTTAATTTTTTTGTACATTTTAATTAATACTGGAAGTTTCTGTGCATTAGGCATGTAATTCCATCACAAAAACGGACATTTTCCTCTGTTACTATTAAAGTAATGGCAGTAGGTGGAAGAAAATTTGTATGCAAAGCTAGTTTTGCCTGCTTTACAACCAGACAATATCATTTGTTTCACAGAATTACATTTAAATCAATATTAGGATCGTGACAGAATTACATAACCTGTTTCACATACTGAGCCTCTTCCTAACAAACAGTACTTAACATGAACTTAGTGTAAGCTGAAAAAAAAAAAAAAAGGTATGTAATACTAAAGTAAGAGTAACAAGCATACTGGAACTTTATCAGGCACAGAAAGTTATCTGTAATATTTTACTGGATTATTTGTAGTATCAATTCTTCAATGACCATAATGGGTAAAACAGCAGCAGAACGTCAGCATGAGCGCAGGAAAAGGAAAAAGAATGCAGAATTACATGAAGAAATGAAAAAGAAAGACAGAAAGCAGAAAGGAATAAAAAAAAAAGCATCAATGAAGAAAGCATCTAAGAAGACTAATTAAGTAGCAGTACAGAAATTGAGATGTAAGACAATCTCCAGTGACTTTAGAAAATTCCCTGACTTTTCCCTGTTGAAGAATGTTCCCTGACCATAAATAGTAAAGGGAGAGGTTTAAATTCGTCGGAGAAAATGCACATTACATCGCAAGTGTTCTTAAACACGTCTCCTTTCCGGCGCATAAGAATCTCTTAACTATGTCCTGTTTTTACAGCATAGAGGAATTTTTAAATTATGAATTTCAATAATATTTTCCATATTGGTATTATGCAAAATTAATTATCTAACTCTATATATTAACAATGTTTGTTCATGTGTACTTATATTTTCTCTTCTGTCATGTGTATATATTTTTAGATTTTAAGTTTCAATTGACGACGCCTATACAATCATTACTTCTGTTATGTATTGTTTAATGGGAATAAAGAGATTTGATTTGATTTGATATCATGTTTTGATTTGAAGTTTTGATTTTAAGGTGATAATCTATTTTAACATAGATAAAAATAAGTAAAAAGTTGTGTGTTAATCCATTTGTATGGTAATAAATATTGTTCTTTTTCATGATAACATTTAATACAGTAAATTAAATCTAATTCTCACATAACTTCTATATAATTACTATTCCTTACTATTTTCTCACCTCCATGAATGCGCCATTTTCTAACCTTGTTAATTTAATGCAAAATACCACTCGGTAAGTAGGGCAAGTACCTCAGTAGTACTCTGCAGAAAGAAATATTACATAAAAAAATTATATGGTCCAAAATAAAAAATACTTTTTAAAAAAATTCTAACATTGAAATCTGCCCTTTTTTGGAGAATGACCCAGATAGATGTGTGGAGAGGAGATGTTGTCTCGGCGAATGATTTGGTCCGACCCACCTGCCCTAATTGATACACTTTCTTTTATATCACAATCTAGCGAAAACTTCCTTTTTCTCCGTCATTTTTCTGTCGTCTTCGTGACTGGACGTTGGAGGTGTGACGTCATATCGCTAAATGAGATATGATTGTGGCTGAACAGTCTGACAAACCTACAAAAGTACAAGCCTCTAGCTGCTTCGTAAGAAATCGTGGTTGTGATAGAAACCTCGTGCTATTCAGTATATTGCTCCTTAAAGGGGAACTGAACTAAAAAATTACACATATATTTTATTTACTAATGAGTTAAAGCTCTAACTGTTTATTACTATGGGGAAAATAAAAACTCGATCCAACTTACCATTTCCGAGTTGTAGTGCTCTATAGCAGCGCTCGTGACGTCACCTGGCTAGCTCGGGTTGGACAGGGAGAATTACACACGGAACAGCCCCAACACAACATAATATTAGTTTTATTGTTGCACTCTTTATTGTTGAGTATCCATTCTTAGAGATGTGTGTTCATTAACATCATTGACAGTTTTCTTTACAAGATTTTGCCTCCATTCAAATGTTTTCTTGTCGTACTTCTCTTATAAACCCGATTTCTACATGATTAAGAAAATTCCACTGAACCGCCCACGACTCTTTTTTCTTGATGGAAGTTATTTTTAAAGTGCTGTTATCATTGACCGTAAATACATGCCTTCAAATGAAAAATGGGTTCTTTTTGGTACATAGCCTATTTAAGACGTTCGCTATGATAGGACTCAAGACTTCCTGTGTGACAAAAATGATTGAGATGCATAACATCATTTTAAAATCTGGTATTCATAATGATGTTATACAGGTCATGGTAGTCTTTCGAATGCTTACTGAGCCATTTAGTATTTTTTATTTTATCAGCACTTAGCACATCGTGTGCACATGAATGGTATTTCTAATTACCTTCCCAACTATGAATGTTAACAATGTGATTGAGAATTGAGGTAAATTTCTCCTTTAGCAGTATACTGTCATTCTCATACGTAGATGATGCCCACCATAAATGATTATAAATTGATTGTTTCCATTCATGAATGACGGAGGATTTCGGAAAATTGTTAATCTTTTTCATTAGAGATTTAGCAAGGTGTCAAACATAAAATTCATGGAGTATGTGTGAAAATTTGTTTTTCTTTAAAGCTCTAATGCCTGTGTGTCTGTCCGTTAGGAACAATTTGATGGGGACTTTCTCATTCATTGTGCTTATTATTTTTTCACAAGCAGCTCTTTCAATGTCACCAGCTACAGTTCCTCTTTGTACAATTACAAAATCTAGTATTTTATTCGTTGCTAAATTCATAATGGAATACGTCAAATACTTGGTAGAGAAACCAGGCGAGTCATATTGTCCATCTCCACATAAACGTAAATTTAAATCACTCATAGCTCATCTACATAGTTAGCTTCTTTTTCTTTTAACCACGTTTTGTGTACGGAAGGAAATACAGTATGATTCAGAAAAAAAAAATAATAGCTTAATAGAATTTGAGAAAGCTGATACATAATTAAATGTTAATCTGTATAGGTACATTCCTGAGGCTATGAACACATTATTTTTTAAACTTCCACCTATGCTTCCAGAAGACCACTCGTATGTATGCCCATTCACACAATGAGTTTTTATTCGTAACATTACTCCTCTCGTTTCAACTTTACGTTCATTAACTGGAGAGCCAGATGTATGGCATATACTGAACAGTGTAAGAAGGGCACTTACACAGACAAACACAAAAGAATATTTTTCCAACAAGTTGATATTTTCTATGCCATCTTCTTCTCCTTCACTAGTGATTTCATCGGGGACGTAATCTTCATCCTTTTCATCCAAGGTGTCATGTTCATCATGTAGATGTAGATATCTCGTCCTGTAGATCCTGTGTTGAGCAGGGCTCAAGGATATAGAACACGTCAGATCAAAAAATACATGCATGTTATAACAATAATATAGGCCTGCAGAAACTGTAAGCTGCCAAATTTATCCAAGCTGGAAATATTCCTCCAAATTGTAGAAGGTGTGAGTTATTAAAAATTCCTTGACAGATGTTTTGAAAGGTTTGCTCTTTCTTTGAATACATAATAATTTAATGTTGTTTGGAAGCTTGTTATATATCTGTACTGCAGAATAATAAGCACCCTTCTGAAAGAGTTTTAACGAGTTATTTGGTCTGTGTAGATCATTCATGTTTCTAGTAGTACGTCCATGTACACTAAAATTAGTTGGAAATTTATCAATATTATCCACTACATAACACATAACAGAGTATATATATATACTCCCCTGTAAGAGTGAGGACTTTTTAATTTTTCAAATAGCGGTTTACAAGATTCCCTTTTTTCTTTCCACATATTATTCTTACTGCCCGCTTTTGTAATCTAAATATTTTCTCCCTTCGGGAAGAGCTGTAGTTCATATAGACAGAATTTGCAGCTCTATAAATTTCTGTGCCAATCTCACACTGTATTTCTGCATCAGTCTTCAACTCTACATGCATACATTAATAAACTTGTGTAGCTTCTCTTTCTTGTTTGGAATCAGTTATTGAATTATCAATTAATTCCTACACTTCCCTCTTTTTAAAGTAATTAGACTTCCTTTTCTTGGGAGAAGGAATTTCTTTACTTCCTACTAAAAACTTTGAAGGTACCGTACCGCATTGTCTTTTAGTCTAGGGCACCTGCATTTTTCATCCTTGAATATTCTGATCTTTAAAATATACGATTCATTAAAATCATCTTCTTTAAAATGGTTTCCACATACTCTACTATTTTTTGTTGGAACAAAATTTTTACGCTTCATGCAAGGAACCCATTTGTTGTACAAACGTCTGTTCTTGTTTTTATCAGGGAATGCATAGTAACCAACATTTCTATGGACACCAGAATTACTTGAACAACCGTAAGCATTGCACACAGGCATCTTTACTTACACTACACAATAAACAATACTAGGGAATAAAAGACCGGCACCTTTCACACAGTACCGGAGCAAGCCAAACTAAAACTGCTGATGTTAGCCGCGTGACGTCACAGCCTTGCAACACTATAATTTAAATTGCTCACATAATGAGAATGAGCGAACATAAAAAGAAATGGTTTTCGACTCTGCACTTAGCGAGAATCATATTTTATTTCAAGACGAAGTAAAAAAATTCGTTCAGTACCCCCTTAACTGGGTCATTCTACAGGAATTATGCATTTTTGTCCTCTCTTAATACTCTGTAAATAACATTGTTTTTTCCATATTTTTATTTATCCATGTTTAACTATGGAACCCATTGTTATAAACCAACTAATCAATGTCAAACTTATGAAAACTTTTCATAGTGCATTTCAGCCCTTTTAAGTAAAAAATCACTCTCCTGGGCTGTCCCCGCTCCAGGCCTGATGGTGGGTGCAAGAGGAACAATTCCTTCATTCTTTGTAGATTTCTGCAGATTCTTCCGTCTGAACAGCATTTTAATAAAAGAAGTGTCTCTGACAGCCCTGAAAGGTTCCCTCTCAATACTCAGGAATCACTTATATTCCTAAATTGTTTATATTTGTTTTCAATGTTCTTTTTTTCTTGTTTCATAAGTTTTCTTGATATATGTGAGTTTTTTCTTTATGTTTATTGTAAATACTTGTAAACACTTCTTTGTGGTGCAAATCATTTTCTTTTATATTACGCTTTGTCTTAGGGCAACCCTTAACTAAGGGAAGCTGAATGTAAATAAACATTAATATATATTGACTAAAGAAACAATGCATGCATAGGTGTAACCAGGCCGACCATATGGGGGGGGGGGTTATAACATCCAGGGAGAGGGGGGTCCGGGGGTCCTCCCCCGGAAAATTTTAAAAATTAAGATGCAAAATAACAAGTTTTAAGCTTCCGGGGATCCTCCCCTGGAAAATTTTAAAAATCAAGACACAAAATAACGAGTTTTAAGCTTCCGGGGGCTTACCCCGGAAAATTTTAAAAATTAAGACGCAAAATAACGAGTTTTAAGCTTCCCACGCTTTATACTCGTATTAAGTAATTTAAGGGCAGACTTTAAAAAATTATACAATTTTCCTTTTTAATCAATGGGGGGGGGGGGGGTTCAAACCCCCAACCCCCCCCCTCGGTACGCCTATGAATGCATGGCATGATTATTTTAATTCATTTTTGTGACATTGTTCTTTATTGTATTGGGGACTAGTTTACATGTATGTTTCAAATTTTTTAAGTTTGAATAAGTTTCTACTGTGTTCAAAAGTCCAGTCCCCAGCTTCAGAACTCACTCTCCTGGAGCTATAAGAAAAATTTGAGGAAAAAAAGGAAAGAAAACTTTTTGCTTCTCAATGTGGCAACACTGTTCCAGACCAGTGAACAAAGAAGACTAGTGAAGAAAAGACATTTTTGTTGTGATTCCTGGTCCAACTGTGCAAAATACATCTTCACTTTCAAGTAACTTAAGTATGTTTTTCCAATCACTCTCCTGGTTGTAGTATAATTTTAAATTTAAGAGTAAAAAAATTGAAAATAGAGCAATTATGGGTTTTATCATATAAATAAAATGATAAAACCCAAGAAGCAGCAAGCCGAATTTTCCTATCATTGATTCATATATGAACTCTCTACTATTTTAGACTCAGAAGAGCAACAATTTTATTGTATATCATCGATTCATATATGAACTCTTTACAGAAGAGCAACAATTTTATTGTATATAATCAACTGGTTTTTTATGTCAACATTGACTACTGCAATTAGCAGCTAAATAGATATTGTTACATTTTATAATAATCTGCTGTCAACAGATTAACATTTTATGACTACATACTACTTTTAATTGCAGTGCATTTTAAGTGTATGTTTTTAAATACAAATAGATTTTAATGAATTTGTAAATAATTATTGTGATAATGTAAATAGTATTTTAATTGACTGTGTAAATATGTGTATCATTTTATTTATATGATAAAACCCAAGAAGCAGCAAGCCGAATTTTCCTATCATTGATTCATATATGAACTCTCTACAATTTTAGACTCAGAAGAGCAACAATTTTATTGTATATCATCGATTCATATATGAACTCTTTACAATTTTAGACTCAGAAGAGCAACAATTTTATTGTATATAATCAACTGGTTTTTTATGTCAACATTGCAATTAGCAGCTAAATAGATATTGTTACATTTTATAATAATCTGCTGTCAACAGATTAACATTTTATGACTACATACTACTTTTAATTGCAGCGCATTTTAAGTGTATGTTTTTAAATACAAATAGATTTTAATGAATTTGTAAATAATTCTTGTGATAATGTAAATAGTATTTTAATTGACTGTGTAAATATGTGTATTCTTTTTTAGCATGTGTATTTTTAGCATAAATCACAACTCAAACATATTATATCATTTCAATAATAAATATTTGAGGCTAATTGCGGCTTTTTGGTTCTATCATTATTTGAGGGTATAAGGCGAAGCATTAATCACCAATTTCCTTAACAGTGAATTAAAGATGATCCAGAAGTATGGAGTAAAGAGAGAGAGGATAACAGAAGTATTTTAATAGCATTAAAAAAAGGCAAACTAAAGATCATTCAAAACCAGTCTGAGAGAGAAAAACGTCAATCCAGGAAAAGTTGGAGAGGAGAGAGGAAGAAAATATAGGGAAAAGAAAAAGATGCCAAGTTGTGCACATGAATTTCTGCAAGAATTTAGTTCACCTTTTATTGAGAATAGTTTTGTTGACGACGACCCTCATCCACAAACTCCAGTACCAAATTTGGATGGAAGGAGACTCTCAGATGGAAAGATAATTAGAAAGGAAAGAGCCAAAGTTTATCATCAATTAAATAAAGCTTTGGAAGAGAACAAAATCTTTAAAAAAAGGGCAGAAAGATACAAGTAATGATACCAACGGCTGATAAGAAGTTCTGAAAGAGGTAAAGAGTGTGAAGAAACTCCTCGCAAAAAAGCAAGGAAATTATTGAAAAATGTTCCATGCACTGCTTAAAAGAAAAATGTTCCATGCACACATCCACTGATTAGAAGAAAATTGCTGCAAGGTGAAATTCTGGCTTCAGAATTGATTTTAACAGTTATGAAATGGCAAATGAAAGAAGAAAAAGATACTTCGAAAAAGTTTGCATACTAAAATCCTGCGTAGTACAAGACATTGAAAATGGGATAAAACCTGGTTGGAACCGAACGATCGAGGTTTTGTCTCGTGGATCACTTCAGAAACACTGGAACAACATTAAGTTGGAAATCGCACAATTCCTTGAACACGATGAGAATAGTTGGCAATGTTCAGGAAAGAAAGACACCATAACAAAGAGTAAGGATAAAAAACAGAAATGGAGAGTATCTTTTTAGATGGCTTATTGAGTTGGGCGTGGATAGTATTGTAGCTAATGAGTACCTTAGGTGGTTTAATGTTTGTACTGATTACAACATTTTTCAGTTTAATGGTACTACCTACAAACAAAACGAAGGCTTGGCTATGGGAAAGCCCGTGTCTGGTATTGTTTCTGACATTTTTCTTTTCTTCATGGAGAGATCCATTATTAGCAAATATGTGGACAGCATTGGTGTAGGCCTATATATTCGCTATGTTGATGATATCTTGGTTATTTCTAGGAATGATATTTCTTGACAGCTTTTGGAGGATTTTAATGGTTTTAATAACAGAATGAAATTTACAATTGAGAAATCCGAGAATAATACTCTAAATTTCCTGGACTTAAGAATTGTCCTAGACTATCCGAGGATTAAATTGGGCATTTACAGGAAAAATAATAAAGGTGAATTGTATATTCATAAGAAATCCGCACACCACCATAGGATTAAACACAACGTTTGGCGTAACTTCGCCATTAGAGCCTTAAAATTGTGTAACAACTGCAATGATTTAAATTCTGAAAAAAGGGAGATTTTTCGTTTAGCTAGGATCAATGGTTATGATGTTAGAAGAATGGATATAATATGGAAGGAGGCTGAAAAACATTTTATGAATAGAGATGGTGAGATTTAAGGACCCTAATACTAAGTATGTGGGTATGACCTACCACCCGGCCATGAGCGAACGTTACGTGAAGGTTTTTCGAAAGTTTGAGTTGGTACCTGCTTACAAAACCAATAGAACCATTGAGAACATATTTTCTGAATATAAAAGGTTCGGCAGAAATAAGGACCAAATGGAATATCCAGGGGTATATTCAATCTCATGTTTGGATTGTGATAAATTTTACATTGGTGAAATGGGTAGATCCTTTAAAATCAGACTTCGTGAGCACGAGAGAGATATTAGATGTAGGAAAACTTCTACTGGCCTTAGCCAACATTTGATTGAGAATAATCATCGTATGGGTGCTTTGAAGATTTTAAAGGTTGAGGACGATGTTATTAGGAGAAAGGTGTGCGAAGCTTGGAATATCGGATGCAATCAAGATTCCGTTTTGAACCGATTTGACGGTGACTTGGGTGATGAGTGGTTGGGGGTCATTAAGAGAACAAAAAGAATAGACATGTTATACGCTTTCCTCTTCCTCCTGTGGATGTTATAGAAGAGTCCCCGTATGAAATACCTGTTGATTGGATTGATAAGCATTTTCGTAATACCAATTTTTTGTTCCATTCTAATCGTGCGCATTCCACTTACAACGGAAGTGTTTGTTATGACACGGACAATTGAGAGTATTATTCTCTTCTTATAAACAGTCACCTGAAGAAGGTCTTATGGTTATGACCGAAACGTTGTGTGTTTTGCTGTAAAGACAAATAAATATCCACTGGAAATAATTTTTATTTAATTTTATGTAAAAAAACAAGAGGTTCCTTAACAAGGACTTTTACTCCATAAAAATTGTTTTGTTTCCAGAGACATTCCCTGGATAATTTTCAGGATCATCATACAGTCTACAGTTTCAAATAAAACATTAACAGCTGTACAGTATATATTTTCCTTTCCCCTCACAGCATATAACTTATGTGTGTAGCCTATATATATATATAATATCAAAATATAATCATTATAAGGAAAAAGGCATTAGGCTACATTTAAAAGCTAAATTTAGCTTTTAAATGTAATGCCTTTTTCCTTTTATTTATAATATAATTATGAGATTGATCTCCACTGGCCTGGTAAGTAAAATCACTCTCCTGAAACTTAAAATCACTCTCCTGGAACTTAAAATCAATTTTGGTTGACAGTAACCCCAAATTTGAGTCAAGTGTAGGCCTATGCATTGTATGCTGAAAGTTTCTTCTTTGGATAGAAGAATAACTAGGATTTTTTTCTGATTTTTTAAACCAAATTTAAATTTTGTGTTCTCATTATTTAAAAAGCAGACATTTCTGTAGAATGATCCAACTAACATAAACGTTCCTAATCTAACAAAACAGCGGAGCTTGGCTGGTGCGCGGCATAAAATCGTCTGCTGTCACTATATACAAGAACAGTTGGTCACATTGCCTCGCTCATAAACAAAAAACATCACACAGTCTGTGGAAATGTGAATATCGCGTGAATGGGTCCACGCCAATGGGATTATGCAGTTATTTTTTATGATGTTTCCCATTCCAGGAAGGAAAATTGTAATGCTAAGGATATAGTGCTCTACCCCAAATCAACCGAAAACATCCACAAAGATTTAGCACTTCCAATTTTTGCAGTAAGAGCCTCATAAGTTATGTTTTTTTAATTGCCTCTACTCATGTTTGTGCAGTCCATGATGATAGGCCATGCACAAGAAATCGAGCATTAAAGTTACATTTTTTGTCTTTCTTTTGGCAGCCAACAAATGGGAGTAATATCTGCGCCCCTGGAATAAATCTCACGAATATGCCCAAGGGTAAAAATATCACTACACAGAAGACCCGTTGGGGCGAAAGATAAGAGTAAGTTGCTCCTTATGCTCCAACCACTGCGTTGCTATGGCGACCACATGCTTGTTATCTCGGCACTCCCGACCGTCCTTCTCTCGACACTTCCAACCGTACCAAATACCAGCTACCAACCCTTGCACCAAAATGACAACCCGCTAGCTCACTCGGCACTCCCGATCAGACCACAATCACCTCTGCAAATAGTCTAAGTAATGCATGGTCAAGTCGCACCTTGGATGAATGTTCCCACCCACCACGCCCTCGCGATGCACTTTCTTTTATACCACGATCTAGCGAATTCTTCTGTCCTCATATTACGAAGAAATTCGTGATTGGACGTTGGTAGTGTGACGTCATACCGCTGAACAAAAGGTGACAGGCTTACTAACCTCTGGAAGATATAATATGCCACATTTTCGAAACCTACAAACAGTGTACCGGTACCGTACATTATTCGAAAATGCAAGGGCGCTTCGCTTCGGCTACCGCCTCCGCTTCGCGCACTTAACTATCTGAATGGTGTTACACATTAGGCCCAAATAAATTTAGTGATAAAGCATTACCGGCATAAACCAAATATCGGGTGCCAAATAGGCTCCGCCCATCCCACATTCCGTTGCTATGGCGACAGCAGCTGTCGGCCGGCCGGCGACCTCTCGCTCGGCTCTCGCACCGATCTTCCGACCGTTCCCGAACGCACTCCCGACCGTGTCCGCCTTCACTTGACACTCAACACTACCCCTATTGAAAATACGATTCCCACGATGCGAGAGTGCCCCTTGTACCAAATATTCAAAATACGAGATGCCCCTTGTACCAAATATACCCACCTAAGAATTTACAAACGTACTACGATATTGCGATGCGAAGAGTTTTAGATTTAAATGGAAAACTTCCCCAACTTCGTTCATAACATACCCATATCATTCCCAGAACTTCTCTAGAACCAAAAAGGCTCTTTTCAGAGCCAACATAAAATTTCAGTTATACAGAACATTATCATTCTTACTACTCGTCATGTATTACACGTCTCTGTAGTACAAAGGCTAGAAGAATTCTCGATTTTTATTGCATCGAGCACTCATGGTGTAGTGGTTAAGGCGATGGACTAGAACGCTAGCGGTCCCCGGATCGAATCCCCGTACGTGCGAAAATTACTAGGATAGGAATAGGTCCCAAATAGGTAGGTAGGGTGAAGGAGAGAAGGGAGGTAATAGGGAAAAGAGGAGGAGAAGAGGAGAATAGAGATAAAAGGGGAAAATAAAAAAATTAATTTTCTTGTGTTTCTGCTATTTCCGCCAGATGTCTCTGCGCCGCTACTACTAATTCCACCATTACCTACTAGATGTCTCCCACTGTTTCATTTAGTTAGTCCCCTCTGTAGTACAAAGGCTAGAAGAATTCTCGATTTTTATTGCATCGAGCACTCATGGTGTAGTGGTTAAGGCGATGGACTAGAACGCTAGCGGTCCCCGGATCGAATCCCCGTACATGCGAAAATTACTAGGATAGGAATAGGTCCCAAATAGGTAGGTAGGGTGAAGGAGAGAAGGGAGGTAATAGGGAAAAGAGGAGGAGAAGAGGAGAATAGAGATAAAAGGGGAAAATAAAAAAATTAATTTTCTTGTGTTTCTGCTATTTCCGCCAGATGTCTCTGCGCCGCTACTACTAATTCCACCATTACCTACTAGATGTCTCCCACTGTTTCATTTAGTTAGTCCCCGCCCTAAACCCCTCCTTCCCGGGCGGGTCCCGATAGCGAGTATGGGAGGAGCCTATTTGGCACCCGATATTTGGTTTTTCCCATTTTACCTTGTTGAAACTTTTGCCCAAATAAATTTAGTGATAAAGAATTACCTTGTTGAAACTTTTAGCGTAGTGTTGCCTTCATCAATCTGTTCCTTTTCCTTGATGTTTTTGCCTTCTTTATCATCCTTTGGACTTTTGTGTTGTGTTATTCTCATACCACCGGCTTTCACTGTCAATATTTAAAAAATCATTAGTTTGTAACAAAGACAGCCATCTGTGACGAGGAAAGACTGTTTACATTTATTTTTTTTTCCCCAATATACAGGAATAAGATACTTGCTTACCTGCAGGAGGATGGCCAGCTTTAAGTGCAGTTTCTTCAGCAGTCGACATTATAAGACTATAATCTTAACTTACAGAAGCTCAATATCACCAGAACTCCTTATCTGTCACTGTCGTGTTGGCTTTAGTCATGAACCGTATTCTTGTTTACTCAACTCAACTACGTATTTATTGCAATTGCAGAGTTGCCAGATGTTGCCAATGCTATGTGGCCAATGGAAATAATAATAAGAAGAAGATGCGCTCGATTGAGCATTACCACTGCCTTCTTTATTTCTTACAAGCCCAGGGCCGCCACATCTCGGGGTCGGGCCCGGGATCATTTACTGGTCACGGGCCCCTCATCGATCGCCGACCACTTTGTTGTCTGATTTAAGTAAATAAAAAAGGATAGTTTACTCTGACCAAATTAATTGACGTAAACACTGTAAACTTGTGTTACATTGGTTGTTAGTTATCAAATGATACCAGAAACGATATTTCCAACATTTTTTATTACTTACTCACTCACTCACTTACTTACTTACTTACTTACTTACTTACTTACTTACTTACTTACTTACTTACTCAATGGCAATAGACAATAATATCTATTTCATGGAACCCGAAGGTTCATTGCCGCGTTTACCTGAGCCCGCCATTCAACCCGTTTCTGTGGTAACTCCATCCAATCATCCCTCGCAAATCCTACTTCCCTTAAATCTAACCTAACCTTGTCCTCCCACCTACGTCTAGGTCTTCCAGGTGGTCTTTTCCCTCCGGGTCTCCCAGTCAATATTTCTGAGATGTGACTTTCCTCTCCCATGCGAGCAACATGTCCAGCCCATTTCATCCTCCGTGATTTAATTACCCTTACTATATCCGGTGACGAGTACAGGTCATGAAGCTCGTCGTTATGAAGTTTTCTCCAGTCCCCATTTTCATCCCTCTTGGGCCCAAACATTTTCCTAAGCACCCTGTTTTCGAACACTCTTATGGCCGAGTGCACCATTCTCCGGTTTTCTCAGCCGTTTCGTTACCGCGGTAAACGTAATACCGGGGTATTCTCAAAATCTCTGTATACCATTGCTAAAATACCGCGGTTTGCTAATGCTTGGAAATATTGCGGTTACTCTGCTCCGACTCCATTCTCGTTGATGGTTTCTTCCATGGCCGCTAGGCTCTCTCTCTCTCTCTCTCTCTCTCTCTCTCTCTCTCTCTCTCTCTCTCTCGCACGTCTGCCAGTCACGGTGGCTCGCCTAGGCCTTTGGTTTTCCAAATTCAATTTATTTGTTGCCTTATTATTCAATAAAAAGATGTTCATAAGGATAAAAGGGAATATTATATTGCGTATATATGTCGTCTGAATTCATACTTTGAATTCAAGCACCATAGATACTGTACCAATCGTGAAATCAGTTGGTTTCGCCTGCTACTGGTTTGGTTGAGGTGAGAAAGGAAGGTAATTTCAATCGTTGTTACAGCACAGTATTTGCAAAGATATGTACCATCGTTCATTCTTCAAATAGATCCCACCTGTCTGTACATTTCAATAAAATAACATTGATGTTTTAAATAATAATTCTCACACGTTTGCAATCCAAGGCAAAGCAACACCACGAAATCTCTGCTCTGAGTTCGAAATAGCCTCGCTTTTATTCCCGTACGACTAGTAGAAATTTTAGGTGCAAAATTATGTGCATAGCCATGAAAGGGCTGTTATAATTATGTTCGTGTACGTGCAGTTATGATAAATTGATTACATACCCTATATACCGATACACAGGCTATATCGTGATGCATACAGCCATTCACTTAAATTTGGCATAGGACCACTGGTTTTCCATATTTCATTTATTTGTTGCCTTATTGTTCAGTAATAAATGTTCATAAGGATAAAATGGAATATTATATTGAGTATATATGTCGTCTGAATTCAAACACCATAAATACTGTACTAACCGTACTAATCGTGGTTACGCCCACTAGCCTACTCGATGGACCTGGTTTGGTTGAGGTAAGAAAGGAAGGTCATTTCAATCGATGTTACAGCACAGTATTTGCAAAGATATGCACCATCGTTCATTCTTCAAATAGACCCCACCTGTCTCTCATTATTCTTTATATTCAATTAGCTTTTGGCCTAGATATCGTAAATATGATACATTACGCTGATCTCCTTCTTGGAAAGAAAACCGCTGTTTTCTCACTTTAACAGCTCCTTCATGGCCGGTTTGCATCTTACCGCGGTAAAAGTCGAAACCAAGCACGGTGCAACGAAAGTATGACTTTACCGGGGTAAACTAAGTAACTTTACCGCGGTATTCTGAATACCGAGGTTGGTGCACTCGGCCATTAGATTATGTTCTTCCCGACCAGTAAGCGGCCATGTCTCACTTCCATATAATACAAACGGCAGGATAATAATCTCATATATCCTTATTTTTAGATTTCTGGATAGAAGACGAGAAGATAAGAGTTTTTGAACTGCATAATAACAAGCTTTTCCTTTTGAGTTTACACTTAACTTCTACCTTAATATTATTTGTGTCTGTCAATACTGCTTCCAGATATTTGAATTTCTCCACTTGTTGGAACGATTTACCGGCTATTCTAATATTTCGTAGAGTATTATTTTGACGTTTCATGACCATATACTTAGTTAGACTCTTCATTCCTGCAGGCATCGAAAAGACTTTCTGCATTTCTCTCGATTGTGTTTATGTCATCGCCCAACAGGCAAACGTCATCTGCGTAAGCTAAAATCGGGTGACTGCCATTTAATTCTAGGTCTACCATGTTTTCCTGAACTTTCCTAATGGCATATTCCAAATGAAAAAGTAAAGGCAATAGTGCACCTCCTTGCTTCAATCTGCTTCTAATGGCATACCTATCTGATATAAATTTCCCTACACTGACTCTGCTATAGGTTTCATTTAGACACATTTTGATCAGCCCAACTAACTTCTTTGGTATCCCAAACTCAATGAGGATTGAGGATATTGTACAATTTGTCTCGCCTATCTGAATCATATGCTATTTTTAAATCTATGTATAGCTGGTGAAGAGACTTATTATATTCCCACTTTTCCTCCAAGATTTGGCGAATACAAAATATACGAGTATAATATCAGTATTTTTTTTATTACTAGGCCTTATAATAGTATTTGTTTTTAGTTCTAAATTGTGTTTATCCTGATTATTAAATCATTGTGTCGAAACGTCTAAACACAAAATTCGACACTACTTTAAAATGAATATATGTTTTTATTACAATCAAAACAATTTCAAGAACCAAGCATAAACAAAATAAGGAGTGTAAATATTCAAAAAGCAAAAACTTAAACATTACAGTGGTATTATATTCTACCAATAGTTGACAAATGAAAATAAAAGTGGGACTATTTGCTAAAATATGTTACAAACATAATACCAACATAAACACCTGATTAATTTAGCACAAACTAAATCGGCATTTTGAATAAACGTAGTGCATGTTTCCACCAATTGAGAAGCTTAGCCTAACTGCGGGCATGCGGATGTCAACTTCACTCTTAAAGATTGCCGCAAAGTGAAGGGTCATGTTGAATACTCAATAACTAAACACAAGGAATGAAAGCAATCCTCATTAACGCGATCACCCGGCGTACAATGCGAAATACTCAGAATATATTATTTGTAAAGTGCATGAAATCAAACAGTAATTGCACTGGAATTTTAAAATGAAGTTTATAAAACGTATCCCTGGCAAGCAATAAATTTTATTTCATGAGCCAGGGAAAATTTTTTACGAGAGGGGGAAATCCCCCATCCCCTAATTAATTCAAGCCCTGGGTTAGACTCTTCACTTCTCCGTGGAACTTCCTTCTCGTTACTCATGTAACAGAACATTTTATCAAACTTTTCCAGTTTTCCATAAAATTATATTACATCACCGGGACCGAGACGGGCCCCTTTGGGGCCCGGGCCCGGGTCCATTGGACCCGGCAGCCCTCCCCATGTGGCGGCCCTGTACAAGCCATGCTGTTAAATCTGGCAACATCGCATCGGTAGTCATATCGGCTATGAACATGTTGTAAATAAAGCAATGAACTCCATCAGAATTCAGAATCATCGAAAAATTAAGCATATTTCAGCTTAAAGTAATCCCAGTCATCGCCTGATGTTTAGAGAACATCTGGATACACCACAGATATAGAGGAATAGATCGGCAGCGTAAGAGGAGGGACTGAAGCCAACGCGTTCGCTGCGTCGCCATATTGCGATCACCAACAATCTGACGAAAGGAAGGGGAGCCGGCGCGGGAATCAAACAAGAAATGCTTTTTAAAGCTGTTTTAATTGGAATTTCACAATCCAGTAAATAAATTAATAAATACAGTTTTATTGTCATTTGGCTATTACAGCACTAGACGTCACACTTATAATAAAATCAGATAAACTGATATAACAAAAGTGCCAAAGTGCATGTAGTACCATAGTCTTAAGTCTGTATACAGAAGATGCTTCTATAGGATAAATGTTAATGTTGTTAATGTTAATTTATAGTCACATATCTTTTACATCTATTCAGCTTGGGCTAGCAAACTGGTGACTCACTAGGAATATTCTAGCTTAGGCCTACACTATATTACTTGTAAATCACGATTACAAATAAGGAAAATCTAACACTAATGTGATTATTTTTCTAATACTATTAATGAGTGCTTGAAAATGGAATGATTTCTTTTACTATTTTTTGAAGTGAAACTTCTTTAGCCGCGGTAGGAGTAAATCGAGAGCTACCCAAAGTTGCGTGACGGACAAAATCGTCACGAAATTATTACGCTCAAAATCGTCACGAAATTAGTGGGTCTGTGACGGAACGGACTGCACAGAAAACAATCAACTCAATGATTAGGCTTATCCAAAATTTTAAAAATCCAAAATTAAAATATCTAAAAATCCAAAATTTAAAAAATAAAAAAATCCAAAATCTAAAATTTAAAAATCCAAAATTAAAAAATGCAAAAAAATGCAAAATTCAAAGATCCGAATTTCAAAATTTAAAAATTCAAAGATTCAAAAATAAAAAAATAAAAAAATACAAAAATACAAAATTTACAAAGTCCAAAAATTAAAAATACGGAATCCAAAATTTAAAAAATCTAAAAATCAAAAATAAAAAAGATCCAAAATTTAAAATAATCAAAAACAAAAAAAACCGAAACTCCAAATTAAAAAAGGATAATATAAAAAATATAAAAATTCCAAAAATCCAAAATTAAAGAAGTCCAAAAACCCAATATCAAAAAGTCCAACAATCCAAAATTGAAAAATCTAATAAGCCAAAATTTAAAAAATCGATAATCTAAAAATAAAAAATAAATAATCGAAAATCCAAAATTAAAAAAGCTAAAAATAAAAAAATTATATATCCAAAATTTAAAAATTCCAAAATTAAAAAATTCAAAGATTTAAAATTAAAAAAATAAAAATTCCAAAAATTCAAAATTTAAAATATCCAAAATTTGAAAATAAAAAATCGAGAATCCAAAATTTAAAAAATTAAAAAATCCAACAAATAAAAATGATCCAAAATTAAAAAATAAAAAACAAAAAATCCTAAATTCCAAATGAAAAAATTAAAAGATCAAAAACTTAAAAATTCCAAAAATCCAAAATTAAAAAAGTCCAAAAACCCAACAATCCAATATTGAAAAATCTAATAATCCAAAATTAAAAAAATTAAGAAATTATTTCCCCGCACACTTTTTTTTATTTATTATAATTATATGTTAACCTCATATTCAAGGAATTCTCTGATTGAGTAATATGTTCTTTGCAAAAACAAGTTTTTAATTTTAATTTTGAATTGTCTGCTATTTAATGCTTTTGTTTCATTTGAAATTTTATTGTATGTTTAAAGCCCATGTATTGTGGTGTTTGCTCTAGGAGGGTTATTCTATGGGAACAGAATTTATCAACTCTGTTTCTTGTGTTGTATTGGTCAAAATTAATGTGCACATGAGTTAGAAGCTCTAGTAAATATATTGAAGGAAATGTTAATATTTGTAGATCTCTAAAGAGTGGCCTTCATGATTCCCTGTAGGATGAATGGGTCATAATTAGTAAGTTTTTCTTTTTAAGATGCTTTCCCATTCGCTGCAGTTTTCCCAGACAATTAATTCGTAAACCAGTATTGAGTGAAAATAGCTGTAATAGACCCAGTTTAAGCAATAGTAATTTTTCAAATTTATAAATGGATGTTAATTTGACCTCCAATATAGTGGTATAGTATGTATTTGAAATTACAGGGATTCCCAAACAACACTGTGGTTCACCATTTCACTATAAATTCGGAATTATGTAGGAAGAAAAACAATTTTCCGTAATGAATACGTGGTACTTAAGCGGGCATGTTGGTGATACCAATATGGCGTCTGCACTGCTTCCCTTGCCCCTCTTCGCCCCGGACTCGGCTTCACTGCCACCTGCAGTTAAGGATACGACGCTGCCGATCTATTCCTCTATATCTGTGGGATACACCTGAAGAGCAACTAGAGAGCATAGGGAAGGTAAAAACTGTGTACACAATGAGAGATTTATATACACCGTCACCTCTAATAGGGATGTAGCGAACTAGAACCAACAGATGTCTCCACTGCTCTAGCCGGTATGCGCTAGCCGTTCGTCACTTGTTTTTCGAGTTGTTGTCTGCTGGTTCCACAGATATAGAGGAATAGATCGGCAGCGTAAGGGGAGGGACTGAAGCCAACGCGTTCGCTGCGTCGCCATATTGCGGCAGTGCTTTAGTTGGAAAATATTTTATGGGGGTACTCACCTTACTTCAAAATTTTCCATATCGCCTCATACAAAAGAGTTTTAAAAAACCGAGCATCCTATCAGGATAGCCAACATGTAATCTAAGGAGAAAGTAATTATTGTAGAAATGCGCACGAAGGTGAAGATTAGAACGCATATCTATTGCGAATTTAATAGTGTTTGTCATTATTATCAAATACACTCTCGTGAATTGGACATTTAATAAGTATTTTAGGACAATATAATTCCTGTACTGCCAGTACGACGTACCGGAGCACATATTTTTCCCGGTATGGTAGAAGGAAAATAATTTTATACCGATACGCAGTACCGGTGCGTACCGGCCCAACTAAAGCACTGGCGATCACCAACAATCTGACGAATGGAAGGGAAGCGGGCGCGGGAATCAAACAAGAAATGTTTTTTAAAGCTGTTTAAATTGGAATTTCACAATCCAGTAAATAAATTAATAAATACAGTTTAATGTCATTCGGCCATTACAGCAGTAGACGTCACACTTAGGTACTAACTTGTAATAAAATCAGGTAAACTGATATAATAAAAGTGCCAAAGTGCATGTAGTTCCTGGTCTTAAGTCTGTATACAGAAGATGCTTCTATAGGATTAATGTTAATGTAGTTAATGTTAATTTAGAGTCACATATCTTTTACATTTATTCAGCTTTGGCTGGTAAACTGGTGACTCGTCAATTTGAGCTTACTTGCTACAGTTACTAACTAGGAATATTCTAGCTTAGGCCTACACTATATTACTTGTAAATCACGATTACAAATAAGGGAAATCTAACACTAATGTAATTATTTTTCTATTGCTATTAATGAGTGTTTGAAAATGGAATGATTTCTTTTACTATTTTTTGAAGAGAAACTTCTTTAGCTGCGGTAGGAGTAAATCGAGAGCTAACCCAAAGTTGCGTTACGGACAAAATCGTCACGAAATTGTTACGCTCAAAATCGTCACGAAATTAATGGGTCTGTGATGGAACGGGCTGCACAGAAAACAATCAACTCAATGATTAGGCTTATCCAAAATTTAGACCCAAACTTAAAATCTAAAAATCCAAAATTTAAAAAATAAAAAATCCAAAATTTAAAATTGAAAATCCAAAATTTAAAAATTTTAAAATCCAAAATTAAAAATCGAAAATCCAAAATTTAAAAATAAAAAAATAAAAAAATCCAAAATTCCAAAATAAAAAATAAGATTTAAAATTAAAAAATCCAAAATTTAAAAAAATTAAAATCCAGAATTTAAAAATCCAAAATTTAAAAAATCCGAAATTTAAAAAATCTAAAGGTCCAAAATTAAAATATCCAAAAAATAAAAATGTTAAAAAATTTAAAAATAAAAAATAAAAATCCCAAATTAGAAATTAAAAAAATTAAAAGATAAAAAATTTAAAAATTCTAAAAATTCAAATTAAAAAGTCCAAAATCCCAATATTAATAAAGTCCAACAATCCAAAATTTTTAAAGTCCAAAAACCCAATATTAAAAATGTCCAACAATCTAAAATTAAAAAAAATGTAATAATCCAAAATTTAAAAAATCAAAAAAATTAAAAGTAGTTTCACTTCTGTCGCGTGTCGTTCCATGCAAACTTTTTTTTATTTATTATAATTATATGTTAACCTCATATTCAAGGAATTCTCTGATTAAGTAGTGATGAGCAAATGCAAGACCAAGACCAAGACCAAGGCGGTCTTGGTCTTGGTATTGCACTCTCAGTCTTGGTCTTGGTCTTGCATAGGTAACCCTGGTCTTGGTCTTGGTCTCGGTCTTGCATTAGTGATCTTGGTCTTGGTCTCGGTCTTGCATACTCGGTCTTGGTCTTGTTGCAAGAGTCTTGCAGTTTTCTTTTATGCATCTTACTGTGATCGATGGCGTTTATATTATTTAAAGTTACACCGATTACATGTGTGTTATTGCTTCCAAAAGTAACGAAAGCTAATTGCTTTTAGTTACTTCGACCATGTAAACAGTAATGTGATGTCACACTCTTTGCCGAAATGTCCATGGTGATATAAGCTAGAACAGTAAACTTTGAGTGTAAATTTAAATATTCTCTGTAATCCTATTGCAGAACTCTCCTACGCCTAAGTGATGATCCTAGCGACTCATCCTATCTATCTCCTGGACACTTTCTCATTGGAGAAAAACTCACAGCCCTACCTTCTCCTCCTATGGCAGAGAATGTCTCTCATGTTGCTAAATGGCATCAGCTACAAACCTACATACATCACATATGGCAGCGTTGGTCAGCTGACTACCTACATTCACTGCAGCAGAGGCAGAAGTGGTCTGCGTCCAGCGAAAACATAAAGATTGGTACTCTTGTGCTCCTGAAAGAAGATAATTCTCCACCGCTCCAGTGGAAGCTGGGAATCATCTCATCAGTGCATCCTGGTGACGACTGTTTAGTGCGTGTTGTGACAGTGCGTACGTCTAATGGTGAATACAAGCGACCAATTGTAAAAGTGTGTCCCTTGCCTATTCAATAAGTGTAAATCTATTAGTAAATCTTGATCTATCCGCAAAGTGTTATGTAAAATCTGTCGATTTTAGGCGGGAGTTATGTTAGATCAAGAGTCTATAAGTTATAGTGTTTCAAATTAGCCTCTGTATTAATTGGCGCTACCGCCAATTATTTGCCGCGCTCGAATTACTCATTTCCTGGCTGTTGAGTGCACCTGCTTAGGCACACCACGCCAGTGCGAAGTTAGTTGTATAGACGCTGCAGCCCGCAATGGACGCTGGCACGATTGCTCCTGTGTGTTTAGGACAATAGCTAGTTTGCAGGCTTTATTACTCGTCTAACTCCACACCATTCGGCTCTTGTATTGTTTAAGCAGCCTGCGTGTGAAATTCAGGAAATAATATTGTATTTTAGTGTCATTTACAAGTATTTCCATTGTCTCTTAACCTAGAAGCCACGTGCAGTGAACAGGCTTTGTCTAGCGTTACATACACTATCGGGCGGGAGAATAGATATTCTCCGAGAATAGTAACTGTATTAATCTTCATATATCTTATTATATCAAGTGTTGTATTCTTATATTCAGAAATCAGGCTTCCTGATAATATATCATTGCAAATCCTCAAATCTAAATCTCTGTTCTAGCTACCTACAGTCCATTGTCTCCTCGTTTAATCTTAAGTGGTGTAATCACCTGGTCCTCCGTAAAACCTAATAATAATTACCTGAGTTCCCTTCATTCTGTTCCTCACGGACCGGATCCCCTTCATTTTGGTCCTGCCGGGCAGGGTTTGATATATTTGCAATGATTTTCTGAATGTTTGAGCAAAGTGCGACTCATACTTGATTTTCATAACGTGTGTGGACGTGCGTGTAACTCGTGGTTGTTCGGGTCGCTTCGTGGCGCGCTCGAGTGATGACCTTCATGCCGCTTCCAGCGAGCTCTGGACAGCTGTAGCTGATTCTCTCCGTACGTACGTGAAAATGGTGCCCGCCTTCAACCACGCGAGAAGAAGATTACCGCCTCCCTACTGCTGCCCGCAGCGTGTCTACAGTTGACTGTCTAATCACTTATCTGCTGTCAATGTTAATTGTTTCATCTCAACATGGAAGCAGAAATTAAGGCTCTAGTCAGGCGTCGTGGTGTGTGTAAAAGGAAGTTTACATTGACATAGAACTTTCTCAACGACGTACCTGAAGATGTTAGTATATTTGTGATTAAAGCGCATTATGAAAAACTGTTGAATGAAATTGAAAAGTTTGAAGCTGTGCAAACGCAGATTGAATCCATGGTGGAAATTGATGCAGAACTTGATAGTCACATACAATATGCTGACGAGGTATCAACGTTGTACATCAATCTAAAAGCAAGGTTAAGTGAGTTGATGCATGCTCATGAACCTACCTCTGTTAGTGTCAATTCACACAACAGTGACACACGACAATCAGTGAACTCCAGTGCTTCGCAGGCAAGTAATGGGATAAAATTACCTACGATTCAAATTCCAGTGTTTGAAAATGATGTAACTAAATTCAAGCATTATTTTGATACCTTTTCAAGTTTAATTGTAAATAACAGCAGTTTATCACCCATTCAAAAATTCCATTATTTGATTGGTTCGCTAAAGGGCGAAGCTAAAACATTATTGGAAAATTTGCCAGTGACGAGTGATAACTTCCAAGTCGCCTGGGATATATTGTGTGCAAGATACAACAATAAACGGCTAATTGCTATATCCCACAACAAGCATCTGTTGTCCCTACCTGTAGCGCGACAAGAAACAGTTACAGACTTGCGAAACCTATTGAATCAATTCCAAAACAACTTGCATGCTATTGAAGCGTTAGAATTAGAAGTGCCACTTCATGAAGTCATTCTAATGCAATTGTTATTGGAGTATTTGCCAGACAGTGTGCAGCGTGAATGGGAATCCAGAATCGATTCTCAAACATTTACTTCATTAGGTGAACTTGTGTTATTTCTAGAAGCAAAGTCTCATTCTCTAGAGGTGCTGTCGAATAATTCCTGCAACAGGTCCAGCCCATCAAAACCTAGAAGTGAACGTCGTGAGCCTAGAAATCAACATAATAATAGTCGTCAGTCATATGTGTCGACAACTGAACAGTTATGCCCTCAGTGTCAAGGCGGCCATAACCTGTCTAAGTGTAAACTTTTCCGTCAGCTGAGTGTTGAACAGCGATGGAAAGTTGTAAAAAGTAAAAATCTGTGTTTCAACTGTTTTTCTAATACGCATCGAGTGAATCAGTGCAACGCATCTTCCTTCTGTAGCTGTGGTAAAGTTCATAGCAAGATGTTACACAACAGTGATCACAGGAGAACGGTTTCACACTCGAGTGAAAGCAGTGATACAGTAAATACCAATAGGGCTGAGGCTCCTGCAAGTTATTGTTCAGTGAAAATAAAGCCAGTGCTTCACGTCTTACTTGCGACTGCAAGAGTCGAAGTGCAAGACAAGCATGGTAACTACATACAGTGTAAGGCCCTTCTAGACTCTGCCAGCCAGGCCAGTTTCGTGTCTGCGGATCTAGCTAGGCGTCTGCAACTTCCTACAAGTACAGCTGATACGCCTGTCAAAGGAATAAACGGTACTTCATCAAATGCTAGTCATAGTGTAAACATTAATGTGAGATCCATGGTTTACAACTATCGAAGGAATCTAGATTGCCTAATCCTTCCTCGCATAACAGGTGTACGGGCAAACTGAGAGCAAGCGGACTGTACACAAGATTCATAGGACGTAGCACTTCTTGAGATAGAGACTTAAACTATAAATAGATAAGCCAAACTTGCCCAATACATTTTAGATAGATTTCTCTGGTATGTAACAATTTATTGTCACAAACAACAATACATAAATCATTCTCAGTTTATAAATTCTGGATTCCTTGGACGTATATAATATTATTATTCATAAACACTGATGAAATTGTAGATATCACAATGTTTAATACAAATTCCTTAGTTAAAGGTCATAAATATCTTTGAGATGGCTTAATCAGTTCGATCAAAACCACACGTATATTAGTTCAATGATGAACTTACGTCCAAATTGTTCTTCAAATAAATTAAGTAGTAAATGACGTACCTTTGAATTAATTAAATACCACCTTTTGATAGTTGTTAAAGATGTTAGCTTGAGATCTTGCGACGCCAACACCAAAAGGAAGAAGACTCGATGAATCACACGATGGGTGATAATAGTATTTAGATCGTTAGTAGTCTTCAGAATCAATAAGGCATATGAAACCTTAATGTGAATCGAAGAGCTGATTGCTTCAGCTATTGAAAGTGAACCACCAGATCTATCTGATAGGTAAAGATAGGCATTGATAAGCCAAGAAGAAAACTCATGTCTTTATGAGTAGTAGTTGAATTGATTATGACGAAGAATAGGCATTTAAAGCCTAGAAGAACTAATGTCTTAATGAGACACAGTTGACTTGAATTGATGAAGAAAAAGAATGAAGCTAAAGTAAAGCCTTATTGGCTATCAAAACAATATGACAAAATATCCAGTCTCTGATTGGATACAAGACACAAAAAGAATATAATTTTGATATTACAATACCCATAAATAACAAACATTTGAAATTCATTTGTTCAATTATAAATAAAAAACAAGATAGCAAGCAAGGCCTGCTAAAAACGAATTACAGAAGCATGACCTACTACGAAGTAAAACATAACGGAAGAACAGGGAAGCTACCTGCAGTCCGAATTGATCCATCCTCATGGAATATTCCCTCTGACATTCCATTAGCCGATCCTAAATTTAATATTCCTTCTGAAATTGATTTACTGATTGGAGGAGCACTATTCTTCGAGCTTTTCCATGGTAAGATCCTGACCAATCCTGGTTTTCCTGCATTGATTAGTACAGAACTAGGTCGGATATTGTCTGGAACCATTCCTAAGTCCTCTGTGAAAGGCAATCTAGATACTGGTTCCCAGCACAACTTCTTCATCTCTACGGACAATGTGGACAAGCAGCTGCGACGGTTTTGGGACCTCGAAGACTTTGCACAACAGATGTTAACACAAGAAGAGAAACGGTGTGAACAGCACTATGTATAAAATACCACTCGCAATGATGATGGTAGTTTTATGGTACGTCTGCCCATGAAACAGGATAAAACTTCATTGGGTGAATCCAGGCAACAAGCAGTTAAGCGCTTTAGTTACCTGGAGCGAAAACTTCAGAACGACTCTGCTCTAAAGGAAGACTATACTAAATTTCTTGTAGAGTACGAGCAGATGGGTCACATGAAAAGAGTTCCACCTCCTCAAGAGAATGAAATATGTTATTACCTGCCACATCACGCAGTAATAAAACCTTCTTCATCTACGACTCGTACACGAGTAGTGTTTGATGCTTCTGCAAAGACGGACACAGGATGCTCTTTGAATGACATCCTAGAATGTGGTCCTACTATTCAAGATGATTTGTCATCAATTATTCTTCGCTTCAGAACATATCGCTATGCATTTTCAGCTGATATATCTAAAATGTATAGGAGGGTACAGATGCATCCTGAAGACCAGAATCTCCAACGTATTGTATGGCGTCCAGACAAAAGTGAGCCACTACAAGATTATGCCTTGACTACTGTAACCTATGGCACTATGTCAGCATCTTTCTTAGCCATACGGTCTTTGAGTCAACTCGCTCAAGAAGAAGAGTCTAAATATCCTCGTGCTGCAGACGCAGTAAGAACCTCTTTCTATGTGGACGATTGCCTGTCAGGTCATGACGATCTACAGGAAGCTCTACAACTGCAAAGTGAACTTATACTCATGTTAAACAGTGGAGGATTTCCACTACGCAAATGGTGTTCAAATACCGAGGCTATCTTGGAAGCAGTACCCGTGGAGCACAGAGAAACGCAACTTCTTTTGTCCCTCGACAACAGTGAAAATGCTCATGCGCTTGGACTTCTGTGGCATCCCAGTACTGATTTGCTACAGATACAATCACATTCCTCTCTCCAAGAACCTCCTTCCTACAAGTTTACCAAGAGAAATATCCTTGCTGTTACATCCTCTATTTTTGATCCTCTAGGCCTCATAAGTCCTATCGTAATCCATGCCAAGATATTCTTGCAATCTCTGTGGCTAGCTAAGCTTAGTTGGGATGAAGAGTTGCCATCTCACCTAAAGGAAAAATGGATGGACATCTGTGACATTCTTTCTACAATTCATAATGTTCGCATTCCACGCCATGTGTTAACAGCAACTACGGTTACCGACATACAGATACATGGATTCTGTGATGCCTCGGAGAAAGCCTATGGTGCCTGTGTGTATGTACGGTCTACTGAGAGCAGTGGTCTTGTTACAACTAAACTACTTTGCTCCAAGTCCAAGGTCTCCCCATTGAAGAAGCAAACAATTCCAAGACTCGAGTTGTGTGGTGCCTTGTTACTTGCGAAACTGTATCACAAAGTTGTCGCTGACTTGAAATTGCCTACATCACAAAATTATCTGTGGTCTGACTCCATGATTGTGCTCTCATGGATCAAATCTAATCCCCATAAATGGAAAACATTTGTGTCTAATCGCGTATCTCAAATCCAGGAGATGTCAGAGACGGCAGCTTGGCGGCATGTGGCCACCCAACACAACCCGGCTGACATGATTTCGAGAGGTGTGGTGACAGAACAAATATCCGACATTGATTTATGGTGGAACGGGCCTGTGTGGATTTCACAGCCTATTGAATCATGGCCCAAACAGCCTCAGCAACTTGAGCTGCAGGACAGTGGTGAGCAGCGTGACACAGTCTGCCTAGTCACACATGCTGAAGAAGACTTTATGCTACGCTTTTCCAAGCTAGCGCGTTTACAGAGAGTTACTTCATATATGCTACGCTTCATAAACAACTGTAGAAGCCAAGTTAAACGTCACGGCCCTCTCACAGTTGAGGAAGTACAACAAGCTTTGTTGCTTTGTATAAGAATAGCTCAGCAAGCAGCCTATTCACATGAACTGTCCGATCTTCAGAGTAAGATGCAAGTGAATAACAAGAGTTCGCTCCACTCCTTGGTGCCTTTTGTGGACAAGGATGGCCTACTCCGAGTGGGTGGACGTCTGGAGAAAGCTGAGTTACCACATGATGCACGACATCAGCTTATTCTCCCTCCAGGTCACCACCTCACTAGATTGATAATTGAATCCGAGCATCTGCGACTGCTTCATGCATCACATCAACTGCTTATATCTTCTCTGCGAGAACGATATTGGATTCCTAGTGTACGTAGAATTGTAAAGTCTACGCTACACAAATGTTTAACTTGTTTTAAGTTGAAAGCCAAAGGTGCTCACCAGCTGATGGGCAGCCTACCTAGCTACAGGGTGACCCCTGCTAGAGCATTTCTACGTTCTGCGGTTGACTACGCTGGACCATTATTCATAAGATACGGATCCCCCCGCAGCAAAACTCAGGTCAAAGCAAACATTGCTATCTTCGTATGCTTGGCTACGAAAGCAGTTCACATCGAGCTGGTTTCAGACCTTACTTCTGATGCCTTCATCGCCGCCCTGCGCAGATTCACATCTCGTAGAGGACTTTGCAAGGAAATATTTAGTGATAATGGGACGAACTTTGTTGGTGCTAACAACAAGCTGCGTGAACTACGTCTCTTGCTTCAGTCCAGCACCCATCAACAAGTTCTCCAAGACTACGCATCCTCTAATGAATTCACATGGCATTTTATCCCTGCTTCCTCCCCACATTTTGGAGGACTACATGAGGCTGCTGTCAAATCCATGAAATTTCATTTACGACGAGTGATGGGCAGCCAAGTGTTTACCTATGAGCAGCTTTCTACAGTTCTCACCCAGATTGAGGCCTGTCTAAACTCTCGACCTCTCCTACGCCTAAGTGATGATCCTAGCGACTCATCCTATCTATCTCCTGGACACTTTCTCATTGGAGAAAAACTCACAGCCCTACCTTCTCCTCCTATGGCAGAGAATGTCTCTCATGTTGCTAAATGGCATCAGCTACAAACCTACATACATCACATATGGCAGCGTTGGTCAGCTGACTACCTACATTCACTGCAGCAGAGGCAGAAGTGGTCTGCGTCCAGCGAAAACATAAAGATTGGTACTCTTGTGCTCCTGAAAGAAGATAATTCTCCACCGCTCCAGTGGAAGCTGGGAATCATCTCATCAGTGCATCCTGGTGACGACTGTTTAGTGCGTGTTGTGACAGTGCGTACGTCTAATGGTGAATACAAGCGACCAATTGTAAAAGTGTGTCCCTTGCCTATTCAATAAGTGTAAATCTATTAGTAAATCTTGATCTATCCGCAAAGTGTTATGTAAAATCTGTCGATTTTAGGCGGGAGTTATGTTAGATCAAGAGTCTATAAGTTATAGTGTTTCAAATTAGCCTCTGTATTAATTGGCGCTACCGCCAATTATTTGCCGCGCTCGAATTACTCATTTCCTGGCTGTTGAGTGCACCTGCTTAGGCACACCACGCCAGTGCGAAGTTAGTTGTATAGACGCTGCAGCCCGCAATGGACGCTGGCACGATTGCTCCTGTGTGTTTAGGACAATAGCTAGTTTGCAGGCTTTATTACTCGTCTAACTCCACACCATTCGGCTCTTGTATTGTTTAAGCAGCCTGCGTGTGAAATTCAGGAAATAATATTGTATTTTAGTGTCATTTACAAGTATTTCCATTGTCTCTTAACCTAGAAGCCACGTGCAGTGAACAGGCTTTGTCTAGCGTTACATACACTATCGGGCGGGAGAATAGATATTCTCCGAGAATAGTAACTGTATTAATCTTCATATATCTTATTATATCAAGTGTTGTATTCTTATATTCAGAAATCAGGCTTCCTGATAATATATCATTGCAAATCCTCAAATCTAAATCTCTGTTCTAGCTACCTACAGTCCATTGTCTCCTCGTTTAATCTTAAGTGGTGTAATCACCTGGTCCTCCGTAAAACCTAATAATAATTACCTGAGTTCCCTTCATTCTGTTCCTCACGGACCGGATCCCCTTCACCATATACCCTAGTTCTATTTTATAACACACTGTGAACAGATAATTTCTGCACTTTAAAGATTTCTGCTACCCCCCATAAATTACTTTCTACTTGCTTTCAAGTTTCGGGCCTTCAACTAATTGGGTCATAAGTAATCATAACTATTCTTCATGCAAGAAAATATTTCTAGACCAGGTATTTTCTACTTTTAGTATCTTTTCCCATTCGATATGCATCCTTAATATGAATCAGCAGCAAGAACTTAAACGCCGCCACCGTTATGTGTCAGTAACAAAATTGTAGTTGCAAAAAAAGGTTTTCAGTGGATGTTTTACCTGTCATCAACAAAATGTAGGCCTGTATAGCTACAGTACAATCAGATACGTAACTGTAAAGTAATAACTAGCAAATACCCGTCGAATAAGTTCCTGTTTTAATTAATCTACGGTTTAATTGTGTTTTATTGAATAATTATGAAGAATACCGGGCGTATAACCTGATTTTTTCAAACTTCACTTTATTTTGAAAGTTTCTGCAAGAACAATGGAATGAGCTGAATAGCTATGTTATATTTTGTTCAAGTAGACAGGAAAGATTCTATATGTGAGAGTAGGCTATGAATATTAATGATAGGTGTAAAAAAGGATTTCATCGTTAATGAAATAGGGTACTGAGCGTGTTAATAGGCGTTTTAAGTTACGGGGGCTACTGTTTAAAGTTTCAAATCCTCAGTCATAGGCCACCCCAAAGCTGAGTGGTTAGACCGCTCGCCCTCCACCGCTGGGACCCGGGATCGGATCTCGATGGATCCATGTGGAATATGTGGTGGACAAAGTGGGGTCGGGGCAGGCTTTCTGGGGTGCTCCGGTTTCCCCTGCCATATATCATTCCATCGTTGCTCCATTCATCATAGTATGTCCATTTGGTTGTAATAAAGAATTATTATAAATCCTCTGTCATAGCTTTCTTTTAACCCAGTGAGAGGTTAGAGAAACTAGTTATTAAATAACTGTATGGCAGAATTTATTTATATTGTACGCAAAATTAAATTTCATATATGGCTTAGGGCCTTTGTTACATTTGTTTGTCTTTCGTAGGTCTACCATAATACTAGAGAACTATTGCAATTAAACATTTTAAAAATGAATATGGAGTGTTTATCGTGAATTTAACTCCCACCAATTGAAGGAACTAGCTGTATGGAATGCCATTCAGGGAAATAGGTCAGATTAATTGTAAGTTTTCATTGCAGTAATTTGTTTCACGTAATGGTGAGAGAGGTTGTATACGGACTTCACATGTATTATTCGAATGGTGCGCCCGTTTTTGGATACGGACAGCGTCACGCACCGGGTCTGCTCTCATTGGTTACCGCACATGAGGCAACCTCTACATTATAGGCCTACCTGGCTAGCGACTCTGCTGCGCCTTTTAGTAGCAGTCGCTGGGTCGCTGCATACACAACGGGGCTTTATAAAACTTTTTCAAATACCAAGACTGCAAGAGTCTTGCAGTTAGGTCTTGTTCTTGCCAGAGTCTTGCAGGGTTGGTCTTGGTCTTGGTCTCGGTCTTGCATGGTCGGTCTTGGTCTTGCTAACGCTGATGCGGTCTTGGTCTTGGTCTGGGTCTTGCATTTTCTGCAAGACCAAGACCAAGACTGCAAGACCAAGACTGGTCTCGCTCATCACTATGATTAAGTAATATGTTCTTTGCAAGAACCAGTTTTTATTCGTAATTTTGTATAGTCAGCTATTTAATGCTTTCGTTTCGTTTGAAATGTTATTGCATGTTTTTATGCCCATTTATTGTGGTGTATGCTGTAGGTGGGTTAATCTATGGGAACAGAATTTTAACAACTCTGTTTCTGGTGTTGTATTCGTGAGTATGTTGGGTGTTGTATTTGTCAAAATTAATGTATACGTGAGTTAGAAGCTCTAGTAAACATATTCAAGGAAATGTCAATATTTGTACATTTCTAAAGAGTGGCCTTCATGATTCCCTGTAGGATGGGTCATAATTTTTTTTTTTTTTGGCTTTCCCATTTGCTGCAGTTTTCCTAGACAATTATCCCGTAAACCAGTATTGAATGAAAATAGCTGTAATAGACCCAGTTTAAGCAATAGTAATTTGGCAAATTTATAAGTGAATGTTAATTTGACCTCCAATATAGTGGTGTAGTATGTATTTCAAATTACAGGGATTCCCAAACAACACTGTGGTTCACCATTTCACTATATATTCGGGATTATGTAGGAAGAAAAACAATTTTCCGTAATGAATACGTGCTACTTAAGCGGGCACGTTGGTGATACCAATATGGCGTCGGCACTGCTTCCCTTGCCCCTCTAAACCCCTGAGTCGGCTTCACTGCTACCTGCAGTTAAGGATACGACGCTGCCGATCTATTCCTTTATATCTGTGGCTGGTTCCATGCTTTTAAATGGCGTTTCATGTTAGCAGACTGAAAAATACGTTCGAACTTTTTTCTTTGTATACTGGACACTTCTAGAATATATTTACGTGAAAAAACTTAAAGAAAAATTGCAAAAGATAGACGCTATATAAGTCGAAAAGAAAGAAGAATAAGCTGACAAATACTGTGAGAAATACCCGCTATTAACTACATTACTATGTTCCCGACGTACAAAATGTTATGCAGATATTAATATTTATATACAGTACTGCTAATTTGGCGATTGGGTATGATTCAAAGTAACTAAAAGAATTTACCTGTAGAGTTCAGACAGTAAAATACTAATTTATATACGTGATAAACACTGATTTATGTGGTGTGTATTCGCAGACATTTTTAATATTATTTATTTTCTATATCAAATGCATATTTAGCCTATACCGTCATATTAAAAACTTATTCAAAATCAAAATATTAAAATATGTTTACATCGCGAAAACTTACCTTTCCTGTCCCTCGTAGTTAAAAAAAAATGGGAACTTGGGAATCGATTAGGCCTTTTTTTTTCTTCTCATTCCTCATTCTTTCTTATTCCTTTTACTATCGGTAAGTTATGCTAGACCATCGTTACATGATTTTCATTTCTAGTTATGAAACAGGATATTGTTAAGAATATTTAATTGCATGACATAGCAGATTATAAAGGCAGAATTTAATAATTATTATACGTTAAGTTATGTAGCCTATTAAATTGGCAACGCCATTGTCACAATTTTTATTCGAGGCCGTCAATCTAACTTGGCTATTTAGAAATCACAGAATTTATATTTTGATATCAGATTCAATAGAAGGCTACAGTAGCCTAATATACACATATTTATACAGCGAAGTAAAATAAATAAGCCTAAAATAACTAAATAAATTAAACAGGGAAGTGGTCTTTAAATATAAAGGTGCACTAAAGATACAGTTTAACAAAAGGTATAAAACTAACACAATGTACTGTAATTATCATTCCGTTACTAGGTAATTTTAATTTATTTATTGTAATTTACTCTATTTTTAATTGGCCCATAACATCTTCTCGATGCTCACGGCAAATTTAATATTAATTCAAAAATTAAAGAATATCTAATCCCCGCACTGCATATCAATATTCATACATTGATAACATATTACTGCAAGTCAAGTACAAAATAATGTCGTCTGTATCGGAAATATCTCACAATATTTGTTCGTTAATCCTTCCTTTTTAGTGTTATTTAGAGCCTATCTGCTGTGATTTTTCTTTCGTATTTTTGACACTTCAACATTCTAGAAGGGCCCAGTAGACAAGGAAGTACGTATAGTAGCCTCGTGTCCTCTATAAAAAAATAAAATTACGAACATATTTTTCGGACTGAGAAGTTGGAGCGCCATTTAAAAGCATGAAACCAGCAGAAGAAAACTGGAAAAACAAGTGACGAACGGCTAGCGCATACCGGCTAGTACACCCACGCTATCTGTCGGAGAAGTTTGGCGAGCTACATCCCTATTGAGTATACCAGAGAACAGTTTTTCACAGGAGAATTTCGTGTTCATCAGCTACAAACGAATACCAGAGTGAGGTATGGTATGATATTAGTGTCCTTAAGGAATAATTGGCTGGCATGGCACCTATCTCCTCGACGTTATTATTTCCCTTATTTGGAAATCAACACGTTATGGAATGTACTTACTTTTGTTAAAACAATTGATTACTACTCGAAACGAGTCGCATTTTGAACTTTATTATGTATTTTTACCGATTTTCAATCAAATAATTTTCGTTGACCGTAAAACACGACAGCCATATTTCCTTTTCATTGAGCGATGAAGGATGACCAACTGTTGTTTTTGCAAGTTGTGTCACTGCCTTCGTAGATCACGAAGGCAGTGGTTGTGTACCCAGAATTCCACCTGTTGTTTTCCCGCGCGCGAGGTTTGTCATGTTGGTATAAGTGTGTAGGGCGGTGATTGAAATTAGTTAAAATGGACGGGGTGAAGACGATTTACGATCTGTACACTTATTTCTCACAAAATGATAGAGATATTATAATAAATCTCCAGAATGATGGATTATTGAATGCTTGTGAACGATGTGGGACGGTTGGGTTGGGTTAGGTTAGGTTGGGTTAGGTTTGGTTAGGTTGGGTTAGGTTAGGTTAGGTAAGGTTATGTTGGGTTAGGTTACGTTAGGTTAGGCTATGTTGGGTTAGGTTAGGTTATGTTGGGTTAGGTTAGGTTATGTTGGGTTAGGTTAGGTTATGTTGGGTTAGGTTAGGTTATGTTGGGTTAGGTTAGGTTATGTTGGGTTAGGTTAGGTTTGGTTATGTTGGGATAGGTTAGGTTAGGTTATGTTGGGTTAGGTTAGGTTAGGTTTGGTTATGTTATGTTATGTTGGGTTAGGTTAGGTTAGGTTATGTTATGTTATGTTGGGTTAGGTTAGGTTAGGTTGGGTTGGGTTAGGTTGTGTTTGATTAGGTTAAGTTGGGCTGGGTTAGGTTAGGTTGGGCTGGGTTAGGATAGGTTGGGCTGGGTTAGGTTAGGTTAGGTTGGGCTGGGTTAGGTTAGGTTATAAACGGTGATAATAGTTTAGTAGGTCAGGTTTGGCTAGGTTAGGTTGGGTGTGGTTGTGTTATCTTGTGAACAGAGAAATTACTTTCATTAATGAAAGTTTTATAATTTAATGAATATTGGTAAAATTAAATAATTTATTTATTGTAGTAAAAATAGCCACTTTGTGAATATGAGTATATTTTGTGTAAGTTTCTGTAAAGACAATTTTTTGTAAATGTAATTTTTCAACTGTTTTCTAAAATGAATGTTTCATAATATACTGAGTATTGCTAAAATTAAGTAATTTGTCTGTAGCAATAAAATAGGCACATATTGAGGGGGGGTTTCTAATTTATTTTAATAATAAAAAGAATAAATACGTATTTTGACGTAACAGCTACGTTTGCTTTGATGCAGCCGCCCTAGTTTCGCGAGGAGATAGGGGAAGGTAAGGGAAGCGTGCAGTTACCATGGCAACGAGTAGCATACAGTGGAGTCACAGTTGGAGGTTTGGTAAGCGTGTTCCCAGAATTCTAAGTCAAGTGGATAATATGGCCGTCAGTTATACTTTTCTATCATGAATTACGTACTTTGAGGTATGTGTTTTACAAGATATATTCTAATATATTTAAAAATTCCGGACCTAATTATAATCCTTGCACCTGGGGACACATTTTGAACGTTGTTTCGCTTCGTAAAAATTATAACTGTAATGTCGACGAGGACTTTGGTCTCCACCCGGCTGGCATTAAAGAAGAATTGAAGAGAAATAGAGTCACTTTTACTGGTATGAACTTTTATCAAGCTGCTCACAGTAGGCTTAATTCATCTTAATGTGGCAGACGCCAAATCGTAGTATATGCAATCTCCTATCCTCCCAATATTACTACCAGCGTTTTCCTACAGTTTGGTGAAGGGGAAATTATGAACGGGAGTCAAACCTTAACCTCAAAAGTGCAGGCGAATCAACACAGTTCACCACCGGAGGATGAACAAATGAATGAGTTGACAGCAAATGACGGAAAGCTGAGTGTTCCCAAGGAATTAGGCAAAGTTATTCTTTTCAGTGACAGTCATTGGCGTAGTCTTCCACAAAGTGCATGTTACAAAAAAGAGATATCAGTGTTCTAGGTTATATTAAACCTGTGACAACTAGCTCAGTGGTGGTACAAAGAGAAGTGTAGTAGCTTAATAAAATATGACTCTGTTGTGGGTCAAATAACAGAGCTCGTAGGCCTAACAGGATAAGTGAGGTTATTACCAATAAAATAAGAAAAACGCGACATCATAACTTATAATGAGGAGACACTGAAAGCTACGAATTCCTTCAGATATGTGGAGTCACGGCACGTTACGTTATTATCCACATCACAAGTATAGGCTATGTAATATAGGCCTACTGATTTGGCCTAAATAAAGTCAGAATTTGTGCTGAAGAAAATTATCTGCAATAAAAACGTATTCAAATGCTTCCCACAGACCACCACAGATAGGACTACCTCTAGTGTTGCCAGATTTCAAGCAGCATGGCTTGTAAGATATAGAAGGCAGTGGCATTACCAAAGACGTTCTATGTATCTACCAACGAGCTACAATAATAATAACTGAAATGCGCACGAATGTGCAAAGATTGTTATTACGTTACTTCTTTGTGCTTATTTTTGAGTACTCTTTGATTGATTTTGTTCTTCTTCTACACCATTCAATATGATACCGATCACATAATTTGTCACATAATTGACATGCACACGTGTTGTCTGGCTCATGGTAGTTTTTGTTTTTGCATAGTACAGGTTGGACCAAAAGTCGCGATCGGATATTTTGTATGTTAGTTTATGCAATAATAAAATGCCGCAATTGACGTAAAAACTTTATTTATTGAAGTAGCAAGTATCAAGGGATGGAAATATGGTAAAATAAACTTCCCTGGGCCTGTCAGCGTCATTGTTAAACGTCCAACGTTTCGGTATGTGCACCATCGTTTTCCGCGCACGGTTGAATACGCCGCCATGTCCTTCTGCTCACTCGCCTCAGCATTTCGGGAGTTATCGTTCTGAAGATACGGATGATCTCTCTCTTCAGTTGTTCAACAGAATCCATCCAAATCAATCCAAGATTTTCTTTTAAGTAGGACCACAGCCAGTTGTCGCACGTTGTGAGGTCGGGGCTTCTTGGAGGGCAAATGAGAGGTCCACCTAGGAAAGCTGGTACTTAACCGTTCCCGAACTGGAGTCCAGAAATGTCCTGGGGCTCCATCTTGTTGAAGAACAACGGTGTTAAGAATACAAACTCTGTCAAGTTCCGGAACCAGTTTTCGTAGATTGGCTTCAATGGGTGCTGCTTTATTGAAACGATTAAAGAAGTTCTCTCTGATTTCTTCGTACGTTTCGCCAGTTTGTTCTTTCTCATGAATCCACACACTAACAATGAGACGTTCCTCAATCGTATATTTGGTTGTACCCGCCATTGCTTACAACATAAACATAACACAGCGTTTCACATCGACAACATTCGCCTAATAAACCCGCGCGCAAGAAAAATCTTGCTTGTTACTAAAACATAACAATGTCCTTGCTCTATCGGAAAATTGACAAACTAATGCTACAAGAAGTATATGAAGGGGGTAAATATTCCTCTCAGCCTATGAATAGTTTTTAATTAGTTTTCGGTTTCGGAAAACGAGTTATTTCAATATAAACATTATCCGATCGCGACTTTTGGTCCACTCTGTAGATGATGGTAGCCATGCACTGCTAGTCTAGTGATTACATTTCTCATTTCACAATTTGCTGCTGTCCAGCTTCGGTTCATCATCGCTCCTGTTCCATAAAATTCATCCCAGATGTTTTCTCTCTTTTCTTGGAGCTCTTGCAGGACTCTTTTTGATGCCGTTGTTGCTGGTAGCAGCGTAGTCATACTTATGTCCTCGATGAAAAAGGTTTCCCTCGCCAATAGGTATACCAGTCTGGATCTTGTATTTTTTGCTACCCCTATGGCTCTCTTGACCTAGCGCTTTGACCTTTTCGATCGTCTTGAGGTTTGCTTGGGTTAAGTACGGCCATATTATTTCTATACCATACAGTATCACGGGCATAATCTTTGCTCTGAACAGTTCATTGCCGTGTCTAGGCTTATGCCTTGTATATTCTTTATTTCATTTATTGCTCTTATCAAAGACGTTCTATATATCTAACTAGACTTACAATGTGCGCCGTAGTAGTGGCTAAAATTGAACAGACGTTCTATATATCTACCTAGACTTACAATGTGCGCCGTAGTAGTGGCTAAAATTGAACAACTCGCGCATCCGCCATCTTGTGGGCATGTGTTAAGCTTCTGACACACGTGAGAATGTCAACAGTGAGGTTTTTTAATATTAAAAACGAAATGTAAGCTTAGAATTACAGCTTTTGCGTTCATTTTGTTATCATGTGCTATTTCATAATTACATGAAGTGTAGTGAGTTTTAAAACGGTGATTATTACTGCGGATACATTCCAATATCGTAGGACACGTGAGTTGGTTAGAATTTGTATTTTTATGTGTTGTGTTTCAATCTTGCCGTGTGTTTTATAGTGTTCCTGGGATTTTTAAAAATATGGGACATTCTTGTGCTGCATACAACTGCACAAATCATCGTAAGAAGGATTTGGGGATTTATTTTCACAAGTAAGTAATATAATTATAGGTTAGGTGCGGCGTCACTTTATGTACTATTATAGGACTATATCAGGGGCGGATCCACGGGGGGGGGGGAAATGGGGGAAATTTCCCCCCCAAAATTTGTAACATTAAGCACAAAATATTAAAAATTTATTAGAACATAACCCAAATACTTAAATTAAAGCAACAACATTCATTATTTTGAAATACCTTTGTAAGAAAATGCTGAAATATTCATTTTGTTTTCAATTGTGTACTGGGAATAATTAATTTTTATGCGTAAAAACTTCCTCTCTACTTTGGTTCCCCCCCCAAAAAAAAATGTCTCTCTGGATCCGCCCCTGGACTATATTCTACAGGTTGTGAACAATAATTTTAAATTTGATATTTTAATAACTAATGACATTCCATAAAATGACAGAGATTATTATAAAATATTGAAACAGTTTGTAATTTTATTTGGTAAGGGAATGTTTGGGGTTCCATGTGTCCTTAGGAATAACAGAAAAATATAATGTTAGGTTTCCTCTTCAAAATCCTGGACTGTTAAAGAAATGGTTATCGGCTGTAAGACGTGAGAAATTTAACCCAACAGACTCTGCTCAGGTCGTTTCTGGAAGTCTAATGGCAACAGGCTTCTTAAACCAGGTGCAGTTCTTTCTGTGTTTAATTTTCCTCCTCATCTTACAAATGTAACCATGGTTATACTTTCAGTAATAGGCCTATTAAAATGCTAATATACGTATATTTAAAGATAGCAAACAACTGCAAATTTATAGCATATTTTGCTTGTATAGCCTAATACAAACTGCCAAATGTAAATGCATACTCAACATTTTTATAATACAATCTATAGGCCTACGAATATTCAGGATTATTATTTTTAGTTCATATATTATTTCAGATTGAACAAGAAAATAGTCCGACATCACCTCTTTAAATCAATTCTATTTAGGCCTATGAACCAATAGGTGAGCATTAGATTGTATGGTTTTAATTTAATTTCTTTACATTTTATTTAATTATAATTGCATTCATTCACTTAATCACAACATATTTCATAAACCCGAAGGGCTATGTCCAAAGTTCTCTATGCAATTTATATTTTTCATGAAAATTACTGACAAACTACTGGGGATGTCAAGATAGGCCTATGATCTTGTTATTGCGTCTACATGCGATAAATACAGGTAATTACGTTTAGTTCTTACATTTATTTATAATAATATTACTCTCAACTCATGTTTTATTAATTTTTTCGTTATTTATGAGATTAAATACTGGTTGGTTTATGTTTCCTATTACGTTTAACAGCTGTATGTCGTCTGCTAAATGATTTCTTGCCTACAAGATGGCGGCGAGCGGCCGCTTCTACTTGGAGCCATTTCACGCCGTCTGCGCAGCTGGTGGTGTGGGGACTTGGCTCTTATGGTTTGGATTGCTCTCTCTGTTACGTGCTTCGAGAAGCACTTTCCACTCGGCTGCAGGGTTACTCCTAGGTGCTTGAAGTGGTTTGTGATTTTGACCTTCTCTCCTAGTAGTACTATTTCGGTGTTGGTAGATATCTTTCCACCGTTTCTAAAGATCATCATTTCTGTCTTAGAGCTGTTTATGTAGAAACTATTTTTTTTTGCACCAGTCCTCTATTTTTCTTATTGCCAGTTGTAATTTGTCTATGTTCGTTGATGCCACTACTATGTCATCTGCATATGCATATATGATAACTCCTTCTTCCTGGGCAACCCTCAGTATTTCCTCTGCTGCCAGGATGAAAAGAAGTGGGCTTAGTGGGTCACCTTGGAGGATTCCATTTGTTTGCATCATTGGTCTTGATATACATATGCCATCTGATATTTGTATAATGTTGTACTTTAGGATTGCTTCTATGATTTTTGTCCATTTGTTATTTTTTCCCAGAGTTTCCTGTAATTTCATTAGTTGTCTGTTTATGATGTCAAAAGCTTTTGTGAAGTCGATGAATACTGTATACATTCTTTCCTTGTTTTCCAGAGCTTCTTTTATATTGGTTTGAAGTGCATCCACTGCCATTATAGTTGATCGTTCTCTTCTGAACCCAAATTGCATTTCGGGGAGATTTTTGCCTATCTTTTCTTTTATCTTGCTTGTTATCAGTTTTGTAATGATTTTGAAAGGAGTGTTTTCGAGGGCGATTCCTCTTTTCATGTTTGGGTCATCTTGCTTGCCTTTTCCTTTGTACATTACTTTGATTATTGAATTTCTCCAGATTTCAGGTATATGTTCCATTTCGATGCACTTATTATATAGCTTTATCCATATGTTTACCATTTGTTTTGTTGAGGACTTTAAATGTTCATTATATATTTCATCCGAACCGGCTGCTTTCTTATTCTTGGATGTGTTGATCATTTTTGCTACTTCCTTTTCTGTGATTTGCACCCTTTCTCTTTGTTCATCTCGCGGTTCGTTTCCAGTTATCCTTTCCTTTACTGTTGGTTTTTCCTTTATTTCTTGCTTGTTTAGTATCTTTGTAAATTGTCTCTCCCACTCTGCCATGTGTATATAGTGAGTTGGTGGCCTTATTCTTGTTCTGAGGGCTATATATGGGTCCTTTTGTGCTTCTTCTGCTAGTCGACGCCCTTCTGTATATGTCTCTCGCAGCGTGTTATTTTCTGTGTTGTTTCTCCATTTATGAAGGCTTCTTAGTACCTGTTCTTTTTCTTTGAAGCATTCTTTATTAAACCATTTTTTTGCCCCATGTTTTGTGATGCTAATTGGTTCTATGGTCTCTTTTATTATCATTTCTGCTGCTCTTGCAGCTTCTTCAATGTTATTATTTTCAATTTCTTTTTCGACTTCCTTGATTTTTTCTGCATTTATTTTCTCTGGGTTTAGTTTTCTTGAGTTTGTTGTTTTGTTTTTAGCTGCACCACTCGTGCCTTTGACCGTTATACTAATTTTTATTGGTAGATGTTTTCGAATGGGTGTTGAGGCGTCATTCCATATTGGTGATATGGTTCCGAGAATTTCTCCCCTTGTTAGTATCAAATCTATGGCACTTTTACCATTGTGTGATATGTAAGTAGGTATCTTGCAGTAATTCATCAGGATAGAGCCGTCTTCTTGCATCTTTTCGATTACTAGCTTGGTTTTATAGTTGGGGGCATCTATTCTGCAGTTGAAGTCCCCTGCTATTAATATTGGTTTGTGTGGGTTGCAGCCTTGTATTTGTAGGTCCATTTCATCAATTATGTCTATTGCTTTTTGTTTTGGTTCAAAATATGCTGCTATGATTGAGATGTCACCTGTTTCTACTGTTATTGTATTCTCGCTCTGCGTGGTGTGTATTATTGGAGTCATTCTCTCAGCAAGTAATATTGACACTCCTCCTGATGGTCTTCCCTGTTCGCCTTTTTTTGCTATTAGATGTTTGGAGTAATAGTCTACACGTTGCCATTCTTCTAGTAGAAAAGTTTCTGTCAATATTACTAGGTCTCTATTTTTCAAGATATCTGTTGGTGCGTGCGGTACTGCACTCTTATACCCTTCTATGTTATTTTTATTTCATTTTCTGTCGCTTTATTCGTATTCAGGGAATGCTCCTTCCAAGTGTTGCCTCCGAAATCGGAATCGTCGTACTACTACATTTCTTGGCCAGAAACCTGGATCCTCTGTTTGCTGTAAGTGATTGAAATTGATGCCCACTTTAAATTCTTTTGTCCTTCCTCTAGTTTTAATTTCTTCGCAGTCTATGGGTAAGTTTTTTAACTCAGCGCATTTTCGTGCGCATCAAGTGCGCATGCATCGAGAGCATGCTGGAATCCATCGGCTCGTTCCATTGAGCTAGAATAGAACTGGAGTTAGCAGTCCAGCACAGCAAGTGAGGCCGACTGTTTCGACTAGCTCCGCCTGGAAAATCTGGCAAGAAGCTATTTGTCTGCTCAGCAAAAAATGTCAAGTATGCATATATGCCTGAAAATTTATTGAGATAGAGTGAACATTCCCTTACCTTTAACTCCAAATTATTTATTTTTATCAATACGAATGCTTTTACCCGTGACTTCTCTTTCGTTATGTAAGTCTAACCGACAAAATCGCTCGTATTCAATACAACATTTATTACTAAGGCTAAGATTATTATGTTTTAAACTATTTTATTCCTTTCTAGTTAAGTGTGATATTTGAATATAATTATTCGTTTCATTGTCAATAGTTACGTTAAATTAATATTACGTTGAAATGTTTAGAAATTAAAATATATTTGATATTTGATAACACTATTAGGTAGTACCAACTGCAATCGCTCACATTAGCTATTTACATTAATATGCATCTTTAAGAACCTAAGCTATGAATATTTACAATCTTACAAACTTAATTACATTAGTAAAAATTATTATTCTAAATTATACTAATGCCATAACCCAAGTGACACTAAATGAACAACATATACTTACAGATTACACATGTAATTACTTATGCTAAGTTGCTCTATTCTATTTGTAAATCTGATACTAAGTATTCTTTAACCTTATAAAAAAGGATTTTTTAAAGCTATCAATATAGTTTTTTGTGAAAACAAATTTGGGGACATTTCTTGATGTTTATATGGTAATTTGTTATATAATGTTGTCCACAAATTTATTTTGATTTCTGGTCTGATAAATAAGCACTTCGTGTTTGATAGATTTTTATGTTATATTTTACTAATGACAAGACATAAAAAATATACAAATTTATTATTGTTAGCCTGTCTCAATAAATAGTGGTTTGCAATGCTCTAATTTTTTACCATTGGTTATTATTCTAATTGCTTTTATCTTGATTAATTCCTACACCATTTCCCCATAGGCTACTACTATAGATCACACCTTATTATGCTCTGAAAAAATGCATATTAGGCAGTCTTTGCTTAATCTGAAGATACTTACTTACTTACTTACTTACTTACTTACTTACTTACTTACTTACTTACTTACTTACTTACTTACTTACTCAGCTCATCCTTTTATGCAAAATTAAGTCCGTCCATTGTTGTGTTTTTTTATTAGTTCTTCGATTTTTCCATGCATTGCCATCCTACCTGAATTATGATATAGGCCTATCCTAAAAATTGCTAACATCTGGATTAAGGATTAATCACTAAATATGATATTAAACGTTATTATCACAATAAAATACACTTAAAATGAATGATGACGATTATGAAGTAGAACGATATATTTCAATTTTTTCAACGTAGCCTAATGCTAATTTAATGTAATATGTATAGTATTGAATACATGCTATTTTGTCGGTTAGGCCTACATGTATGGAAACGACAGAAAGTCACGGATAAAAACATACGTATTAATATTAATCTTAATTATAATAATGACATACCTTTAATATGTTAATATTAATTATTCTTATAATGCATGCAAGAAGAACTGTCTTACAAGGATTCGTCAACAATATCTTTAATTTCCAAACCAAACCTGTGATAATTCCATACAAGAAAGGCGATTTGACGTTTCGTATTGAGCAGACAAATAGTTTCTTGCCATAGTTTCCGGGCGAGACTAGTCGAAAAAGTGGCCTCAGTTCTTAGTACAGGGGACTGTATTTAGTGCTAAGTCCAGGTATATATATGGAGGTCAATGGCTCGTTCTCCTTTCCAGCGCATGATTCATCGCACTTCAAACACTTCCATCGGTCTTTGGTACTGATGGAAATGCGATTGACCATTGTCGTCTGCCATGATACTATGGTCGTCTGCTTTTCGGTATAGGGAAGTCGTAGCTCGTAACACTTAACTGTATAATATGTCGACACAATGAAGGAAACTACAATGGATCTCAGATTCAGATAGTAATAGTAACATTGATATTTTATTATATGACTGGTTAATAAAAAATCCCTTTTATAAATTGACGATTTCTTTAAATTTAAAGAATTTGACATATCAACAACTTTGGAAGTTTTACTGAATCAATGTAATTTAATTTAATCCAATAAGTTTATTTTTAATGTTCTTTGACGTATTTTATGCTTAACGACAAAATATGCCAAGATTTGGAATGTTCAGTATAATGTTTACATACGGTGATCCATCGGATCGTTCTTATTTACATCGCTCAACGTACTCATCGCATATCCATCGGCTTTAAAAAAGCGCATTTTCTCCGATGACTTTAAGAACACTCGCTATGTTTCCTGAGATATTTTGCTTTCTCAAGTATTTCTTTATGGTGTCTTCTGCTAGAATAGAGATTATATAGAGTGGCTGTTGTGTCCTTTACAGCGCTCTGGGTGGTGCCTTCGTGAAACATAGCCGCCATGTTTACAGCTACCTGTTAGTCGTATCGTCTGCTATCTTTATATGTATTTTGATTGCATTTGTGTGGATACTTTTGGTAAAAAATATGCCTGCTTGTTTACCACTTCGGAACCAGATGATGAATCTCATTATGCCTCACTTCTTAAACTAATTTTGAAACTGTTTTTCACCTGTAGATTACATGACTTCTGCAGAAACCGGTCTGCAGCCCTATTCTGTAACTTCTCGATTTCGGAATCGGAATCTGCGAAGAAACCGATTTTTCAATGTTTTGGTATTCTGTAACTCCATTCCGAATCCGAGCGATCGGAATCATTCCGATAGTAATGGCGGCTGATCGGAATCCTTGCCGAGAGGTCTCTCGCATTCGGTTGGGGATTTCGAAGTCAAATACATAACGAAAGAAAGTAGTTTATGTCGTTGTTTTATTACATTAGTATTATTAATCCATAAGTATAACTAATTAAAATATTTAAAACTTAATAAACTAATGAAAACATATTAAAATAATATATGTAAAAATGTAGGGTTATGTTTGTCTTCTTTAGCAGAGAACGATTTTACAAATCATACCCAGAAATATTAGTTGTAGTATAAATGTATGTAGCCTACTAATTCTCTTTAACTGTAAGATAATTTATTCGTTAATAACACCGTCAACCCTAATTCACTACCAGTATAACTTAATATGTTCTTGCCATAATTATGAACATTAAGTACAGAAAACAAACTACGAATAAAACAAACAGCTAAAATGTACCGGTACTGTACATGTACTTAACCTATGCCAACTAAACTCCGAAATAAAGAAAAAATTAATATAGACCAAGGGTGCCCGAACATTTCATATGAAGGTTCAATAACTATTTCAATTGTTTATGGCGTGTCATATACTAGCAGTAATTTACGTTTAAAAACTAGACTAATGTCAAAGAAAACATATATAATATTTTTAATCATTTCTGTAATCACTGTTTTTGTTAAATTAAATGCATAACTATAAAAATACTGTAATAAATAGAACAGACGTAGTACGACAAAAGACTACTTTAGCAAATATTACCCAATAAGAGTCATTTAGTAAATGCTTTTAATTAGACATAATATAGTGTACTATGTAGTCAGCTTGTGCAAAAATAGTTAGGAAAATGCATGCGTAATTACCTGGCAATGAGAAGTGTATATTGAAGACTACAAACCACTGATAACTGGATTCTCTCTTGTGGAGACGATATCGCTTGAAATAACACACATCACTATTTTAATGCTTTCACAGAATAATTACAGAACTGTATTCATTGCACTTTCACTGTACATCCATTATCAAATTTGCACATACTCGATAAAAATTGAATTAGTGACAATATTACACGGAATTGTACAGCTTCTGTAGACTACAAATGCCTGATTGCCTCTGCAAAGCGTAAATGTGAAACACAATTTGGAAGAATGGGAACATAACGGTCTATGAGAGGAATGACCGCTGCCCTTCTTGCCTTGGCGTATTTCTTTGAAGTGCAACCCCCAAGTAAGCTCACCACATTCCTACATTAGAAATGAGATCCAATTTAGTGTAGCTGTTCATTGCAAAATTTTAAAACCACAGCAGTAGTCATTAAGATACGTAGGTTTTATTATAACTTATTTGTAAGGCCCGTCAAAAAAATAAGCGGCCTATTCATATTAAGTTCTTTTAGTACGACTCCATTTTGTAAATTGTGTGAGATATTATGGAGTCTTATGAATTTTAGGGTTAGTCAAACCATTTTCATTATGGCGGGAGTGCGATTTCAGACGACAAATCTTCCTAGTTGAGATGACGTCACTTAAAACCCTTGTCTCTCATTGGTGAACGTCAGCTGTACGTCACTAATGCCTCGGCTACCTTCGGGATTTCGTTTTGAGATACGCAAAACGAGTGGATGATCTCGATTGGTGTTACAGAATACTAAACAAGCCAACATTTCGATCGACTAGGAATGGGGAGATCCCGATCGGGAACTTCTCGAGTCGAGTGGCTGGCAAAACGAAAAGTTACAGAATAGGGCTGCTGAGCAGGAAAGAGGAAAGCAAATGAGGCAGATGTTTACAAAATTAATATTGTTCAAAGAACAATAAGTTTGAAATAATTTCTAGGCATCTATAAGATTGTGCATATATAAATGTTACCGCCAAGAATCCCCGTCACTGTTTAAATATTTTAATAGTGTGTAAAATTGAAAATTTTTGAAGTGAAACTAATTTAGCCGTGGTAGGGGTAAATCGAGAGCTTGTGTAACGCTCAAAATCGTCACGAAATTAATGCTACGCTCAAAATCGTCACGAAATTAGTGAGGTGTGACGGAACGGACTGCACAGAAAACAATCAACTCAATAATTAGGCTTATCAAAAATTTAAAAAATTAAAAAATTAAAAAATCCAAAATTTATAAATCTAAAAATTTAAAATTAAAAATAGAAAATCTAAATTTAAAACATTCTAAAAATAAAAAAAATCAAAGATCTAAAATTTGAAAAATCCAAAATTAAAAAAAAACAAAATTCCATAATTAAAAAATTCAAATATCCAAAATTAAAAAGTCCAAAAATCCAAAATTTTAAAAATAAAAAATCCAAAATGAAATAATCCAAACATCCAATATTTAAAAAAAAAAGATTTAAAAAAATCAAAAATCAAAAATTTAAAAAATAAAAAATCCAAAATTAAAAAATCCAAAATTAAAAATCCAAAAAAATATCAAAGATCTAAAATTTAAAAAACCCACAATTCCAAAATTTTAAAAAATAAAAGATCAAAAATTAAAAAATCCAAAAGTGAAAAAAGTCCAGCAATCCAAAATTGAAAAAATCCATTAGTTCAAAATTGAAAAAATAAAAAAGTTTCACTTTTGTCGCGTGACGTTCCACGCACACTTTTTTGTATCTTGTCAACAAACATAGGCCTATTTTTATCATGTCATATTATTTCTTTTTACTACCAACACTTTTTCCTCTTCTCTATATTCTCCATACTTACTTTTCTTGTAAACTCTCTCACGTTATCTTTATTCTCTTCTATTGTCGTTATTCTTACTTTTACACTGATAATTATTGTAATTTTTCCTTTCTTTTCATTAGTCTATTTGCTATTTATGTTATTGTAACCATATGATGCTGTCTAATGCCTATTGCTATAAGGTCTAATGAAAATAAAATATTAATAAACATATGAGATTGTTGCATCCCTCTTACCGATACATGCTAGAAGTGCATACATCCACAGAGAGGGCATTCAGCACAGATTTATATATAGACTACAGTATTTTGTAACCTCTTCATTATGTACCATTTTTTTTATTCTTCTGCACCACCGAGTGACAAAATATTCAGTTCTTTGGCGACTATTTTGGTCTGAGTGTGAATGGTACAGTATTTTGTAACCTCTTCATTATGTGACATTTTTTTTTTTATTCTTCTGCACCACCGAGTGACAATTTCCATACTGAGTGAATTTAATATCTGACTGTAATCAAGAGAAAGACCTGTTTGTAGTAAATCGGAAATTCTATTTGAAATATGATCAAATTTAGCTATAAGGCGTCTTGCCTGCTTTTGGGAAATTTGTCCATCCTCCGCAAATCCACGACACTGCTCAGAAATTTCTTCGACTTTAGAAGCTAAATCCTGTATTTCGCTATCAACTTTGACATCTTTTAAATTTATGGGATCTACTGGAGTCGATAAGTTATCTTTTAACATCTTAGACAAGTTTGAAACTGAATCATCTGAATTCACTTTGATTCCGCGAATAAGTAATTCATAAATAATATCAACTTTGAAAAGAAATTCTATAGGTACATAAATTCTATTACTCATGATGGAAACTGATAGCAAAGAAAACCGGTCAGAAAAATTTTAAAGTTAGATTAGAATAAGGTAAATGCAAAAATTTATCAACGTTAGGTTAGAATTATGGAAAACAAAGCTTTTGCAGAATTAAGTGCTAGGTAAAGATAATTATGAAAAATTAATGAAGTTAATAATTTCAAAACAACGCTTAGTTAAGTGAAAAATGGAGGTAAGTCTAATTATAGTAAATTGAAAAGCAGAACTACCATCAATGCCAGTACAAAAATGCTGATCCACCCTACACTTAGGAAGCAGATCGAAAAAATGGAAAGATAATAATGCATAAATTTGTACAAAAAAAATTCAAAAAGCATACAAAACTTCAAAATTCGTGTTAACTGGAGCAGAGCGCAAAATTTAGAAAAATGGTAGTCAAAATCTAACTACGCTCTGCGATAACACTTTTTGTTGCACCCCTACTTAATGAAGGACGTTATTGCGTACGCTGGAAGGTAACGTACGACTTGTGAAGTAGATCTTGATTTTGAACATTCTTAACTAAATTTAGTAAACATACTGCTACAAGTTTACGCTGGTACCCCCTTGATCCCTAAGATAATCATGAAAACCTTGAAATGTGAATTGAAGGAAAATAGGCCAAAATTTCTACCATAAAATACAAGTGAAGTTTTGGTAACAATTTATTATTTGAAATTCCTAATTTAAAGTTTAATAGCTCATAACTGCATAACTGCATAAATTTCAGCATCCAATAAAGACCAATAATATAACAACTCTCAATAAATTAATTAAAAATTCAAATATGTACAAATTAGCATTCACGCGATCTAAATAGGTGCGCAGATATTACCATAAAATTATTTACAGTATTACAGTATTATTTACACTCTGATTACATTAGTCTATCAAGAAATCTAATTTTGGATTTATTCCAGCAAGGTGACAGCTGATCACGCTGTATATAATCACACCACAAAATTCTTTCACTATCTAGTTATTTGATACTGATTCACTATATTTGATTACTTAAAGCCCTAATTACAAGAAATAATTATAATCTGTTCATCATAATTTTTGACAATAATTGTTAATCACTCTGTATTTCTTTTTCCTGAAAGCTAAGATTTCAATTAGGATACTATTGTAATATTCTGACGAAAGATACTAATCTCTCTGTATTTATTCTTTCTGATCACTAAACCACCCATTACAGGATATAATTACAATCAGTCCATTATACTGAACAATAGATACTAATCTCCCTGCATTTATGCTATCTTTCTGTACCCATTTATAGTCATCCAAATGGCAAGTATTAAAATCCCAACTATCAGATATGATAATCTATACTTTAGAATCAGAACACGTGATTTGTGCATAAGAAGGCTTACGGTCAGTATCCTAATCTACGCCCTTTTCAATCCTGAAAATCTTCTACCTGTAAAATTCCTAAATTACATTTAAAGTAAGATGCTGGTCAAAACTATTAATTTGAATTTTAACGGTTGGTTACCAGAATGTAAAACGGTTCCGCTTCAAGAGAACTGGAGAATAGAAAAACGGCTGAACGGAATTAAACGAAATTGAAAACATACTGAATTACCCAAAGTAAAGAGAGGGGGCGAAATTTCAAATAGCCACCAGCACGTAACATAAAAAATAACGAAAATTTACCAAACCAATATTTATTACAAACAACGAAATTTAGATGAGCCAAAAGGGTGAGATGTCTGAATTAAATAAAATTTGAATCCATATTGATATAATAAGAAAATGGAATCATCTCACCAAACAGCAGTCACGCGACATCGGAGAATGCTGTCATGCCCCTCGCCAGACACAAACTTCTTCACTACATGCTCACGCGGTGCAACTCAACTCTCAACTGTGCTTAACTACACGCGAGCTGCCAGATAATCCGTCCGCGGAACACGTTCATAAATTACCAATGGTAACCAGTGTTAAACGCAGACTGAAGAAAAATGTATTAATGATTTTTGTTAATACCTAAATTAGCCAGTAGTGGCGACTCATACCTTATACATGATCCGAATTCACGGATCAATACTCAACATTTTTATAATACAATCTATAGGCCTACGAATATTCAGGATTATTATTTTTAGTTCATATATTATTTCAGATTGAACAAGAAAATAGTCCGACATCACCTCTTTAAATCAATTGTATTTAGGCCTATGAACCAATAGGTGAGCATAAGATTGTATGGTTTTAATTTAATTTCTTTACATTTTATTTAATTATAAAATACATCCATTCACTTAATCACAACATATTTCATGAACCCGAAGGGCTATGTCCAAAGTTCTGTATGCAATTTATATTATTCACGAAAATTACTGACAAACTACTGAGGATGTCAAGATAGGCCTATTATCTTGTTATTGCGTCTACTTGCACGTTTAGTGCTTACATTTATTTATAATAATATTACTCTCAACTCATGTTTTATTAATTTTTCGTTATTTATGAGATTAAATACTGGTTGGTTTATGTTTCCTATTACGTTTAACAGCTGTATGTCGTCTGCTAAATGATTTCTTGCCTACAAGATGGCGGCGAGCGACCCCTTCTATTTGGAGCCATTTCCATTGAAATGAATACTAACTGGAATGCCTTCTGAATGAGAGGAAAGTGAGGCTTCTTTTGCGACTAGTCATGTCTGGTCTCGCATGGAAGAAACCAGTCCCTGCACGCAAGAGACCATTAAGTTAGTAGGATCTTTTCGATTTCATTGGCTTTTTTGAAGTGAAACTTCTTTAGCCGCGGTAGGAGTAAATCGAGAGCTTGCGTTATACTCAAAATTGTCACGCAATTAGTGTTACGCTCAAAATCGTCACGAAATTAGTAGGGTGTAACGGAACGGACTGCACAGAAAACAGTCAACTCATTGATTAAGGCTTATCCAAAATTTAAAAATCTAAAAATCCAAAATTCAAAAATTCAAAATCCAAAATTTAAAAATTCAAAGATCCAAAATTTAAAAAATCCAGAATTAAAAAATTAAAAATTCAAAGATTCAAAATTCAAAAATCCAAAATTAAAAAAATCAAAGATCCAAAATTTAAAATTCCAAAATTTTAAAAATAAAAAATCCAAAATTTAAAAAGTAATAAATCCAAAATTTATAAATCCAAACATCCAAAATTTAAAAAATCAAAGATCCAAAATTTAAAAATCCAAAATTTAAAAAATAATAAATCCAAAATTTAAAAATCCAAACTTCAAAAATTTAAAAAATCAAAGATCCAAAATTAAAAAAATTCAAAATTAAAAAATTTAATATCTAAAATTTAAAAAATTCAAAAATCCATAATTTAAAAATTCAAAATTTAAAAGTTTAAAAATCCAAAATTAAAAAATCGAAAATCCATAATTAAAAAAACCGAAATTAAAAATTAAAAAAAAATAAGATCTAAAATTTAAAAATCCAATATTAAGAAATCCAAAGTTCCAACATTTAAAAAATTAAAAGATAAAAAATTAAAAGAATCCAAATAACAAAATTTAAAAAGTCCAAAAACCCAATTTTAAAAAGTCCAACAATCCAAAATTGAAAAAATCGAATAATTAAAAATTAAAAAAATCAAACAATTTAAATAAGTTTCACTTCTCGCGCGTGGCGTTTCACGCACACTTTTTTAAATGTTGGAACTGTCTATCCTTTTCATTGCAAAAAATAAATCAATAAATAACCGAGCAAATTATTTAAATGTTTAATTTTTCCCCTATACATATTCCCTGTTGCAACATAGCAGCTTACTGCTTTCATAATTAGGCCTATAGTATTCTTTGTAGGCTGATAGAAGTTTATGCAATTTATTACAACGTGTTTCTCATATCAATATACATGAAAAATAAATTAACGTATTTATTTGTGTATGTTTATAAGTCGTAGATGTTTGGATATTTGCGGGGATACTGTGGTAATTCTTTTCAACCAGTAGGCTAGATAAATATAAAATGAAAAGGGGGAAATTAAACATTTAAATAATTTACTCGGCTATTTATTGATTTATTTTTTGCAATGAAAAGGATGAAAAGGTCTTAACATTGTTTTAAAACCTCAATGAAATCGAGAAGGTCCTACTAACTTAATGGTCTTTAGCGTGCAGGAGCTTGGTTTCTTCCATGCAAGACCAGACGCAACTAGTCGCACAGACAGGACACACATTTGGCAGAGACTTTACAATGGTAGCAGTCATTCCAGTTAGTATACAGTTCAATGGCCATTTCACGCCGTCTGCGCAGCTGGTGGTGTGGGGACTTGAGCATTACTTTCATCAAATACACTCAATACTCAATAGGGATGTAGCTCGCCAAACTTCTCCGCCAGATAGCGTGGGTGTACTAGCCGGTATGCGCTAGACGTTCATCAATTGTTTTTCCAGTTGTCGTCTGCTGACACCATGCTTTTAAATGGCGTTCTATCTTCCCAGTCCGAAAAATATGTTCGTAATTTTATATTTTATAGAGGACACGAGACTACTACACATACTTCCTTGTCTACTGGGCCCTTCTAGAATGTTTAAGTGTCAAAAAGACGAAAGAAAAACTATAGCAGATAGGTTCTTAATCAGACTAAAAAGGAAGGATTACCTAACAAATATTATGAGAAATTTCCGATATAGACAACGTTATTTTGTACTCGACTTGAAGTAATATGTTACCAATGTATGAATATTTATATGCAGTATGGCGATTGGATATTCTTTAATATTTAAATTAGTATTAAATTTGCCGTAGCATCGAGAAGATGTTATGGGCCATTTAAAAATAGAGTAAATTACAAATTCAAATAAATTAAAATTACGTAGTAACGCAATGATAATTACAGTACATTGTGTTAGTTTTATACCTTTGTTAAACTGTATCTTTATTGCACCTTTATATTTAAAGATCACTTCCCTGTTTAATTTATTTAGTTATTTTAGGCCTATTTATTTTACTTTCCTGTATAAATATGTGTATATTACTGTAGCTTTCTATAGCATCTGATATCAAAATATAAATTCTGTGATTTCTAATTAGCCAAGTTAGATTGACGGCTTCGAATAAAAATTGTGACAATAGCGTTGCTAATTTAATAGGCTACATAACTTAACGTATGATAATTCTTAAATTCTGCCTTTATATTCTGCTATGTCATGCAATGAAATATTCTTAACAATATTTTGTCTCATAACTAGAAATGAAAATCATGTAACGATGGTCTAGCATACCGATAATAAAAGGAATAAGAAATAATGAGGAATGAGAAGGAAAAAAAGGTTCAATCGATTGTCAAGTTCCCATTTTTTTTCACTATTCTGGACAGGAAATTGTAAGTTTTCGTGTTGTAAACTTATTTTAATATGTTGATTTTGAATGCGTTTTTTAATATGAGGGTATAGGCCAAATATGCATTTGATATAGAAAATAAATATTAAAAATGTCTGCGAATACACACCACATATAGCAGTGTTTATTACGTATATCAATTAGTATTTTACTCTCTGAACCCTAAATGTACATTCTTTTAGTTACTTTGAATCATACCCAATCGCCAAATTAGCAGTACTGTATATATTATTATTATTATTGTGTCTCCAACGAGAAAAAGCCCTACTGTACAAATATATCTGCATAACATTTTGTATGTAGGAAACATAGTAATGTAGTTAATAGCCGGCATTTCGCACAATATTTGTCAGCTTATTCTTCCTTCTATTCGACTTATATAGCGCCTATTTTTTGCAATTTTTCTTTAAGATTTTTCACGTAAATATATTCCTGAAGTGTCCAGTATACAAAGAAATGCGCCTAGTAGCGCTTTACCCGCTACAAAAATAGAAAAGTTCGAATGTACTTTTCAGTCTGCTAAGATGAAACTCCATTTAAAAGCATGGTACCAGCAGACGACAACTGGAAAAACAAGTGATGAACGGCTAGCATACCGGCTAGAGCAGTGGAGACATCTGTTGGTCCTAGTTCGCTACACAGCCCGGCAATCTGGGTCACGGCGGTGAAGCCTAGCCTTGCGCTATGCCGCCATCTTGCCGCACCTGAAGATACTCATTGAACTACACGTAATGCAATGGGAAGCTGTCACGAGAACTTAGATTAAAGTCTATTTTCACAATTTTCTATTGGAAATTTTGTATCCACTAGTGAACACACTGAAACCACATTGAAAAAGCACGTCCTCTTGCTATTTTTCTCAAGTATTGGTTCCTATTACTTGCTAAAAATTAGGTTTTTTATGTGAAACTTCTTTAGCTGCGGTATGATTAAATCGAGAGCTTGCGTTATGGACAAAATCGTCACGAAATTAGTTTGGTGTGACGGAACGGACTGCACAGAAAACAATCAACTCAATAATTAGGCTTATCCAAGATTTAAAAAATCGAAAATTCAAAAATTCAAAAATTAAAAAATTCAAAAAATCAAAACATTCGAATTGAAAAATCGAAAATCCAAAATTTTAAGTCTAAAAATCCGAAATTAAAAATAAAAAAAAAATTAAAAAATCCAAAGACCCAGCATTTAGAAAATCCAAATTTTAAAAAAATAATCCAAAGTAAAAATCCAAATATCCAAAATTTAAAAAATTCAAAAAATAAGAAAGCCAAAATTTAAAAAATAAAAAATAATAAAAATTCAGAGATCCAAAATGAAAAATCCAAAATTTAAAAAATCCAAAATTTAAAATTTACTATCCAAAAGTTTAACCTTACTGTACCAAGAGGTATTTTAAGGTTATAGTTATTTACAAGCATAAATTAAAGCATAACATATGAATATTAATATTATAGTGCATAAGATGGCTTATATGTTAATAGTTATTTACAAACATTATAACACATTCTTAAATTCTTAAGGAAGTATGAATAATACAAGAAATAGCTATCAATGTATGCTTACAGTTATTTATAAAAATATAAAACATTCCTAGTAAATAAAGCATAATATTATTTACAATGCAAAAAATACAAATAAATTGAGGTTATTTGCAAGATAATGCATTTCTAAATGCTAAAGTAATATATGACTATTTACAGTTTATGAAATAGTTAACAATATTATGTTATGGTTATTTACAACCATATAATACATTCATAGAAACTAAAGCATGTATAATGCATGAAATGGCTAACAGTAATAATGAAAGGCCTACTTACGAATGTATTGAAACGTGTTCCTTTCCTTTTTTCTTTCTGTCGCAGTATGAAAAATTACACCCGAATACAACACAGGTATTCACCATTTTAGACAAAGTATTTATAGTACTCCTCAGTCCAATTACATTATTAGCTATAATGCTAAAATTCACATCGCCGTGACGCTCTTGTGGCTTGTACTCGATCAGCTGCTACAGTGTAGTAATATGGCGGTCCGCGCATCAACGTGGCTTCACTGCCGCCAATAGTACAGCATACACCATTGCCGATCTATCTCTATATATCTGTGGTTCGCTACATCCCCATAGGGATGTAGCTCGCCAAACTTCTCCGACAGATAGCGTGGGTGTACTAGCCGATATGCGCCAGCCGTCCGTCACTTGTTTTTCCTGTTGTCGTCTGCTGGCACCATGCTTTTAAATGGCGTTCCATCTTCCCAGTCCGAAAAATATGTTCGTAATTTTATATTTTTATAAAGGACACGAGGCTATTATCCATATTTCCTTGTCTACAGGGCCCTTCTGGAATGTTGAAGTGTCAAAAAGACGAAAGAAAAATTACAGCATATAGGCTCTAAATAACACTAAAAAGGTAGAATTAACTAACAAGTATTGTGAGATATTTCCGATATAGACAACATTACTTTGTACCCGACTTGCAGTAATATGTTATCTATGTATAAATATTTATATGCAGTGTGGCGATTAGATATTTTTTAATATTTAAATTAATATTAAATTTGCCGTGAGTATCGAGAAGATATTATGGGCCATTTAAAAATAGAGTAAATTACAATTACAAATAAATTAAAATTACGTAGTAACGCATTGGTAATTACAGTACAATGTGTTAGTTTTAAACCTTTGTTAAACTGTATCTTTAGTGCACCTTTATATTTAAATTTCACTTTCCCTGTTCAATTTATTTAGTTATTTCTTGCCTATTTATTTTACTTTGCTGTATAAATATGTGTACATTACTGTAGCCTTCTATTGCATCTGAGATGCAAATATAAATTCTGTGATTTCTAAATAGCCTCAAATAAAAATTGTGACAATAGCGTCGCCAATTTAATAGGCTACATAACTTAACGTATGATAATTCTTAAATTCTGCCTTTATATTCTGCTATGTCATGCAATGAAAAATTCTTAACAATATTTTGTTTCATAACTAGAAATGAAAATCATGTAACGATGGTCTAGCATACCGATAATAAAAGGAATAAGAAAGAATGAGGAATGAGAAAAAAAAAAGGTCTAATCGATTCTCAAGTTCTCATCTTTTTAAACTATTATGGACAGGAAAGGGCAAGTTTTCGTGTTGTAAAGATATTTTAATATTTTGATTTTGAATAGGGTTTTTAATATGACGGAATAGGCTAAATATGCATTTGATATAGAAAATAAATGATATTAAAAATGTCTGCGAATACACACCACATATATCAGTGTTTATCACGTATATCAAATAGCATTTTACTGTCTGAACCCTAGATGTACATTCTTTTAGTTACTTTGAATCATACCCAATTGCCAAATTAGCAGCACTGTATACAGATATTCATATCTGCGTAACATTTTGAACCACGGGAACATAGTAATGTAGTTAATAGCGGGCATTTCTCACAGTATAGTATACATAATAGTACATATACATAATAGTATAGAACAAACGATGGAAATAATACATATACAAGATAAAAGTAATTAACTAAATACACTTGAGAACTTAGAAATATACAAACATAAACGTAATATTCTTAACGAAGATACCATAGACAATAATCCGCTTTTCAACTTAATTTGTGAACATACCCAATCCATATAAATACAGGCTACACGATATGCTCCGCGAATTACTTCCAACATTCACACTCCGCGATACAACGCTAAAGAGGTAAGCTTATACTAAATTTCTTTAAAATCGACAATAATACTTAACATAAGCAAACTTTCTTTAATTTTCCTCTTCTATCGTACATTTGTAAACAGGCTGAAGATGACTTTTCTTAAAGTCGAAATGCATACCATATAACTACTGTAGGATAGCGTCTTGGAAGTTGCCAACAATTTCGTAAGAACAACATTATAAAGAAGAAGAAAGAAGATACAACTACAATAATACCATACATCAACAGTAAGAAGAAAGAAAAAAGAAGATTATAAGATAAACTCAACAAACTGAACATTTTTTACTAATTCTGTAAGTACATTGTTTTTACAAAGTGCATACAAGTGCTTGTGAACACTGATGGTAAACTTTTAAGTGATACAAACACTGACTAACAAACTGTTTTTGGACATAGTATATAAAATACTTAAGTTAAATGAATTATGACCAACATGGACTAAAAAGCCTATGTTCTCTCGATGGGTGTTTATTAATATATAAAGACAAATTTTAACAAAAAATAATTTTACCAATTAGACAGTATTACTTTAAGTAATGCTTAATTTTATCATTTTAATTTATATCCTACATAGCAATTTGTACCAATAACTTTTCCGAATACATGATATAAATAAATGAAGATAAATTTTAACACACAAAAATTTTAAAAAAATTTTTACACAAAAGACTTTTATCAATTAGATAGTATTATTTCATGTAATCTTAATTTTTATCATTTTAATTTATCTTACATAGCATTTTATATCAATAAATTATTTGAACATATAATAAACAAATATTACAAATACTTATGAAAGTTCTTGGCACTTCCTAAACTTCTATCCTAACCATCAACTTTTGAGGGCATAAGGAGGTTTGAACTACTTTGTCTAAGAAATTATATTCCCTCATTGGAAAATGAAATTCATTGATTCTACACAAGCTAACCAAGCTAAAATTATCAACAGATTTACGAATACGAAGAGGAAACTACATAAAACAATTGCAAACATAAAATTCAACAAGACATGCATAGATCTTAATATAATACCTAATTATGTCCAAATTAAAATAAAATCAAAAAACGCTACAGCAAAAACAACACTAGAACAAGCTAAAAAGTAATGGATCAGAAATGAAATGAAATTTCTATACAAGAAAAAACAGCACCTTAACATACAAACTTACAAGTTACATTTAGAAGCAAGTAGCATATTCAAACACGAATGGATAGACATATTTAGAGAAATAAATGACAAACTAGAACACGAAATGGACATGAAATACAAAACCATCCATAACAAGATAGAGAAACTTAAAAGAGAAAAAACAAACAAAGAAATACCAAAACGACATAATGACCACAATGAAAACAAAGATAATTTCTATCCTAGACTACTTAATTTAACTGACATTCACTTGAATGACAATGAAGTCAAGACACTAGAACTAGGATACAAATACAACTTCCACACAAACACACAGAATACACTACAAACCAACATCATTGACGCAGAAACGGCAATTTCACAATTACCATTAGATAAACAAACTGAAATGAGAAATAAAGTAGCCAACAAAATTAAAACAATGCGACAAGACGATAAACCCATAAATATTGATAAAACACATATACAATCCATAAATAGTCTTAACAGAAAACTAAAAGAAAATGATATTAAACATACTAAGGCAGACAAAGGTAATACTATTGTTTTACTAAAAAACAGTGAATACAACAAAAAAACAGTAGAATTTTTTGAAAACAATAACATAATCAAAATAGACAATGACCCTACAGAAAAATTCCAACAGTCCTTGAAAAAAACGATGAAGAAATCTGAATTAATCTTAAATCAAAGAGACATTAAAAATAACACCCTTATGAATCCCAAGCCACCCATACTTAGAGCACAGATAAAAACACACAAAGACAACCAACCCATCAGACCAGTAGTAAATTTTATATCAAAAACAATAAACAATAAACAAAATGCTTAAACAAAAACTGAAGATTAAAAACAAATATACCATACAAAACTCTATTGATTTAGTCAAGAAAATTAAGCCATCACATTAGATAATGACGAAATACTTATGTCATTAGACATAAAGAATCACTACACTAACATACCAATACAAGAAACTTTACAGATAATAGAAAATAACTTACGTCACAACAAAGAAAATCCTCTAGTTACAGAGCGGATAATAAAATTAACTTCAACAATACTCCAACAAAATTATTTCAAATTTAATAATGACATTTATTTACAAAATAATGGGCTAGCAATGGGATCCCCCCTTTCGGGTACGATAGCAGAAATATTTCTCCAAAATTTAGAAGCTAAGTGTTTACCTATGAGCAGCTTTCTACAGTTCTCACCCAGATTGAGGCCTGTCTAAACTCTCGACCTCTCCTACGCCTAAGTGATGATCCTAGCGACTCATCCTATCTATCTCCTGGACACTTTCTCATTGGTGAAAAACTCACAGCCCTTCCTTCTCCTCCTAAGGCAGAGAATGTCTCTCATGTTGCTAAATGGCATCAGCTACAAACCTACATACATCGCATAAGGCAGCGTTGGTCAGCTGACTACCTACATTCCCTGTAGCAGAGGCAGAAGTGGTCTGCGTCCAGCGAAAACATTCAGATTGGTACTCTTGTCCTCCTGAAAGAAGATAATTCTCCACCGCTCCAGTGGAAACTGGGAATCATCTCATCAGTACATCCTGATGACGACGGTTTAGTGCGTGTTGTGACAGTGCGTACGTCCAGTGGTGAATACAAGCGACCTATTGTAAAAGTGTATCCCTTGCCTAAACAGTAAAGTGCAAATCTATTAGTAAAGTGTTATCTTGATCTATCACTATTTCAACTATCAAGCATTAAATGAAAAGTTTCTTAACAGGAACTCGAATAAGAATGTAGCAGTCTCATATTCAATGACATAGGTGGAATATGTGATATTCAGAAACGTACTACACAAATTAAAATATATTTGGACTATCACACATTAAGTGCAAAATTTTATAAAACGAAATCGAATAAGCATGTAGCAGCATGATATTCACTGTTTATAGGTGAAATATGTGATATCCACACAACAGAAAACACATTTCTACTATCACAAATTAAATGCACCAGTGTATAAGAGAAACGTAATTAAGCATGAAGCCTAGTAGCGTCATATTCACTGATTATGTGTGGAATATGTGATATTCAGAAAAGTACATAACAACTGAAAACACATGTCTAATATAACACATTAAAAGCAAAAGTATATAAGAAGATAGCGCATAATCATGTTACTACACGTCTTATTCAGTCTCTGTAGGTAGAATATGTGACATTCAGAACATGACTGAAAACACATTTCGAATATCACGCATTAAGTGAAAAGTTTAATAAGAGGAACTCGAATAAGCATATAGCTTATGCAATAAGCATAAGCATATAGAATGAACACTCAATAGATTACAAACAAAAAAGAAGAAAATCCGCATATGCTAAACACTTGCTTGACGAGAACCATAAACATAATAGTATAGAACAAACGATGGAAATAATACATATACAAGATAAGAGGAACTCGAATAAGCATATGGCTTAAGCATAAGCATAAGCATATAGAATGAACACTCAATAGATTACAAACAAAAAAGAAGAAAATCCGCATATGCTAAACACTTGCTTGACGAGAACCATAAACATAATAGTATAGAACAAACGATGGAAATAATACATATACAAGATAAAAGTAATAAACTAAATACACTTGAGAACTTAGAAATATACAAACATAAACGTAATATTCTTAACGAAGATACCATAGACAATAATCCGCTTTTCAACTTAATTTGTGAACATACCCAATCCATATAAATACAGGCTAAGCATATAGCTGAATATGTGATATTCAGAAAAGTAAAAAACAACTGAAAACACATTCCTACACTAAATGCAAAAGTGAAAAAGAGGAACGCATATAAGCATTTAATTATCTCATATTCAATCTTTATAGGTAAAATATGTTATATTAAGAAACGTATAACATGTCTGGAAACACATTGAACAATCACGCATTGAGTGCAAAAGTTCATAATAGGAACTCGAATAAGGATGTAGTAACATCATATTTACTTTTTATAGGTGGAATATGTGATAATCAGAAATAGACAACACACTGAAAACACATTTCTACTATCACACATTAAATGGAAAAGTGTATCAGAGGAATGCGAACAAGCATGTAGTAGCGTCTTATTCATTCTCTATAATTAGAATATATGACATTCAGAACCGTTCAACATGACTGAAAACATATTTCAACTATCACGCATTAAATGAAAAGTTTCTTAACAGGAACTCAAATAAGAATGTAGCAGTCTCATATTCAATGACATAGGTGGAATATGTGATATTCAGAAACGTACTACACAAATTAAAATATATTTGGACTATCACACATTAAGTGCAAAATTTTATAAAACGAAATCGAATAAGCATGTAGCAGCATGATATTCACTGTTTATAGGTGAAATATGTGATATCCACAAAACAGAAAACACATTTCTACTATCACAAATTAAATGCACCAGTGTATAAGAGAAACGTAATTAATCATGAAGCCTAGTAGCGTCATATTCACTGATTATGTGTGGAATATGTGATATTCAGAAAAGTACATAACAACTGAAAACACATGTCTAATATAACACATTAAAAGTAAAAGTATATAAGAAGATAGCGCATAATCATGTTACTACACGTCTTATTCAGTCTCTGTAGGTAGAATATGTGACATTCAGAACATGACTGAAAACACATTTCGACTATCACGCATTAAGTGAAAAGTTTAATAAGAGGAACTCGAATAAGCATGTAGTATTGTCATATTTAATGACATAGGTGGAACATATCATATTTAAAAACGTACTACACAAATTAAAACATATTTGGTCCATCACACATTAAGTGCAAAATATTATAAGAGGAACTAAAATAAGCATGTAGCAGCATCATATTCACTGTTTATAGATGAAGTTTGCGATATTTAGAAACGTAAAACTCAACTGCAAACACATTTTGGCTATGGCACATAAGTACAAAAGGAACTCGAATAAGACTGTATTTGCATAAAAACACACTGTTTATAGGTGGAATGTGTGATATTCAGAAAAGTATAAAACAATAATTGAAAAATCATTTCATGACTGAAAACACATTTCGACTATCACGATTAAGTGAAAAGTTTAATAACAGGAACTCGAATAAGCATGTAGTATTCTCATATTCATAGGTGGAACATGTCATATTTAATAACGTACTATACAAATTATAACGTATTTGGTCCATCACGCATTAAGTGCAAAATATTATAAGAGGAACTCAAATTAGTGTGTACCAGCATCATTTCCACTGTTTATTAAATTTGTCATATAATTACTTGATGTTGATGGATATAGGAAAAGCCTACATTCTCTTCTTTTTTTAATCAGAAATAATTTTCTAGTTGTAAAGTGGCTTGTCAGTTAAAGTTCTTACAGCCCAAAATAACAGCTGTATATTATACTTAAAGGCACTGTACATAATTATAGTTTTTGACATCTTCCATTCAAAGTTAATTTGTCATACAATTACTTCATGTTGATGGATATAGGAAAAGCCTACATTCTCTTCTTTTTTTGAATTAGAAATAATTTTCTAGTTGTAAAGTGGCTTGTCAGTTAAAGTTCTTACAGCCCAAAATAACAGCTCTATATTATACTTAAAGGCACTGTACATAATTATAGTTAACTTTGACATATTTTGATATTTCTAGAATTCCAGTCACAGTTAAATTTGACATACTATTACTTTATGCTGAATGATAGCAAAAGCCAACATTCTCTTCCTTTTTGAATCAGAAGTAATTTTCTAGTAGTAAAGTGGCTTGTCAGCTAAAGTTCTTACAGCCCAAAATAAAAGCTGTGTATTATACTTAAAGGCACCATACCGATGATATTTAAAATTTGATATATTTGCCCCACAGCATATTTGATGTTCGGCGGTCGCAACTAACTTATTCCTCTGTCTATCATTAGATATATATATATATATATTCTTAAGTATTTAACTAATTATTGTGGCGCCTTGTGGCCCATATTCACTGTTTATAGAAGGAATTTGTAATATTCTGAAACATAAACCAGTTATGGAAATACAGTTTTATTGTCATTTGGCTATTACAGCACTAGACGTCACACTTATAATAAAATCAGATAAACTGATATAACAAAAGTGCCAAAGTGCATGTAGTACCATAGTCTTAAGTCTGTATACAGAAGATGCTTCTATAGGATAAATGTTAATGTTGTTAATGTTAATTTATAGTCACATATCTTTTACATCTATTCAGCTTGGGCTAGCAAACTGGTGACTCACTAGGAATATTCTAGCTTAGGCCTACACTATATTACTTGTAAATCACGATTACAAATAAGGAAAATCTAACACTAATGTGATTATTTTTCTAATACTATTAATGAGTGCTTGAAAATGGAATGATTTCTTTTACTATTTTTTGAAGTGAAACTTCTTTAGCCGCGGTAGGAGTAAATCGAGAGCTACCCAAAGTTGCGTGACGGACAAAATCGTCACGAAATTATTACGCTCAAAATCGTCACGAAATTAGTGGGTCTGTGACGGAACGGACTGCACAGAAAACAATCAACTCAATGATTAGGCTTATCCAAAATTTTAAAAATCCAAAATTAAAATATCTAAAAATCCAAAATTTAAAAAATAAAAAAATCCAAAATCTAAAATTTAAAAATCCAAAATTAAAAAATGCAAAAAAATGCAAAATTCAAAGATCCGAATTTCAAAATTTAAAAATTCAAAGATTCAAAAATAAAAAAATAAAAAAATACAAAAATACAAAATTTACAAAGTCCAAAAATTAAAAATACGGAATCCAAAATTTAAAAAATCTAAAAATCAAAAATAAAAAAGATCCAAAATTTAAAATAATCAAAAACAAAAAAAAACCGAAACTCCAAATTAAAAAGGATAATATAAAAAATATAAAAATTCCAAAAATCCAAAATTAAAGAAGTCCAAAAACCCAATATCAAAAAGTCCAACAATCCAAAATTGAAAAATCTAATAAGCCAAAATTTAAAAAATCGATAATCTAAAAATAAAAAATAAATAATCGAAAATCCAAAATTAAAAAAGCTAAAAATAAAAAAATTATATATCCAAAATTTAAAAATTCCAAAATTAAAAAATTCAAAGATTTAAAATTAAAAAAATAAAAATTCCAAAAATTCAAAATTTAAAATATCCAAAATTTGAAAATAAAAAATCGAGAATCCAAAATTTAAAAAATTAAAAAATCCAACAAATAAAAATGATCCAAAATTAAAAAATAAAAAACAAAAAATCCTAAATTCCAAATGAAAAAATTAAAAGATCAAAAACTTAAAAATTCCAAAAATCCAAAATTAAAAAAGTCCAAAAACCCAACAATCCAATATTGAAAAATCTAATAACCCAAAATTAAAAAAATTAAGAAATTATTTCCCCGCACACTTTTTTTTATTTATTATAATTATATGTTAACCTCATATTCAAGGAATTCTCTGATTGAGTAATATGTTCTTTGCAAAAACAAGTTTTTAATTTTAATTTTGAATTGTCTGCTATTTAATGCTTTTGTTTCATTTGAAATTTTATTGTATGTTTAAAGCCCATGTATTGTGGTGTTTGCTCTAGGAGGGTTATTCTATGGGAACAGAATTTATCAACTCTGTTTCTTGTGTTGTATTGGTCAAAATTAATGTGCACATGAGTTAGAAGCTCTAGTAAATATATTGAAGGAAATGTTAATATTTGTAGATCTCTAAAGAGTGGCCTTCATGATTCCCTGTAGGATGAATGGGTCATAATTAGTAAGTTTTTCTTTTTAAGATGCTTTCCCATTCGCTGCAGTTTTCCCAGACAATTAATTCGTAAACCAGTATTGAGTGAAAATAGCTGTAATAGACCCAGTTTAAGCAATAGTAATTTTTCAAATTTATAAATGGATGTTAATTTGACCTCCAATATAGTGGTATAGTATGTATTTGAAATTACAGGGATTCCCAAACAACACTGTGGTTCACCATTTCACTATAAATTCGGAATTATGTAGGAAGAAAAACAATTTTCCGTAATGAATACGTGGTACTTAAGCGGGCATGTTGGTGATACCAATATGGCGTCTGCACTGCTTCCCTTGCCCCTCTTCGCCCCGGACTCGGCTTCACTGCCACCTGCAGTTAAGGATACGACGCTGCCGATCTATTCCTCTATATCTGTGGGATACACCTGAAGAGCAACTAGAGAGCATAGGGAAGGTAAAAACTGTGTACACAATGAGAGATTTATATACACCGTCACCTCTAATAGGGATGTAGCGAACTAGAACCAACAGATGTCTCCACTGCTCTAGCCGGTATGCGCTAGCCGTTCGTCACTTGTTTTTCGAGTTGTTGTCTGCTGGTTCCACAGATATAGAGGAATAGATCGGCAGCGTAAGGGGAGGGACTGAAGCCAACGCGTTCGCTGCGTCGCCATATTGCGGCAGTGCTTTAGTTGGAAAATATTTTATGGGGGTACTCACCTTACTTCAAAATTTTCCATATCGCCTCATACAAAAGAGTTTTAAAAAACCGAGCATCCTATCAGGATAGCCAACATGTAATCTAAGGAGAAAGTAATTATTGTAGAAATGCGCACGAAGGTGAAGATTAGAACGCATATCTATTGCGAATTTAATAGTGTTTGTCATTATTATCAAATACACTCTCGTGAATTGGACATTTAATAAGTATTTTAGGACAATATAATTCCTGTACTGCCAGTACGACGTACCGGAGCACATATTTTTCCCGGTATGGTAGAAGGAAAATAATTTTATACCGATACGCAGTACCGGTGCGTACCGGCCCAACTAAAGCACTGGCGATCACCAACAATCTGACGAATGGAAGGGAAGCGGGCGCGGGAATCAAACAAGAAATGTTTTTTAAAGCTGTTTAAATTGGAATTTCACAATCCAGTAAATAAATTAATAAATACAGTTTAATGTCATTCGGCCATTACAGCAGTAGACGTCACACTTAGGTACTAACTTGTAATAAAATCAGGTAAACTGATATAATAAAAGTGCCAAAGTGCATGTAGTTCCTGGTCTTAAGTCTGTATACAGAAGATGCTTCTATAGGATTAATGTTAATGTAGTTAATGTTAATTTAGAGTCACATATCTTTTACATTTATTCAGCTTTGGCTGGTAAACTGGTGACTCGTCAATTTGAGCTTACTTGCTACAGTTACTAACTAGGAATATTCTAGCTTAGGCCTACACTATATTACTTGTAAATCACGATTACAAATAAGGGAAATCTAACACTAATGTAATTATTTTTCTATTGCTATTAATGAGTGTTTGAAAATGGAATGATTTCTTTTACTATTTTTTGAAGAGAAACTTCTTTAGCTGCGGTAGGAGTAAATCGAGAGCTAACCCAAAGTTGCGTTACGGACAAAATCGTCACGAAATTGTTACGCTCAAAATCGTCACGAAATTAATGGGTCTGTGATGGAACGGGCTGCACAGAAAACAATCAACTCAATGATTAGGCTTATCCAAAATTTAGACCCAAACTTAAAATCTAAAAATCCAAAATTTAAAAAATAAAAAATCCAAAATTTAAAATTGAAAATCCAAAATTTAAAAATTTTAAAATCCAAAATTAAAAATCGAAAATCCAAAATTTAAAAATAAAAAAATAAAAAAATCCAAAATTCCAAAATAAAAAATAAGATTTAAAATTTAAAAATCCAAAATTTAAAAAAATTAAAATCCAGAATTTAAAAATCCAAAATTTAAAAAATCCGAAATTTAAAAAATCTAAAGGTCCAAAATTAAAATATCCAAAAAATAAAAATGTTAAAAAATTTAAAAATAAAAAATAAAAATCCCAAATTAGAAATTAAAAAAATTAAAAGATAAAAAATTTAAAAATTCTAAAAATTCAAATTAAAAAGTCCAAAATCCCAATATTAATAAAGTCCAACAATCCAAAATTTTTAAAGTCCAAAAACCCAATATTAAAAATGTCCAACAATCTAAAATTCAAAAAAATGTAATAATCCAAAATTTAAAAAATCAAAAAAATTAAAAGTAGTTTCACTTCTGTCGCGTGTCGTTCCATGCAAACTTTTTTTTATTTATTATAATTATATGTTAACCTCATATTCAAGGAATTCTCTGATTAAGTAGTGATGAGCAAATGCAAGACCAAGACCAAGACCAAGGCGGTCTTGGTCTTGGTATTGCACTCTCAGTCTTGGTCTTGGTCTTGCATAGGTAACCCTGGTCTTGGTCTTGGTCTCGGTCTTGCATTAGTGATCTTGGTCTTGGTCTCGGTCTTGCATACTCGGTCTTGGTCTTGTTGCAAGAGTCTTGCAGTTTTCTTTTATGCATCTTACTGTGATCGATGGCGTTTATATTATTTAAAGTTACACCGATTACATGTGTGTTATTGCTTCCAAAAGTAACGAAAGCTAATTGCTTTTAGTTACTTCGACCATGTAAACAGTAATGTGATGTCACACTCTTTGCCGAAATGTCCATGGTGATATAAGCTAGAACAGTAAACTTTGAGTGTAAATTTAAATATTCTCTGTAATCCTATTGCAGAACTCTCCTACGCCTAAGTGATGATCCTAGCGACTCATCCTATCTATCTCCTGGACACTTTCTCATTGGAGAAAAACTCACAGCCCTACCTTCTCCTCCTATGGCAGAGAATGTCTCTCATGTTGCTAAATGGCATCAGCTACAAACCTACATACATCACATATGGCAGCGTTGGTCAGCTGACTACCTACATTCACTGCAGCAGAGGCAGAAGTGGTCTGCGTCCAGCGAAAACATAAAGATTGGTACTCTTGTGCTCCTGAAAGAAGATAATTCTCCACCGCTCCAGTGGAAGCTGGGAATCATCTCATCAGTGCATCCTGGTGACGACTGTTTAGTGCGTGTTGTGACAGTGCGTACGTCTAATGGTGAATACAAGCGACCAATTGTAAAAGTGTGTCCCTTGCCTATTCAATAAGTGTAAATCTATTAGTAAATCTTGATCTATCCGCAAAGTGTTATGTAAAATCTGTCGATTTTAGGCGGGAGTTATGTTAGATCAAGAGTCTATAAGTTATAGTGTTTCAAATTAGCCTCTGTATTAATTGGCGCTACCGCCAATTATTTGCCGCGCTCGAATTACTCATTTCCTGGCTGTTGAGTGCACCTGCTTAGGCACACCACGCCAGTGCGAAGTTAGTTGTATAGACGCTGCAGCCCGCAATGGACGCTGGCACGATTGCTCCTGTGTGTTTAGGACAATAGCTAGTTTGCAGGCTTTATTACTCGTCTAACTCCACACCATTCGGCTCTTGTATTGTTTAAGCAGCCTGCGTGTGAAATTCAGGAAATAATATTGTATTTTAGTGTCATTTACAAGTATTTCCATTGTCTCTTAACCTAGAAGCCACGTGCAGTGAACAGGCTTTGTCTAGCGTTACATACACTATCGGGCGGGAGAATAGATATTCTCCGAGAATAGTAACTGTATTAATCTTCATATATCTTATTATATCAAGTGTTGTATTCTTATATTCAGAAATCAGGCTTCCTGATAATATATCATTGCAAATCCTCAAATCTAAATCTCTGTTCTAGCTACCTACAGTCCATTGTCTCCTCGTTTAATCTTAAGTGGTGTAATCACCTGGTCCTCCGTAAAACCTAATAATAATTACCTGAGTTCCCTTCATTCTGTTCCTCACGGACCGGATCCCCTTCATTTTGGTCCTGCCGGGCAGGGTTTGATATATTTGCAATGATTTTCTGAATGTTTGAGCAAAGTGCGACTCATACTTGATTTTCATAACGTGTGTGGACGTGCGTGTAACTCGTGGTTGTTCGGGTCGCTTCGTGGCGCGCTCGAGTGATGACCTTCATGCCGCTTCCAGCGAGCTCTGGACAGCTGTAGCTGATTCTCTCCGTACGTACGTGAAAATGGTGCCCGCCTTCAACCACGCGAGAAGAAGATTACCGCCTCCCTACTGCTGCCCGCAGCGTGTCTACAGTTGACTGTCTAATCACTTATCTGCTGTCAATGTTAATTGTTTCATCTCAACATGGAAGCAGAAATTAAGGCTCTAGTCAGGCGTCGTGGTGTGTGTAAAAGGAAGTTTACATTGACATAGAACTTTCTCAACGACGTACCTGAAGATGTTAGTATATTTGTGATTAAAGCGCATTATGAAAAACTGTTGAATGAAATTGAAAAGTTTGAAGCTGTGCAAACGCAGATTGAATCCATGGTGGAAATTGATGCAGAACTTGATAGTCACATACAATATGCTGACGAGGTATCAACGTTGTACATCAATCTAAAAGCAAGGTTAAGTGAGTTGATGCATGCTCATGAACCTACCTCTGTTAGTGTCAATTCACACAACAGTGACACACGACAATCAGTGAACTCCAGTGCTTCGCAGGCAAGTAATGGGATAAAATTACCTACGATTCAAATTCCAGTGTTTGAAAATGATGTAACTAAATTCAAGCATTATTTTGATACCTTTTCAAGTTTAATTGTAAATAACAGCAGTTTATCACCCATTCAAAAATTCCATTATTTGATTGGTTCGCTAAAGGGCGAAGCTAAAACATTATTGGAAAATTTGCCAGTGACGAGTGATAACTTCCAAGTCGCCTGGGATATATTGTGTGCAAGATACAACAATAAACGGCTAATTGCTATATCCCACATCAAGCATCTGTTGTCCCTACCTGTAGCGCGACAAGAAACAGTTACAGACTTGCGAAACCTATTGAATCAATTCCAAAACAACTTGCATGCTATTGAAGCGTTAGAATTAGAAGTGCCACTTCATGAAGTCATTCTAATGCAATTGTTATTGGAGTATTTGCCAGACAGTGTGCAGCGTGAATGGGAATCCAGAATCGATTCTCAAACATTTACTTCATTAGGTGAACTTGTGTTATTTCTAGAAGCAAAGTCTCATTCTCTAGAGGTGCTGTCGAATAATTCCTGCAACAGGTCCAGCCCATCAAAACCTAGAAGTGAACGTCGTGAGCCTAGAAATCAACATAATAATAGTCGTCAGTCATATGTGTCGACAACTGAACAGTTATGCCCTCAGTGTCAAGGCGGCCATAACCTGTCTAAGTGTAAACTTTTCCGTCAGCTGAGTGTTGAACAGCGATGGAAAGTTGTAAAAAGTAAAAATCTGTGTTTCAACTGTTTTTCTAATACGCATCGAGTGAATCAGTGCAACGCATCTTCCTTCTGTAGCTGTGGTAAAGTTCATAGCAAGATGTTACACAACAGTGATCACAGGAGAACGGTTTCACACTCGAGTGAAAGCAGTGATACAGTAAATACCAATAGGGCTGAGGCTCCTGCAAGTTATTGTTCAGTGAAAATAAAGCCAGTGCTTCACGTCTTACTTGCGACTGCAAGAGTCGAAGTGCAAGACAAGCATGGTAACTACATACAGTGTAAGGCCCTTCTAGACTCTGCCAGCCAGGCCAGTTTCGTGTCTGCGGATCTAGCTAGGCGTCTGCAACTTCCTACAAGTACAGCTGATACGCCTGTCAAAGGAATAAACGGTACTTCATCAAATGCTAGTCATAGTGTAAACATTAATGTGAGATCCATGGTTTACAACTATCGAAGGAATCTAGATTGCCTAATCCTTCCTCGCATAACAGGTGTACGGGCAAACTGAGAGCAAGCGGACTGTACACAAGATTCATAGGACGTAGCACTTCTTGAGATAGAGACTTAAACTATAAATAGATAAGCCAAACTTGCCCAATACATTTTAGATAGATTTCTCTGGTATGTAACAATTTATTGTCACAAACAACAATACATAAATCATTCTCAGTTTATAAATTCTGGATTCCTTGGACGTATATAATATTATTATTCATAAACACTGATGAAATTGTAGATATCACAATGTTTAATACAAATTCCTTAGTTAAAGGTCATAAATATCTTTGAGATGGCTTAATCAGTTCGATCAAAACCACACGTATATTAGTTCAATGATGAACTTACGTCCAAATTGTTCTTCAAATAAATTAAGTAGTAAATGACGTACCTTTGAATTAATTAAATACCACCTTTTGATAGTTGTTAAAGATGTTAGCTTGAGATCTTGCGACGCCAACACCAAAAGGAAGAAGACTCGATGAATCACACGATGGGTGATAATAGTATTTAGATCGTTAGTAGTCTTCAGAATCAATAAGGCATATGAAACCTTAATGTGAATCGAAGAGCTGATTGCTTCAGCTATTGAAAGTGAACCACCAGATCTATCTGATAGGTAAAGATAGGCATTGATAAGCCAAGAAGAAAACTCATGTCTTTATGAGTAGTAGTTGAATTGATTATGACGAAGAATAGGCATTTAAAGCCTAGAAGAACTAATGTCTTAATGAGACACAGTTGACTTGAATTGATGAAGAAAAAGAATGAAGCTAAAGTAAAGCCTTATTGGCTATCAAAACAATATGACAAAATATCCAGTCTCTGATTGGATACAAGACACAAAAAGAATATAATTTTGATATTACAATACCCATAAATAACAAACATTTGAAATTCATTTGTTCAATTATAAATAAAAAACAAGATAGCAAGCAAGGCCTGCTAAAAACGAATTACAGAAGCATGACCTACTACGAAGTAAAACATAACGGAAGAACAGGGAAGCTACCTGCAGTCCGAATTGATCCATCCTCATGGAATATTCCCTCTGACATTCCATTAGCCGATCCTAAATTTAATATTCCTTCTGAAATTGATTTACTGATTGGAGGAGCACTATTCTTCGAGCTTTTCCATGGTAAGATCCTGACCAATCCTGGTTTTCCTGCATTGATTAGTACAGAACTAGGTCGGATATTGTCTGGAACCATTCCTAAGTCCTCTGTGAAAGGCAATCTAGATACTGGTTCCCAGCACAACTTCTTCATCTCTACGGACAATGTGGACAAGCAGCTGCGACGGTTTTGGGACCTCGAAGACTTTGCACAACAGATGTTAACACAAGAAGAGAAACGGTGTGAACAGCACTATGTATAAAATACCACTCGCAATGATGATGGTAGTTTTATGGTACGTCTGCCCATGAAACAGGATAAAACTTCATTGGGTGAATCCAGGCAACAAGCAGTTAAGCGCTTTAGTTACCTGGAGCGAAAACTTCAGAACGACTCTGCTCTAAAGGAAGACTATACTAAATTTCTTGTAGAGTACGAGCAGATGGGTCACATGAAAAGAGTTCCACCTCCTCAAGAGAATGAAATATGTTATTACCTGCCACATCACGCAGTAATAAAACCTTCTTCATCTACGACTCGTACACGAGTAGTGTTTGATGCTTCTGCAAAGACGGACACAGGATGCTCTTTGAATGACATCCTAGAATGTGGTCCTACTATTCAAGATGATTTGTCATCAATTATTCTTCGCTTCAGAACATATCGCTATGCATTTTCAGCTGATATATCTAAAATGTATAGGAGGGTACAGATGCATCCTGAAGACCAGAATCTCCAACGTATTGTATGGCGTCCAGACAAAAGTGAGCCACTACAAGATTATGCCTTGACTACTGTAACCTATGGCACTATGTCAGCATCTTTCTTAGCCATACGGTCTTTGAGTCAACTCGCTCAAGAAGAAGAGTCTAAATATCCTCGTGCTGCAGACGCAGTAAGAACCTCTTTCTATGTGGACGATTGCCTGTCAGGTCATGACGATCTACAGGAAGCTCTACAACTGCAAAGTGAACTTATACTCATGTTAAACAGTGGAGGATTTCCACTACGCAAATGGTGTTCAAATACCGAGGCTATCTTGGAAGCAGTACCCGTGGAGCACAGAGAAACGCAACTTCTTTTGTCCCTCGACAACAGTGAAAATGCTCATGCGCTTGGACTTCTGTGGCATCCCAGTACTGATTTGCTACAGATACAATCACATTCCTCTCTCCAAGAACCTCCTTCCTACAAGTTTACCAAGAGAAATATCCTTGCTGTTACATCCTCTATTTTTGATCCTCTAGGCCTCATAAGTCCTATCGTAATCCATGCCAAGATATTCTTGCAATCTCTGTGGCTAGCTAAGCTTAGTTGGGATGAAGAGTTGCCATCTCACCTAAAGGAAAAATGGATGGACATCTGTGACATTCTTTCTACAATTCATAATGTTCGCATTCCACGCCATGTGTTAACAGCAACTACGGTTACCGACATACAGATACATGGATTCTGTGATGCCTCGGAGAAAGCCTATGGTGCCTGTGTGTATGTACGGTCTACTGAGAGCAGTGGTCTTGTTACAACTAAACTACTTTGCTCCAAGTCCAAGGTCTCCCCATTGAAGAAGCAAACAATTCCAAGACTCGAGTTGTGTGGTGCCTTGTTACTTGCGAAACTGTATCACAAAGTTGTCGCTGACTTGAAATTGCCTACATCACAAAATTATCTGTGGTCTGACTCCATGATTGTGCTCTCATGGATCAAATCTAATCCCCATAAATGGAAAACATTTGTGTCTAATCGCGTATCTCAAATCCAGGAGATGTCAGAGACGGCAGCTTGGCGGCATGTGGCCACCCAACACAACCCGGCTGACATGATTTCGAGAGGTGTGGTGACAGAACAAATATCCGACATTGATTTATGGTGGAACGGGCCTGTGTGGATTTCACAGCCTATTGAATCATGGCCCAAACAGCCTCAGCAACTTGAGCTGCAGGACAGTGGTGAGCAGCGTGACACAGTCTGCCTAGTCACACATGCTGAAGAAGACTTTATGCTACGCTTTTCCAAGCTAGCGCGTTTACAGAGAGTTACTTCATATATGCTACGCTTCATAAACAACTGTAGAAGCCAAGTTAAACGTCACGGCCCTCTCACAGTTGAGGAAGTACAACAAGCTTTGTTGCTTTGTATAAGAATAGCTCAGCAAGCAGCCTATTCACATGAACTGTCCGATCTTCAGAGTAAGATGCAAGTGAATAACAAGAGTTCGCTCCACTCCTTGGTGCCTTTTGTGGACAAGGATGGCCTACTCCGAGTGGGTGGACGTCTGGAGAAAGCTGAGTTACCACATGATGCACGACATCAGCTTATTCTCCCTCCAGGTCACCACCTCACTAGATTGATAATTGAATCCGAGCATCTGCGACTGCTTCATGCATCACATCAACTGCTTATATCTTCTCTGCGAGAACGATATTGGATTCCTAGTGTACGTAGAATTGTAAAGTCTACGCTACACAAATGTTTAACTTGTTTTAAGTTGAAAGCCAAAGGTGCTCACCAGCTGATGGGCAGCCTACCTAGCTACAGGGTGACCCCTGCTAGAGCATTTCTACGTTCTGCGGTTGACTACGCTGGACCATTATTCATAAGATACGGATCCCCCCGCAGCAAAACTCAGGTCAAAGCAAACATTGCTATCTTCGTATGCTTGGCTACGAAAGCATTTCACATCGAGCTGGTTTCAGACCTTACTTCTGATGCCTTCATCGCCGCCCTGCGCAGATTCACATCTCGTAGAGGACTTTGCAAGGAAATATTTAGTGATAATGGGACGAACTTTGTTGGTGCTAACAACAAGCTGCGTGAACTACGTCTCTTGCTTCAGTCCAGCACCCATCAACAAGTTCTCCAAGACTACGCATCCTCTAATGAATTCACATGGCATTTTATCCCTGCTTCCTCCCCACATTTTGGAGGACTACATGAGGCTGCTGTCAAATCCATGAAATTTCATTTACGACGAGTGATGGGCAGCCAAGTGTTTACCTATGAGCAGCTTTCTACAGTTCTCACCCAGATTGAGGCCTGTCTAAACTCTCGACCTCTCCTACGCCTAAGTGATGATCCTAGCGACTCATCCTATCTATCTCCTGGACACTTTCTCATTGGAGAAAAACTCACAGCCCTACCTTCTCCTCCTATGGCAGAGAATGTCTCTCATGTTGCTAAATGGCATCAGCTACAAACCTACATACATCACATATGGCAGCGTTGGTCAGCTGACTACCTACATTCACTGCAGCAGAGGCAGAAGTGGTCTGCGTCCAGCGAAAACATAAAGATTGGTACTCTTGTGCTCCTGAAAGAAGATAATTCTCCACCGCTCCAGTGGAAGCTGGGAATCATCTCATCAGTGCATCCTGGTGACGACTGTTTAGTGCGTGTTGTGACAGTGCGTACGTCTAATGGTGAATACAAGCGACCAATTGTAAAAGTGTGTCCCTTGCCTATTCAATAAGTGTAAATCTATTAGTAAATCTTGATCTATCCGCAAAGTGTTATGTAAAATCTGTCGATTTTAGGCGGGAGTTATGTTAGATCAAGAGTCTATAAGTTATAGTGTTTCAAATTAGCCTCTGTATTAATTGGCGCTACCGCCAATTATTTGCCGCGCTCGAATTACTCATTTCCTGGCTGTTGAGTGCACCTGCTTAGGCACACCACGCCAGTGCGAAGTTAGTTGTATAGACGCTGCAGCCCGCAATGGACGCTGGCACGATTGCTCCTGTGTGTTTAGGACAATAGCTAGTTTGCAGGCTTTATTACTCGTCTAACTCCACACCATTCGGCTCTTGTATTGTTTAAGCAGCCTGCGTGTGAAATTCAGGAAATAATATTGTATTTTAGTGTCATTTACAAGTATTTCCATTGTCTCTTAACCTAGAAGCCACGTGCAGTGAACAGGCTTTGTCTAGCGTTACATACACTATCGGGCGGGAGAATAGATATTCTCCGAGAATAGTAACTGTATTAATCTTCATATATCTTATTATATCAAGTGTTGTATTCTTATATTCAGAAATCAGGCTTCCTGATAATATATCATTGCAAATCCTCAAATCTAAATCTCTGTTCTAGCTACCTACAGTCCATTGTCTCCTCGTTTAATCTTAAGTGGTGTAATCACCTGGTCCTCCGTAAAACCTAATAATAATTACCTGAGTTCCCTTCATTCTGTTCCTCACGGACCGGATCCCCTTCACCATATACCCTAGTTCTATTTTATAACACACTGTGAACAGATAATTTCTGCACTTTAAAGATATCTGCTACCCCCCATAAATTACTTTCTACTTGCTTTCAAGTTTCGGGCCTTCAACTAATTGGGTCATAAGTAATCATAACTATTCTTCATGCAAGAAAATATTTCTAGACCAGGTATTTTCTACTTTTAGTATCTTTTCCCATTCGATATGCATCCTTAATATGAATCAGCAGCAAGAACTTAAACGCCGCCACCGTTATGTGTCAGTAACAAAATTGTAGTTGCAAAAAAAGGTTTTCAGTGGATGTTTCACCTGTCATCAACAAAATGTAGGCCTGTATAGCTACAGTACAATCAGATACGTAACTGTAAAGTAATAACTAGCAAATACCCGTCGAATAAGTTCCTGTTTTAATTAATCTACGGTTTAATTGTGTTTTATTGAATAATTATGAAGAATACCGGGCGTATAACCTGATTTTTTCAAACTTCACTTTATTTTGAAAGTTTCTGCAAGAACAATGGAATGAGCTGAATAGCTATGTTATATTTTGTTCAAGTAGACAGGAAAGATTCTATATGTGAGAGTAGGCTATGAATATTAATGATAGGTGTAAAAAAGGATTTCATCGTTAATGAAATAGGGTACTGAGCGTGTTAATAGGCGTTTTAAGTTACGGGGGCTACTGTTTAAAGTTTCAAATCCTCAGTCATAGGCCACCCCAAAGCTGAGTGGTTAGACCGCTCGCCCTCCACCGCTGGGACCCGGGATCGGATCTCGATGGATCCATGTGGAATATGTGGTGGACAAAGTGGGGTCGGGGCAGGCTTTCTGGGGTGCTCCGGTTTCCCCTGCCATATATCATTCCATCGTTGCTCCATTCATCATAGTATGTCCATTTGGTTGTAATAAAGAATTATTATAAATCCTCTGTCATAGCTTTCTTTTAACCCAGTGAGAGGTTAGAGAAACTAGTTATTAAATAACTGTATGGCAGAATTTATTTATATTGTACGCAAAATTAAATTTCATATATGGCTTAGGGCCTTTGTTACATTTGTTTGTCTTTCGTAGGTCTACCATAATACTAGAGAACTATTGCAATTAAACATTTTAAAAATGAATATGGAGTGTTTATCGTGAATTTAACTCCCACCAATTGAAGGAACTAGCTGTATGGAATGCCATTCAGGGAAATAGGTCAGATTAATTGTAAGTTTTCATTGCAGTAATTTGTTTCACGTAATGGTGAGAGAGGTTGTATACGGATTTCACATGTATTATTCGAATGGTGCGCCCGTTTTTGGATACGGACAGCGTCACGCACCGGGTCTGCTCTCATTGGTTACCGCACATGAGGCAACCTCTACATTATAGGCCTACCTGGCTAGCGACTCTGCTGCGCCTTTTAGTAGCAGTCTCTGGGTCGCTGCATACACAACGGGGCTTTATAAAACTTTTTCAAATACCAAGACTGCAAGAGTCTTGCAGTTAGGTCTTGTTCTTGCCAGAGTCTTGCAGGGTTGGTCTTGGTCTTGGTCTCGGTCTTGCATGGTCGGTCTTGGTCTTGCTAACGCTGATGCGGTCTTGGTCTTGGTCTCGGTCTTGCATTTTCTGCAAGACCAAGACCAAGACTGCAAGACCAAGACTGGTCTCGCTCATCACTATGATTAAGTAATATGTTCTTTGCAAGAACCAGTTTTTATTCGTAATTTTGTATAGTCAGCTATTTAATGCTTTCGTTTCGTTTGAAATGTTATTGCATGTTTTTATGCCCATTTATTGTGGTGTATGCTGTAGGTGGGTTAATCTATGGGAACAGAATTTTAACAACTCTGTTTCTGGTGTTGTATTCGTGAGTATGTTGGGTGTTGTATTTGTCAAAATTAATGTATACGTGAGTTAGAAGCTCTAGTAAACATATTCAAGGAAATGTCAATATTTGTACATTTCTAAAGAGTGGCCTTCATGATTCCCTGTAGGATGGGTCATAATTTTTTTTTTTTTTGGCTTTCCCATTTGCTGCAGTTTTCCTAGACAATTATCCCGTAAACCAGTATTGAATGAAAATAGCTGTAATAGACCCAGTTTAAGCAATAGTAATTTGGCAAATTTATAAGTGAATGTTAATTTGACCTCCAATATAGTGGTGTAGTATGTATTTCAAATTACAGGGATTCCCAAACAACACTGTGGTTCACCATTTCACTATATATTCGGGATTATGTAGGAAGAAAAACAATTTTCCGTAATGAATACGTGCTACTTAAGCGGGCACGTTGGTGATACCAATATGGCGTCGGCACTGCTTCCCTTGCCCCTCTAAACCCCTGAGTCGGCTTCACTGCTACCTGCAGTTAAGGATACGACGCTGCCGATCTATTCCTTTATATCTGTGGCTGGTTCCATGCTTTTAAATGGCGTTTCATGTTAGCAGACTGAAAAATACGTTCGAACTTTTTTCTTTGTATACTGGACACTTCTAGAATATATTTACGTGAAAAAACTTAAAGAAAAATTGCAAAAGATAGACGCTATATAAGTCGAAAAGAAAGAAGAATAAGCTGACAAATACTGTGAGAAATACCCGCTATTAACTACATTACTATGTTCCCGACGTACAAAATGTTATGCAGATATTAATATTTATATACAGTACTGCTAATTTGGCGATTGGGTATGATTCAAAGTAACTAAAAGAATTTACCTGTAGAGTTCAGACAGTAAAATACTAATTTATATACGTGATAAACACTGATTTATGTGGTGTGTATTCGCAGACATTTTTAATATTATTTATTTTCTATATCAAATGCATATTTAGCCTATACCGTCATATTAAAAACTTATTCAAAATCAAAATATTAAAATATGTTTACATCGCGAAAACTTACCTTTCCTGTCCCTCGTAGTTAAAAAAAAATGGGAACTTGGGAATCGATTAGGCCTTTTTTTTTCTTCTCATTCCTCATTCTTTCTTATTCCTTTTACTATCGGTAAGTTATGCTAGACCATCGTTACATGATTTTCATTTCTAGTTATGAAACAGGATATTGTTAAGAATATTTAATTGCATGACATAGCAGATTATAAAGGCAGAATTTAATAATTATTATACGTTAAGTTATGTAGCCTATTAAATTGGCAACGCCATTGTCACAATTTTTATTCGAGGCCGTCAATCTAACTTGGCTATTTAGAAATCACAGAATTTATATTTTGATATCAGATTCAATAGAAGGCTACAGTAGCCTAATATACACATATTTATACAGCGAAGTAAAATAAATAAGCCTAAAATAACTAAATAAATTAAACAGGGAAGTGGTCTTTAAATATAAAGGTGCACTAAAGATACAGTTTAACAAAAGGTATAAAACTAACACAATGTACTGTAATTATCATTCCGTTACTAGGTAATTTTAATTTATTTATTGTAATTTACTCTATTTTTAATTGGCCCATAACATCTTCTCGATGCTCACGGCAAATTTAATATTAATTCAAAAATTAAAGAATATCTAATCCCCGCACTGCATATCAATATTCATACATTGATAACATATTACTGCAAGTCAAGTACAAAATAATGTCGTCTGTATCGGAAATATCTCACAATATTTGTTCGTTAATCCTTCCTTTTTAGTGTTATTTAGAGCCTATCTGCTGTGATTTTTCTTTCGTATTTTTGACACTTCAACATTCTAGAAGGGCCCAGTAGACAAGGAAGTACGTATAGTAGCCTCGTGTCCTCTATAAAAAAATAAAATTACGAACATATTTTTCGGACTGAGAAGTTGGAGCGCCATTTAAAAGCATGAAACCAGCAGAAGAAAACTGGAAAAACAAGTGACGAACGGCTAGCGCATACCGGCTAGTACACCCACGCTATCTGTCGGAGAAGTTTGGCGAGCTACATCCCTATTGAGTATACCAGAGAACAGTTTTTCACAGGAGAATTTCGTGTTCATCAGCTACAAACGAATACCAGAGTGAGGTATGGTATGATATTAGTGTCCTTAAGGAATAATTGGCTGGCATGGCACCTATCTCCTCGACGTTATTATTTCCCTTATTTGGAAATCAACACGTTATGGAATGTACTTACTTTTGTTAAAACAATTGATTACTACTCGAAACGAGTCGCATTTTGAACTTTATTATGTATTTTTACCGATTTTCAATCAAATAATTTTCGTTGACCGTAAAACACGACAGCCATATTTCCTTTTCATTGAGCGATGAAGGATGACCAACTGTTGTTTTTGCAAGTTGTGTCACTGCCTTCGTAGATCACGAAGGCAGTGGTTGTGTACCCAGAATTCCACCTGTTGTTTTCCCGCGCGCGAGGTTTGTCATGTTGGTATAAGTGTGTAGGGCGGTGATTGAAATTAGTTAAAATGGACGGGGTGAAGACGATTTACGATCTGTACACTTATTTCTCACAAAATGATAGAGATATTATAATAAATCTCCAGAATGATGGATTATTGAATGCTTGTGAACGATGTGGGACGGTTGGGTTGGGTTAGGTTAGGTTGGGTTAGGTTTGGTTAGGTTGGGTTAGGTTAGGTTAGGTAAGGTTATGTTGGGTTAGGTTACGTTAGGTTAGGCTATGTTGGGTTAGGTTAGGTTATGTTGGGTTAGGTTAGGTTATGTTGGGTTAGGTTAGGTTATGTTGGGTTAGGTTGTGTTTGATTAGGTTAAGTTGGGCTGGGTTAGGTTAGGTTGGGCTGGGTTAGGATAGGTTGGGCTGGGTTAGGTTAGGTTAGGTTGGGCTGGGTTAGGTTAGGTTATAAACGGTGATAATAGTTTAGTAGGTCAGGTTTGGCTAGGTTAGGTTGGGTGTGGTTGTGTTATCTTGTGAACAGAGAAATTACTTTCATTAATGAAAGTTTTATAATTTAATGAATATTGGTAAAATTAAATAATTTATTTATTGTAGTAAAAATAGCCACTTTGTGAATATGAGTATATTTTGTGTAAGTTTCTGTAAAGACAATTTTTTGTAAATGTAATTTTTCAACTGTTTTCTAAAATGAATGTTTCATAATATACTGAGTATTGCTAAAATTAAGTAATTTGTCTGTAGCAATAAAATAGGCACATATTGAGGGGGGGTTTCTAATTTATTTTAATAATAAAAAGAATAAATACGTATTTTGACGTAACAGCTACGTTTGCTTTGATGCAGCCGCCCTAGTTTCGCGAGGAGATAGGGGAAGGTAAGGGAAGCGTGCAGTTACCATGGCAACGAGTAGCATACAGTGGAGTCACAGTTGGAGGTTTGGTAAGCGTGTTCCCAGAATTCTAAGTCAAGTGGATAATATGGCCGTCAGTTATACTTTTCTATCATGAATTACGTACTTTGAGGTATGTGTTTTACAAGATATATTCTAATATATTTAAAAATTCCGGACCTAATTATAATCCTTGCACCTGGGGACACATTTTGAACGTTGTTTCGCTTCGTAAAAATTATAACTGTAATGTCGAGGACTTTGGTCTCCACCCGGCTGGCATTAAAGAAGAATTGAAGAGAAATAGAGTCACTTTTACTGGTATGAACTTTTATCAAGCTGCTCACAGTAGGCTTAATTCATCTTAATGTGGCAGACGCCAAATCGTAGTATATGCAATCTCCTATCCTCCCAATATTACTACCAGCGTTTTCCTACAGTTTGGTGAAGGGGAAATTATGAACGGGAGTCAAACCTTAACCTCAAAAGTGCAGGCGAATCAACACAGTTCACCACCGGAGGATGAACAAATGAATGAGTTGACAGCAAATGACGGAAAGCTGAGTGTTCCCAAGGAATTAGGCAAAGTTATTCTTTTCAGTGACAGTCATTGGCGTAGTCTTCCACAAAGTGCATGTTACAAAAAAGAGATATCAGTGTTCTAGGTTATATTAAACCTGTGACAACTAGCTCAGTGGTGGTACAAAGAGAAGTGTAGTAGCTTAATAAAATATGACTCTGTTGTGGGTCAAATAACAGAGCTCGTAGGCCTAACAGGATAAGTGAGGTTATTACCAATAAAATAAGAAAAACGCGACATCATAACTTATAATGAGGAGACACTGAAAGCTACGAATTCCTTCAGATATGTGGAGTCACGGCACGTTACGTTATTATCCACATCACAAGTATAGGCTATGTAATATAGGCCTACTGATTTGGCCTAAATAAAGTCAGAATTTGTGCTGAAGAAAATTATCTGCAATAAAAACGTATTCAAATGCTTCCCACAGACCACCACAGATAGGACTACCTCTAGTGTTGCCAGATTTCAAGCAGCATGGCTTGTAAGATATAGAAGGCAGTGGCATTACCAAAGACGTTCTATGTATCTACCAACGAGCTACAATAATAATAACTGAAATGCGCACGAATGTGCAAAGATTGTTATTACGTTACTTCTTTTTGCTTATTTTTGAGTACTCTTTGATTGATTTTGTTCTTCTTCTACACCATTCAATATGATACCGATCACATAATTTGTCACATAATTGACATGCACACGTGTTGTCTGGCTCATGGTAGTTTTTGTTTTTGCATAGTACAGGTTGGACCAAAAGTCGCGATCGGATATTTTGTATGTTAGTTTATGCAATAATAAAATGCCGCAATTGACGTAAAAACTTTATTTATTGAAGTAGCAAGTATCAAGGGATGGAAATATGGTAAAATAAACTTCCCTGGGCCTGTCAGCGTCATTGTTAAACGTCCAACGTTTCGGTATGTGCACCATCGTTTTCCGCGCACGGTTGAATACGCCGCCATGTCCTTCTGCTCACTCGCCTCAGCATTTCGGGAGTTATCGTTCTGAAGATACGGATGATCTCTCTCTTCAGTTGTTCAACAGAATCCATCCAAATCAATCCAAGATTTTCTTTTAAGTAGGACCACAGCCAGTTGTCGCACGTTGTGAGGTCGGGGCTTCTTGGAGGGCAAATGAGAGGTCCACCTAGGAAAGCTGGTACTTAACCGTTCCCGAACTGGAGTCCAGAAATGTCCTGGGGCTCCATCTTGTTGAAGAACAACGGTGTTAAGAATACAAACTCTGTCAAGTTCCGGAACCAGTTTTCGTAGATTGGCTTCAATGGGTGCTGCTTTATTGAAACGATTAAAGAAGTTCTCTCTGATTTCTTCGTACGTTTCGCCAGTTTGTTCTTTCTCATGAATCCACACACTAACAATGAGACGTTCCTCAATCGTATATTTGGTTGTACCCGCCATTGCTTACAACATAAACATAACACAGCGTTTCACATCGACAACATTCGCCTAATAAACCCGCGCGCAAGAAAAATCTTGCTTGTTACTAAAACATAACAATGTCCTTGCTCTATCGGAAAATTGACAAACTAATGCTACAAGAAGTATATGAAGGGGGTAAATATTCCTCTCAGCCTATGAATAGTTTTTAATTAGTTTTCGGTTTCGGAAAACGAGTTATTTCAATATAAACATTATCCGATCGCGACTTTTGGTCCACTCTGTAGATGATGGTAGCCATGCACTGCTAGTCTAGTGATTACATTTCTCATTTCACAATTTGCTGCTGTCCAGCTTCGGTTCATCATCGCTCCTGTTCCATAAAATTCATCCCAGATGTTTTCTCTCTTTTCTTGGAGCTCTTGCAGGACTCTTTTTGATGCCGTTGTTGCTGGTAGCAGCGTAGTCATACTTATGTCCTCGATGAAAAAGGTTTCCCTCGCCAATAGGTATACCAGTCTGGATCTTGTATTTTTTGCTACCCCTATGGCTCTCTTGACCTAGCGCTTTGACCTTTTCGATCGTCTTGAGGTTTGCTTGGGTTAAGTACGGCCATATTATTTCTATACCATACAGTATCACGGGCATAATCTTTGCTCTGAACAGTTCATTGCCGTGTCTAGGCTTATGCCTTGTATATTCTTTATTTCATTTATTGCTCTTATCAAAGACGTTCTATAGACTAGACTTACAATGTGCGCCGTAGTAGTGGCTAAAATTGAACAGACGTTCTATATATCTACCTAGACTTACAATGTGCGCCGTAGTAGTGGCTAAAATTGAACAACTCGCGCATCCGCCATCTTGTGGGCATGTGTTAAGCTTCTGACACACGTGAGAATGTCAACAGTGAGGTTTTTTAATATTAAAAACGAAATGTAAGCTTAGAATTACAGCTTTTGCGTTCATTTTGTTATCATGTGCTATTTCATAATTACATGAAGTGTAGTGAGTTTTAAAACGGTGATTATTACTGCGGATACATTCCAATATCGTAGGACACGTGAGTTGGTTAGAATTTGTATTTTTATGTGTTGTGTTTCAATCTTGCCGTGTGTTTTATAGTGTTCCTGGGATTTTTAAAAATATGGGACATTCTTGTGCTGCATACAACTGCACAAATCATCGTAAGAAGGATTTGGGGATTTATTTTCACAAGTAAGTAATATAATTATAGGTTAGGTGCGGCGTCACTTTATGTACTATTATAGGACTATATCAGGGGCGGATCCACGGGGGGGGGGGGGAAATGGGGGAAATTTCCCCCCCAAAATTTGTAACATTAAGCACAAAATATTAAAAATTTATTAGAACATAACCCAAATACTTAAATTAAAGCAACAACATTCATTATTTTGAAATACCTTTGTAAGAAAATGCTGAAATATTCATTTTGTTTTCAATTGTGTACTGGGAATAATTAATTTTTATGCGTAAAAACTTCCTCTCTACTTTGGTTCCCCCCCCCCCCAAAAAAAATGTCTCTCTGGATCCGCCCCTGGACTATATTCTACAGGTTGTGAACAATAATTTTAAATTTGATATTTTAATAACTAATGACATTCCATAAAATGACAGAGATTATTATAAAATATTGAAACAGTTTGTAATTTTATTTGGTAAGGGAATGTTTGGGGTTCCATGTGTCCTTAGGAATAACAGAAAAATATAATGTTAGGTTTCCTCTTCAAAATCCTGGACTGTTAAAGAAATGGTTATCGGCTGTAAGACGTGAGAAATTTAACCCAACAGACTCTGCTCAGGTCGTTTCTGGAAGTCTAATGGCAACAGGCTTCTTAAACCAGGTGCAGTTCTTTCTGTGTTTAATTTTCCTCCTCATCTTACAAATGTAACCATGGTTATACTTTCAGTAATAGGCCTATTAAAATGCTAATATACGTATATTTAAAGATAGCAAACAACTGCAAATTTATAGCATATTTTGCTTGTATAGCCTAATACAAACTGCCAAATGTAAATGCATACTCAACATTTTTATAATACAATCTATAGGCCTACGAATATTCAGGATTATTATTTTTAGTTCATATATTATTTCAGATTGAACAAGAAAATAGTCCGACATCACCTCTTTAAATCAATTCTATTTAGGCCTATGAACCAATAGGTGAGCATTAGATTGTATGGTTTTAATTTAATTTCTTTACATTTTATTTAATTATAATTGCATTCATTCACTTAATCACAACATATTTCATAAACCCGAAGGGCTATGTCCAAAGTTCTCTATGCAATTTATATTTTTCATGAAAATTACTGACAAACTACTGGGGATGTCAAGATAGGCCTATGATCTTGTTATTGCGTCTACATGCGATAAATACAGGTAATTACGTTTAGTTCTTACATTTATTTATAATAATATTACTCTCCACTCATGTTTTATTAATTTTTTCGTTATTTATGAGATTAAATACTGGTTGGTTTATGTTTCCTATTACGTTTAACAGCTGTATGTCGTCTGCTAAATGATTTCTTGCCTACAAGATGGCGGCGAGCGGCCGCTTCTACTTGGAGCCATTTCACGCCGTCTGCGCAGCTGGTGGTGTGGGGACTTGGCTCTTATGGTTTGGATTGCTCTCTCTGTTACGTGCTTCGAGAAGCACTTTCCACTCGGCTGCAGGGTTACTCCTAGGTGCTTGAAGTGGTTTGTGATTTTGACCTTCTCTCCTAGTAGTACTATTTCGGTGTTGGTAGATATCTTTCCACCGTTTCTAAAGATCATCATTTCTGTCTTAGAGCTGTTTATGTAGAAACTATTTTTTTTGCACCAGTCCTCTATTTTTCTTATTGCCAGTTGTAATTTGTCTATGTTCGTTGATGCCACTACTATGTCATCTGCATATGCATATATGATAACTCCTTCTTCCTGGGCAACCCTCAGTATTTCCTCTGCTGCCAGGATGAAAAGAAGTGGGCTTAGTGGGTCACCTTGGAGGATTCCATTTGTTTGCATCATTGGTCTTGATATACATATGCCATCTGATATTTGTATAATGTTGTACTTTAGGATTGCTTCTATGATTTTTGTCCATTTGTTATTTTTTCCCAGAGTTTCCTGTAATTTCATTAGTTGTCTGTTTATGATGTCAAAAGCTTTTGTGAAGTCGATGAATACTGTATACATTCTTTCCTTGTTTTCCAGAGCTTCTTTTATATTGGTTTGAAGTGCATCCACTGCCATTATAGTTGATCGTTCTCTTCTGAACCCAAATTGCATTTCGGGGAGATTTTTGCCTATCTTTTCTTTTATCTTGCTTGTTATCAGTTTTGTAATGATTTTGAAAGGAGTGTTTTCGAGGGCGATTCCTCTTTTCATGTTTGGGTCATCTTGCTTGCCTTTTCCTTTGTACATTACTTTGATTATTGAATTTCTCCAGATTTCAGGTATATGTTCCATTTCGATGCACTTATTATATAGCTTTATCCATATGTTTACCATTTGTTTTGTTGAGGACTTTAAATGTTCATTATATATTTCATCCGAACCGGCTGCTTTCTTATTCTTGGATGTGTTGATCATTTTTGCTACTTCCTTTTCTGTGATTTGCACCCTTTCTCTTTGTTCATCTCGCGGTTCGTTTCCAGTTATCCTTTCCTTTACTGTTGGTTTTTCCTTTATTTCTTGCTTGTTTAGTATCTTTGTAAATTGTCTCTCCCACTCTGCCATGTGTATATAGTGAGTTGGTGGCCTTATTCTTGTTCTGAGGGCTATATATGGGTCCTTTTGTGCTTCTTCTGCTAGTCGACGCCCTTCTGTATATGTCTCTCGCAGCGTGTTATTTTCTGTGTTGTTTCTCCATTTATGAAGGCTTCTTAGTACCTGTTCTTTTTCTTTGAAGCATTCTTTATTAAACCATTTTTTTGCCCCATGTTTTGTGATGCTAATTGGTTCTATGGTCTCTTTTATTATCATTTCTGCTGCTCTTGCCGCTTCTTCAATGTTATTATTTTCAATTTCTTTTTCGACTTCCTTGATTTTTTCTGCATTTATTTTCTCTGGGTTTAGTTTTCTTGAGTTTGTTGTTTTGTTTTTAGCTGCACCACTCGTGCCTTTGACCGTTATACTAATTTTTATTGGTAGATGTTTTCGAATGGGTGTTGAGGCGTCATTCCATATTGGTGATATGGTTCCGAGAATTTCTCCCCTTGTTAGTATCAAATCTATGGCACTTTTACCATTGTGTGATATGTAAGTAGGTATCTTGCAGTAATTCATCAGGATAGAGCCGTCTTCTTGCATCTTTTCGATTACTAGCTTGGTTTTATAGTTGGGGGCATCTATTCTGCAGTTGAAGTCCCCTGCTATTAATATTGGTTTGTGTGGGTTGCAGCCTTGTATTTGTAGGTCCATTTCATCAATTATGTCTATTGCTTTTTGTTTTGGTTCAAAATATGCTGCTATGATTGAGATGTCACCTGTTTCTACTGTTATTGTATTCTCGCTCTGCGTGGTGTGTATTATTGGAGTCATTCTCTCAGCAAGTAATATTGACACTCCTCCTGATGGTCTTCCCTGTTCGCCTTTTTTTGCTATTAGATGTTTGGAGTAATAGTCTACACGTTGCCATTCTTCTAGTAGAAAAGTTTCTGTCAATATTACTAGGTCTCTATTTTTCAAGATATCTGTTGGTGCGTGCGGTACTGCACTCTTATACCCTTCTATGTTATTTTTATTTCATTTTCTGTCGCTTTATTCGTATTCAGGGAATGCTCCTTCCAAGTGTTGCCTCCGAAATCGGAATCGTCGTACTACTACATTTCTTGGCCAGAAACCTGGATCCTCTGTTTGCTGTAAGTGATTGAAATTGATGCCCACTTTAAATTCTTTTGTCCTTCCTCTAGTTTTAATTTCTTCGCAGTCTATGGGTAAGTTTTTTAACTCAGCGCATTTTCGTGCGCATCAAGTGCGCATGCATCGAGAGCATGCTGGAATCCATCGGCTCGTTCCATTGAGCTAGAATAGAACTGGAGTTAGCAGTCCAGCACAGCAAGTGAGGCCGACTGTTTCGACTAGCTCCGCCTGGAAAATCTGGCAAGAAGCTATTTGTCTGCTCAGCAAAAAATGTCAAGTATGCATATATGCCTGAAAATTTATTGAGATAGAGTGAACATTCCCTTACCTTTAACTCCAAATTATTTATTTTTATCAATACGAATGCTTTTACCCGTGACTTCTCTTTCGTTATGTAAGTCTAACCGACAAAATCGCTCGTATTCAATACAACATTTATTACTAGGGCTAAGATTATTATGTTTTAAACTATTTTATTCCTTTCTAGTTAAGTGTGATATTTGAATATAATTATTCGTTTCATTGTCAATAGTTACGTTAAATTAATATTACGTTGAAATGTTTAGAAATTAAAATATATTTGATATTTGATAACACTATTAGGTAGTACCAACTGCAATCGCTCACATTAGCTATTTACATTAATATGCATCTTTAAGAACCTAAGCTATGAATATTTACAATCTTACAAACTTAATTACATTAGTAAAAATTATTATTCTAAATTATACTAATGCCATAACCCAAGTGACACTAAATGAACAACATATACTTACAGATTACACATGTAATTACTTATGCTAAGTTGCTCTATTCTATTTGTAAATCTGATACTAAGTATTCTTTAACCTTATAAAAAAGGATTTTTTAAAGCTATCAATATAGTTTTTTGTGAAAACAAATTTGGGGACATTTCTTGATGTTTATATGGTAATTTGTTATATAATGTTGTCCCAAATTTATTTTGATTTCTGGTCTGATAAATAAGCACTTCGTGTTTGATAGATTTTTATGTTATATTTTACTAATGACAAGACATAAAAAATATACAAATTTATTATTGTTAGCCTGTCTCAATAAATAGTGGTTTGCAATGCTCTAATTTTTTACCATTGGTTATTATTCTAATTGCTTTTATCTTGATTAATTCCTACACCATTTCCCCATAGGCTACTACTATAGATCACACCTTATTATGCTCTGAAAAAATGCATATTAGGCAGTCTTTGCTTAATCTGAAGATACTTACTTACTTACTTACTTACTTACTTACTTACTTACTTACTCAGCTCATCCTTTTATGCAAAATTAAGTCCGTCCATTGTTGTGTTTTTTTATTAGTTCTTCGATTTTTCCATGCATTGCCATCCTACCTGAATTATGATATAGGCCTATCCTAAAAATTGCTAACATCTGGATTAAGGATTAATCACTAAATATGATATTAAACGTTATTATCACAATAAAATACACTTAAAATGAATGATGACGATTATGAAGTAGAACGATATATTTCAATTTTTTCAACGTAGCCTAATGCTAATTTAATGTAATATGTATAGTATTGAATACATGCTATTTTGTCGGTTAGGCCTACATGTATGGAAACGACAGAAAGTCACGGATAAAAACATACGTATTAATATTAATCTTAATTATAATAATGACATACCTTTAATATGTTAATATTAATTATTCTTATAATGCATGCAAGAAGAACTGTCTTACAAGGATTCGTCAACAATATCTTTAATTTCCAAACCAAACCTGTGATAATTCCATACAAGAAAGGCGATTTGACGTTTCGTATTGAGCAGACAAATAGTTTCTTGCCATAGTTTCCGGGCGAGACTAGTCGAAAAAGTGGCCTCAGTTCTTAGTACAGGGGACTGTATTTAGTGCTAAGTCCAGGTATATATATGGAGGTCAATGGCTCGTTCTCCTTTCCAGCGCATGATTCATCGCACTTCAAACACTTCCATCGGTCTTTGGTACTGATGGAAATGCGATTGACCATTGTCGTCTGCCATGATACTATGGTCGTCTGCTTTTCGGTATAGGGAAGTCGTAGCTCGTAACACTTAACTGTATAATATGTCGACACAATGAAGGAAACTACAATGGATCTCAGATTCAGATAGTAATAGTAACATTGATATTTTATTATATGACTGGTTAATAAAAAATCCCTTTTATAAATTGACGATTTCTTTAAATTTAAAGAATTTGACATATCAACAACTTTGGAAGTTTTACTGAATCAATGTAATTTAATTTAATCCAATAAGTTTATTTTTAATGTTCTTTGACGTATTTTATGCTTAACGACAAAATATGCCAAGATTTGGAATGTTCAGTATAATGTTTACATACGGTGATCCATCGGATCGTTCTTATTTACATCGCTCAACGTACTCATCGCATATCCATCGGCTTTAAAAAAGCGCATTTTCTCCGATGACTTTAAGAACACTCGCTATGTTTCCTGAGATATTTTGCTTTCTCAAGTATTTCTTTATGGTGTCTTCTGCTAGAATAGAGATTATATAGAGTGGCTGTTGTGTCCTTTACAGCGCTCTGGGTGGTGCCTTCGTGAAACATAGCCGCCATGTTTACAGCTACCTGTTAGTCGTATCGTCTGCTATCTTTATATGTATTTTGATTGCATTTGTGTGGATACTTTTGGTAAAAAATATGCCTGCTTGTTTACCACTTCGGAACCAGATGATTAATCTCATTATGCCTCACTTCTTAAACTAATTTTGAAACTGTTTTTCACCTGTAGATTACATGACTTCTGCAGAAACCGGTCTGCAGCCCTATTCTGTAACTTCTCGATTTCGGAATCGGAATCTGCGAAGAAACCGATTTTTCAATGTTTTGGTATTCTGTAACTCCATTCCGAATCCGAGCGATCGGAATCATTCCGATAGTAATGGCGGCTGATCGGAATCCTTGCCGAGAGGTCTCTCGCATTCGGTTGGGGATTTCGAAGTCAAATACATAACGAAAGAAAGTAGTTTATGTCGTTGTTTTATTACATTAGTATTATTAATCCATAAGTATAACTAATTAAAATATTTAAAACTTAATAAACTAATGAAAACATATTAAAATAATATATGTAAAAATGTAGGGTTATGTTTGTCTTCTTTAGCAGAGAACGATTTTACAAATCATACCCAGAAATATTAGTTGTAGTATAAATGTATGTAGCCTACTAATTCTCTTTAACTGTAAGATAATTTATTCGTTAATAACACCGTCAACCCTAATTCACTACCAGTATAACTTAATATGTTCTTGCCATAATTATGAACATTAAGTACAGAAAACAAACTACGAATAAAACAAACAGCTAAAATGTACCGGTACTGTACATGTACTTAACCTATGCCAACTAAACTCCGAAATAAAGAAAAAATTAATATAGACCAAGGGTGCCCGAACATTTCATATGAAGGTTCAATAACTATTTCAATTGTTTATGGCGTGTCATATACTAGCAGTAATTTACGTTTAAAAACTAGACTAATGTCAAAGAAAACATATATAATATTTTTAATCATTTCTGTAATCACTGTTTTTGTTAAATTAAATGCATAACTATAAAAATACTGTAATAAATAGAACAGACGTAGTACGACAAAAGACTAATTTAGCAAATATTACCCAATAAGAGTCATTTAGTAAATGCTTTTAATTAGACATAATATAGTGTACTATGTAGTCAGCTTGTGCAAAAATAGTTAGGAAAATGCATGCGTAATTACCTGGCAATGAGAAGTGTATATTGAAGACTACAAACCACTGATAACTGGATTCTCTCTTGTGGAGACGATATCGCTTGAAATAACACACATCACTATTTTAATGCTTTCACAGAATAATTACAGAACTGTATTCATTGCACTTTCACTGTACATCCATTATCAAATTTGCACATACTCGATAAAAATTGAATTAGTGACAATATTACACGGAATTGTACAGCTTCTGTAGACTACAAATGCCTGATTGCCTCTGCAAAGCGTAAATGTGAAACACAATTTGGAAGAATGGGAACATAACGGTCTATGAGAGGAATGACCGCTGCCCTTCTTGCCTTGGCGTATTTCTTTGAAGTGCAACCCCCAAGTAAGCTCACCACATTCCTACATTAGAAATGAGATCCAATTTAGTGTAGCTGTTCATTGCAAAATTTTAAAACCACAGCAGTAGTCATTTAAGATACGTAGGTTTTATTATAACTTATTTGTAAGGCCCGTCAAAAAAATAAGCGGCCTATTCATATTAAGTTCTTTTAGTACGACTCCATTTTGTAAATTGTGTGAGATATTATGGAGTCTTATGAATTTTAGGGTTAGTCAAACCATTTTCATTATGGCGGGAGTGCGATTTCAGACGACAAATCTTCCTAGTTGAGATGACGTCACTTAAAACCCTTGTCTCTCATTGGTGAACGTCAGCTGTACGTCACTAATGCCTCGGCTACCTTCGGGATTTCGTTTTGAGATACGCAAAACGAGTGGATGATCTCGATTGGTGTTACAGAATACTAAACAAGCCAACATTTCGATCGACTAGGAATGGGGAGATCCCGATCGGGAACTTCTCGAGTCGAGTGGCTGGCAAAACGAAAAGTTACAGAATAGGGCTGCTGAGCAGGAAAGAGGAAAGCAAATGAGGCAGATGTTTACAAAATTAATATTGTTCAAAGAACAATAAGTTTGAAATAATTTCTAGGCATCTATAAGATTGTGCATATATAAATGTTACCGCCAAGAATCCCCGTCACTGTTTAAATATTTTAATAGTGTGTAAAATTGAAAATTTTTGAAGTGAAACTAATTTAGCCGTGGTAGGGGTAAATCGAGAGCTTGTGTAACGCTCAAAATCGTCACGAAATTAATGCTACGCTCAAAATCGTCACGAAATTAGTGAGGTGTGACGGAACGGACTGCACAGAAAACAATCAACTCAATAATTAGGCTTATCAAAAATTTAAAAAATTAAAAAATCCAAAATTTATAAATCTAAAAATTTAAAATTAAAAATAGAAAATCTAAATTTAAAACATTCTAAAAATAAAAAAAATCAAAGATCTAAAATTTGAAAAATCCAAAATTAAAAAAAAAACAAAATTCCATAATTAAAAAATTCAAATATCCAAAATTAAAAAGTCCAAAAATCCAAAATTTTAAAAATAAAAAATCCAAAATGAAATAATCCAAACATCCAATATTTAAAAAAAAAAGATTTAAAAAAATCAAAAATCAAAAATTTAAAAAATAAAAAATCCAAAATTAAAAAATCCAAAATTAAAAATCCAAAAAAATATCAAAGATCTAAAATTTAAAAAACCCACAATTCCAAAATTTTAAAAAATAAAAGATCAAAAATTAAAAAATCCAAAAGTGAAAAAAGTCCAGCAATCCAAAATTGAAAAAATCCATTAGTTCAAAATTGAAAAAATAAAAAAGTTTCACTTTTGTCGCGTGACGTTCCACGCACACTTTTTTGTATCTTGTCAACAAACATAGGCCTATTTTTATCATGTCATATTATTTCTTTTTACTACCAACACTTTTTCCTCTTCTCTATATTCTCCATACTTACTTTTCTTGTAAACTCTCTCACGTTATCTTTATTCTCTTCTATTGTCGTTATTCTTACTTTTACACTGATAATTATTGTAATTTTTCCTTTCTTTTCATTAGTCTATTTGCTATTTATGTTATTGTAACCATATGATGCTGTCTAATGCCTATTGCTATAAGGTCTAATGAAAATAAAATATTAATAAACATATGAGATTGTTGCATCCCTCTTACCGATACATGCTAGAAGTGCATACATCCACAGAGAGGGCATTCAGCACAGATTTATATATAGACTACAGTATTTTGTAACCTCTTCATTATGTACCATTTTTTTTATTCTTCTGCACCACCGAGTGACAAAATATTCAGTTCTTTGGCGACTATTTTGGTCTGAGTGTGAATGGTACAGTATTTTGTAACCTCTTCATTATGTGACATTTTTTTTTTTATTCTTCTGCACCACCGAGTGACAATTTCCATACTGAGTGAATTTAATATCTGACTGTAATCAAGAGAAAGACCTGTTTGTAGTAAATCGGAAATTCTATTTGAAATATGATCAAATTTAGCTATAAGGCGTCTTGCCTGCTTTTGGGAAATTTGTCCATCCTCCGCAAATCCACGACACTGCTCAGAAATTTCTTCGACTTTAGAAGCTAAATCCTGTATTTCGCTATCAACTTTGACATCTTTTAAATTTATGGGATCTACTGGAGTCGATAAGTTATCTTTTAACATCTTAGACAAGTTTGAAACTGAATCATCTGAATTCACTTTGATTCCGCGAATAAGTAATTCATAAATAATATCAACTTTGAAAAGAAATTCTATAGGTACATAAATTCTATTACTCATGATGGAAACTGATAGCAAAGAAAACCGGTCAGAAAAATTTTAAAGTTAGATTAGAATAAGGTAAATGCAAAAATTTATCAACGTTAGGTTAGAATTATGGAAAACAAAGCTTTTGCAGAATTAAGTGCTAGGTAAAGATAATTATGAAAAATTAATGAAGTTAATAATTTCAAAACAACGCTTAGTTAAGTGAAAAATGGAGGTAAGTCTAATTATAGTAAATTGAAAAGCAGAACTACCATCAATGCCAGTACAAAAATGCTGAGCCACCCTACACTTAGGAAGCAGATCGAAAAAATGGAAAGATAATAATGCATAAATTTGTACAAAAAAAATTCAAAAAGCATACAAAACTTCAAAATTCGTGTTAACTGGAGCAGAGCGCAAAATTTAGAAAAATGGTAGTCAAAATCTAACTACGCTCTGCGATAACACTTTTTGTAGCACCCCTACTTAATGAAGGACGTTATTGCGTACGCTGGAAGGTAACGTACGACTTGTGAAGTAGATCTTGATTTTGAACATTCTTAACTAAATTTAGTAAACATACTGCTACAAGTTTACGCTGGTACCCCCTTGATCCCTAAGATAATCATGAAAACCTTGAAATGTGAATTGAAGGAAAATAGGCCAAAATTTCTACCATAAAATACAAGTGAAGTTTTGGTAACAATTTATTATTTGAAATTCCTAATTTAAAGTTTAATAGCTCATAACTGCATAACTGCATAAATTTCAGCATCCGATAAAGACCAATAATATAACAACTCTCAATAAATTAATTAAAAATTCAAATATGTACAAATTAGCATTCACGCGATCTAAATAGGTGCGCAGATATTACCATAAAATTATTTACAGTATTACAGTATTATTTACACTCTGATTACATTAGTCTATCAAGAAATCTAATTTTGGATTTATTCCAGCAAGGTGACAGCTGATCACGCTGTATATAATCACACCACAAAATTCTTTCACTATCTAGTTATTTGATACTGATTCACTATATTTGATTACTTAAAGCCCTAATTACAAGAAATAATTATAATCTGTTCATCATAATTTTTGACAATAATTGTTAATCACTCTGTATTTCTTTTTCCTGAAAGCTAAGATTTCAATTAGGATACTATTGTAATATTCTGACGAAAGATACTAATCTCTCTGTATTTATTCTTTCTGATCACTAAACCACCCATTACAGGATATAATTACAATCAGTCCATTATACTGAACAATAGATACTAATCTCCCTGCATTTATGCTATCTTTCTGTACCCATTTATAGTCATCCAAATGGCAAGTATTAAAATCCCAACTATCAGATATGATAATCTATACTTTAGAATCAGAACACGTGATTTGTGCATAAGAAGGCTTACGGTCAGTATCCTAATCTACGCCCTTTTCAATCCTGAAAATCTTCTACCTGTAAAATTCCTAAATTACATTTAAAGTAAGATGCTGGTCAAAACTATTAATTTGAATTTTAACGGTTGGTTACCAGAATGTAAAACGGTTCCGCTTCAAGAGATCTGGAGAATAGAAAAACGGCTGAACGGAATTAAACGAAATTGAAAACATACTGAATTACCCAAAGTAAAGAGAGGGGGCGAAATTTCAAATAGCCACCAGCACGTAACATAAAAAATAACGAAAATTTACCAAACCAATATTTATTACAAACAACGAAATTTAGATGAGCCAAAAGGGTGAGATGTCTGAATTAAATAAAATTTGAATTCATATTGATATAATAAGAAAATGGAATCATCTCACCAAACAGCAGTCACGCGACATCGGAGAATGCTGTCATGCCCCTCGCCAGACACAAACTTCTTCACTACATGCTCACGCGGTGCAACTCAACTCTCAACTGTGCTTAACTACACGCGAGCTGCCAGATAATCCGTCCGCGGAACACGTTCATAAATTACCAATGGTAACCAGTGTTAAACGCAGACTGAAGAAAAATGTATTAATGATTTTTGTTAATACCTAAATTAGCCAGTAGTGGCGACTCATACCTTATACATGATCCGAATTCACGGATCAATACTCAACATTTTTATAATACAATCTATAGGCCTACGAATATTCAGGATTATTATTTTTAGTTCATATATTATTTCAGATTGAACAAGAAAATAGTCCGACATCACCTCTTTAAATCAATTGTATTTAGGCCTATGAACCAATAGGTGAGCATAAGATTGTATGGTTTTAATTTAATTTCTTTACATTTTATTTAATTATAAAATACATCCATTCACTTAATCACAACATATTTCATGAACCCGAAGGGCTATGTCCAAAGTTCTGTATGCAATTTATATTATTCACGAAAATTACTGACAAACTACTGAGGATGTCAAGATAGGCCTATTATCTTGTTATTGCGTCTACTTGCACGTTTAGTGCTTACATTTATTTATAATAATATTACTCTCAACTCATGTTTTATTAATTTTTCGTTATTTATGAGATTAAATACTGGTTGGTTTATGTTTCCTATTACGTTTAACAGCTGTATGTCGTCTGCTAAATGATTTCTTGCCTACAAGATGGCGGCGAGCGACCCCTTCTATTTGGAGCCATTTCCATTGAAATGAATACTAACTGGAATGCCTTCTGAATGAGAGGAAAGTGAGGCTTCTTTTGCGACTAGTCATGTCTGGTCTCGCATGGAAGAAACCAGTCCCTGCACGCAAGAGACCATTAAGTTAGTAGGATCTTTTCGATTTCATTGGCTTTTTTGAAGTGAAACTTCTTTAGCCGCGGTAGGAGTAAATCGAGAGCTTGCGTTATACTCAAAATTGTCACGCAATTAGTGTTACGCTCAAAATCGTCACGAAATTAGTAGGGTGTAACGGAACGGACTGCACAGAAAACAGTCAACTCATTGATTAAGGCTTATCCAAAATTTAAAAATCTAAAAATCCAAAATTCAAAAATTCAAAATCCAAAATTTAAAAATTCAAAGATCCAAAATTTAAAAAATCCAGAATTAAAAAATTAAAAATTCAAAGATTCAAAATTCAAAAATCCAAAATTAAAAAAATCAAAGATCCAAAATTTAAAATTCCAAAATTTTAAAAATAAAAAATCCAAAATTTAAAAAGTAATAAATCCAAAATTTATAAATCCAAACATCCAAAATTTAAAAAATCAAAGATCCAAAATTTAAAAATCCAAAATTTAAAAAATAATAAATCCAAAATTTAAAAATCCAAACTTCAAAAATTTAAAAAATCAAAGATCCAAAATTAAAAAAATTCAAAATTAAAAAATTTAATATCTAAAATTTAAAAAATTCAAAAATCCATAATTTAAAAATTCAAAATTTAAAAGTTTAAAAATCCAAAATTAAAAAATCGAAAATCCATAATTAAAAAAACCGAAATTAAAAATTAAAAAAAAATAAGATCTAAAATTTAAAAATCCAATATTAAGAAATCCAAAGTTCCAACATTTAAAAAATTAAAAGATAAAAAATTAAAAGAATCCAAATAACAAAATTTAAAAAGTCCAAAAACCCAATTTTAAAAAGTCCAACAATCCAAAATTGAAAAAATCGAATAATTAAAAATTAAAAAAATCAAACAATTTAAATAAGTTTCACTTCTCGCGCGTGGCGTTTCACGCACACTTTTTTAAATGTTGGAACTGTCTATCCTTTTCATTGCAAAAAATAAATCAATAAATAACCGAGCAAATTATTTAAATGTTTAATTTTTCCCCTATACATATTCCCTGTTGCAACATAGCAGCTTACTGCTTTCATAATTATTCCTATAGTATTCTTTGTAGGCTGATAGAAGTTTATGCAATTTATTACAACGTGTTTCTCATATCAATATACATGAAAAATAAATTAACGTATTTATTTGTGTATGTTTATAAGTCGTAGATGTTTGGATATTTGCGGGGATACTGTGGTAATTCTTTTCAACCAGTAGGCTAGATAAATATAAAATGAAAAGGGGGAAATTAAACATTTAAATAATTTACTCGGCTATTTATTGATTTATTTTTTGCAATGAAAAGGATGAAAAGGTCTTAACATTGTTTTAAAACCTCAATGAAATCGAGAAGGTCCTACTAACTTAATGGTCTTTAGCGTGCAGGAGCTTGGTTTCTTCCATGCAAGACCAGACGCAACTAGTCGCACAGACAGGACACACATTTGGCAGAGACTTTACAATGGTAGCAGTCATTCCAGTTAGTATACAGTTCAATGGCCATTTCACGCCGTCTGCGCAGCTGGTGGTGTGGGGACTTGAGCATTACTTTCATCAAATACACTCAATACTCAATAGGGATGTAGCTCGCCAAACTTCTCCGCCAGATAGCGTGGGTGTACTAGCCGGTATGCGCTAGACGTTCATCAATTGTTTTTCCAGTTGTCGTCTGCTGACACCATGCTTTTAAATGGCGTTCTATCTTCCCAGTCCGAAAAATATGTTCGTAATTTTATATTTTATAGAGGACACGAGACTACTACACATACTTCCTTGTCTACTGGGCCCTTCTAGAATGTTTAAGTGTCAAAAAGACGAAAGAAAAACTATAGCAGATAGGTTCTTAATCAGACTAAAAAGGAAGGATTACCTAACAAATATTATGAGAAATTTCCGATATAGACAACGTTATTTTGTACTCGACTTGAAGTAATATGTTACCAATGTATGAATATTTATATGCAGTATGGCGATTGGATATTCTTTAATATTTAAATTAGTATTAAATTTGCCGTAGCATCGAGAAGATGTTATGGGCCATTTAAAAATAGAGTAAATTACAAATTCAAATAAATTAAAATTACGTAGTAACGCAATGATAATTACAGTACATTGTGTTAGTTTTATACCTTTGTTAAACTGTATCTTTATTGCACCTTTATATTTAAAGATCACTTCCCTGTTTAATTTATTTAGTTATTTTAGGCCTATTTATTTTACTTTCCTGTATAAATATGTGTATATTACTGTAGCTTTCTATAGCATCTGATATCAAAATATAAATTCTGTGATTTCTAATTAGCCAAGTTAGATTGACGGCTTCGAATAAAAATTGTGACAATAGCGTTGCTAATTTAATAGGCTACATAACTTAACGTATGATAATTCTTAAATTCTGCCTTTATATTCTGCTATGTCATGCAATGAAATATTCTTAACAATATTTTGTCTCATAACTAGAAATGAAAATCATGTAACGATGGTCTAGCATACCGATAATAAAAGGAATAAGAAATAATGAGGAATGAGAAGGAAAAAAAGGTTCAATCGATTGTCAAGTTCCCATTTTTTTTCACTATTCTGGACAGGAAATTGTAAGTTTTCGTGTTGTAAACTTATTTTAATATGTTGATTTTGAATGCGTTTTTTAATATGAGGGTATAGGCCAAATATGCATTTGATATAGAAAATAAATATTAAAAATGTCTGCGAATACACACCACATATAGCAGTGTTTATTACGTATATCAATTAGTATTTTACTCTCTGAACCCTAAATGTACATTCTTTTAGTTACTTTGAATCATACCCAATCGCCAAATTAGCAGTACTGTATATATTATTATTATTATTGTGTCTCCAACGAGAAAAAGCCCTACTGTACAAATATATCTGCATAACATTTTGTATGTAGGAAACATAGTAATGTAGTTAATAGCCGGCATTTCGCACAATATTTGTCAGCTTATTCTTCCTTCTATTCGACTTATATAGCGCCTATTTTTTGCAATTTTTCTTTAAGATTTTTCACGTAAATATATTCCTGAAGTGTCCAGTATACAAAGAAATGCGCCTAGTAGCGCTTTACCCGCTACAAAAATAGAAAAGTTCGAATGTACTTTTCAGTCTGCTAAGATGAAACTCCATTTAAAAGCATGGTACCAGCAGACGACAACTGGAAAAACAAGTGATGAACGGCTAGCATACCGGCTAGAGCAGTGGAGACATCTGTTGGTCCTAGTTCGCTACACAGCCCGGCAATCTGGGTCACGGCGGTGAAGCCTAGCCTTGCGCTATGCCGCCATCTTGCCGCACCTGAAGATACTCATTGAACTACACGTAATTCAATGGGAAGCTGTCACGAGAACTTAGATTAAAGTCTATTTTCACAATTTTCTATTGGAAATTTTGTATCCACTAGTGAACACACTGAAACCACATTGAAAAAGCACGTCCTCTTGCTATTTTTCTCAAGTATTGGTTCCTATTACTTGCTAAAAATTAGGTTTTTTATGTGAAACTTCTTTAGCTGCGGTATGATTAAATCGAGAGCTTGCGTTATGGACAAAATCGTCACGAAATTAGTTTGGTGTGACGGAACGGACTGCACAGAAAACAATCAACTCAATAATTAGGCTTATCCAAGATTTAAAAAATCGAAAATTCAAAAATTCAAAAATTAAAAAATTCAAAAAATCAAAACATTCGAATTGAAAAATCGAAAATCCAAAATTTTAAGTCTAAAAATCCGAAATTAAAAATAAAAAAAAAATTAAAAAATCCAAAGACCCAGCATTTAGAAAATCCAAATTTTAAAAAAATAATCCAAAGTAAAAGATCCAAATATCCAAAATTTAAAAAATTCAAAAAATAAGAAAGCCAAAATTTAAAAAATAAAAAATAATAAAAATTCAGAGATCCAAAATGAAAAATCCAAAATTTAAAAAATCCAAAATTTAAAATTTACTATCCAAAAGTTTAACCTTACTGTACCAAGAGGTATTTTAAGGTTATAGTTATTTACAAGCATAAATTAAAGCATAACATATGAATATTAATATTATAGTGCATAAGATGGCTTATATGTTAATAGTTATTTACAAACATTATAACACATTCTTAAATTCTTAAGGAAGTATGAATAATACAAGAAATAGCTATCAATGTATGCTTACAGTTATTTATAAAAATATAAAACATTCCTAGTAACTAAAGCATAATATTATTTACAATGCAAAAAATACAAATAAATTGAGGTTATTTGCAAGATAATGCATTTCTAAATGCTAAAGTAATATATGACTATTTACAGTTTATGAAATAGTTAACAATATTATGTTATGGTTATTTACAACCATATAATACATTCATAGAAACTAAAGCATGTATAATGCATGAAATGGCTAACAGTAATAATGAAAGGCCTACTTACGAATGTATTGAAACGTGTTCCTTTCCTTTTTTCTTTCTGTCGCAGTATGAAAAATTACACCCGAATACAACACAGGTATTCACCATTTTAGACAAAGTATTTATAGTACTCCTCAGTCCAATTACATTATTAGCTATAATGCTAAAATTCACATCGCCGTGACGCTCTTGTGGCTTGTACTCGATCAGCTGCTACAGTGTAGTAATATGGCGGTCCGCGCATCAACGTGGCTTCACTGCCGCCAATAGTACAGCATACACCATTGCCGATCTATCTCTATATATCTGTGGTTCGCTACATCCCCATAGGGATGTAGCTCGCCAAACTTCTCCGACAGATAGCGTGGGTGTACTAGCCGATATGCGCCAGCCGTCCGTCACTTGTTTTTCCTGTTGTCGTCTGCTGGCACCATGCTTTTAAATGGCGTTCCATCTTCCCAGTCCGAAAAATATGTTCGTAATTTTATATTTTTATAAAGGACACGAGGCTATTATCCATATTTCCTTGTCTACAGGGCCCTTCTGGAATGTTGAAGTGTCAAAAAGACGAAAGAAAAATTACAGCATATAGGCTCTAAATAACACTAAAAAGGTAGAATTAACTAACAAGTATTGTGAGATATTTCCGATATAGACAACATTACTTTGTACCCGACTTGCAGTAATATGTTATCTATGTATAAATATTTATATGCAGTGTGGCGATTAGATATTTTTTAATATTTAAATTAATATTAAATTTGCCGTGAGTATCGAGAAGATATTATGGGCCATTTAAAAATAGAGTAAATTACAATTACAAATAAATTAAAATTACGTAGTAACGCATTGGTAATTACAGTACAATGTGTTAGTTTTAAACCTTTGTTAAACTGTATCTTTAGTGCACCTTTATATTTAAATTTCACTTTCCCTGTTCAATTTATTTAGTTATTTCTTGCCTATTTATTTTACTTTGCTGTATAAATATGTGTACATTACTGTAGCCTTCTATTGCATCTGAGATGCAAATATAAATTCTGTGATTTCTAAATAGCCTCAAATAAAAATTGTGACAATAGCGTCGCCAATTTAATAGGCTACATAACTTAACGTATGATAATTCTTAAATTCTGCCTTTATATTCTGCTATGTCATGCAATGAAAAATTCTTAACAATATTTTGTTTCATAACTAGAAATGAAAATCATGTAACGATGGTCTAGCATACCGATAATAAAAGGAATAAGAAAGAATGAGGAATGAGAAAAAAAAAAGGTCTAATCGATTCTCAAGTTCTCATCTTTTTAAACTATTATGGACAGGAAAGGGCAAGTTTTCGTGTTGTAAAGATATTTTAATATTTTGATTTTGAATAGGGTTTTTAATATGACGGAATAGGCTAAATATGCATTTGATATAGAAAATAAATGATATTAAAAATGTCTGCGAATACACACCACATATATCAGTGTTTATCACGTATATCAAATAGCATTTTACTGTCTGAACCCTAGATGTACATTCTTTTAGTTACTTTGAATCATACCCAATTGCCAAATTAGCAGCACTGTATACAGATATTCATATCTGCGTAACATTTTGAACCACGGGAACATAGTAATGTAGTTAATAGCGGGCATTTCTCACAGTATAGTATACATAATAGTACATATACATAATAGTATAGAACAAACGATGGAAATAATACATATACAAGATAAAAGTAATTAACTAAATACACTTGAGAACTTAGAAATATACAAACATAAACGTAATATTCTTAACGAAGATACCATAGACAATAATCCGCTTTTCAACTTAATTTGTGAACATACCCAATCCATATAAATACAGGCTACACGATATGCTCCGCGAATTACTTCCAACATTCACACTCCGCGATACAACGCTAAAGAGGTAAGCTTATACTAAATTTCTTTAAAATCGACAATAATACTTAACATAAGCAAACTTTCTTTAATTTTCCTCTTCTATCGTACATTTGTAAACAGGCTGAAGATGACTTTTCTTAAAGTCGAAATGCATACCATATAACTACTGTAGGATAGCGTCTTGGAAGTTGCCAACAATTTCGTAAGAACAACATTATAAAGAAGAAGAAAGAAGATACAACTACAATAATACCATACATCAACAGTAAGAAGAAAGAAAAAAGAAGATTATAAGATAAACTCAACAAACTGAACATTTTTTACTAATTCTGTAAGTACATTGTTTTTACAAAGTGCATACAAGTGCTTGTGAACACTGATGGTAAACTTTTAAGTGATACAAACACTGACTAACAAACTGTTTTTGGACATAGTATATAAAATACTTAAGTTAAATGAATTATGACCAACATGGACTAAAAAGCCTATGTTCTCTCGATGGGTGTTTATTAATATATAAAGACAAATTTTAACAAAAAATAATTTTACCAATTAGACAGTATTACTTTAAGTAATGCTTAATTTTATCATTTTAATTTATATCCTACATAGCAATTTGTACCAATAACTTTTCCGAATACATGATATAAATAAATGAAGATAAATTTTAACACACAAAAATTTTAAAAAAATTTTTACACAAAAGACTTTTATCAATTAGATAGTATTATTTCATGTAATCTTAATTTTTATCATTTTAATTTATCTTACATAGCATTTTATATCAATAAATTATTTGAACATATAATAAACAAATATTACAAATACTTATGAAAGTTCTTGGCACTTCCTAAACTTCTATCCTAACCATCAACTTTTGAGGGCATAAGGAGGTTTGAACTACTTTGTCTAAGAAATTATATTCCCTCATTGGAAAATGAAATTCATTGATTCTACACAAGCTAACCAAGCTAAAATTATCAACAGATTTACGAATACGAAGAGGAAACTACATAAAACAATTGCAAACATAAAATTCAACAAGACATGCATAGATCTTAATATAATACCTAATTATGTCCAAATTAAAATAAAATCAAAAAACGCTACAGCAAAAACAACACTAGAACAAGCTAAAAAGTAATGGATCAGAAATGAAATGAAATTTCTATACAAGAAAAAACAGCACCTTAACATACAAACTTACAAGTTACATTTAGAAGCAAGTAGCATATTCAAACACGAATGGATAGACATATTTAGAGAAATAAATGACAAACTAGAACACGAAATGGACATGAAATACAAAACCATCCATAACAAGATAGAGAAACTTAAAAGAGAAAAAACAAACAAAGAAATACCAAAACGACATAATGACCACAATGAAAACAAAGATAATTTCTATCCTAGACTACTTAATTTAACTGACATTCACTTGAATGACAATGAAGTCAAGACACTAGAACTAGGATACAAATACAACTTCCACACAAACACACAGAATACACTACAAACCAACATCATTGACGCAGAAACGGCAATTTCACAATTACCATTAGATAAACAAACTGAAATGAGAAATAAAGTAGCCAACAAAATTAAAACAATGCGACAAGACGATAAACCCATAAATATTGATAAAACACATATACAATCCATAAATAGTCTTAACAGAAAACTAAAAGAAAATGATATTAAACATACTAAGGCAGACAAAGGTAATACTATTGTTTTACTAAAAAACAGTGAATACAACAAAAAAACAGTAGAATTTTTTGAAAACAATAACATAATCAAAATAGACAATGACCCTACAGAAAAATTCCAACAGTCCTTGAAAAAAACGATGAAGAAATCTGAATTAATCTTAAATCAAAGAGACATTAAAAATAACACCCTTATGAATCCCAAGCCACCCATACTTAGAGCACAGATAAAAACACACAAAGACAACCAACCCATCAGACCAGTAGTAAATTTTATATCAAAAACAATAAACAATAAACAAAATGCTTAAACAAAAACTGAAGATTAAAAACAAATATACCATACAAAACTCTATTGATTTAGTCAAGAAAATTAAGCCATCACATTAGATAATGACGAAATACTTATGTCATTAGACATAAAGAATCACTACACTAACATACCAATACAAGAAACTTTACAGATAATAGAAAATAACTTACGTCACAACAAAGAAAATCCTCTAGTTACAGAGCGGATAATAAAATTAACTTCAACAATACTCCAACAAAATTATTTCAAATTTAATAATGACATTTATTTACAAAATAATGGGCTAGCAATGGGATCCCCCCTTTCGGGTACGATAGCAGAAATATTTCTCCAAAATTTAGAAGCTAAGTGTTTACCTATGAGCAGCTTTCTACAGTTCTCACCCAGATTGAGGCCTGTCTAAACTCTCGACCTCTCCTACGCCTAAGTGATGATCCTAGCGACTCATCCTATCTATCTCCTGGACACTTTCTCATTGGTGAAAAACTCACAGCCCTTCCTTCTCCTCCTAAGGCAGAGAATGTCTCTCATGTTGCTAAATGGCATCAGCTACAAACCTACATACATCGCATAAGGCAGCGTTGGTCAGCTGACTACCTACATTCCCTGTAGCAGAGGCAGAAGTGGTCTGCGTCCAGCGAAAACATTCAGATTGGTACTCTTGTCCTCCTGAAAGAAGATAATTCTCCACCGCTCCAGTGGAAACTGGGAATCATCTCATCAGTACATCCTGATGACGACGGTTTAGTGCGTGTTGTGACAGTGCGTACGTCCAGTGGTGAATACAAGCGACCTATTGTAAAAGTGTATCCCTTGCCTAAACAGTAAAGTGCAAATCTATTAGTAAAGTGTTATCTTGATCTATCACTATTTCAACTATCAAGCATTAAATGAAAAGTTTCTTAACAGGAACTCGAATAAGAATGTAGCAGTCTCATATTCAATGACATAGGTGGAATATGTGATATTCAGAAACGTACTACACAAATTAAAATATATTTGGACTATCACACATTAAGTGCAAAATTTTATAAAACGAAATCGAATAAGCATGTAGCAGCATGATATTCACTGTTTATAGGTGAAATATGTGATATCCACACAACAGAAAACACATTTCTACTATCACAAATTAAATGCACCAGTGTATAAGAGAAACGTAATTAAGCATGAAGCCTAGTAGCGTCATATTCACTGATTATGTGTGGAATATGTGATATTCAGAAAAGTACATAACAACTGAAAACACATGTCTAATATAACACATTAAAAGCAAAAGTATATAAGAAGATAGCGCATAATCATGTTACTACACGTCTTATTCAGTCTCTGTAGGTAGAATATGTGACATTCAGAACATGACTGAAAACACATTTCGAATATCACGCATTAAGTGAAAAGTTTAATAAGAGGAACTCGAATAAGCATATAGCTTATGCAATAAGCATAAGCATATAGAATGAACACTCAATAGATTACAAACAAAAAAGAAGAAAATCCGCATATGCTAAACACTTGCTTGACGAGAACCATAAACATAATAGTATAGAACAAACGATGGAAATAATACATATACAAGATAAGAGGAACTCGAATAAGCATATAGCTTAAGCATAAGCATAAGCATATAGAATGAACACTCAATAGATTACAAACAAAAAAGAAGAAAATCCGCATATGCTAAACACTTGCTTGACGAGAACCATAAACATAATAGTATAGAACAAACGATGGAAATAATACATATACAAGATAAAAGTAATAAACTAAATACACTTGAGAACTTAGAAATATACAAACATAAACGTAATATTCTTAACGAAGATACCATAGACAATAATCCGCTTTTCAACTTAATTTGTGAACATACCCAATCCATATAAATACAGGCTAAGCATATAGCTGAATATGTGATATTCAGAAAAGTAAAAAACAACTGAAAACACATTCCTACACTAAATGCAAAAGTGAAAAAGAGGAACGCATATAAGCATTTAATTATCTCATATTCAATCTTTATAGGTAAAATATGTTATATTAAGAAACGTATAACATGTCTGGAAACACATTGAACAATCACGCATTGAGTGCAAAAGTTCATAATAGGAACTCGAATAAGGATGTAGTAACATCATATTTACTTTTTATAGGTGGAATATGTGATAATCAGAAATAGACAACACACTGAAAACACATTTCTACTATCACACATTAAATGGAAAAGTGTATCAGAGGAATGCGAACAAGCATGTAGTAGCGTCTTATTCATTCTCTATAATTAGAATATATGACATTCAGAACCGTTCAACATGACTGAAAACATATTTCAACTATCACGCATTAAATGAAAAGTTTCTTAACAGGAACTCAAATAAGAATGTAGCAGTCTCATATTCAATGACATAGGTGGAATATGTGATATTCAGAAACGTACTACACAAATTAAAATATATTTGGACTATCACACATTAAGTGCAAAATTTTATAAAACGAAATCGAATAAGCATGTAGCAGCATGATATTCACTGTTTATAGGTGAAATATGTGATATCCACAAAACAGAAAACACATTTCTACTATCACAAATTAAATGCACCAGTGTATAAGAGAAACGTAATTAATCATGAAGCCTAGTAGCGTCATATTCACTGATTATGTGTGGAATATGTGATATTCAGAAAAGTACATAACAACTGAAAACACATGTCTAATATAACACATTAAAAGTAAAAGTATATAAGAAGATAGCGCATAATCATGTTACTACACGTCTTATTCAGTCTCTGTAGGTAGAATATGTGACATTCAGAACATGACTGAAAACACATTTCGACTATCACGCATTAAGTGAAAAGTTTAATAAGAGGAACTCGAATAAGCATGTAGTATTGTCATATTTAATGACATAGGTGGAACATATCATATTTAAAAACGTACTACACAAATTAAAACATATTTGGTCCATCACACATTAAGTGCAAAATATTATAAGAGGAACTAAAATAAGCATGTAGCAGCATCATATTCACTGTTTATAGATGAAGTTTGCGATATTTAGAAACGTAAAACTCAACTGCAAACACATTTTGGCTATGGCACATAAGTACAAAAGGAACTCGAATAAGACTGTATTTGCATAAAAACACACTGTTTATAGGTGGAATGTGTGATATTCAGAAAAGTATAAAACAATAATTGAAAAATCATTTCATGACTGAAAACACATTTCGACTATCACGATTAAGTGAAAAGTTTAATAACAGGAACTCGAATAAGCATGTAGTATTCTCATATTCATAGGTGGAACATGTCATATTTAATAACGTACTATACAAATTATAACGTATTTGGTCCATCACGCATTAAGTGCAAAATATTATAAGAGGAACTCAAATTAGTGTGTACCAGCATCATTTCCACTGTTTATTAAATTTGTCATATAATTACTTGATGTTGATGGATATAGGAAAAGCCTACATTCTCTTCTTTTTTTAATCAGAAATAATTTTCTAGTTGTAAAGTGGCTTGTCAGTTAAAGTTCTTACAGCCCAAAATAACAGCTGTATATTATACTTAAAGGCACTGTACATAATTATAGTTTTTGACATCTTCCATTCAAAGTTAATTTGTCATACAATTACTTCATGTTGATGGATATAGGAAAAGCCTACATTCTCTTCTTTTTTTGAATTAGAAATAATTTTCTAGTTGTAAAGTGGCTTGTCAGTTAAAGTTCTTACAGCCCAAAATAACAGCTCTATATTATACTTAAAGGCACTGTACATAATTATAGTTAACTTTGACATATTTTGATATTTCTAGAATTCCAGTCACAGTTAAATTTGACATACTATTACTTTATGCTGAATGATAGCAAAAGCCAACATTCTCTTCCTTTTTGAATCAGAAGTAATTTTCTAGTAGTAAAGTGGCTTGTCAGCTAAAGTTCTTACAGCCCAAAATAAAAGCTGTGTATTATACTTAAAGGCACCATACCGATGATATTTAAAATTTGATATATTTGCCCCACAGCATATTTGATGTTCGGCGGTCGCAACTAACTTATTCCTCTGTCTATCATTAGATATATATATATATATATATTCTTAAGTATTTAACTAATTATTGTGGCGCCTTGTGGCCCATATTCACTGTTTATAGAAGGAATTTGTAATATTCTGAAACATAAACCAGTTATGGAAACACATTTTGTAAATTGGATATTAAGTACAAAATGAACTTGAATTAGGCTCTATTAGCGCCAAATTCACTGTTTATAGGTTGAATATGTGGCATTCAGAAACGGACAACGCATCTGAAAACACATTTCTACAATCACACATTAGGTTGTATAGTATGTAACAGGACCTCGATAAGTATGTAATATCGTCATATTCACTGTTTATATGAGGAATATGTGATATACATAAACGGACAACATTACTGAAAACACATTTCTACTATCACACATTAAGTGGAAACGTATGTATCAGCAATTATAGTTAGTATGTAATATCGTCATATTCACTGTTTATAGATGGAATTCGCGATATTCAGAAACATAAAACACATATGAAAACACATTTCAGAAAAAAGTACATTAAGTACAAAAGGAACTCGAATAAGATTTTATTAGCGTCAAATTCACTGTTTATAGGTTAAATATGAGATATTCAGAAACGGACAACACAACTGAAACACACTTGAACTATAACATATTAAGTGGAATAGTAAGTAACAGGTATTCGAATAAGTATACATATCGTCATATTCACTGTTTATAGATGGAATTCGCGATATTCAGAAACATAAATCACACATGAAAACACATTTCGGAAATTGCAAATTACGTACAAAAGGAAATCGAATATGGCTATATTAGCGTCAAATTCTCTGTCTATAGGTTGAATATGAGATATTCAGAAACGGATGACACACCGGAAAACACACTTCAACTATAACATATTAAGCGGAATAGAAAGTAACAGGTATTCGAATAAGATATAGAGAAACGGACAACGCACCTGAAAACATATTTCTACAATCACACATTAAGTGGAATATTATTTAACTGGAACTCAAATAAGTATGAGATATCGTCATATTCACTGTTTATAGATGGAATTTGCGATATTCAGAAACATAAATCACATATGAAGACACAATTCGAAAATGGCAACTTACGTACAAAACGAATTCGAATAAGGCTGTATTAGGATCGAATTCTCCGTTCCGAGGTTGAATATGCGATATTCAGAAATGGACAACGCATCCATAAACATCGTCATATTCACTGTTTATAGAAGGAATTTGAAATATTCAGAAACATAAATCACATATGGAAACACATTTTGGAAATTGCATATTAAGTACAAAAGGAACTTGAATTAGGCTCTATTAGCGTCAAATTCACTGTTTATAGGTTGAATATGTGGCATTCAGAAACGGACAACGCATCTGAAAACACATTTCTACAATCACACATTAGGTTGAATGGTATGTAACAGGACCTCGATAAGTATGTAATATCGTCATATTCACTGTTTGTATGAGGAATATGTGATATTCATAAACGGACAACATTACTGAAAACACATTTCTACTATCACACATTAAGTGGAAACGTATGTATCAGCAATTAAAGTAAGTATGTAATATCGTCATATTCACTGTTTATAGATGGAATTCGTGATATTCAGAAACATAAAATACATCTGAAAACACATTTCAGAAAAAAGGACATTAAGTACAAAAGGAACTCGAATAAGATTGTATTAGCGTCAAATTCACTGTTTATAGGTTAAATATGAGATATACAGAAACGGACAACACAACTGAAAACACACTTGAATAAGATTGTATTAGCGTCAAATTCACTGTTTATAGGTTAAATATGAGATATTCAGAAACGGATAACACAACTGAAAACAATAACATATTAAGTGGAATAGTAAGTAACAGGTATTCGAATAAGTATACATATCGTCATATTCACTGTTTATAGATGGAATTCGCGATATTCAGAAACATAAATCACGTATGAAAACACATTTCGGAAATTGCAAATTACGTACAAAAGGAAATCGAATATGGCTGTATTAGCGTCAAATTCTCTGTCTATAGGTTGAATATGAGATATTCAGAAACGGATAACACAACTGAAAACACACTTCAACTTTAACATATTAAGTGGAATAGAAAGTAACAGGTATTCGAATAAGATATTAAGAAACGGACAACGCACCTGAAAACATATTTCTACAATCACACATTATGTGGATTAGTATGTAACAGTATGAAATATCGTCATATACACTGTTTGTTGGTTGATAATGTGATGTTGAGAAACGTGCAACACAACTGAAAACACACTTCAACTATAACATATTAAATGGAATAGTAAGTTACAGCAATTCGAATAAGTATGTAATATCGTCATATTCACTGTTTACATATGAAATTCCCGATATTCAGAAACTTAAATCACATATGAAAACACAAATCGGAAATTGCATATTAAGTACAAAAGGAACTTGAATTAGGCTCTATTAGCGTCAAATTGCCTGTTTATAAGTTGAATATGTGACATTCAAAAACGGACAACGCATCTGAAAACACATTTCTACAATCACAGATTAGGTTGAAAAGTATGTAACAGGACCTAGATAAGTATGTAATATCATCATATTCACTGTTTATATGAAGAATATGTGATATTCAGAAACGGACAACATTACTGAAAACACATTTCTCCTATCACACATTAAGTGGAAACGTATGCATGAGTTATTCAGAAACGGGCATCACAACTGAAACACACTTGAACTATAACATATTAAGTGGAATAGTAATTAACAATATTCGAGTAAGTATGTAATGTCGTTATATTCACTGTTTATAGATGGAATTTGCGATATTCAGAAACATAAATCACATATGAAAACACATTTCGGAAATAGCACAATAAGTACAAAAGGAACTCTAATAAGGCTGTATTGTTATCAAATGTACTGTTTAAAGGAAGAATATTCGATATTCAGAAACAGACAAAACATCTATAAACACATTTCTACAATCACACATTAAGTGGAAAAGTATGTAACTGGAGCTTGAATAACTGATATTCATTGTTTACATATGAAATTCCCGATATTCAGAAATTTAAATCACATATGAAAACACAAATCGGAAATTGCATATTAAGTACAAAAGAAACTTGAATTAGGCTCTATTAGCGTCAAATTCGCTGTTTATAAGTTGAATATGTGACATTCAAAAACGGACAACGCATCTGAAAACACATTTCTACAATCACACATTAGGTTGAAAAGTATGTAACAGGACCTCGATAAGTATGTAGTATCATCATATTCACTGTTTATATGAAGAATATGTGATATTCAGAAACGGACAACATTACTGAAAACACATTTCTCCTCTCACACATTATGTGGAAAAGTATGTATCAGCAATTATAGTAAGTATGTAAAAACGTCAAATTTACTGTATGTAGATTGAATTCGCGATATTCATAAACATTAAACACATATGAAAACACATTTCACAAAAAAGTACATTAAGTACAATAGGAACTCGAATAAGATTGTATTAGCGTCAAATTCACTGTTTATAGGTTAAATATGAGATATTCAGAAACGGACAACACAACTGAAAACACACTTGAACTATAACATATTAAGTGGAATAGTAAGTAACAGGTATTCGAATAAGTATGTAATACCTTCATATTCACTGTTTATAGATGAAATTCGCGATATTCAGAAACATAAATCACATATGAAAATACATTTCGGAAATAGCACAAGTACAAAAGGAACTTGAATTAGGCTGTATTATTATCAAATTCACTGCTTAAACGTTGAATATTCGATTTTCAGTAACAGACAAAACATCTATAAACACATTTCTACAATCACACATTAAGTGGAATAGTATGTAACTGGAGCTCCAATAAGTGATATTCACTGTTTACAGATGGATTTCCCGATATTCAGAATCTTAAATCACATATGAAAACACATATCGGAAATTGCATATTATGTACGAAAGGAAGTTGAATAAGGCTGTATTATGGTCCAATTCACTGTTTATAAGTTGAATATGTGATATACAGAAACGGACAACGCACCAGAAAATATATTTCTACAATCACACATTATGTGGATTAGTGTGTAACAGAAGTTCGAATAAGTATGAAATATCTTCATATTACACTGTTTGTAGGTTTATAATGTGATATTCAGAAACGTGCAACACAACTGAAAACACACTTCAACTATAACATATTAAGTGGAATAGTAAGTTACAGTAATTCGAATAAGTATGTAATATCGTCATATTCACTGTTTATAGATGGAATTTGCGATATTCAGAAACATAAAACACATATGAAAACACATTTGAGAAAATAGGACATTATGTGCAAAAGGAACTCGAATAAGTATGTATTAGCGTCAAATTCACTGTTATAGGTTGAGTATGAGATATTCAGATGCAAACAACACAATTGAAAACAAACTTCAACTATAACATAAAAAGTGGAATAGTAAGTAACAGCAATTCGAATAGGTATGTAATATCGTCATATTCACTGTTTATAGATTGAATTCGCTATATTCAGAATTATAAATCACATATGAAAAAACGTTAAGGAAATTACATACTAAGTTCAAAAGGCACTTGAATAAGGCTGTATTAGCGTCATATTCACTATGTATCAGGTTATATTTCCACCTAAGCACTAGTAGGGTTGAAAAGAATAGAAAAAGGTTGATAAGGAATCAAAATGCCCTAGAAAATTAATTGTATAGTTTTTAATATAATTCTAAAAAACCAGTTTATAAAAGTACGAAAGAATTGAAAAAATTTTCTACTTACAGTATTGATTTGTATAAGTGTTACACATAGTCATTACAGATAAAACATGTACAATATTAAAATTATAATTACAAATGTGTTGTACCAATTACAATATTTGAGAGAATAAAAAGTCCTTGTGGATTATATTGATAAAAGTTTCTAAATTACTTGCTAAAGACAGATTAAATTATGTACATATGTATTTGCAGCTAATTAAATATAAGAAAATTATGAGGATATAGAAGATACGTCAATGAATAAAAAACCAAGTACACAAACTGTGGATTAATCTTCTATAGTATAGCTGCTTAACATGTGATACGTAAAATCAGTGTTAGGTTAAAATCTTCTTATAGATGTCTAGATTTTATTTTCACTATAGTTATTAGACATAAGACAAGATTTGTATGGAATATAAGATGTGGCTTTAATTCAGTTTTGATTCCTTGTCAGCGTAGTCTATTCAAATTTCAATATTTGGAAATGCATTTCGAAGCATCACGCTTCATCTTCAGTCCATAAATACACTAGAAGAAAGCGAAGATTAGAATAGTTTTTATTATATGTGACAATGTTATAAACTTTTTCACAGAAGAGCAGCTGTATTAAAACGATATAATTTGTATATGAAATACTTACAAGCTTTTATGTACTAGTATGAGTTAGTGCCATGAACAGGCTGACTACTAACTTGGGAAAACTTATATGCGTTGTGTGTGAGTTTAAGGCACGTTTCGAAAAGTTTGTTGTGTTCAATACTGTTTTCATTAACAACCAGATGTTTATGTTTGTAAATTTCGTACTGTTCTAGTGTGTTTAGTTTTATGCTCTTTTTATGGTTATGAAGGATTTCCAAAGTATTATCAATTGTATTTAAGTTATGTGCGTTATCTATTAGGTGGTTAGCAAAAGCTGATTTTCTACGATTATATTTGAAGTCACTTATATGTTCTGAAAATCTTTTTCTAAAAGTTCTACCGGTCTGTCCAATATAGACAGCGTTACAATCGGTACAATTTAATTTATAAACTCCACATTTTTCGAATTGGTCTTTTTTAGTGTTTGTTGTATGTATGTATAGGTTTTTGATGTTGTTGTTAGTTTTGTAGGCTATTTGAACTTTGTCAGATTTTAGTGGTTTTAGAATCTTATGTATGTCTGGATCTGTATATGTAAAAGCTATGTATTTCTTATTTTTGCTATTATTATTGATGGGGGAAAGTTTTGATGTTGGATATTTTTGTTTGTGTAGTTGCTTCTTGCTTTTAGTAAGTAATTTATAGATAATGGATTTTGTATAACCGTTGTTAGTAGCAATTTGGATAATGGTCTGTAATTCATCATTATAGTCTTTTTTGCTTAAAGGGATTTGAAGCAATCTATGAATCATACTTCTAAACGCGGCTATTTTTTGTGAGTGGGGGTGGTTAGAAGAGCTATTGATGAAATTATCGGAAAAAGTATGTTTTCTGTATATACTAAATTTTATTTGTCTTCTATTAAAAGCAATGTTAAGGTCTAGGAAATTGATGGATCTGTTATTAGCTTCTTCTAGAGTGAAAGTTAAGTTATTATGTAGTTTGTTGAAGCATTGCAGGATGTCTTGTACATTTCTGGTTTCGCAAATTAAGCATAGATCGTCTACGTATCTTCCATAGAATTTTAGTTTAAATTTAGATAAGATATTAGGTAAATGTTTCTCTTCGATATTTTGAAGAAAAACTTCAGATAAGATACCAGATAAGGGAGAGCCCATAGCTAGTCCTTCACTTTGAAGATAAATTTTCTCATTAAATTAGAAATAATTTTGGTTTAGTATAGTTTTGAGTGTATTAGTTAGTTGGTCGGCATAGATTTGGCTATCTCCACTATCGATTAGACGTTGTTTAATAAGGTCTAATGTTTCTTGTATTGGAATGTTTGTATAAAGATTTTTAATATCAAGAGAGATAATGGTTTCAGTATCGTTGATTTGTAAGTTTTTAATTTTATTAGCTAGATCAGAAGAGTTTTTTATGTTGAATTTGGTATTTAAATTAAGTCTCTCATTTAGCATTTTTGCTAGAGTTTTTGAAATTTTGTAAGCTGGAGCGTTTGTAAAGTTAACTATGGGTCTAATAGGTTTGTCGTTTTTGTGTAGTTTGATCTGGCTTTTTAGATTTGGGGGTTTAGGGTGAATATTTACGTTGTATTTGTGATCATTGTTGTTGAAAATAAGATCGTTGGTTTTTAAAAGTTTTTTAATTTGGTTTTGACATTTTTCTGTTGGGTCATTATTAATCTCTATTATGTTATTTTCGTTGAAGAAGTTAACAGTTTTTTGTGTATACTCATCTTTGTTGAGTAAAACTATGGAGTTACCTTTATCTGCCTTGGTATTTACAATGTTATTTTGTTTTAATTTTTGGTTTAGATATTTAATTAATATTTTCTCTGTTTTTTGTTCTTTGGTTATATTTTTATTCTGAACAGCATAAGCTTTTTCTAAGTTATTAGCTATTTGCTTACGTAAAGATTCTTGTTCAGAGGGGTCAAACTTAGTAATGGCTGTTTCTGCATCTATGGTGATAGATTTGACTTTGTCATTATGATTTGGAACAAAATTGTGTTTATAGCCTTTTTGAAGTAGAGCGTTTTCATCAGGAGAAAGTTTTATAGAAGAGAGGTTAACAACTCTGGGGTAGAATTTAGAAGTAGATTTAGCGTTTGTTTTGGAGTTTATAGGTGTAGACTTTTGGTTATGAGCTAATTTTAGTTTCTCTATTTTCTTTGCTAGTGCTTAGGTGGAAATATAACCTGATACATATCTCATTAGCACTAGCTGAAAGAATGAAATTTATTAATAGTCATATTCACTGTTTATAGGTTGAATATGCGATAATAAGAAACGGCCAACGCTTCTGATAACACATTTCTACAATCACACATTAAGCGATAGAAAGATACGGACTATAAACACATTTCTACAATCACACATTAAGTGGAATATTATTTAGCAGGAGCTCGAATAAGTATGAAATATCCTTATATTCTCTGTTTAGAGGTTGAATATGTAATATTCAGGATTGGACAACACAATTGAAAACACATTTTATTTATCTCACATTGAGAGGAAAAGTATGTAACAGCTTTTCGAATGAGTATGTAATATTGTCATATTTACTGTTTATAGATGGAATTTGCGATATTCTATAACATAAATCACGTATGAAAAAATATATAGGAAATTGCATATTGTGTACAAAAGGAACTTAAATAAAGCTGTATTAGGGTCAATTTCACCGTTTATAGGTTGAATATGTGAAATTCAGATAGGGACAACGCATCTGAAAAAACATTTCAATTATCTCACATTACGTGGAAAAGTATGTAACAGCTATTCGAATAAGTATGTAATATCGTCATATTCATTGTTTATATATGTAATTATAGATATTCAGAGACATAAATAACATATGTAAACACATTTGCGAAATAGCACAATAAGTAAAAACGAACTCGTATAAGGCTGTATTAGTATCAAATTCGCTGTTTAATGGCAGAATTTGAGATATTGAGAAACGGACAACGCATCTGAAAAATATTTTTACAATCACAACATTATGTGGATTAGTATGTAACAGAAGCTCGAATAAGTATGAAATATCGTCATATACACTGGTTGTAGGTTTATAATGTTATATTCAGAAACGTACATCACAACTGAAAACACACTTCAACACATAATAAGTGGAATAGTAAATAATAGCAATTCTAATATGTATGTAATATCGTCAAATTCACCGTTTATAGATGGAATTCGCGATATTCAGAAACAGAAAACACATATGAAAACACATTAGAGAAAATAGGGCATTAAGTGCAAAAGGAACTCGTATAAGGATGTATTAGCGTCAAATTCACTGTTTATAGGTAGAATATGAGATATTCAGAAACAAACAACACAACTGATAACACACTTCAACTATAATAGTAAGTAACAGCAATTCAAATAGGTTTGTAATATCGTCATATTCACTGTTTATAGATGGAATTCGCGATATTCAGAAACATAAATCAAATATGAAAACACATTTAGGAAATTGCATATTAAGTACAAAAGACACATGAATAAGACTGTATTGTTATCAAATTTACTGTTTAAACGTTGAATATTCGATTTTCAGAAACAGACAAAACATCTATAAACACATTTCTACAATCACACTTTAAGTTGAATAGTATGTAACTGAAGCTCGAATAAGAGATATTCTCTGTTTACAGATGGAATTCCAGATATTCAGAAACTTAAATCACCTATGAAAACACATATCGGAAATTCACATTATGTAGAAAACGAAGTTGAATAAGGCTGTATTAGTGTACAATTCACTGTTTATAAGTTGAATATATGATATACAGAAACGGACAACGTACCTGAAAACATATTTCCACAATCACACATTATGTGAATTAGTATGTAACAGAAGCTCGAATAAGTATGAAATATCGTCATATACACTGTTTGTAGGTTTATAATGTGGTATTCAGAAATGTGCAAGACAACGGAAAACACACTTCAACTATAAAATATTAAGTGGAATAGTAAGTAACAGCAATTCGAATAAGTATGTAATATAGTCATATTCACTGTTTGTAGATGGAATTCGCGATATTCAGAAACTTAAATCACATATGAACACACATATCGGAAATTGCATATCAAGTACAAATGGAACTTGAATTAGGCTCTATTAGCGTCAAATTCACTGTTTATAGGTTGGATATGTGACATTCAAAAACGGACAACGCATCTGAAAACAGATTTCTACAATCACACATTAGGTTGAAAAGTATGTAACAGGACCTTGACAAGTATGTAATATCGTCATATTCACTGTTTATATGAAGAATATGTGATACTTAGGAACGGACAACATTACTGAAAACACATTTCTACTATCACACATATGTAATATCGTAATATTCACTGTATATAGAATGAATTCGCGATATTCATAAACATTAAACACATATGAAAACACATTTCACAAAAAAGTACATTAAGTACAATAGGAACTCGAATAAGATTGTATTAGCGTCAAATTCACTGTTTATAGGTTAAATATGAGATAGGCTATTCAGAAACGGACAACACAACTGAAAACACACTTGAACTATAACATATTAAGTGGAATAGTAAGTAACAGGTATTCGAATAAGTATGTAATATCGTCATATTCACTGTTTATAGATTGAATTCGCGATATTCAGAAACATAAATCACATATGAAAACACGTTTCGGAAATAGCACAATAAGTACAAAAGGAACTCTAATAAGACTGTATTATTATCAAATTCACTGTTTAAACGATGAATATTCGATATTCAGAAACAGACAAAACATCTATAAACACATTTCTACAATCACACATTAAGTGGAATAATATGTAACTGGAGCTCGAATAAGTGATATTCACTGTTTACATATGGAATTCCCGATATTCAGAAACTTAAATCACATATGAAAACACATATCGGTAATTGCACATTATGTACAAAAGGAAGTTGAATAAGGCTGTATTAGTGTCCAATTCACTGTTTATATACAATGAACATGTGATATACAGAAACGGACAACGCACTTGAAAACGTATTTCTACAATCACACATTATGTGGATTAGTATGTAACAGAAGCTCGAATAAGTATGAAATAGCGTCATATACACTGCTTGTAAGTTTATAATGTGATATTCAGAAACATGCAACACAACTGAAAACACACTTCAACTATAACATATTAAGTGGAATAGTAAGTAACAGCAATTCGAATGTAATATCGTCATATGCAGAAACATAAAACACATATAAAAACACATTTGAGAATATAGGACATTAAGTGCAGAAGGAAGTCGAATAAGGATGTATTAGCGTCAAATTCAGGTTGAATATGAGATATTCAGAAACAAACAACACAACTGAAAACACATTTAAACTATAACATATTAAGTGGAATAGTAAGTAACAGCAATTCAAGTAGGTATGTAATATCGTCATATTCCCTGTTTATAGATGGAATACGCGATATTCAGAAACATAAATCACATATGAAAACCCATTTAGGAAATTGCATATTAAGTACAAAAGGCATTATTAGCGTCATATTCACTGTTTATAGGTTGAATATGGGATATTAAGATACGGACAACGCATCTGATAACACATTTCTACAAACACACACTAAGTGGAATATTATTTAACTGGAGCTCAAATAAGTATGAGATATCGTCATATTCACTGTTTATAGATGGAATTTGCGATATTCAGAAATATAAATCACATATGAAAACACATTTCGAAAATTGCAACTTTCGTATAACAGGAATTCGAATAAGGCTGTATTAGGATCAAATTCACTGTTTATAGGTTGAATAGGCGATATTCAGAAACGGACAACGCATCCATAAACACATTTCTAAAATCATACATTAAGTTGAAAAGTATGTAACAGCTATTCGAATGAGTATGCAATATTGTCATATTCACTGTTTATAGATGGAATTTGCGATATTCGGAAACATAAATCACGTATGAAAAATATTTAGGAAATTGCATTATAACTACAAAAGGAACTCTAATAAGGCTGTATTATTATCAAATTCACTGTTTAATCGTTGAATATTCGATATTCGGAAACGGACAAAGCATATATAAACACATTATTACATCACACATTAAGTAGGTTTGTAGGTTTATAATGTGGTATTCAGAAACGGACAACACAATTAAAAACACGCTTCAACTATAACATATTAAGTGGAATAGAAAGTAACAGCTATTCGAATAAGTATGTAGTATCGTCATATTCACTGTTTATAGATGTAATTCTAGATATTCAGATACATAAATAACATATGTAAACACATTTGGGAAATAGCACAATAAGTAAAAACGAACTGGTATAAGGCTGTATTAGTATCAAATTCGCTGTTTAATGGTAGAATATGCGATATTCAGAAACGGACAACGCATTTATAAACACATTGCTACAATAACACATTAAGTGGAATAGTAATTATCCGGAGCTGAAATATGTATGTGATATCGTCATATTCACTGTTTATAGAAGGAATTTGTAATATTCAGAAACATAAATCACATATGGAAACACATTTTGGAAATTGCATATTAAGTACAAAAGGAACTTGAATTAGGCTCTATTAGCGTCAAATTCACTGTTTATAGGTTGAATATGTGGCATTCAGAAACGGACAACGCATCTGAAAACACATTTCTGCAATCACACATTAGGTTTAATAGTATGTAACAGGACCTCATTAAGTATGTAATATCGTCATATTCACTGTTTATATGAGGAATATGTGATATTCATAAACGGACTACATTACTGAAAACACATTTCTACTATCACACATTAAGTGGAAACGTATGTATCAGCAATTATAGTAAGTATGTAATATCGTCATATTCACTGTTTATAGATGGAATTCGCAATATTCAGAAACATAAAACACATATGAAAACACATTTCAGAAAAAAGTACATTAAGTACAAAAGGAACTCGAATAAGATTGTATTAGCGTCAAATTCACTGTTTATAGGTTAAATATGAGATATTCAGAAACGGATAATACAACTGAAAACACACTTCAACTATAACATATTAAGTGGAATAGTAAGTAACAGGTATTCGAATAAGATATACAGAAACGGACAACGCACCTGAAAACATATTTCTACAATCACACATTATGTGGATTAGTGTATAACAGAAGCTCGAATAAGTATTAAATATCGTCATATATACTGTTTGTTGGTTTATAATGTGATATTGAGAAACATGCAACACAACTGAAAACACACTTCAACTATAACATATTAAGTGGAATAGTAAGTTACAGCAATTCGAATAAGTATGTAATATCGTCATATTCAGTGTTTAGATATGAAATACCCGATATTCAGAAACTTAAATCACATATGAAAACTCAAATCGGAAATTGCATATTAAGTACAAACGGAACTTGAATTAGGCTCTATTAGCGTCAAATTCACTGTTTATAAGTTGAATATGTGCCATTCAAAAACGGACAACGCATCTGAAAACACATTTCATCAATCACACATTAAGTGGAATAGTGTGTAACTGGAGCTCGAATAAGTGATATTCACTGTTTACAAATGGAATTCCCGATATTCAGAAACTAAAATCACATATGAAAACACATATAGGAAATTGCACATTATGTACAAAAGGCACGTGAATAAGGCTGTATTAGCGTTATATGCACTGTTTATAGGTTAAATATGAGTTATTCAGAAACGGGCAACACAACTGAAACACACTTGAACTATAACATATTAAGTGCAATAGTAAGTAACAGTGTTTGAATAAGTATGTAATATGGTTATATTCACTGTTTATAGATGGAATTCGCGATATTCAGAAACATAAATCACATATGAAAACACATTTAGGAAATAGCATAGTAAGTACAAAAGGCACTTAAATACGGCTGAATTAGCGTTATGTATACTGTTTATAGGTTAAATATGAGTTTTTCAGAAACGGGCAACACAACTGAAACAAACTTGAATTATAACATATTAAGTGGAATAGTAAGTAACAGCAATTCAAATAGGTGTTTATAGTGGAATTCGCGATATTCAGAAACATGAATCACATATGAAAACACATTTAGGAAATAGCATATTAAGTACAAAAGGAAGTTGAAGAAGGCTGTATTAGTGTTAAATTCACTGTATATAACTTGAATATGTGATATACAGAAACGGACAACGCACCTTAATACATATTTCTACAATCACACATTATGTGCACACATTAAGCTCGAATAAGTATGAAATATCGTCATATACACTGTTTGTAGGTTTATAATGTGATATTCAGAAATGTGCAAGACAACTGAAAACACACTTCAACTATAACATATTAAGTGGAATTCTAAGTAACAGCAATTCGAATAAGTATGTAATATGGTCATATTCACTGTTTATAGATGGAATTTGCTATATTCAGAAACATAAATCACATATGAAGGCAACTTTCGAAAATTGCAACTTACGTACAAAAGGAATTCGAATAAGGCTGTATTAGGATCAAATTCACTGTTCAGAGGTTGAATATGCGATATTCAGAAACGGACAACGCATCCATAAACACATTTCTAAAATCATACATTTGGTTGAAAAGTATGTAACTGCTATTCGAATGAGTATGTAATATTGTCATATTCATGGAATTTGCGATATTCGGAAACATAAATCACATATGAAAAATATATAGGAAATTGCATAATAACTACAAAAGGAACTCTAATAAGGCTGTATTGTTATCAAATTCACTGTTTTATGTTGAATATTCGATATTCAGAAACGGACAAAGCATATATAAAGACTTTTCTAAAATCAGACATTAAGTGGAATAGTATGTAACTGGAGCTCGAATAAGTGATTTTCACTGTTTACAGATGGAATTCCCGATATTCAGAAACTCAAATCACTTATGAAAACATATCTCGGAAATTGCTCATTATGTACAAAAGGCACGTGAATAAGGCTGTAATAGCGTCATATGCACTGTTTATAGGTTAAATATGAGTTATTCAGAAACGGGCAACACAACTGAAACACACTTGAACTATAACATATTAAGTGGAATAGTAAGTAACAGTGTTCGAATAAGTATGTAATATCGTTATATTCACTGTTTATAGATGGAATTAGCGATATTCAGAAACATAAATCACATATGAAAACACATTTAGGAAATAGCATATTAAGTACAAAAGGCACTTGAATAAGGCTGTATTAGCGTTATATGCACTGTTTATAAGTTAAATATGAGTTATTCAGAAACGGGCAACACAACTGAAACACACTTGAACTATAACATATTAAGTGGAATAGGAAGTAACAGCAATTCAAATAGGTATGTAATATCGTCATATTCAATGTTTATAGATGGAATTCGCTATATTCAGAAACATAAATCACATATGAAAACACATTTAGGAAATAGCATATTAAGTACAAAAGGAAGTTGAATAAGGCTGTATTATTATCAAATTCACTATTTAAACGTTGAATATTCGATATTCAGACACAGACAAAACATCTATAAACACATTTCTACAATCACACATTAAGTGGAATAATATGTAACTGGAGCTCGAATAAGTGATATTCACTGCTTACATATGGAATTCCCGATATTCAGAAACCTAAATCACATATGGAAACACATATCGGAAATTGCATATTAAGTACTAACGGAACTTGAATTAGGCTCTATTAGCGTCAAATTCACTGTTTATAGGTTGAATATGTGGCATTCAAAAACGGACAACGCATCTGAAAACACATTTCTACAATCACACATTTGGTTGAAAAGTATGTAACAGGACCTCGATAAGTATGTAATATCGTCATATTATCTGTTTATATGAAGAATCTGTGATATTCAGAAACGGACAACATTACTGAAAACACATTTATATTATCACACATTAAGTGGAAACGTATGTATCATCAATTATAGTAAGTATGTAATATCGTCATATTCACTGTATATAGATTGAATTCGCGATATTCATAAACATTAAACAAATATGAAAACACATTTCAGAAAGAAGTACATTAAGTACAAAAGGAACTCGAATATGATTGTATTAGCGTCAAATTCACTGTTTATAGGTTAAGTATGAGATATTCAGAAACAGACAACACAACTGATAACACACTTGAACTATAACATATTAAGTGGAATATTAAGAAACAGGTATTCGTATAAGTATGTAATCTCGTCATATTCACTGTTTATAGATGGAATTCGCCATATTCAGAAACATAAATCACATATGAAAACAAATTTAGGAAATTGCATATTAAGTTCAAAAGGCACTTGAATAAGGCTGTATTAGCGTCATATTCCCCATTTATAGGATGAATATGCTATAATAAAGAAACGGCCAACGCTTCTGATAACATATTTCTACAATCACACATTAAGTGTATGTAACAGCTATTCGAATACGTATGTAATATCGTCATATTCACTCTATATAGATGTAATTCTAGATATACAGAGACATAAATAAAATATGTAAACACATTTGGGAAATAGTATTAGTATTAGTATCAAATTCGCTGTTTAATGGTAGAATATGCGATATTCAGAAACGGACAACGCATTTATAAACACATTGCTACAATAACACATTAAGTGGAATAGTAATTATCCGGAGCTGAAATAAGTATGAGATATCGTCATATTCACTGTTTATAGAAGGAATTTGTAATATTCAGAAACATAAATCACATATGGAAACACATTTTGGAAATTGCATATTAAGTACAAAAGGAACTTGAATTAGGCTCTATAGGCGTCAAATTCACTGTTTATAGGTTGAACATGTGGCATTCAGAAACGGAAAAACACATCTGAAAGCACATTTCTGCAATCACACATTAGGTTGAATAGTATGTAACAGGACCTCGATAAGTATGTAATATCGTCATATTCACTGTTTATATGAGGAATATGTGATATTCATGAACGGACAACATTACTGAAAACACATTTCTACTATCACACATTAAGTGGAAACGTATGTATCAGGAATTATAGTAAGTCTTTAATATCGTCATATTCACTGTTTATAGATGGAATTCGCGATGTTCAGAAACATAAATCACATATGAAAACACATTTCGGAAATAGCACAATAAGTACAATAAGAACTCGAATTAGGCTATATAAGTATCAAATACACTTTTTAAAGTATCAATATGCGATATTCAGAAACGTACAACGCATCTGAAAACACATTTCTACAAACTCACATTAAATGCAATAGTATGTAACAGGAGCTCGAATAAGTATGTAATATCGTCATATTCACTGTTTATAGATGGAATTCGAGATATTCAGAGACATAAATCACATATGAAAACACATTTAGGAAATTGCATATTAAGTACAAAAGGAACATGAATAATGCTGTATTAGCATCAAATTCACCGTTTATAGGTTGAATATGTGATATTCAGAAACGTACAACGCATCTGAAAATACATTTCTACAATCTCACATTAAGTGCAATAGTATGTAAGAGGAGCTCGAATAAGTATGTAATATCGTCATATTCACTGTTTATAGATGGAATTTGCGATATTCAGAAACATATATCACATGTGAAAACACATTTCGGAAATGGAAGAAAAAGTACAAAAGGAACTCGAATAAGGATGAATTAGCGTAAAATTCACTGTTTAAAGCTTGAATATGCGAAATTCAGAAACGGACAACACATCCATATACAGATTTCTACAATCACACATTAAGTGGAATAGTTTTTATCTGGACCTGGAAAAGTATGAGATATCGTCATATTCATTGTTTATAGAAGGAATTTGCAATATTCAGAAACATAAATCACATATGAAAACACATAGGAAATTGCATATTAAGTACAAAAGGAACTTGAATAATGCTGTATTAGCATAAAATTCACCGTTTATAGGTTGAATATGTGATATTCAGAAACGTACAACGCATCTGAAAAAACATTTCTACAACTCACATTAAGTGCAATAGTGTGTAACAAGAGCTCAAATAAGTATGTAATATCGTCACATTCACTGTTTATAGATGGAATTCGCGATGTTCAGAAACATAAATCACATATGAAAACACATTTCGGAAATAGCACAATAAGTACAAAAGGAACTCGAATAAGGCTGTACTAGTATCAAATTCACTATTTAATGTTTCAGTATGCGATATTCAGATATGCACAACGCATTTATAAACACATTTCTACAAACACAGATTAAGTGGAATAGTAATTATCTGGAGCAGGAATAAGTATGACACATCGTCATATTCACTGTTTATAGAAGGAATTAGCAATATTCAGAAACATAAATCACATATGAAAACACATTTCGGAAATTGCATATTAAGTACAAAAGGAACTTGAATAGCAGCAATAGCATGTATTAGCGTCAAATTCACCGTTTATATGTTGAATATGTGATATTCAGAAACGTACAACGCATCTGAAATCACATTTCTACAAACTCACATTAAGTTCAATAGTATGTAAGAGGAACTCGAATAAGTATGTAATATCGTCATATTCACTGTTTATAGATGGAATTCGCGATATTCAGAAACATATATCACATGTGAAAACACATTTCGGAAATGGAAGGAAAAGTACAAAAGGAACTCGAATAAGGATGAATTAGCGTAAAATTAACTCTTTAAAGCTTGAATATTCGAAATTGAGAAACGGACAACACATCCATAAACAGATTTCTACAATCACACATTAAGTGGAATAGTATTTATCTGGACGTGGAAAAGTATGATATATCGTCATATTCATTGTTTATAAAAGGAATTTGCAATATTCAGAAACATAAATCACATAAGAAAACACATTTAGGAAATTGCACATTGTGTACAAAAGGAACTTCAATAATGCTGTATTAGCATCAAATTCACCGTTTATAGGTTGAATATGTGATATGCAGAAACGTACAACGCATCTGAAAACACATTTCTACAAACTCACATTAAGTGCAATAGTATGTAAGAGGAGCTCGAATAAGTATGTAATATCGTCATATTCACTGTTTATAGATGCAATTCAAAATATTCAGAAACATATAACACATGTGAAAACACATTTCGGAAATGGAAGAAAAATTATAAAAGGAACTCGAATAAGGATGAATTAGCGTAAAATTCACTGTTTAAAGCTTGAATATGCGAAATTCAAAAACGGACAACAAATCCGTAAACAGATTTCTACAATCACACATTAAGTAATAATCTGGAGCTGGAAAAGTATGAGATATCGTCATATTCACTGTTTATAGAGGAATTTATAATATTCAGAATCATAAATCACATAAGAAAACACATTTAGGAAATTGCACATTGTGTACAAAAGGAACTTCAATAATGCTGTATTAGCATCAAATTCACCGTTTATAGGTTGAATATGTGTTATTCAGGAACGTACAACGCATCTGAAAAAACATTTCTACAAACTCACATTAAGTGCAATAGTGTGTAACAAGAGCTCAAATAAGTATGTAATATAGTCATATTCGCTGTTTATAGTTGGAATTAGAGATATTCAGAGACATAAATCACATATGAAAACATTTCGGAAATAGCACAATAAGTACAAAATTCTCTATTTAGTGTTTCAATATGCGATATTCAGAAATGCACAACGAAGTTATTAACACATTTCTACAATCACACATTAAGTGGAATAGTAATATTCTGGAGCTGGAATAAGTATGAGATATCGTCATATTCACTGTTTCTAGAAGGAATTTGCAATATTCAGAAACATAAATCACATAAGAAAACACATTTAGGAAATTGCATATTGTGTACAAAAGGATCTTGAATAAGGCTGTATTAGCGTCACATTCAACGTTTATATGTTGAATATGTGATATTCAGAAACGGACACTGTTTATAGATGGAATTCGCGATGTTCAGAAACATAAATCAAATATGAAAACACATTTCGGAAATAGCACTATAAATACAATACAAACTCGAATGAGGCTATATTAGTATCAAATTCACTTTTTAAAGTATCAATATGCGATATTCAGAAACTTACAACGCATCTGAAAACACATTTCTACAAACTCACATTAAATGCAGTAGTATGTAACAGGAGCTCGAATAAGTATGTAATATCGTCATATTCACTGTTTATAGATGGAATTCGAGATATTCAGAGACATAAATCACATATGAAAACACATTTAAGATATTGCATATTAAGTACAAAAGGAACTTGAATAATGCTGTATTAGCATCAAATTCACCGTTTATAAGTTGAATATGTGATATTCAGAAACGTACAACGCATCTGAAAAATCATTTCTACAAACTCACATTAAGTGCAATAGTGTGTAACAAGAGCTCAAATAAGTATGTAATATCGTCATATTCACTGTTCATAGATGGAATTCGAGATGTTCAGAAACATAAATCACATATGAAAACACATTTCGGAAATAGCACAATAAGTACAATAAGAACTCGAATTAGGCTACATTAGTATCAAATTCACTGTTTATAGGTTGAATATGTGATATGCAGAAACGTACAACGCATCTGAAAACACATTTCTACAAACTCACATTAAGTGCAATAGTATGTAATATCGTCATATTCACTGTTTATAGATGGAATTCGTATATTCAGACACATATATCAGATGTGAAAACACATATCGGAAATGGAAGAAAAAGTACAAAAGGAACTCGAAAAGGATGAATTAGCGTAAAATTCACTGTTTAAAGCTTGAATATGTGTAATTCAGAAACGGACAACACATCCATAAACAGATTTATACAATCACACATTAAAGTGGAATAGTAATTATCTGGAGCTGGAAACGTATGAGATATCGTCATATTCACAGTTTATAGAGGAATTTGTAATATTCAGAATCATAAATCACATAAGAAAACACATTTAGGAAATTGCGCATTGTGTACAAAAGGAACTTCAATAATGCTGGATTAGCGTCACATTCAACGTTTATATGATATTCAGAAACGGACAACGCATCTAGAAACACATTTCTACAATCACACATTAATTGCAATGAAAGCTCGAATAAGTACGTAATATCGTCATATTCACTGTTTATAGATGGAATTCGCGATGTTCAGAAACATAAATCACATATGAAAACACATTTCAGAAATAGCACAATAAGTACAATAAGAACTCGAATTAGGCTATATTAGTATCAAATTCACTGTTTAAAGTTTCAATATGCGATATTCAGAAAGATATAACGCATCTGAAAACACATTTCTACAAACTCACATTAAATGCAATTGTATGTAACGGGAGCACGTATAAGTATGTAATATCGTCATATTCACTGTTTATAGATGGAATTCGAGATATTCAGATACATAAATCACATATGAAATACATTTAGGAAGTGCATATTAAGTACAAAAGGAACTTGAATAATGCTGTATTAGCATCAAATTCACCGTTTATATGTTGAATATGTGATATTCAGAAACGTACAACGCATCTGAAATCACATTTCTACAAACTCACATTAAGTTCAATAGTATGTAAGAGGAACTCGAATAAGTATGTAATATCGTCATATTCACTGTTTATAGATGGAATTCGCGATATTCAGAAACATATATCACATGTGAAAACACATTTCGGGAATGGAAGGAAAAGTACAAAAGGAACTCGAATAAGGATGAATTAGCGTAAAATTAACTCTTTAAAGCTTGAATATTCGAAATTGAGAAACGGACAACACATCCATAAACTGATTTCTACAATCACACATTAAGTGGAATAGTATTTATCTGGACGTGGAAAAGTATGATATATCGTCATATTCATTGTTTATAAAAGGAATTTGCAATATTCAGAAACATAAATCACATAAGAAAACACATTTAGGAAATTGCACATTGTGTACAAAAGGAACATGAATAATGCTGTATTAGCATCAAATTCACCGTTTATAGGTTGAATATGTGATATGCAGAAACGTACAACGCATGTGAAAACACATTTCTACAAACTCACATTAAGTGCAATAGTATGTAAGAGGAGCTCGAATAAGTATGTAATATCGTCATATTCACTGTTTATAGATGGAATTCAAAATATTCAGAAACATATATCACATGTGAAAACACATTTCGGAAATGGAAGAAAAATTATAAAAGGAACTCGAATAAGGATGAATTAGCGTAAAATTCACTGTTTAAAGCTTGAATATGCGAAATTCAAAAACGGACAACAAATCCATAAACAGATTTCTACAATCACACATTAAGTGGAATAGTAATAATCTGGAGCTGGAAAAGTATGAGATATCGTCATATTCACTGTTTATAGAGGAATTTATAATATTCAGAATCATAAATCACATAAGAAAACACATTTAGGAAATTGCACATTGTGTACAAAAGGAACTTCAATAATGCTGTATTAGCATCAAATTCACCGTTATTGGTTGAATATGTGTTATTCAGAAACGTACAACGCATCTGAAAAAACATTTCTACAAACTCACATTAAGTGCAATAGTGTGTAACAAGAGCTCAAATAAGTATGTAATATCGTCATATTCGCTGTTTATAGATGGAATTAGAGATATTCAGAGACATAAATCACATATGAAAACATTCTGGAAATAGCACAATAAGTAAAAAATTCTCTATTTAGTGTTTGAATATGCGATATTCAGAAATGCACAACGAAGTTATTAACACATTTCTACAATCACACATTAAGTGGAAAAGTAATATTCTGGAGCTGGAATAAGTATGAGATATCGTCATATTCACTGTTTCTAGAAGGAATTTGCAATATTCAGAAACATAAATCACATAAGAAAACACATTTAGGAAATTGCATATTGTGTACAAAAGGATCTTGAATAAGGCTGTATTAGCGTCACATTCAACGTTTATATGTTGAATATGTGATATTCAGAAACGGACACTGTTTATAGATGGAATTCGCGATGTTCAGAAACATAAATCAAATATGAAAACACATTTCGGAAATAGCACAATAAATACAATACAAACTCGAATGAGGCTATATTAGTATCAAATTCACTTTTTAAAGTATCAATATGCGATATTCAGAAACTTACAACGCATCTGAAAACACATTTCTACAAACTCACATTAAATGCAATAGTATGTAACAGGAGCTCGAATAAGTATGTAATATCGTCATATTCACTGTTTATAGATGGAATTCTAGATATTCAGAGACATAAATCACATATGAAAACACATTTAGGAAATTGCATATTAAGTACAAAAGGAACATGAATAATGCTGTATTAGCATCAAATTCACCGTTTATAGGTTGAATATGTGATATTCAGAATCGTACAACGCATCTGAAAACACATTTCTACAATCTCACATTAAGTTCAATAGTATGTAAGAGGAGCTTGAATAATTATGTAATATCGTCATATTCACTGTTTATAGATGGAATTCGCGATATTCAGAAACATATATCACATGTGAAAACACATTTCGGAAATGGAAGAAAAAGTACAAAAGGAACTCGAATAAGGATGAATTACCGTAAAATTCACTGTGTTCCGTTATGTTGTATTTCGTAGTAGGTCATGCTTCTGTAATTCGTTTTTAGCAGGCCTTGCTTGCTATCTTGTTTTTTATTTATAATTGAACAAATGAATTTCAAATGTTTGTTATTTATGGGTATTGTAATATCAAAATTATATTCTTTTTGTGTCTTGCATCCAATCAGAGACTGGATATTTTATCATATTGTTTTTTTATAGCCAATAAGGCTTTACTTTAGCTTCATTCCTTTTCTTCATCAATTCAAGTCAACTGTGTCTCATTAAGACATTAGTTCTTCTAGGCTTTAAATGCCTATTCTTCTTCATAATCAATTCAACTACTACTCATAAAGATATGAGTTTTCTTCTTGGCTTATCAATGCCTATCTTTACCTATCAGATAGATCTGGTGGTTCACTTTCAATAGCTGAAGCTATCAGCTTTTCGATTCACATTAAGGTTTCATATGCCTTATTGATTCTGAAGACTACTAACGATCTAAATACTATTATCACCCATCGTGTGATTCATCGAGTCTTCTTCCTTTTGGTGTTGGCGTCGCAAGATCTCAAGCTAACATCTTTAACAACTATCAAAAGGTGATATTTAATTAATTCAAAGGTACGTCATTTACTACTTAATTTATTTGAAGAACAATTTGGACGTAAGTTCATCATTGAACTAATATACGTGTGGTTTTGATCGAACTGATTAAGCCATCTCAAAGATATTTATGACCTTTAACTAAGGAATTTGTATTAAACATTGTGATATCTACAATTTCATCAGTGTTTATGAATAATAATATTATATACGTCCAAGGAATCCAGAATTTATAAACTGAGAATGATTTATGTATTGTTGTTTGTGACAATAAATTGTTACATACCAGAGAAATCTATCTAAAATGTATTGGGCAAGTTTGGCTTATATATTTATAGTTTAAGTCTCTATCTCAAGAAGTGCTACGTCCTATGAATCTTGTGTACAGTCCGCTTGCTCTCAGCTTGCCCGTACACACTGTTTAAAGCTTGAATATGCGAAATTCAGAAACGAACAACACATCCATATACAGATTTCTACAATCACACATTAAGTGGAATAGTTTTTATCTGGACCTGGAAAAGTATGAGATATCGTCATATTCATTGTTTATAGAAGAAATTTGCAATATTCAGAAACATAAATCACATAAGAAAACACATTTAGGAAATTGCATATTAAGTACAAAAGGAACTTGAATAATGCTGTATTAGCATCAAATTCACCGTTTATAGGTTGAATATGTGATATTCAGAAACGTACAACGCATCTGAAAAAACATTTCTACAAACTCACATTAAGTGCAATAGTGTGTAACAAGAGCTCAAATAAGTATGTGCTATCGTCATATTCACTGTTTATAGATGGAATTCGCGATAGTCAGAAACATAAATCACATATGAAAACACATTTTGGAAATAGCACAATAAGTACAAAAGGAACTCGAATAAGGCTGTACTAGTATCAAATTCACTATTTAATGTTTCAGTATGCGATATTCAGATATGCACAACGCATTTATAAACACATTTCTACAAACACAGATTAAGTGGAATAGTAATTATCTGGAGCAGGAATAAGTATGAGACATCGTCATATTCACTGTTTATAGAAGGAATTTGCAATATTCAGAAACATAAATCACATATGAAAACACATTTAGGAAATTGCATATTAAGTACAAAAGGAACTTGAATGGCAGCAATAGCATGTATTAGCGTCAAATTCACCGTTTATAGGTTCAATATGTGATATTCAGAAACGGACAACGCATTTGAAAACACATTTCTAGAAACTCACATTAAGTGCAATAGCATGTAAGAGGAGCTCGAATAAGTATGTAATATCGTCATATTCACTGTTTATAGATGGAATTCGCGATGTTCAGAAACATTATTCACATATGAAAACACTTTTCGGAAATAGCACAATAAGTACAATAAGAACTCGAATTAGTCTATATCAGTATTAAATTCACTGTTTAAAGTTTCAATATGCGATATTCTGAAACGTACAACGCATCTGAAAACACATTTCTACAAACTCACATTAAATGCAATAGTATGTAACAGGAGCTCGAATAAGTATGTAATATCGTCATATTCACTGTTTATAGATGGAATTCGAGATATTCAGAGACATAAATCACATATGAAAACACATTTAAGATATTGCATATTAAGTACAAAAGGAACTTGAATAATGCTGTATTAGCATCAAATTCACCGTTTATAGGTTGAATATGTGATATTCAGAAACGTACAACGCATCTGAAAAATCATTTCTACAAACTCACATTAAGTGCAATAGTGTGTAACAAGAGCTCAAATAAGTATGTAATATCGTCATATTCACTGTTCATAGATGGAATTCGCGATGTTCAGAACCATAAATCACATATGAAAACACATTTCGGAAATAGCAGAATAAGTACAATAAGAACTCGAATTAGGCTACATTAGTATCAAATTCACTGTTTATAGGTTGAATATGTGATATGCAGAAACGTACAACGCATCTGAAAACACATTTCTACAAGCTCACATTAAGTGCAATAGTATGTAATATCGTCATTTTCACTGTTTATAGATGGAATTCGCGATATTCAGAAACATATATCACATGTGAAAACACATTTCGGAAATGGAAGAAAAAGTACAAAAGGAACTCGAAATGGATGAATTAGCGTAAAATTCACTGTTTAAAGCTTGAATATGTGAAATTCAGAAACGGACAACACATCCATAAACAGATTTCTACAATCACACATTAAAGTGGAATAGTAATTATCTGGAGCTGGAAACGTATGAGATATCGTCATATTCACAGTTTATAGAGGAATTTGCAATATTCAGAATCATAAATCACATAAGAAAACACATTTAGGAAATTGCGCATTGTGTAGAAAAGGAACTTGAATAATGCTGGAATAGCGTCACATTCAACGTTTTTATGATATTCAGAAACGGACAACGCATCTAAAAACACATTTATACAATCACACATTAATTGCAGTAAAAGCTCGAATAAGTACGTAATATCGTCATATTCACTGTTTATAGATGGAATTCGCGATGTTCAGAAACATAAATCACATATGAAAACACATTTCAGAAATAGCACAATAAGTACAATAAGAACTCGAATTAGGCTATATTAGTATCAAATTCACTGTTTAAAGTTTTAATATGCGATATTCAGAAACATACAACGCATCTGAAAACACATTTCTACAAACTCACATTAAATGCAATTGTATGTAACAGGAGCTCGAATAAGTATGTAATATCGTCATATTCACTGTTTATAGATGGAATTCGAGATATTCAGATACATAAATACATATGAAATACTTTTAGGAAGTGCATATTAAGTACAAAAGGAACTTGAATAATGCTGTATTAGCATCAAATTCACCGTTTATACGTTGAATATGTGATATTCAGAAACGTACAACGCATCTGAAATCACATTTCTACAAACTCACATTAAGTGCAATAGTATGTAAGAGGAGCTCGAATAAGTATGTAATATCGTCATATTCATTGTTTATAAAAGGAATTTGCAATATTCAGAAACATAAATCACATAAGAAAACACATTTAGGAAATTGCACATTGTGTACAAAAGGAACTTCAATAATGCTGTATTAGCATCAAATTCACCGTTTATAGGTTGAATATGTGATATGCAGAAACGTACAACGCATCTGAAAACACATTTCTACAAACTCACATTAAGTGCAATAGTATGTAAGAGGAGCTCGAATAAGTATGTAATATCGTCATATTCACTGTTTATAGATGGAATTCGAAATATTCAGAAACATATATCACATGTGAAAACACATTTCGGAAGTGGAAGAAAAATTATAAAAGGAACTCGAATAGGGATGAATTAGCGTAAAATTCACTGTTTAAAGCTTGAATATGCGAAATTCAGAAACGGACAACAAATCCATAAACAGATTTCTACAATCACACATTAAGTGGAATAGCAATAATCTGGAGCTGGAAAAGTATGAGATATCGTCATATTCACTGTTTATAGAGGAATTTGCAATATTCAGAATCAAAAATCATATAAGAAAACACATTTAGGAAATTGCACATTGTGTACAAAAGGAACTTCAAAAGCTGTATTAGCATCAAATTCACCGTTTATAGGTTGAATATGTGTTATTCAGAAACGTACAACGCATCTGAAAAAACATTTCTACAAACTCACATTAAGTGCAATAGTGTGTAACAAGAGCTCAAATAAGTATGTAATATCGTCATATTCGCTGTTTATAGATGGAATTAGAGATATTCAGAGACATAAATCACATATGAAAACATTCCGGAAATAAGTACAATAAGTACAAAAGTACAAAATTCTCTATTTAGTGTTTCAATATGCGATATTCAGAAATGCACAACGCAGTTATTAACACATTTCTACAATCACACATTAAGTGGAATAGTAATATTCTGGAGCTGGAATAAGTATGAGATATCGTCATATTCACTGTTTCTAGAAGGAATTTGCAATATTCAGAAACATAAATCACATAAGAAGACACATTTAGGAAATTGCACATTGTGTACAAAAGGAACTTGAATAAGGCTGTATTAGCGTCACATTCAACGTTTATATGTTGAATATGTGATATTCAGAAACGGACACTGTTTATAGATGGAATTCGCGATGTTCAGAAACATAAATCACATATGAAAACACATTTCGGAAATAGCACAATAAATACAATACAAAGTCGAATGAGGCTATATTAGTATCAATTTCACTTTTTAAAGTATCAATATGCGATATTCAGAAACTTACAACGCATCTGAAAACACATTTCTACAAACTCACATTAAATGCAATAGTATGTAACAGGAGCTTCGAATAAGTATGTAATATCGTCATATTCACTGTTTATAGATGGAATTCGAGATATTCAGAGTCGCAAATTTACGTAATATGCGTAAGGGGAAATCTATGGGACCATATGAGATATCAGGCGACATTATTAAATTAGGACAAGAAAAAATTGTCCCTTATCTCAGGGTGTTATTCAATGTTTCACTTAATAACAGTGATATTCCACCGGACTGGAAAAAAGCCATAATAATTCCTATCTATAAAGCAGGGAATAGAACTGATCCTGGAAACTATAGACCGATGAGCTTAACGTCTATAGTGTGTAAGCAAATGGAGCGACTCATTGAAGCATATATTAGGGATTTTTGTAATAAATATAACTTGCTTTTTCCAAGACAACATGGTTTTAGGAAGGGCTATTCTTGCGAGTCACAGATGTTAGGTCTATATCAGGAAATTGCTGATATTTTAGACAAAGGAGGACAGGTTGATGGTATTATAATTGACTTCCAAAAGGCCTTTGATACAGTACCTTACGACATTTTAATGCTCAAACTTGCCGAAATGGGAATTGATAAGCGCATAGTAGGTTGGATTAAGGAATTCATATATAACAGAACCCAAAGAGTGCGTGTTAATGACATATTGTCCCGTGAGACTCCAGTTACGTCTGGAATACCCCAAGGAAGCGTACTCGGTCCACTACTTTTTATATTATTTATAAATGACTTACCAAAATCGATCCAATCTCATATCCGATTGTTTGCGGATGACTGAATTATATACAGGGAAATTTGTAATGAATTAGATGCGAAGTTACTGCAAGAAGACTTAGTTCGCACAGAAAAATGGGTTTCTGAAAATAGGATGACAATAAACGCACGCAAAAGTAAAGCAATATCTTTCACCAACAAAAGTGTAAAATTTTGCTATAATTATGAAATGGAAAATGAAATTATAACGAGAGTAGAATCGTGCAATTATTTAGGAATAACTCTTAATAAGGAATTGAACTGGAATACACATATAGGAAATTCAATTAGCAAGGCATATAAAACATTGCACTTCGTATTTAGAGCATTAAGGGGAAGCAACTTAAAAACCAAAGAGTTAGCATATAAATCATTAGTGAGACCAAATTTGGAATATGCTGTAAGTGTATGGGATCCGTATCAGGCAGGTCTAATAACACAGTTAGAAATGGTGCAGAAAAAAGCTGCAAGATTTGTTATGAATAAGCACCAACAAACTGACAGCGTTACGGCTATGTTAAAAACACTAGGGTGGAAATCTTTAGAATCCAGAAGGAAAATATATAGATTAAAATGTATGTATTGTGTATACACGAAACAACCGGCATGGGAAGAGCTTCATAGCAAAATTAAAGAACCAGATTACAAAAGTAGGAAGGATCACAAATACAAAATAAGGGGTAGATCTCAGAGAACAAATATTGCCAAATTTTCTTTTTTAAATAGAGGGATTCAGGATTGGAATGATTTACCTACAGAAATCTTCGAAACGTTTCCTGCTAACGCCAAAATTTTTAAAAATATATTGAATAGGGTATATGATGTATAATTTTTTGTTCTAAAACATTCACAGTATGCAATTTTTTTATGTTATAGTTTTAAATGGATATATATATATATATATATATTTAAATATCAGGTACGTGGATAGATGTTGCGACATTTAATGTGTAAGTGTATGAATAGTGTGTCTTTTTTGTATATATGTATAGCTGGTATTTATTTAATGTGTAGTGTTATTTCTGTATATATGTATGGCTGGTATTTATTGCACCACTGCCACCGGGTTGTTGACCCATTTGCAGTGTAAGGAAATAAATACAAATACAAATAAATCACATATGAAAACACATTTAGGAAATTGCATATTAAGTACAAAAGGAACATGAATAATGCTGTATTAGCATCAAATTCACCGTTTATAGGTTGAATATGTGATATTCAGAATCGTACAACGCATCTGAAAACACATTTCTGCAATCTCACATTAAGTTCAATAGTATGTAAGAGGAGCTCGAATAAGTATGTAATATCGTCATATTCACTGTTTATAGATGGAATTCGCGATATTCAGAAACATATATCAGATGTGAAAACACATTTCGGAAATGGAAGAAAAAGTACAAAAGGAACTCGAATAAGGATGAATTAGCGTAAAATTCACTGTTTAAAGCTTGAATATGCGAAATTCAGAAACGAACAACACATCCATATACAGATTTCTACAATCACACATTAAGTGGAATAGTTTTTATCTGGACCTGGAAAAGTATGAGATATCGTCATATTCATTGTTTATAGAAGGAATTTGCAATATTCAGAAACATAAATCACATATGAAAACACATTTAGGAAATTGCAAATTAAGTACAAAAGGAACTTGAATAATGCTGTATTAGCATCAAATTCACCGTTTATAGGTTGAATATGTGATATTCAGAAACGTACAACGCATCTGAAAAAATATTTCTACAAACTCACATTAAGTGCAATAGTGTGTAACAAGAGCTCAAATAAGTATGTAATATCGTCATATTCACTGTTTATAGATGGAATTCGCGATAGTCAGAAACATAAATCACATATGAAAACACATTTTGGAAATAGCACAATAAGTACAAAAGGAACTCGAATAAGGCTGTACTAGTATCAAATTCACTATTTAATGTTTCAGTATGCGATATTCAGATATGCACAACGCATTTATAAACACATTTCTACAAACACAGATAAAGGGGAATAGTAATTATCTGGAGCAGGAATAAGTATGAGACATCGTCATATTCACTGTTTATAGAAGGAAATGGCAATATTCAGAAACATAAATCACATATGAAAACACATTTAGGAAATTGCATATTAAGTACAAAAGGAACTTGAATAGCAGCATTAGCGTCAAATTCACCGTTTATAGGTTAAATATGTGATATTCAGAAACGGACAACGCATTTGAAAACACATTTCTAGAAACTCACATTAAGTGCAATAGCATGTAAGAGGAGCTCGAATAAGTATGTAATATCGTCATATTCACTGTTTATAGATGGAATTCGCGATGTTCAGAAACATTATTCACATATGAAAAAACTTTTCGGAAATAGCACAATAAGTACAATAAGAACTCGAATTAGTCTATATTAGTTTTAAATTCACTGTTTAAAGTTTCAATATGCGATATTCTGAAACGTACAACGCATCGGAAAACACACATTTCTACAAACTCACATTAAATGCAATAGTATGTAACAGGAGCTCGAATAAGTATGTAATATCGTCATATTCACTGTTTATAGATGGAATTCGAGATATTCAGAGACATAAATCACATATGAAAACACATTTAAGATATTGCATATTAAGTACAAAAGGAACTTGAATAATGCTGTATTAGCATCAAATTCACCGTTTATAGGTTGAATATGTGATATTCAGAAACGTACAACGCATCTGAAAAATCATTTCTACAAACACATTAAGTGCAATAGTGTGTAACAAGAGCTCAAATAAGTATGTAATATCGTCATATTCACTGTTCATAGATGGAATTCGCGATGTTCAGAAACATAAATCACATATGAAAACACATTTCGGAAATAGCACAATAAGTACAATAAGAACTCGAATTAGGCTACATTAGTATCAAATTCACTGTTTATAGGTTGAATATGTGATATGCAGAAACGTACAACGCATCTGAAAACACGTTTCTACAAGCTCACATTAAGTGCAATAGTATGTAATATCGTCATATTCACTTTTTATAGATGGAATTCGCGATATTCAGAAACATATATCACATGTGAAAACACATTTCGGAAATGGAAGAAAAAGTACAAAAGGAACTCGAAATGGATGAATTAGCGTAAAATTCACTGTTTAAAGCTTGAATATGTGAAATTCAGAAACGGACAACACATCCATAAACAGATTTCTACAATCACACATTAAAGTGGAATAGTAATTATCTGGAGCTGGAAACGTATGAGATATCGTCATATTCACAGTTTATAGAGGAATTTGCAATATTCAGAATCATAAATCACATAAGAAAACACATTTAGGAAATTGCGCATTGTGTACAAAAGGAACTTGAATAATGCTGGATTAGCGTCACATTCAACGTTTATATGATATTCAGAAACGGACAACGCATCTAGGAACACATTTATACAATCACACATTAATTGCAATAAAAGCTCGAATAAGTACGTAATATCTTTATATTCACTGGTTATAGATGGAATTCGCGATGTTCAGAAACATAAATCACATATGAAAACACATTTCAGAAATAGCACAATAAGTACAATAAGAACTCGAATTAGGCTATATTAGTATCAAATTCACTGTTTAAAGTTTCAATATGCGATATTCAGAAACATACAACGCATCGCACACATGTATCGCACACAGACTGCCTGCTAAACCAGGGAAAACCCGCCCTATTGTCGCTCGATTCTTCAGGAGAAGTAGCAGGGATGAATGGCTCCATCTCTTCAGACAAGAGACGAAGAAGAATTTTAGCGGCCCCGGGATTCCTACTAAGAAAGTCAACACCCACCTACCCCCGGGGAGAGTGACAGCCGGCGAGCAGTTGACCAAGGAGACGCGGGATTTGCTAAATAGAACAAGGGATGCAGCCAGAATGAATGACTACAAGTTTGTATGGATCCGGGATGGAAAAGTCTTTGTTCGAAAAAATGAACAAAGTAATGTGATCAGAATTGTCCACTCCCGAGATCTGAGTAACATGTAAATAATTATGTATTATATTATTCGTTAGTTTTCAAATATTTTTTATATAACATTAATAATGGAAAGTGTTTTAACTGAAATTGAACAATACAACAATAGCAATAACACAGTCCTTTTCGATGACATTGTAGAATGCAATAACTACATTTTCCATCTTTCATCAGGCCTCAGTTTAATGCACTTAAATATACGTAGTATAAACAAACACTTTTCCGAATTATGTGCTTTATTACAGTGCTTTTCCTCCAAATTTGAAATTATTGTCTTAACTGAAATTTGGCTTGACTTTGAATCAGGATATGATATAGATGGCTATTCTAAGTATATTAAGATTAACAAATACAATAAGTGCGATGGCCTTGTAGTATATGTTATAAATTCAATAGATGTTAAATTGATAGACGTTGACATTGTTCAATGCAATTCTGTGCATTTGAATCTTACTTACAATAACATTGATATAGTTTTATCCGCAATCTACAGATCGCCTAATTGTTGTGAAAGCGATTACTTAGACAGTTTTGAGAGTTACCTTGCCGCTACGAAAGAGAGAAAATGTCACATCATTGAATGTGACATCAATATTCAAATCCTAGAAAATAAAATGGACAATGATGGTCATAGATACATGAATATTTTTCACGAGTTCGGTTTTCTGAAATATTTAAATGCTACTACAAGGCCATCCACAAATTGCGGTACTGATTCTTGTTTAGACCATATATTTTTTAAAAGCTTGGACAAACATTGGAATTTTTCTTCTGGAATTTATAGTAGTTCAATCACTGATCATCATCTGATTTTTGCTGTGTTATCTAATGCTAGCTTCCCTACTCCTAATATATCTAACGAACTTTCAGCTCGTAGAAATGGCATTTTGAATTATAATGACTTTATCTTAGATATTAAAAATGAAACGTGGAATAATGTACTTAACAATCAAAATTCGGATGAAAGCTTTCATAATTTTTATAACATATTACAGAACTATATATGTAAACATACTTCTAACAATTTCCGAAACACTCCTTCCAAATACAGAAAAATAAAACCGTGGATTACAATAGGTATTATTAAATCAATTCGCACAAGAGACAAAATGGCAAAAAAATTAAAAAGCATCCCATCTAACACAGAATTGTCGAATAATTACAAGGTTTATAGAAATATGCTAACTCTGGTTATAAAAAACACGAAAGCTAGATACTATGCAGACCAATTTAATAAAAATATGAACAATCCCAGAAAATTTTGGCAGCTCATCAATGAAGCTACTGACACGGAACCAAATAATAATAAAGACATAAAAGAAATTATAAGTGATGATGGCGTCGTATTACAATGTAAGCAAAAAATGGCAAATGAATTTAATAATTATTTTTCAAAGGTGGGACTTGCAATTGCCGAAAAAATAAAGAGGACATCGAACTTGAATAATTTTCTACCAGATAAAGTGTCCTCATCTATGTTTTTATATCCTATCGGCGAAAGTGAGATAATTAATATTGTTAACAAATTAAAACTTAATGTTTCTCCTGGTATAGATAGTATTACGAATAAAACTCTACAGAAAATTGTTGACTTCATAGCCAAACCGCTGACTCATATTTTTAATTTATGTTTTTCGCAAGGTATATTTCCAACAGATTTAAAAAATGCTATAATCGTACCAATTCATAAGACAGGGGATAAGAACAAATTAAATAATTATAGGCCAATTTCCCTTCTACCAAGTATCTCAAAGATTTTAGAAAAATGTATAAAGAATAGGCTGTTGAATTATTTAAATAATAATAAACTTTTATCTAACAATCAATTCGGATTTCGTCCTAACCTGTCAACAGATGATGCCATTTTTACGCTCACAACGAAAATCATAAATGAATTAGATACTGGAAACAAATGTTTAGGTATATGTTTAGATTTACAAAAAGCATTTGACACTGTAGACCATAATATTCTTCTGACAAAATTACATGCTCTAGGCATTAGAGGAAATGTTTTAAATTTATTTCGGTCGTACTTAAGTAATAGAACTCAGGCTACAAGAATAGATAATGATTACAGTGATTTCCGGAAAATAAATATCGGTGTACCGCAGGGTACAGTATTGGGTCCCATATTGTTTTTAATATACATAAATGAACTACTAAAGATTAATTTGAATATATTTAATGGCTCTATTTACTCATATGCTGATGACACCGTTGTAATATTTAGTGGTTCTTCATGGATTGAAACTTACGAAAATGCCAACAAAGGTATAAATCTAGTTAAATCTTGGTTGGATTTTAATTTACTTTCCTTAAATGTTGATAAAACTACGCTAGTTCCTTTCGCTTTAACAGCTACAGGTATGCAACAATTAAAAGTAAGTAAAAATTTAAGCTTAAAAATACACAATTCAGGTTGCTGTATTAATAGCTGCATTTGTCCCTCCGTAAGTGATTCAAACCAAGTGAAATATCTAGGCATCATAATTGATCGACATTTAAGATGGGACAAGTACATCGAATATTTATGCAATAGGCTACGTAAAGTCATTTATAAATTCGTTATTCTCCGTTCATGTTTACCAGCTCATGTTTTACGTACGATTTATTTAGCACTAATTCATTCTATTATTCAATATGGCATAATTGGGTGGGGAGGAGTTGCAAAAACGATCCTCAGCCCTTTGCTTTGTCTTCAAAAACGCATTATAAAGATTTGTTTATCTAAGCCTCCTGACTATTCTTCCAAATTATTATTTTCTGAATTTAACGTTTTCACCATGGACCAAATTTACAAGTACGTCATACTGGATTATTTTCATAAACATCGTGACAATTACAAGTCAGAATCTCACGTATATAACACGCGAAGGAATCAATTTAATTTAATACTTGAACCAAAAAATGTTACAACTGCTGGAGCTAAGCACTGTTCAAGTTTTGGCCCAAGACTATTCAATTCATTTATTACCAACCATCCTGATCTAAATAGCTTAAACAACAAACAATTTAGGTCTAAAATTAGAAAATTTATATAATTATTACTTCTGTTATCTACTAATACTGTTATAACATTTGCCATATTAAACTTTAAAATTTGAAAAGAACTTAATTTCTTTGTTTTTTACTAAAATTGAACAAATAAATTGTTATGTATCATTACTGTATTACCTCGTACCTTTGTGTTGTAAATAGAACATGTTCTAACCTATTATACATCATTTTTGTCATACTTCTCCAAATGATGTATTGCTTAAGTAATTGTTTAGTATAAGTTTTTTTTTCTATATATTGAACTGAACCACCCCCGAACACAAGCTCTGCTTCTTCGGGTGGTGTATCAACTTTTGTATTTTTCGTGTAATTTGGAAAAATAAATTGTAATTGTAAATCTGAAAACACATTTTTACAAACTCACATTAAATGCAATTGTATGTAACAGGAGCTCGAATAAGTATGTAATATCGTCATATTCACTGTTTATAGATGGAATTCGAGATATTCAGAGACATAAATCACATATGAAATACATTTAGGAAGTGCATATTAAGTACAAAGGGAACTTGAATAATGCTGTATTAGCATCAAATTCACCGTTTATAGGTTGAATATGTGATGTTCAGAAACGTACAACGCATCTGAAAACACATTTCTACAAACTCACATTAAGAGCAATAGTATGTAAGAGGAGCTCGAATAAGTATGTAATATCGTCATATTCACTGTTTATAGATGGAATTCGCGATATTCAGAAACATATATCACATGTGAAAACACATTTCGGAAATGGAAGGAAAAGTACAAAAGGAACTCGAATAAGGATGAATTAGCGTAAAATTAACTCTTTAAAGCTTGAATATTCGAAATTCAGAAACGGACAACACATCCATAAACAGATTTCTACAATCACACATTAAGTGGAATAATAATTATATGGAACTGGAAAAGTATGATATATAGTCATATTCATTGTTTATAAAGGGAATTTGCAATATTCAGAAACATAAATCACATAAGAAAACACATTTAGGAAATTGCACATTGTGTACAAAAGGAACTTCAATAATGCTGTATTAGCATCAAATTCACCGTTTATAGGTTGAATATGTGATATGCAGAAACGTACAACGCATCTGAAAACACATTTCTACTAACTCACATTAAGTGCAATAGTATGTAAGAGGAGCTCGAATAAGTATGTAATATCGTCATATTCACTGTTTATAGATGGAATTCGAAATATTCAGAAACATCTATCACATGTGAAAACACATTTCGGAAATGGAAGAAAAATTATAAAAGGAACTCGAATAAGGATGAATTAGCGTAATATTCACTGTTTAAAGCTTGAATATGCGAAATTCAAAAACGGACAACAAATCCATCAACAGATTTCTACAATCACACATTAAGTGGAATAGTAATAATCTGGAGCTGGAAAAGTATGAGATACCGTCATATTCACTGTTTATAGAGGAATTTGCAATATTCAGAATCATAAATCACATAAGAAAACACATTTAGGAAATTGCACATTGTGTACAAAGGGAACATCAATAATGCTGTATTAGCATCAAATTCACCGTTTTTTAGGTTGAATATGTGTTATTCAGAAACGTACAACGCATCTGAAAAAACATTTCTACAAACTCACATTAAGTGCAATAGTGTGTAAAAAGAGCTCAAATAAGTATGTAATATCGTCATATTCGCTGTTTATAGATGGAATTAGAGATATTCAGAGACATAAATCACATATGAAAACATTCCGGAAATAGCACAATAAGTACAAAATTCTCTATTTAGTGTTTCAATATGCGATATTCAGAAATGCACAACGCAGTTATTAACACATTTCTACAATCACACATTAAGTGGAATAGTAATATTCTGGAGCTGGAATAAGTATGAGATATCGTCATATTCACTGTTTCTAGAAGGAATTTGCAATATTCAGAAACATAAATCACATAAGAAAACACATTTAGGAAATTGCACATTGTGTACAAAAGGAACTTGAATAAGGCTGTATTAGCGTCACATTCAACGTTTATATGTCGAATATGTGATATTCAGAAACGGACACTGTTTATAGATGGAATTCGCGATGTTCAGAAACATAAATCACATATGAAAACACATTTCGGAAATAGCACAATAAATACAATACAAACTCGAAATAGGCTATATTAGTATCAAATTCGCTTTTTAAAGTATCAATATGCGATATTCAGAAACTTACAACGCATCTGAAAACACATTTCTACAAACTCACATTAAATGCAATAGTATGTAACAGGAGCTCGATTAAGTATGTAATATCGTCATATTCACTGTTTATAGATGGAATTCGAGATATTCAGAGACATAAATCACATATGAAAACACATTTAGGAAATTGCATATTAAGTACAAAAGGAACATGAATAATGCTGTATTAGCATCAAATTCACCGTTTATAGGTTGAATATGTGATATTCAGAATCGTACAACGCATCTGAAAACACATTTCTACAATCTCACATTAAGTTCAATAGTATGTAAGAGGAGCTCGAATAAGTATGTAATATCGTCATATTCACTGTTTATAGATGGAATTCGCGATATTCAGAAACATATATCACATGTGAAAACACATTTCGGAAATGGAAGAAAAAGTACAAAAGGAACTCGAATAAGGATGAATTAGCGTAAAATTCACTTTTTAAAGCTTGAATATGCGAAATTCAGAAACGAACAACACATCCATATACAGATTTCTACAATCACACATTAAGTGGAATAGTTTTTATCTGGACCTGCAAAAGTATGAGATATCGTCATATTCATTGTTTATAGAAGGAATTTGCAATATTCAGAAACATAAATCACATATGAAAACACATTTAGGAAATTGCATATTAAGTACGAAAGGAACTTGAATAATGCTGTATTAGCATCAAATTCACCGTTTATAGGTTGAATATGTGATATTCAGAAACGTACAACGCATCTGAAAAAAACATTTCTACAAACTCACATTAAGTGCAATAGTGTGTAACAAGAGCTCAAATAAGTATGTAATATCGTCATATTCACTGTTTATAGATGGAATTCGCGATAGTCAGAAACATAAATCACATATGAAAACACATTTTGGAAATAGCACAATAAGTACAAAAGGAACTCGAATAAGGCTGTACTAGTATCAAATTCACTATTTAATGTTTAAGTATGCGATATTCAGATATGCACAACGCATTTATAAACACATTTCTACAAACACAGATTAAGTGGAATAGTAATTATCTGGAGCAGGAATAAGTATGAGACATCGTAATATTCACTGTTTATTGAAGGAATTTGCAATATTCAGAAACATAAATCACATATGAAAACACATTTAGGAAGTTGCATATTAAGTACAAAAGGAACTTGAATAGCAGCAATAGCATGTATTAGCGTAAAATTCACCGTTTATAGGTTAAATATGTGATATTCAGAAACGGACAACGCATTTGAAAACACATTTCTAGAAACTCACATTAAGTGCAATAGCATGTAAGAGGAGCTCGAATAAGTATGTAATATCGTCATATTCACTGTTTATAGATGGAAATCGCGATGTTCAGAAACATTATTCACATATGAAAACACTTTTCGGAAATAGCACAATAAGTACAATAAGAACTCGAATTAGTCTATATTAGTATTAAATTCACTGTTTAAAGTTTCAATATGCGATATTCTGAAACGTACAACGCATCTGAAAACACATTTCTACAAACTCACATTAAATGCAATAGTATGTAACAGGATCTCAAATAAGTATGTAATATCGTCATATTCACTGTTTATAGATGGAATTCGAGATATTCAGAGACATAAATCACATATGAAAACACATTTAAGATATTGCATATTAAGTACAAAAGGAACTTGAATAATGCTGTATTAGCATCAAATTCACCGTTTATAGGTTGAATATGTGATATTCAGAAACGTACAACGCATCTGAAAAATCATTTCTACAAACTGACATTAAGTGCAATAGTGTGTAACAAGAGCTCAAATATGTATGTAATACGTCATATTCGCTGTTTATAGATGGAATTCGAGATATTCAGAGACATAAATCATATATGAAAACACATACCCGAAATAGCACAATAAGTACAAAAGGAACTCGAATAAGGCTGTACTAGTATCAAATTCACTATTTAGTGTTTCAATATGCGATATTCAGAAATGCACAACGCAGTTATTAACACATTTCTACAATCACACATTAAGTGGAATAGTAATATTCTGGAATTGGAATAAGCATGAGATATCGTCATATTCACTGTTTCTAGAAGGAATTTGCAATATTCAGAAACATAAATCACATAAGAAAACACATTTAGGAAATTGCACATTGTGTACAAAAGGAACTTCAATAATGCTGTATTAGCATCAAATTCACCGTTTATAGTTTGAATATGTGATATGCAGAAACGTACAACGCATCTGAAAACACATTTCTACAAACTCACATTAAGTGCAATAGTATGTAAAAGGAGCCCGAATAAGTATGTAATATCGTCATATTCACTGTTTATAGATGGAATTCGCGATATTCAGAAACATATATCACATGTGAAAACACATTTCGGAAATGGAAGAAAAAGTATAAAAGGAACTCGAATAAGGATGAATTAGCGTAAAATTCACTGCTAAAAGCTTGAATATGCGAAATTCAGAAACGGACAACAAATCCATAAACACATTTCTACAATCACACATTAAGTGGAATAGTAATAATCTGGAGCTGGAAAAGTATGAGATATCGTCATATTCACTGTTTATAGAGGAATTTGCAATATTCAGAATCATAAATCACATAAGAAAACACATTTAGGAAATTGCACATTGTGTACAAAAGGAACTTGAATAAGGTTGTATTAGCGTCAAATTCAACGTTTATATGTTGAATATGTGATATTCAGAAACGGACAACGCATCTAGAAACACATTTCTACAATCACACATTAATTGCAATAAAAGCTCGAATAAGTACGTAATATCGTCATATTCACTGTTTATAGATGGAATTCGCGATCTTCAGAAACATAAATCACATATGAAAACAAATTTAGGAAATTGCTTATTATGTATAAAAGGATCTTGAATAATGCTTTATTAGCATCAAATTCACCGTTTATAGGTTGAATATGTGATATTCAGAAACGTACAACGCATCTGAAAAAAACATTTCTACAAACTCACATCAAGTGCAATAGTGTGTAACAAGAGCTCAAATAAGTATGTAATACGTCATATTCTCTGTTTAAAGATGGAATTCGAGATATTCAGAGATATAAATCACATATGAAAACACATTCCGGAAATAGCACAATAAGTACAAAAGGAACTCGAATAAGGCTGTACTAGTATCAAATTCACTATTTAGTGTTTCAATATGCGATATTCAGAAATGCACAACGCAATTGCTAACACATTTCTACAATCACACATTAAGTGGAATAGTAATTATTTGGAGCTGAAAAAGTATGAGATATCGTCATATTCACAGTTTATAGAGGATTTTGCAATATTCAGAATCATAAATCACATACGAAAACACATTTAGGAACTTGCAAATTGTGTACAAAAGGAACTTGAATAAGGCTGTATTAGCGTCACAGTCAACGTTTATATGTTGAATATGTGATATTCAGAAACGGACAACGCATCTAGAAACACATTTCTACAATCACACACTAATTGCAATAAAAGCTCAAATAAGTACGTAATATCGTCATATTCACTGTTTATAGATGGAATTCGCGATGTTCAGAAACATAAATCACATATGAAAACACATTTCCGAAATAGCGCAATAAGTACAATAAGAACTCGAAATATTCTACATTAGTATATAATTCACTGTTTATAGGTTGAATATGTGATATGCAGAAACGTACAACGCATCTGAAAACACATTTATACAAACTCACATTAAGTGCAATAGTATGTAAGAGGAGCTCGAATAAGTATGTAATATCGTCATATTCACTGTTTATAGATGGAATTCGCGATATTCAGAAACATATATCACATGTGAAAACACATTTCGGAAATGGAAGAAAAAGTACAAAAGGAATTCGAAATGGATGAATTAGCGTAAAATTCACTGTTTAAAGCTTGAATATGTGAAATTCAGAAACGGACAACACATCCATAAACAGATTTCTACAATCACACATTAAAGTGGAATAGTAATTATCTGGAGCTGGAAACGTATGAGATATCGTCATATTCACAGTTTATAGAGGAATTTGCAATATTCAGAATCATAAATCACATAAGAAAACACATTTAGGAAATTGCGCATTGTGTACAAAAGGAACTTGAATAATGCTGGATTAGCGTCACATTCAACGTTTATATGATATTCAGAAACGGACAACGCATCTAGGAACACATTTATACAATCACACACATGGCCGTCCGGAAGGGGGGGCAGGGTAGGGCCGCTGCCCCTCCCTGGAAATTTTGTTTACACATAAACCTCTAAATTAAATGACTATAAGCAACTAATGTGAAGTGAGGTTATTTGGATGTAAACGAGCTGTAACAGCTGACTAGATATGAGTATGTAGGAATAATTACTTCCCCTAAACTTGAAACCATTTATACCCAAACATTTTATTACAATGAAGATAAGGCATATTATATTTTATATGAATAGTAGAAATTGTAAGGAGTAAGAAAAGTCATGTGAGTGTGTACATCAGATGTTTTCTTTGTATCCATGGCCGTAGTCCAGCTACAGTAAATGAAGGATGTTGATTATATAATAATAATAATAATAATAATAATAATAATAATAATAATAGCAATAATGTGAATAGTAATAATAATATGAATAGTAATAGAAATAATAGCAATAATGTGAATAATAATAATAACAATAATACAACAACTTATTATTATTATTATTATTATTATTATTATTATTAGCATAGTGATGGTGGTGGTGGCAGTAATTCGTTTATTGGCCCCCCCTTGACAAAATTTCTGTGGACGCCCATGATCACACATTAATTGCAATAAAAGCTCGAATAAGTACGTAATATCTTTATATTCACTGGTTATAGATGGAATTCGCGATGTTCAGAAACATAAATCACATATGAAAATACATTTCAGAAATAGCACAATAAGTACAATAAGAACTCGAATTAGGCTATATTAGTATCAAATTCACTGTTTAAAGTTTCAATATGCGATATTCAGAAACATACAAAGCATCGCACACATGTATCGCACACAGACTGCCTGCTAAACCAGGGAAAACCCGCCCTATTGTCGCTCGATTCTTCAGGAGAAGTAGCAGGGATGAATGGCTCCATCTCTTCAGACAAGAGACGAAGAAGGATTTTAGCGGCCCCGGGATTCCTACTAAGATAGTCAACACCCACCTACCCCCGGGGAGAGTGACAGCCGGCGAGCAGTTGACCAAGGAGACGCGGGATTTGCTAAATAGAACAAGGGATGCAGCCAGAATGAATGACTACAAGTTTGTATGGATCCGGGATGGAAAAGTATTTGTTCGAAAAAATGAACAAAGTAATGTGATCAGAATTGTCCACTCCCGAGATCTGGGTAACATGTAAATAATTATGTATTATATTATTCGTTAGTTTTCAAATATTTTTTATATAACATTAATAATGGAAAGTGTTTTAACTGAAATTGAGCAATACAACAATAGCAATAACACAGTCCTTTTCGATGACATTGTAGAATGCAATAACTACATTTTCCATCTTTCATCAGGCCTCAGTTTAATGCACTTAAATATACGTAGTATAAACAAACACTTTTCCGAATTATGTGCCTAATTACAGTGCTTTTCCTCCAAATTTGAAATTATTGTCTTAACTGAAATTTGGCTTGACTTTGAATCAGGATATGATATAGATGGCTATTCTAAGTATATTAAGATTAACAAATACAATAAGTGCGATGGCCTTGTAGTATATGTTATAAATTCAATAGATGTTAAATTGATAGACGTTGACATTGTTCAATGCAATTCTGTGCATTTGAATCTTACTTACAATAACATTGATATAGTTTTATCCGCAATCTACAGATCGCCTAATTGTTGTGAAAGCGATTACTTAGACAGTTTTGAGAGTTACCTTGCCGCTACGAAAGAGAGAAAATGTCACATCATTGTCGGTGACATCAATATTCAAATCCTAGAAAATAAAATGGACAATGATGGTCATAGATACATGAATATTTTTCACGAGTTCGGTTTTCTGAAATATTTAAATGCTACTACAAGGCCATCCACAAATTGCGGTACTGATTCTTGTTTAGACCATATATTTTTTAAAAGCTTGGACAAACATTGGAATTTTTCTTCTGGAATTTATAGTAGTTCAATCACTGATCATCATCTGATTTTTGCTGTGTTATCTAATGCTAGCTTCCCTACTCCTAATATATCTAACGAACTTTCAGCTCGTAGAAATGGCATTTTGAATTATGACTTTATCTTAGATATTAAAAATGAAACGTGGAATAATGTACTTAACAATCAAAATTCGGATGAAAGCTTTCATAATTTTTATAACATATTACAGAACTATATATGTAAACATACTTCTAACAATTTCCGAAACACTCCTTCCAAATACAGAAAAATAAAACCGTGGATTACAATAGGTATTATTAAATCAATTCGCACAAGAGACAAAATGGCAAAAAAATTAAAAAGCATCCCATCTAACACAGAATTGTCGAATAATTACAAGGTTTATAGAAATATGCTAACTCTGGTTATAAAAAACACGAAAGCTAGATACTATGCAGACCAATTTAATAAAAATATGAACAATCCCAGAAAATTTTGGCAGCTCATCAATGAAGCTACTGACAGGGAACCAAATAATAATAAGAACATAAAAGAAATTATAAGTGATGATGGCGTCGTATTACAATGTAAGCAAAAAATGGCAAATGAATGTTAACAAATTAAAACTTAATGTTTCTCCTGGTATAGATAGTATTACGAATAAAACTCTACAGAAAATTGTTGACTTCATAGCCAAACCGCTGACTCATATTTTTAATTTATGTTTTTCGCAAGGTATATTTCCAACAGATTTAAAAAATGCTTTAATCGTACCAATTCATAAGACAGGGGATAAGAACAAATTAAATAATTATAGGCCAATTTCCCTTCTACCAAGTATCTCAAAGATTTTAGAAAAATGTATAAAGAATAGGCTGATGAATTATTTAAATAATAATAAACTTTTATCTAACAATCAATTCGGATTTCGTCCTAACCTGTCAACAGATGATGCCATTTTTACGCTCACAACGAAAATCATAAATGAATTAGATACTGGAAACAAATGTTTAGGTATATTTTTAGATTTACAAAAAGCATTTGACACTGTAGACCATAATATTCTTCTGACAAAATTACATGCTCTAGGCATTAGAGGAAATGTTTTAAATTTATTTCGGTCGTACTTAAGTAATAGAACTCAGGCTACAAGAATAGATAATGATCACAGTGATTTCCGGAAAATAAATATCGGTGTACCGCAGGGTACAGTATTTGGTCCCATATTGTTTTTAATATACATAAATGAACTACTAAAGATTAATTTGAATATATTTAATGGCTCTATTTACTCATATGCTGATGACACCGTTGTAATATTTAGTGGTTCTTCATGGATTGAAACTTACGAAAATGCCAACAAAGGTATAAATCTAGTTAAATCTTGGCTGGATTTTAATTTACTTTCCTTAAATGTTGATAAAACTACGCTAGTTCCTTTCGCTTTAACAGCTACCGGTATGCAACAATTAAAAGTAAGTAAAAATTTAAGCTTAAAAATACACAATTCAGGTTGCTGTATTATAGCTGCATTTGTCCCTCCTTAAGTGAATCAAACCAAGTGAAATATCTAGGCATCATAATTGATCGACATTTAAGATGGGACAAGTACATCGAATATTTATGCAATAGGCTACGTAAAGTCATTTATAAATTCGTTATTCTCCGTTCATGTTTACCAGCTCATGTTTTACGTACGATTTATTTAGCACTAATTCATTCTATTATTCAATATGGCATAATTGGGTGGGGAGGAGTTGCAAAAACGATCCTCAGACCTTTGCTTTGTCTTCAAAAACGCATTATAAAGATTTGTTTATCTAAGCCTCCTGACTATTCTTCCAAATTATTATTTTCTGAATTTAACGTTTTCACCATAGACCAAATTTACAAGTACGTCATACTGGATTATTTTCATAAACATCGTGACAATTACAAGTCAGAATCTCACGTATATAACACGCGAAGGAATCAATTTAATTTAATACTTGAACCAAAAAATGTTACAACTGCTGGAGCTAAGCACTGTTCAAGTTTTGGCCCAAGACTATTCAATTCATTTATTACCAACCATCCTGATCTAAATAGCTTAAACAACAAACAATTTAGGTCTAAAATTAGAAAATTTATATAATTATTACTTCTGTTATCTACTAATACTGTTATAACATTTTCCATATTAAACTTTAAAATTTGAATAGAACTTAATTTCTTTGTTTTTTACTAAAATTGAACAAATAAATTGTTATGTATTATTATTGTAATACCTCGTACCTTTGTATTGTAAATAGAACATGTTCTAACCTATTATACATCATTTTTGTCATACTTCTCCAAATGATGTATTGCTTAAGTAATTGTTTAGTATAAGTTTTTTTTTTCTATATATTGAACTGAACCACCCCCGAACACAAGCTCTGCTTCTTCGGGTGGTGTATCAACTTTTGTATTTTTCGTGTAATTTGGAAAAATAAATTGTAATTGTAAATCTGAAAACACATTTCTACAAACTCACATTAAATGCAATTGTATGTAACAGGAGCTCGAATAAGTATGTAATATCGTCATATTCACTGTTTATAGATGGAATTCGAGATATTCAGAGACATAAATCACATATGAAAACACATTTAAGATATTGCATATTAAGTACAAAAGGAACTTGAATAATGCTGTATTAGCATCAAATTCACCGTTTATAGGTTGAATATGTGATATTCAGAAACGTACAACGCATCTGAAAAATCATTTCTACAAACTCACATTAAGTGCAATAGTGTGTAACAAGAGCTCAAATAAGTATGTAATATCGTCATATTCACTGTTCATAGATGGAATTCGCGATGTTCAGAAACATAAATCACATATGAAAACACATTTCGGAAATAGCACAATATGTACAATAAGAACTCGAATTAGGCTACATTAATATCAAATTCACTGCGAGTACTAAGCAAGCAAAGGCAGAGGAAGGACGTGTGTAGGAAGTGCTCCGGATTGTTTAAGGAAAAGTGGCATAAGGGACAATGGGTGTAGACAGAGCAAGAATTGGGACCTTTGGGAACGAAAAGGCGATGGAAAAGAAGGACGAAGCAACTAAAGCGAACATTCTTAACGCATTGATTTATTCAATAGTAATCATACTCCTTCTAGTGGTTGGAGGAATAGAGATGAATCCAGGACCAGCGGACGCACACGGTAATCTTGGAGAGATAATCAGACAGCTTGATGGCCTAGAAGAACGTCTCGGCAATAAAATCAGTATGGCAACAAAAGAAGTAAAGCAGGAGATCAGAGAAGAGATTAAATTTATGAAGAGAGAGGTGGAAGATCTGAGAGCTACAATAGATCGTATGGAGAAGAGAAATAGAGCATTCAACCTAGTATTCACGGGGATAGAAGAAAGACGAGATGTTTCGCCTAGGATGGAGATTACAGAAATTCTGGAGGGCAAGTTAAAATTGGGATCACTTCAAGGATGGGAAATAGTCGAAGCCTTCAGAGTGGGAAAGAAAAACGGGAGAAGATTAATAATCGCTCGTTTTGCTACGAAGCAAGTTATACATGTGATTCTGGAAAGATCGAAACTCTTAAAACGATCGGGCATTTTTATAAACAAAGATCTCTCGCCTCAAGAACGGATCACCAGGAGAAAATTGATACAAAAAAGGAAGGAATTAAAGCTAGCAGGTAGGGAAGCTGTTATACGCAATTTGGAACTGTATGTAGATGGTAAAAAGTTCAGTGAAGACAAAAGCGAGCTAACCAGCAACAAAGGCAGAGAGGATACGAGTCAGCGAATTCCTGTGTCTCAAGGCAACGCCGAGAGTCCACCAACCCACGTCAGGACAGCTATGCGCGTGGAGAAGATCTCGCGAGTGACGTCGCCTCCGAGAGGAATAATATGTCACGCTTCATCTCAGCTGATGTCCGTAAACAACAATGCAGATGTCAAGGGAGCGAAGACAATAACTCTAAAGAGTGGATTAAAGATAGCTGCCGGTCCGTGGTTAAAAGAAACGAATGAAGATGAATCAAGAAGAGCAGAGGGAGACAACAGAAATAATACAGGAGGGATTGAATTACGAAACAGAGAAAGATCTACTGATAATGGGGCGAGAATGGCTCAAGTCAACAATTCACAGGCCTTGGACGACCCGTCGAGGGATGATCCATGGAGAACAGGAGATGGAGGGATTGTTACCAGATCCAGGAGGCGCTTGCAGTCCTTTAGTGCGGATGTAAATCGATTTAAGCAGTAATTCAACATAATAAATACGAGTCTGGCTGTATTAACTGATAGCTAGTGATTAGTGTACAATAAAGTAGTGAGAGCAAACCAGTGGCGAAATTAAATGAATCCGAGTTAAATGATATTCGAACACATATTTGTATTGTAAAGTTTGTTTATAAGTCAAGTTCATTATCACAAGCCCGGTTTTATTCACTATTTAGTGTTCCTTTTTATGATAACATCAATATCATTAGAACAGCGGCCTAATTCGTGGTACGATGCGAACTTTGAAGGGACTTACAAAGAGAGATATTTTGATGAGTGTTGGATAACTGTATTTTTTTGTTTGTTTTTGTTTTGTTTTTTTGTTTTTGCTTCTCTTATTGCCTAGTGTTTATTTCTCTTTTCTTTCAGTAGAGAGGGAAATCAGTTTATATGCAGTCAGCAACACATTCCTCACATTCCTCCAATTAAAAAAGTGTTATTGTGTTTTCTAAGATGTCTACTGGTAAAATGACAAGTGTCGAATCCAGTAGATTCTTTTGTAATTTTCTTGGTGCAATAAATATATCTATATCAAATTCACTGTTTATAGGTAGAATATGTGATATGCAGAAACGTACAACGCATCTGAAAACACATTTCTACAAGCTCACATTTAGTGCAATAGTATGTAATATCGTCATATTCACTGTTTATAGATGGAATTCGCGATATTCAGAAACATATATCACATGTGAAAACACATTTCGGAAATGGAAGAAAAAGTACAAAAGGAACTCGAAATGGATGAATTAGCGTAAAATTCACTGTTTAAAGCTTGAATATGTGAACAGATATCTACAATCACACATTAAAGTGGAATAGTAATTATCTGGAGCTGGAAACGTATGAGATATCGTCATATTCACAGTTTATAGAGGAATTTGCAATATTCAGAATCATAAATCACATAAGAAAACACATTTAGGAAATTGCGCATTGTGTACAAAAGGAACTTGAATAATGCTGGATTAGCGTCACATTCAACGTTTATATGATATTCAGAAACGGACAACGCATCTAGGAACACATTTATACAATCACACATTAATTGCAATAAAAGCTCGAATAAGTACGTAATATCTTTATATTCACTGGTTATAGATGGAATTCGCGATGTTCAGAAACATAAATCACATATGAAAACACATTTCAGAAATAGCACAATAAGTACAATAAGAACTCGAATTAGGCTATATTAGTATCAAATTCACTGTTTAAAGTTTCAATATGCGATATTCAGAAACATACAACGCATCGCACACATGTATCGCACACAGACTGCCTGCTAAACCAGGGAAAACCCGCCCTATTGTCGCTCGATTCTTCAGGAGAAGTAGCAGGGATGAATGGCTCCATCTCTTCAGACAAGAGACGAAGAAGAATTTTAGCGGCCCCGGGATTCCTACTAAGAAAGTCAACACCCACCTACCCCCGGGGAGAGTGACAGCCGGCGAGCAGTTGACCAAGGAGACGCGGGATTTGCTAAATAGAACAAGGGATGCAGCCAGAATGAATGACTACAAGTTTGTATGGATCCGGGATGGAAAAGTCTTTGTTCGAAAAAATGAACAAAGTAATGTGATCAGAATTGTCCACTCCCGAGATCTGAGTAACATGTAAATAATTATGTATTATATTATTCGTTAGTTTTCAAATATTTTTTATATAACATTAATAATGGAAAGTGTTTTAACTGAAATTGAACAATACAACAATAGCAATAACACAGTCCTTTTCGATGACATTGTAGAATGCAATAACTACATTTTCCATCTTTCATCAGGCCTCAGTTTAATGCACTTAAATATACGTAGTATAAACAAACACTTTTCCGAATTATGTGCCTAATTACAGTGCTTTTCCTCCAAATTTGAAATTATTGTCTTAACTGAAATTTGGCTTGACTTTGAATCAGGATATGATATAGATGGCTATTCTAAGTATATTAAGATTAACAAATACAATAAGTGCGATGGCCTTGTAGTATATGTTATAAATTCAATAGATGTTAAATTGATAGACGTTGACATTGTTCAATGCAATTCTGTGCATTTGAATCTTACTTACAATAACATTGATATAGTTTTATCCGCAATCTACAGATCGCCTAATTGTTGTGAAAGCGATTTCTTAGACAGTTTTAAGAGTTACCTTGCCGCTACGAAAGAGAGAAAATGTCACATCATTGTCGGTGACATCAATATTCAAATCCTAGAAAATAAAATGGACAATGATGGTCATAGATACATGAATATTTTGCACGAGTTCGGTTTTCTGAAATATTTAAATGCTACTACAAGGCCATCCACAAATTGCGGTACTGATTCTTGTTTAGACCATATATTTTTTAAAAGCTTGGACAAACATTGGAATTTTTCTTCTGGAATTTATAGTAGTTCAATCACTGATCATCATCTGATTTTTGCTGTGTTATCTAATGCTAGCTTCCCTACTCCTAATATATCTAACGAACTTTCAGCTCGTAGAAATGGCATTTTGAATTATAATGACTTTATCTTAGATATTAAAAATGAAACGTGGAATAATGTACTTAACAATCAAAATTCGGATGAAAGCTTTCATAATTTTTATAACATATTACAGAACTATATATGTAAACATACTTCTAACAATTTCCGAAACACTCCTTCCAAATACAGAAAAATAAAACCGTGGATTACAATAGGTATTATTAAATCAATTCGCACAAGAGACAAAATGGCAAAAAAATTAAAAAGCATCCCATCTAACACAGAATTGTCGAATAATTACAAGGTTTATAGAAATATGCTAACTCTGGTTATAAAAAACACGAAAGCTAGATACTATGCAGACCAATTTAATAAAAATATGAACAATCCCAGAAAATTTTGGCAGCTCATCAATGAAGCTACTGACACGGAACCAAATAATAATAAAGACATAAAAGAAATTATAAGTGATGATGGCGTCGTATTACAATGTAAGCAAAAAATGGCAAATGAATTTAATAATTATTTTTCAAAGGTGGGACTTGCAATTGCCGAAAAAATAAAGAGGACATCGAACTTGAATAATTTTCTACCAGATAAAGTGTCCTCATCTATGTTTTTATATCCTATCGGCGAAAGTGAGATAATTAATATTGTTAACAAATTAAAACTTAATGTTTCTCCTGGTATAGATAGTATTACGAATAAAACTCTACAGAAAATTGTTGACTTCATAGCCAAACCGCTGACTCATATTTTTAATTTATGTTTTTCGCAAGGTATATTTCCAACAGATTTAAAAAATGCTATAATCGTACCAATTCATAAGACAGGGGATAAGAACAAATTAAATAATTATAGGCCAATTTCCCTTCTACCAAGTATCTCAAAGATTTTAGAAAAATGTATAAAGAATAGGCTGATGAATTATTTAAATAATAATAAACTTTTATCTAACAATCAATTCGGATTTCGTCCTAACCTGTCAACAGATGATGCCATTTTTACGCTCACAACGAAAATCATAAATGAATTAGATACTGGAAACAAATGTTTAGGTATATTTTTAGATTTACAAAAAGCATTTGACACTGTAGACCATAATATTCTTCTGACAAAATTACATGCTCTAGGCATTAGAGGAAATGTTTTAAATTTATTTCGGTCGTACTTAAGTAATAGAACTCAGGCTACAAGAATAGATAATGATCACAGTGATTTCCGGAAAATAAATATCGGTGTACCGCAGGGTACAGTATTTGGTCCCATATTGTTTTTAATATACATAAATGAACTACTAAAGATTAATTTGAATATATTTAATGGCTCTATTTACTCATATGCTGATGACACCGTTGTAATATTTAGTGGTTCTTCATGGATTGAAACTTACGAAAATGCCAACAAAGGTATAAATCTAGTTAAATCTTGGCTGGATTTTAATTTACTTTCCTTAAATGTTGATAAAACTACGCTAGTTCCTTTCGCTTTAACAGCTACCGGTATGCAACAATTAAAAGTAAGTAAAAATTTAAGCTTAAAAATACACAATTCAGGTTGCTGTATTATAGCTGCATTTGTCCCTCCTTAAGTGAATCAAACCAAGTGAAATATCTAGGCATCATAATTGATCGACATTTAAGATGGGACAAGTACATCGAATATTTATGCAATAGGCTACGTAAAGTCATTTATAAATTCGTTATTCTCCGTTCATGTTTACCAGCTCATGTTTTACGTACGATTTATTTAGCACTAATTCATTCTATTATTCAATATGGCATAATTGGGTGGGGAGGAGTTGCAAAAACGATCCTCAGCCCTTTGCTTTGTCTTCAAAAACGCATTATAAAGATTTGTTTATCTAAGCCTCCTGACTATTCTTCCAAATTATTATTTTCTGAATTTAACGTTTTCACCATAGACCAAATTTACAAGTACGTCATACTGGATTATTTTCATAAACATCGTGACAATTACAAGTCAGAATCTCACGTATATAACACGCGAAGGAATCAATTTAATTTAATACCTGAACCAAAAAATGTTACAACTGCTGGAGCTAAGCACTGTTCAAGTTTTGGCCCAAGACTATTCAATCCATTTATTACCAACCATCCTGATCTAAATAGCTTAAACAACAAACAATTTAGGTCTAAAATTAGAAAATTTATATAATTATTACTTCTGTTATCTACTAATACTGTTATAACATTTTCCATATTAAACTTTAAAATTTGAAAAGAACTTAATTTCTTTGTTTTTTACTAAAATTGAACAAATAAATTGTTATGTATTATTATTGTATTACCTCGTACCTTTGTGTTGTAAATAGAACATGTTCTAACCTATTATACATCATTTTTGTCATACTTCTCCAAATGATGTATTGCTTAAGTAATTGTTTAGTATAAGTTTTTTTTTCTATATATTGAAATGAACCACCCCCGAACACAAGCTCTGCTTCTTCGGGTGGTGTATCAACTTTTGTATTTTTCGTGTAATTTGGAAAAATAAATTGTAATTGTAAATCTGAAAACACATTTCTACAAACTCACATTAAATGCAATTGTAGGTAACAGGAGCTCGAATAAGTATGTAATATCGTCATATTCACTGTTTATAGATGGAATTCGAGATATTCAGAGACATAAATCACATATGAAATACATTTAGTAAGTGCATATTAAGTACAAAGGGAACTTGAATAATGCTGTATTAGCATCAAATTCACCGTTTATAGGTTGAATATGTGATGTTCAGAAACGTACAACTCATCTGAAAACACATTTCTACAAACTCACATTAAGAGCAATAGTATGTAAGAGGAGCTCGAATAAGTATGTAATATCGTCATATTCACTGTTTATAGATGGAATTCGCGATATTCAGAAACATATATCACATGTGAAAACACATTTCGGAAATGGAAGGAAAATTACAAAAGGAACTCGAATAAGGATGAATTAGCGTAAAATTAACTCTTTAAAGGTTGAATATTCGAAATTCAGAAACGGACAACACATCCATAAACAGATTTCTACAATCACACATTAAGTGGAATAGTAATTATATGGAACAGGAAAAGTATGATATATCGTCATATTCATTGTTTATAAAGGGAATTTGCAATATTCAGAAACATAAATCACATAAGAAAACACATTTAGGAAATTGCACATTGTGTACAAAAGGAATATCAATAATGCTGTATTAACATCAAATTCACCGTTTATAGGTTGAATATGTGATATGCAGAAACGTACAACGCATCTGAAAACACATTTCTACTAACTCACATTAAGTGCAATAGTATGTAAGAGGAGCTCGAATAAGTATGTAATATCGTCATATTCACTGTTTATAGATGGAATTCGAAATATTCAGAAACATCTATCACATGTGAAAACACATTTCGGAAATAGAAGAAAAATTATAAAAGGAACTCGAATAAGGATGAATTAGAGTAATATTCACTGTTTAAAGCTTGAATATGCGAAATTCAAAAACGGACAACAAATCCATCAACAGATTTCTACAATCACACATTAAGTGGAATAGTAATAATCTGGAGCTGGAAAAGTATGAGATACCGTCATATTCACTGTTTATAGAGGAATTTGCAATAATCAGAATCATAAATCACATAAGAAAACACATTTAGGAAATTGCACATTGTGTACAAAAGGAACATCAATAATGCTGTATTAGCATCAAATTCACCGTTTATAGGTTGAATATGTGTTATTCAGAAACGTACAACGCATCTGAAAAAACATTTCCACAAACTCACATTAAGTGCAATAGTGTGTAAAAAGAGATCAAATAAGTAGGTAATATCGTCATATTCGCTGTTTATAGATGGAATTAGAGATATTCAGAGACATAAATCACATATGAAAACATTCCGGAAATAGCACAATAAGTACAAAATTCTCTATTTAGTGTTTCAATATGCGATATTCAGAAATGCACAACGCAGTTATTAACACATTTCTACAATCACACATTAAGTGGAATAGTAATATTCTGGAGCTGGAATAAGTATGAGATATCGTCATATTCACTGTTTCTAGAAGGAATTTGCAATATTCAGAAACATAAATCACATAAGAAAACACATTTAGGAAATTGCACATTGTGTACAAAAGGAACTTGAATAAGGCTGTATTAGCGTCACATTCAACGTTTATATGTCGAATATGTGATATTCAGAAACGGACACTGTTTATAGATGGAATTCGCGATGTTCAGAAACATAAATCACATATGAAAACACATTTCGGAAATAGCACAATAAATACAATACAAACTCGAAATAGGCTATATTAGTATCAAGTTCACTTTTTAAAGTATCAATATGCGATATTCAGAAACTTACAACGCATCTGAAAACACATTTCTACAAACTCACATTAAATGCAATAGTATGTAACAGGAGCTCGATTAAGTATGTAATATCGTCATATTCACTGTTTATAGATGGAATTCGAGATATTCAGAGACATAATTCACATATGAAAACACATTTAGGAAATTGCATATTAAGTACAAAAGGAACATGAATAATGCTGTATTAGCATCAAATTCACCGTTTATAGGTTGAATATGTGATATTCACAATCGTACAACGCATCTGAAAACACATTTCTACAATCTCACATTAAGTTCAATAGTATGTAAGAGGAGCTCGAATAAGTATGTAATATCGTCATATTCACTGTTTATAGATGGAATTCGCGATATTCAGAAACATAGCCTATATCACATGTGAAAACACATTTCGGAAATGGAAGAAAAAGTACAAGAGGAACTCGAATAAGGATGAATTAGCGTAAAATTCACTGTTTAAAGCTTGAATATGCGAAATTCAGAAACGAACAACACATCCATATACAGATTTCTACAATCACACATTAAGTGGAATAGTTTTTATCTGGACCTGGAAAAGTATGAGATATCGTCATATTCATTGTTTATAGAAGGAATTTGCAATATTCAGAAACATAAATCACATATGAAAACACATTTAGGAAATTGCATATTAAGTACAAAAGGAACTTGAATAATGCTCTATTAGCATCAAATTCACCGTTTATAGGTTGAATATGTGATATTCAGAAACGTACAACGCATCTGAAAAAACATTTCTACAAACTCACATTAAGTGCAATAGTGTGTAACAAGAGCTCAAATAAGTATGTAATATCGTCATATTCACTGTTTATAGATGGAATTCGCGATAGTCAGAAACATAAATCACATATGAAAACACATTTTGGAAATAGCACAATAAGTACAAAAGGAACTCGAATAAGGCTGTACTAGTATCAAATTCACTATTTAATGTTTCAGTATGCGATATACAGATATGCACAACGCATTTATAAACACATTTCTACAAACACAGATTAAGTGGAATAGTAATTATCTGGAACAGGAATAAGTATGAGACATCGTCATATTCACTGTTTATTGAAGGAATTTGCAATATTCAGAAACATAAATCACATATGAAAACACATTTAGGAAGTTGCATATTAAGTACAAAAGGAACTTGAATAGCAGCAATAGCATGTATTAGCGTCAAATTCACCGTTGATAGGTTAAATATGTGATATTCAGAAACGGACAACGCATTTGAAAACACATTTCTAGAAACTCACATTAAGTGCAATAGCATGTAAGAGGAGCTCGAATAAGTATGTAATATCGTCATATTCACTGTTTATAGATGGAATTCGCTATGTTCAGAAACATTATTCACATATGAAAACACTTTTCGGAAATAGCACAATAAGTACAATAAGAACTCGAATTAGTCTATATTAGTATTAAATTCACTGTTTAAAGTTTCAATATGCGATATTCTGAAACGTACAACGCATCTGAAAACACATTTCTACAAACTCACATTAAATGCAATAGTATGTAACAGGAGCTCAAATAAGTATGTAATATCGTCATATTCACTGTTTATAGATGGAATTCGAGATATTCAGAGACATAAATCACATATGAAAACACATTTAAGATATTGCATATTAAGTACAAAAGGAACTTGAATAATGCTGTATTAGCATCAAATTCACCGTTTATAGGTTGAATATGTGATATTCAGAAACGTACAACGCATCTGAAAAATCATTTCTACAAACTGACATTAAGTGCAATAGTGTGTAACAAGAGCTCAAATATGTATGTAATACGTCATATTCGCTGTTTATAGATGGAATTCGAGATATTCAGAGACATAAATCATATATGAAAACACATACCCGAAATAGCACAATAAGTACAAAAGGAACTCGAATAAGGCTGTACTAGTATCAAATTCACTATTTAGTGTTTCAATATGCGTTATTCAGAAATGCACAACGCAGTTATTAACACATTTCTACAATCACACATTAAGTGGAATAGTAATATTCTGGAATTGGAATGAGCATGAGATATCGTCATATTCACTGTTTCTAGAAGGAATTTGCAATATTCAGAAACATAAATCACATAAGAAAACACATTTAGGAAATTGCACATTGTGTACAAAAGGAACTTCAATAATGCTGTATTAGCATCAAATTCACCGTTTATAGTTTGAATATGTGATATGCAGAAACGTACAACGCATCTGAAAACACATTTCTACAAACTTACATTAAGTGCAATAGTATGTAAGTGGAGCCCGAATAAGTATGTAATATCGTCATATTCACTGTTTATAGATGGAATTCGCGATATTCAGAAACATAAATCACATGTGAAAACACATTTCGGAAATGGAAGAAAAAGTATAAAAGGAACTCGAATAAGGATGAATTAGCGTAAAATTCACTGCTTAAAGCTTGAATATGCGAAATTCAGAAACGGACAACAAATCCATAAACAGATTTCTACAATCACACATTAAGTGGAATAGTAATAATCTGGAGCTGGAAAAGTATGAGATATCGTCATATTCACTGTTTATAGAGGAATTTGCAATATTCAGAATCATAAATCACATAAGAAAACACATTTAGGAAATTGCACATTGTGTACAAAAGGAACTTGAATAAGGTTGTATTAGCGTCAAATTCAACGTTTATATGTTGAATATGTGATATTCAAAAACGGACAACGCATCTAGAAACACATTTCTACAATCACACATTAATTGCAATAAAAGCTCGAATAAGTACGTAATATCGTTATATTCACTGTTTATAGATGGAATTCGCGATGTTCAGAAACATAAATCACATATGAAAACAAATTTAGGAAATGGCTTATTAAGTATAAAAGGATCTTGAATAATGCTGTATTAGCATCAAATTCACCGTTTATAGGTTGAATATGTGATATTCAGAAACGTACAACGCATCTGAAAAAACATTTCTACAAACTCACATCAAGTGCAATAGTGTGTAACAAGAGCTCAAATAAGTATGTAATACGTCATATTCTCTGTTTAAAGATGGAATTCGAGATATTCAGAGACATAAATCACATATGAAAACACATTCCGGAAATAGCACAATAAGTACAAAAGGAACTCGAATAAGGCTGTACTAGTATCAAATTCACTATTTAGTGTTCCAATATGCGATATTCAGAAATGCACAACTCAATTGCTAACACATTTCTACAATCACACATTAAGTGGAATAGTAATTATTTGGAGCTGAAAAAGTATGAGATATCGTCATATTCACAGTTTATAGAGGATTTTGCAATATTCAGAATCATAAATCACATAAGAAAACACATTTAGGAAATTGCAAATTGTGTACAAAAGGAACTTGAATAAGGCTGTATTAGCGTCACATTCAACGTTTATATGTTGAATATGTGATATTCAGAAACGGACAACGCATCTAGAAACACATTTCTACAATCACACACTAATTGCAATAAAAGCTCGAATAAGTACGTAATATCGTCATATTCACTGTTTATAGATGGAATTCGCGATGTTCAGAAACATAAATCACATATGAAAACACATTTCCGAAATAGCGCAATAAGTACAATAAGAACTCGAAATATTCTACATTAGTATATAATTCACTGTTTATAGGTTGAATATGTGATATGCAGAAACGTACAACGCATCTGAAAACACATTTCTACAAACTCACATTAAGTGCAATAGTATGTAAGAGGAGCTCGAATAAGTATGTAATATCGTCATATTCACTGTTTATAGATGGAATTCGCGATATTCAGAAACATATATCACATGTGAAAACACATTTCGGAAATGGAAGAAAAAGTACAAAAGGAACTCGAAATGGATGAATTAGCGTAAAATTCACTGTTTAAAGCTTGAATATGTGAAATTCAGAAACGGACAACACATCCATAAACAGATTTCTACAATCACACATTAAAGTGGAATAGTAATTATCTGGAGCTGGAAACGTATGAGATATCGTCATATTCACAGTTTATAGAGGAATTTGCAATATTCAGAATCATAAATCACATAAGAAAACACATTTAGGAAATTGCGCATTGTGTACAAAAGGATCTTGAATAATGCTGGATTAGCGTCACATTCAACGTTTATATGATATTCAGAAACGGACAACGCATCTAGGAACACATTTATACAATCACAAACATGGCCGTCCGGAAGGGGGGGCAGGGTAGGGCCGCTGCCCCTCCCTGGAAATTTTGTTTACACATAAACCTCTAAATTAAATGACTATAAGCAACTAATGTGAAGTGAGGTTATTTGGATGTAAACGAGCTGTAACAGCTGACTAGATATGAGTATGTAGGAATAATTACTTCCCCTAAACTTGAAACCATTTATACCCAAACATTTTATTACAATGAAGATAAGGCATTTTATATTTTATATGAATAGTAGAAATTGTAAGGAGTAAGAAAAGTCATGTGAGTGTGTACATCAGATGTTTTATTTGTATCCATGGCCGTAGTCCAGCTACAGTAAATGAAGGATGTTGATTATATAATAATAATAATAATAATAATAATAATAATAATAATAATAATAGCAATAATGTGAATAGTAATAATAATATGAATAGTAATAGAAATAATAGCAATAATGTGAATAATAATAATAATAACAATAATACAACAACTTTATTATTATTATTATTATTATTATTATTATTATTATTATTATTAGCATAGTGATGGTGGTGGTGGCAGTAATTCGTTTATTGGCCCCCCTTGACAAAATTTCTGTGGACGCCCATGATCACACATTAATTGCAATAAAAGCTCGAATAAGTACGTAATATCTTTATATTCACTGGTTATAGATGGAATTCGCGATGTTCAGAAACATAAATCACATATGAAAACACATTTCAGAAATAGCACAATAAGTACAATAAGAACTCGAATTAGGCTATATTAGTATCAAATTCACTGTTTAAAGTTTCAATATGCGATATTCAGAAACATACAACGCATCGCACACATGTATCGCACACAGACTGCCTGCTAAACCAGGGAAAACCCGCCCTATTGTCGCTCGATTCTTCAGGAGAAGTAGCAGGGATGAATGGCTCCATCTCTTCAGACAAGAGACGAAGAAGGATTTTAGCGGCCCCGGGATTCCTACTAAGATAGTCAACACCCACCTACCCCCGGGGAGAGTGACAGCCGGCGAGCAGTTGACCAAGGAGACGCGGGATTTGCTAAATAGAACAAGGGATGCAGCCAGAATGAATGACTACAAGTTTGTATGGATCCGGGATGGAAAAGTCTTTGTTCGAAAAAATGAACAAAGTAATGTGATCAGAATTGTCCACTCCCGAGATCTGAGTAACATGTAAATAATTATGTATTATATTATTCGTTAGTTTTAAAATATTTTTTATATAACATTAATAATGGAAAGTGTTTTAACTGAAATTGAGCAATACAACAATAGCAATAACACAGTCCTTTTCGATGACATTGTAGAATGCAATAACTACATTTTCCATCTTTCATCAGGCCTCAGTTTAATGCACTTAAATATACTTAGTATAAACAAACACTTTTCCGAATTATGTGCTTTATTACAGTGCTTTTCCTCCAAATTTGAAATTATTGTCTTAACTGAAATTTGGCTTGACTTTGAATCAGGATATGATATAGATGGCTATTCTAAGTATATTAAGATTAACAAATACAATAAGTGCGATGGCCTTGTAGTATATGTTATAAATTCAATAGATGTTAAATTGATAGACGTTGACATTGTTCAATGCAATTCTGATCATTTGAATCTTACTTACAATAACATTGATATAGTTTTATCCGCAATCTACAGATCGCCTAATTGTTGTGAAAGCGATTTCCTAGACAGTTTTGAGAGTTACCTTGCCGCTACGAAAGAGAGAAAATGTCACATCATTGAATGTGACATCAATATTCAAATCCTAGAAAATAAAATGGACAATGATGGTCATAGATACATGAATATTTTTCACGAGTTCGGTTTTCTGAAATATTTAAATGCTACTACAAGGCCATCCACAAATTGCGGTACTGATTCTTGTTTAGACCATATATTTTTTAAAAGCTTGGACAAACATTGGAATTTTTCTTCTGGAATTTATAGTAGTTCAATCACTGATCATCATCTGATTTTTGCTGTGTTATCTAATGCTAGCTTCCCTACTCCTAATATATCTAACGAACTTTCAGCTCGTAGAAATGGCATTTTGAATTATAATGACTTTATCTTAGATATTAAAAATGAAACGTGGAATAATGTACTTAACAATCAAAATTCGGATGAAAGCTTTCATAATTTTTATAACATATTACAGAACTATATATGTAAACATACTTCTAACAATTTCCGAAACACTCCTTCCAAATACAGAAAAATAAAACCGTGGATTACAATAGGTATTATTAAATCAATTCGCACAAGAGACAAAATGGCAAAAAAATTAAAAAGCATCCCATCTAACACAGAATTGTCGAATAATTACAAGGTTTATAGAAATATGCTAACTCTGGTTATAAAAAACACGAAAGCTAGATACTATGCAGACCAATTTAATAAAAATATGAACAATCCCAGAAAATTTTGGCAGCTCATCAATGAAGCTACTGACACGGAACCAAATAATAATAAAGACATAAAAGAAATTATAAGTGATGATGGCGTCGTATTACAATGTAAGCAAAAAATGGCAAATGAATTTAATAATTATTTTTCAAAGGTGGGACTTGCAATTGCCGAAAAAATAAAGAGGACATCGAACTTGAATAATTTTCTACCAGATAAAGTGTCCTCATCTATGTTTTTATATCCTATCGGCGAAAGTGAGATAATTAATATTGTTAACAAATTAAAACTTAATGTTTCTCCTGGTATAGATAGTATTACGAATAAAACTCTACAGAAAATTGTTGACTTCATAGCCAAACCGCTGACTCATATTTTTAATTTATGTTTTTCGCAAGGTATATTTCCAACAGATTTAAAAAATGCTATAATCGTACCAATTCATAAGACAGGGGATAAGAACAAATTAAATAATTATAGGCCAATTTCCCTTCTACCAAGTATCTCAAAGATTTTAGAAAAATGTATAAAGAATAGGCTGATGAATTATTTAAATAATAATAAACTTTTATCTAACAATCAATTCGGATTTCGTCCTAACCTGTCAACAGATGATGCCATTTTTACGCTCACAACGAAAATCATAAATGAATTAGATACTGGAAACAAATGTTTAGGTATATTTTTAGATTTACAAAAAGCATTTGACACTGTAGACCATAATATTCTTCTGACAAAATTACATGCTCTAGGCATTAGAGGAAATGTTTTACATTTATTTCGGTCGTACTTAAGTAATAGAACTCAGGCTACAAGAATAGATAATGATCACAGTGATTTCCGAAAAATAAATATCGGTGTACCGCAGGGTACAGTATTGGGTCCCATATTGTTTTTAATATACATAAATGAACTACTAAAGATTAATTTGAATATATTTAATGGCTCTATTTACTCATATGCTGATGACACCGTTGTAATATTTAGTGGTTCTTCATGGATTGAAACTTACGAAAATGCCAACAAAGGTATAAATCTAGTTAAATCTTGGCTGGATTTTAATTTACTTTCCTTAAATGTTGATAAAACTACGCTAGTTCCTTTCGCTTTAACAGCTACCGGTATGCAACAATTAAAAGTAAGTAAAAATTTAAGCTTAAAAATACACAATTCAGGTTGCTGTATTATAGCTGCATTTGTCCCTCCTTAAGTGAATCAAACCAAGTGAAATATCTAGGCATCATAATTGATCGACATTTAAGATGGGACAAGTACATCGAATATTTATGCAATAGGCTACGTAAAGTCATTTATAAATTCGTTATTCTCCGTTCATGTTTACCAGCTCATGTTTTACGTACGATTTATTTAGCACTAATTCATTCTATTATTCAATATGGCATAATTGGGTGGGGAGGAGTTGCAAAAACGATCCTCAGCCCTTTGCTTTGTCTTCAAAAACGCATTATAAAGATTTGTTTATCTAAGCCTCCTGACTATTCTTCCAAATTATTATTTTCTGAATTTAACGTTTTCACCATAGACCAAATTTACAATTACGTCATACTGGATTATTTTCATAAACATCGTGACAATTACAAGTCAGAATCTCACGTATATAACACGCGAAGGAATCAATTTAATTTAATACCTGAACCAAAAAATGTTACAACTGCTGGAGCTAAGCACTGTTCAAGTTTTGGCCCAAGACTATTCAATCCATTTATTACCAACCATCCTGATCTAAATAGCTTAAACAACAAACAATTTAGGTCTAAAATTAGAAAATTTATATAATTATTACTTCTGTTATCTACTAATACTGTTATAACATTTTCCATATTAAACTTTAAAATTTGAAAAGAACTTAATTTCTTTGTTTTTTACTAAAATTGAACAAATAAATTGTTATGTATTATTATTGTATTACCTCGTACCTTTGTATTGTAAATAGAACATGTTCTAACCTATTATACATCATTTTTGTCATACTTCTCCAAATGATGTATTGCTTAAGTAATTGTTTAGTATAAGTTTTTTTTTCTATATATTGAAATGAACCACCCCCGAACACAAGCTCTGCTTCTTCGGGTGGTGTATCAACTTTTGTATTTTTCGTGTAATTTGGAAAAATAAATTGTAATTGTAAATCTGAAAACACATTTTTACAAACTCACATTAAATGCAATTGTATGTAACAGGAGCTCGAATAAGTATGTAATATCGTCATATTCACTGTTTATAGATGGAATTCGAAATATTCAGAAACATCAATCACATGTGAAAACACATTTCGGAAATGGAAGAAAAATTATAAAAGGAACTCGAATAAGGATGAATTAGCGTAATATACACTGTTTAAAGCTTGAATATACGAAATTCAAAAACGGACAACAAATCCATCAACAGATTTCTACAATCACACATTAAGTGGAATAGTAACAATCTGGAGCTGGAAAAGTATGAGATACCGTCATATTCACTGTTTATAGAGGAATTTGCAATATTCAGAATCATAAATCACATTTAGGAAATTGCACATTGTGTACAAAAGGAACATCAATAATGCTATATTAGCATCAAATTCACCGTTTATAGGTTGAATATGTGTTATTCAGAAACGTACAACGCATCTGAAAAAACATTTCTACAAACTCACATTAAGTGCAATAGTGTGTAAAAAGAGCTCAAATAAGTATGTAATATCGTCATATTCGCTGTTTATAGAGATATTCAGAGACATAAATCACATATGAAAACATTCCGGAAATAGCACAATAAGTACAAAATTCTCTATTTAGTGTTTCAATATGCGATATTCAGAAATGCACAACGCAGTTATTAACACATTTCTACAATCACACATTAAGTGGAGTAGTAATATTCTGGAGCTGGAATAAGTATGAGATATCGTCATATTCACTGTTTCTAGAAGGAATTTGCAATATTCAGAAACATAAATCACATAAGAAAACACATTTAGGAAATTGCACATTGTGTACAAAAGGAACTTGAATAAGGCTGTATTAGCGTCACATTCAACGTTTATATGTCGAATATGTGATATTCAGAAACGGACACTGTTTATAGATGGAATTCGCGATGTTCAGAAACATAAATCACATATGAAAACACATTTTGGAAAAAGCACAATAAATACAATACTCGAAATAGGCTATATTAGTATCAAATTCACTTTTTAAAGTATCAATATGCGATATTCAGGAACTTACAACGCATCTGAAAACACATTTCTACAAACTCACATTAAATGCAATAGTATGTAACAGGAGCTCGATTAAGTATGTAATATCGTCATATTCACTGTTTATAGATGGAATTCGAGATATTCAGAGACATAAAGCACATATGAAAACACATTTAGGAAATTGCATATTAAGTACAAAAGGAACTTGAATAATGCTGTATTAGCATCAAATTCACCGTTTATAGGTTGAATATGTGATATTCAGAAACGTAAACGTACAACGCATCTGAAAAAACATTTCTACAAACTCACATTAAGTGCAATAGTGTGTAACAAGAGCTCAAATAAGTATGTAATATCGTCATATTCACTGTTTATAGATGGAATTCGCGATAGTCAGAAACATAAATCACATATGAAAACACATTTTGGAAATAGCACAATAAGTACAAAAGGAACTGGAATAAGGCTGTACTAGTATCAAATTCACTATTTAATGTTTCAGTATGCGATATTCAGATATGCACAACGCATTTATAAACACATTTCTACAAACACAGATTAAGTGGAATAGTAATTATCTGGAGCAGGAATAAGTATGAGACATCGTCATATTCACTGTTTATTGAAGGAATTTGCAATATTCGGAAACATAAATCACATATGAAAACACATTTAGGAAGTTGCATATTAAGTACAAAAGGAACTTGAATAGCAGCAATAGCATGTATTAGCGTCAAATTCACCGTTTATAAGTTAAATATGTGATATTCAGAAACGGACAACGCATTTGAAAACACATTTCTAGAAACTCACATTAAGTGCAATAGCATGTAAGAGGAGCTCGAATAAGTATGTAATATCGTCATATTCACTGTTTATAGATGGAATTCGCGATGTTCAGAAACATTATTCACATATGAAAACACTTTTCGGAAATAGCACAATAAGTACAATAAGAACTCGAATTAGTCTATATTAGTATTAAATTCACTATTTAAAGTTTCAATATGCGATATTCTGAAACGTACAACGCATCTGAAAACACATTTCTACAAACTCACATTAAATGCAATAGTATGTAACAGGAGCTCAAATAAGTATGTAATATCGTCATATTCACTGTTTATAGATGGAATTCGAGATATTCAGAGACATAAATCACATATGAAAACACATTTAAGATATTGCATATTAAGTACAAAAGGAACTTGAATAATGCTGTATTAGCATCAAATTCGCCGTTTATATGTTGAATATGTGATATTCAGAAACGTACAACGCATCTGAAAAATCATTTCTACAAACTGACATTAAGTGCAATAGTGTGTAACAAGAGCTCAAATATGTATGTACTACGTCATATTCGCTGTTTATAGATGGAATTCGCAATGTTCAGAAACATAAATCACATATGAAAACACATTTCCGAAATAGCGCAATAAGTACAATAAGAACTCGAAATATTCTACATTAGTATATATTTCACTATTTATAGGTTGAATATGTGATATGCAGAAACGTACAACGCATCTGAAAACACATTTCTACAAACTCACATTAAGTGCAATAGTATGTAAGAGGAGCTCGAATAAGTATGTAATATCGTCATATTCACTGTTTATAGATGGAATTCGCGATATTCAGAAACATATATCACATGTGAAATCACATTTCGGAAATGGAAGAAAAAGTACAAAAGAAATCGAATAACGATGAATTAGCGTAAAATTACCGTTTTAAGCTTGAATATGCGAAATTCAGAAACGGACAACACATCCATAAACAGATTTCTACAATCACACATTAAGTGGAATAGTAATTATCTGGAGCTGGAAAAGTATGAGTTGTCGTCATATTAACTGTTTATAGAGGAATTTGCAATATTCAGAATCATAAATCACATAAGAAAACACATTTAGGAAATTGCACATTGTGTACAAAAGGAACTTTAATAAGGCTGTATTAGCCTGGAAAAGTATGAGATATCGTCATATTCACAGTTTATAGAGGATTTTGCAATATTCAGAATCATAAATCACATAAGAAAACACATTTAGGAAATTGCAAATTGTGTACAAAAGGAACTTGAATAAGGCTGTATTACCGTCACATTCAACGTTTATATGTTGAATTTGTGATATTCAGAAACGGACAACGCATCTAGAAACACATTTCTACAATCACACACTAATTGCAATAAAAGCTCGAATAAGTACGTAATATCGTCATATTCACTTTTTGTAGATGGAATTCGCGATGTTCAGAAACATAAATCACATATGAAAACACATTTCCGAAATAGCGCAATAAGTACAATAAGAACTCGAAATATTCTACATTAGTATATAATTCACTATTTATAGGTTGAATATGTGATATGCAGAAACGTACAACGCATCTGAAAACACATTTCTACAAACTCACATTAAGTGCAATAGTATGTAAGAGGAGCTCGAATAAGTATGTAATATCGTCATATTCACTGTTTCTAGATGGAATTCGCGATATTCAGAAACATATATCACATGTGAAAACACATTTCGGAAATGGAAGAAAAAGTACAAAAGAAATCGAATAACGATGAATTATTGTAAAATTCACTGTTTTAAGCTTGAATATGCGAAATTCAGAAACGGACAACACATCCATAAACAGATTTCTACAATCACACATTAAGTGGAATAGTAATTAACTGGAGCTGGAAAAGTATAAGTTGTCGTCATATTAACTTTTTATAGAGGAATTTGCAATATTCAGAATCATAAATCACATAAGAAAACACATTTAGGAAATTGCACATTGTGTACAAAAGGAACTTGAATAAGGCTGTATTAGCGTCACATTCGACGTTTATATGTTGAATATGTGATATTCAGAAACGGACAACGCATCTAGAAACACATTTATACAATCACACATTAATTGCAATAAAAGCTTGAATAAGTACGTAATATCGTCATATTCACTGTTTATAGATGAAATTCGCGATGTTCAGAAACATAAATCACATATGAAAACAAATTTATGAAATTGCTTATTAAGTTCAAAAGGATCTTGAATAATGCTGTATTAGCCTCAAATTCTCCGTTTATAGGTTGAATATGTAATATTCAGAAACGTACAACGCATCTGAAAAAACATTTCTACAAACTCACATTAAGTGCAATAGTGTGTAACAAGAGCTCAAATATGTATGTAATACGTCATATTCGCTGTTTATAGATGGAATTCGAGATATTCAGAGACATAAATCATATATGAAAACACATACCCGAAATAGCACAATAAGTACAAAAGGAACTCGAATAAGGCTGTACTAGTATCAAATTCACTATTTAGTGTTTCAATATGCGATATTCAGAAATGCACAACGCAGTTATTAACACATTTCTACAATCACACATTAAGTGGAATAGTAATATTCTAGAATTGGAATAACTATGAGATATCGTCATATTCACTGTTTCTAGAAGGAATTTGCAATATTCAGAAACATAAATCACATAAGAAAACACATTTAGGAAATTGCACATTGTGTACAGAAGGAACATGAATAAGGCTGTATTAGCGTCACATTCAACGTTTATATGTTGAATATGTGATATTCAGAAACGGACAACGCATCTAGAAACACATTTATACAATCACACATTAATTGCAATAAAAGCTTGAATAAGTACGTAATATCGTCATATTCACTGTTTATAGATGAAATTCGCGATGTTCAGAAACATAAATCACATATGAAAACACATTTATGAAATTGCTTATTAAGTTCAAAAGGATCTTGAATAATGCTGTATTAGCCTCAAATTCTCCGTTTATAGGTTGAATATGTAATATTCAGAAACGTACAACGCATCTGAAAAAACATTTCTACAAACTCACATTAAGTGCAATAGTGTGTAACAAGAGCTCAAATAAGTATGTAATACGTCAAATTCTCAATTTAAAGATGGAATTCGAGATATTCAGAGACATAAATCACATATGAAAACACATTCCGGAAATAGCACAATAAGTACAAAAGGAACTCGAATAAGGCTGTACTAGTATCAAATTCACTATTTAGTGTTTCAATATGCGATATTCAGAAATGCACAACGCAATTATTAACACATTTCTATAATCACACATTAAGTGGAATAGTAATTATTTGGAGCTGGAAAAGTATGAGATATCGTCATATTCACAGTTTATAGAGGATTTTGCAATATTCAGAATCATAAATCACATAAGAAAACACATTTAGGAAATTGCACATTGTGTAAAAAAGGAACTTGAATTAGGCTGTATTAGCGTCACATTCAACGTTTATATGTTGAATATGTGATATTCAGAAACGGACAACGCATCTAGAAACACATTTCTACAATCACACATTAATTGCAATAAAAGCTCGAATAAGTACGTAATATCGTCATATTCACTGTTTATAGATGGAATTCGCGATGTTCAGAAACATAAATCACATATGAAAACAAATTTAGGAAATTGCTTATTAAGTATAAAAGGATCTTGAATAATGCTGTATTAGCATCAAATTCACCGTTTATAGGTTGAATATGTGATATTCAGAAACATACAACGCATCTGAAAAAACATTTCTACAAACTCACATTAAGTGCAATAGTGTGTAACAAGAGCTCAAATAAGTATGTAATACGTCATATTCTCTGTTTAAAGATGGAATTCGAGATATTCAGAGACATAAATCACATATGAAAACACATTCCGGAAATAGCACAATAAGTACAAAAGGAACTCGAATAAGGCTGTACTAGTATCAAATTCACTATTTAGTGTTCCAATATGCGATATTCAGAAATGCACAACGCAATTATTAACACATTTCTATAATCACACATTAAGTGGAATAGTAATTATTTGGAGCTGGAAAAGTATGAGATATCGTCATATTCACAGTTTATAGAGGATTTTGCAATATTCAGAATCATAAATCACATAAGAAAACACGTTTAGGAAATTGCAAATTGTGTACAAAAGGAACTTGAATAAGGCTGTATTAGCGTCACATTCAACGTTTATATGTTGAATATGTGATATTCAGAAACTGACAACGCATCTAGAAACACATTTCTACAATCACACACTAATTGCAATAAAAGCTCGAATAAGTACGTAATATCGTCATATTCACTCTTTATAGATGGAATTCGCGATGTTCAGAAACATAAATCACATATGAAAACACATTTCCGAAATAGCGCAAAAAGTACAATAAGAACTCGAAATATTCTACAGTAGTATATAATTCACTGTTTATAGGTTGAATATGTGATATGCAGAAACGTACAACGCATCTGAAAACACATTTCTACAAACTCACATTAAGTGCAATAGTATATAAGAGGAGCTCGAATAAGTATGTAATATCGTCATATTCACTGTTTATAGATGGAATTCGCGATATTGAGAAACATATATCATATGTGAAAACACATTTCGGAAATGGAGGAAAAAGTAAAAATGAAATCGAAACATAAATCACATATGAAAACAAATTTAGGAAATTGCTTATTAAGTATAAAAGGAACTTGAATAATGCTGTATTAACATCAAATTCACCGTTTATAGGTTGAATATGTGATATTCAGAAACGTACAACGCATTTGAAGAAACATTTCTACAAACTCACTTTAAGTGCAATAGTTTGTAACAAGAGCTCAAATAAGTATGTAATATCGTCATATTCACTGTTTATAGATGGAATTCGCGATATTCAGAAACATGAATCACACATGAATACACATTCCGAAAAAAGCACAATAAGCACAAAAAGAACTCGAATTAGGCTGTATTAGCATCAAATTCACTGTTTAAAGACTCTATATGCGATATTCAAGTACGTACAACGCATCTGGAAACACATTTCTACAAACTCACATTAAATGCAGTAGTATGTAACAGGAGCTCGAATAAGTATGTAATATCGTCATATTCACTGTTTATAGATGGAATTCGAGATATTCAGAGATATAAATCACATATGAAAACACATCTAGAAATATTTATACATTCACACATTAATTGCAATAAAAGCTCGAATAAGTACGTAATATCGTCATATTCACTGTTTATAGATGGAATTCGCGATGTTCAGAAACATAAATCACATATGACAACACATTTAGGAAATAGCACAATAAGTACAATAAGAACTCGAATTAGGCTATATTAGTATCAAATTCTCTGTTTAAAGTTTCAATATGCGATATTCAGAAACGTACAACGCATCTGGAAACACATTTCTACAAACTCACATTAAATGCAATAGTATGTAACAGGAGCTCGAATAAGTATGTAATATCGTCATATTCACTGTTTTTAGATGGAATTCGAAATATTCAGAGACATAAATCACGTATGAAACCACATTTAGGAAATTCCATATTAAGTACAAAAGGAACTTGAATAATGCTGTATTAACATCAAATTGACCGTTTATAGGTTGAATATGTGATATTCAGAAACGTACAACGCATCTGAAAAAACATTTCTACAAACTCACATTAAGTGCAATAGTTTGTAACAAGAGCTCAAATAAGTATGTAATATCGTCATATTCACTGTTTATAGATGGAATTCGCGATATTCAGAACCATGAATCACACATGAATACACATTCCGAAAAAAGCACAATAAGTACAAAAAGAACTCGAATTAGGCTGTATTAGTATCAAATTCACTGTTTAAAGACTCTATATGCGATATTCAAGTACGTACAACGCATCTGGAAACACATTTCTACAAACTCACATTAAATGCAGTAGTATGTAACAGGAGCTCGAATAAGTATGTAATATCGTCATATTCACTGTTTATAGATGGAATTCGAGATATTCAGAGATATAAATCACATATGAAAACACAAGTAGAAACATTTCTACAATCACACATTAATTGCAATAAAAGCTCGAATAAGTACGTAATATCGTCATATTCACTGTTTATAGATGGAATTCGCGATGTTCAGAAACATAAATCACATATGACAACACATTTTGGAAATAGCACAATAAGTACAATAAAAACTCGAATTAGGCTGTATTAGTATCAAATTCACTGTTTAAAGACTCTATATGCGATATTCAGAAACGTACAACGCATCTGGAAACACATTTGTACAAACTCACATTAAATACAATAGTATGTAACAGGAGCTCGAATAAGTATATAATATCGTCATATTCACTGTTTATAGATGGAATTCGAGTTGATCAGAGACAAAAATCACATATGAAAACACATTTAGGAAATTGCATATTAAGTACAAAAGGAACTTGAACAATGCTCTATTAGCATCACATTCACCGTTTATAGGTTGAATATGTGATATTCAGAATCGTACAACGCATCTGAAAAAACATTTCTACAAACTCACATTAAATGCAATAGTATGTAACAGGAGCTCGAAGAAGTGTGTAATATCGTCATATTCACTGTTTATAGATGGAATTCGAAATATTCAGAGACATAAATCACGTATGAAACCACATTTAGGAAATTTCATATTAAGTACTAAGGAACTTGAATAATGCTGTATTAACATCAAATTCACCGTTTATAGGTTGAATATGTGATATTCAGAAACGTACAACGCATTTGAAGAAACATTTCTACAAACTCACTTTAAGTGCAATAGTTTTTAACAAGAGCTCAAATAAGTATGTAATATCGTCATATTCACTGTTTATAGATGGAATTCGCGATATTCAGAAACATGAATCACACATGAATACACATTCCGAAAAAAGCACAATAAGCACAAAAAGAACTCGAATTAGGCTGTATTAGCATCAAATTCACTGTTTAAAGACTCTATATGCGATATTCAAGTACGTACAACGCATCTGGAAACACATTTCTACAAACTCACATTAAATGCAGTAGTATGTAACAGGAGCTCGAATAAGTATGTAATATCGTCATATTCACTGTTTATAGATGGAATTCGAGATATTCAGAGATATAAATCACATATGAAAACACATCTAGAAATATTTATACATTCACACATTAATTGCAATAAAAGCTCGAATAAGTACGTAATATCGTCATATTCACTGTTTATAGATGGAATTCGCGATGTTCAGAAACATAAATCACATATGACAACACATTTAGGAAATAGCACAATAAGTACAATAAGAACTCGAATTAGGCTATATTAGTATCAAATTCTCTGTTTAAAGTTTCAATATGCGATATTCAGAAACGTACAACGCATCTGGAAACACATTTCTACAAACTCACATTAAATGCAATAGTATGTAACAGGAGCTCGAATAAGTATGTAATATCGTCATATTCACTGTTTTGAGATGGAATTCGAAATATTCAGAGACATAAATCACGTATGAAACCACATTTAGGAAATTCCATATTAAGTACAAAAGGAACTTGAATAATGCTGTATTAACATCAAATTGACCGTTTATAGGTTGAATATGTGATATTCAGAAACGTACAACGCATCTGAAAAAACATTTCTACAAACTCACATTAAGTGCAATAGTTTGTAACAAGAGCTCAAATAAGTATGTAATATCGTCATATTCACTGTTTATAGATGGAATTCGCGATATTCAGAACCATGAATCACACATGAATACACATTCCGAAAAAAGCACAATAAGTACAAAAAGAACTCGAATTAGGCTGTATTAGTATCAAATTCACTGTTTAAAGACTCTATATGCGATATTCAAGTACGTACAACGCATCTGGAAACACATTTCTACAAACTCACATTAAATGCAGTAGTATGTAACAGGAGCTCGAATAAGTATGTAATATCGTCATATTCAATGTTTATAGATGGAATTCGCGATATTCAGAAACATGAATCACACATGAATACACATTCCGAAAAAAGCACAATAAGCACAAAAAGAACTCGAATTAGGCTGTATTAGCATCAAATTCACTGTTTAAAGACTCTATATGCGATATTCAAGTACGTACAACGCATCTGGAAACACATTTCTACAAACTCACATTAAATGCAGTAGTATGTAACAGGAGCTCGAATAAGTATGTAATATCGTCATATTCACTGTTTATAGATGGAATTCGACATATTCAGAGATATAAATCACATATGAAAACACATCTAGAAATATTTATACATTCACACATTAATTGCAATAAAAGCTCGAATAAGTACGTAATATCGTCATATTCACTGTTTATAGATGGAATTCGCGATGTTCAGAAACATAAATCACATATGACAACACATTTAGGAAATAGCACAATAAGTACAATAAGAACTCGAATTAGGCTATATTAGTATCAAATTCTCTGTTTAAAGTTTCAATATGCGATATTCAGAAACGTACAACGCATCTGGAAACACATTTCTACAAACTCACATTAAATGCAATAGTATGTAACAGGAGCTCGAATAAGTATGTAATATCGTCATATTCACTGTTTTTAGATGGAATTCGAAATATTCAGAGACATAAATCACGTATGAAACCACATTTAGGAAATTCCATATTAAGTACAAAAGGAACTTGAATAATGCTGTATTAACATCAAATTGACCGTTTATAGGTTGAATATGTGATATTCAGAAACGTACAACGCATCTGAAAAAACATTTCTACAAACTCACATTAAGTGCAATAGTTTGTAACAAGAGCTCAAATAAGTATGTAATATCGTCATATTCACTGTTTATAGATGGAATTCGCGATATTCAGAACCATGAATCACACATGAATACACATTCCGAAAAAAGCACAATAAGTACAAAAAGAACTCGAATTAGGCTGTATTAGTATCAAATTCACTGTTTAAAGACTCTATATGCGATATTCAAGTACGTACAACGCATCTGGAAACACATTTCTACAAACTCACATTAAATGCAGTAGTATGTAACAGGAGCTCGAATAAGTATGTAATATCGTCATATTCACTGTTTATAGATGGAATTCGAGATATTCAGAGATATAAATCACATATGAAAACACAAGTAGAAACATTTCTACAATCACACATTAATTGCAATAAAAGCTCGAATAAGTACGTAATATCGTCATATTCACTGTTTATAGATGGAATTCGCGATGTTCAGAAACATAAATCACATATGACAACACATTTTGGAAATAGCACAATAAGTACAATAAAAACTCGAATTAGGCTGTATTAGTATCAAATTCACTGTTTAAAGACTCTATATGCGATATTCAGAAACGTACAACGCATCTGGAAACACATTTGTACAAACTCACATTAAATACAATAGTATGTAACAGGAGCTCGAATAAGTATATAATATCGTCATATTCACTGTTTATAGATGGAATTCGAGTTGATCAGAGACAAAAATCACATATGAAAACACATTTAGGAAATTGCATATTAAGTACAAAAGGAACTTGAACAATGCTCTATTAGCATCACATTCACCGTTTATAGGTTGAATATGTGATATTCAGAATCGTACAACGCATCTGAAAAAACATTTCTACAAACTCACATTAAATGCAATAGTATGTAACAGGAGCTCGAAGAAGTGTGTAATATCGTCATATTCACTGTTTATAGATGGAATTCGAAATATTCAGAGACATAAATCACGTATGAAACCACATTTAGGAAATTTCATATTAAGTACTAAGGAACTTGAATAATGCTGTATTAACATCAAATTCACCGTTTATAGGTTGAATATGTGATATTCAGAAACGTACAACGCATTTGAAGAAACATTTCTACAAACTCACTTTAAGTGCAATAGTTTTTAACAAGAGCTCAAATAAGTATGTAATATCGTCATATTCACTGTTTATAGATGGAATTCGCGATATTCAGAAACATGAATCACACATGAATACACATTCCGAAAAAAGCACAATAAGCACAAAAAGAACTCGAATTAGGCTGTATTAGCATCAAATTCACTGTTTAAAGACTCTATATGCGATATTCAAGTACGTACAACGCATCTGGAAACACATTTCTACAAACTCACATTAAATGCAGTAGTATGTAACAGGAGCTCGAATAAGTATGTAATATCGTCATATTCACTGTTTATAGATGGAATTCGAGATATTCAGAGATATAAATCACATATGAAAACACATCTAGAAATATTTATACATTCACACATTAATTGCAATAAAAGCTCGAATAAGTACGTAATATCGTCATATTCACTGTTTATAGATGGAATTCGCGATGTTCAGAAACATAAATCACATATGACAACACATTTAGGAAATAGCACAATAAGTACAATAAGAACTCGAATTAGGCTATATTAGTATCAAATTCTCTGTTTAAAGTTTCAATATGCGATATTCAGAAACGTACAACGCATCTGGAAACACATTTCTACAAACTCACATTAAATGCAATAGTATGTAACAGGAGCTCGAATAAGTATGTAATATCGTCATATTCACTGTTTTGAGATGGAATTCGAAATATTCAGAGACATAAATCACGTATGAAACCACATTTAGGAAATTCCATATTAAGTACAAAAGGAACTTGAATAATGCTGTATTAACATCAAATTGACCGTTTATAGGTTGAATATGTGATATTCAGAAACGTACAACGCATCTGAAAAAACATTTCTACAAACTCACATTAAGTGCAATAGTTTGTAACAAGAGCTCAAATAAGTATGTAATATCGTCATATTCACTCTTTATAGATGGAATTCGCGATATTCAGAACCATGAATCACACATGAATACACATTCCGAAAAAAGCACAATAAGTACAAAAAGAACTCGAATTAGGCTGTATTAGTATCAAATTCACTGTTTAAAGACTCTATATGCGATATTCAAGTACGTACAACGCATCTGGAAACACATTTCTACAAACTCACATTAAATGCAGTAGTATGTAACAGGAGCTCGAATAAGTATGTAATATCGTCATATTCAATGTTTATAGATGGAATTCGAGATATTCAGAGATATAAATCACATATGAAAACACAAGTAGAAACATTTCTACAATCACACATTAATTGCAATAAAAGCTCGAATAAGTACGTAATATCGTCATATTCACTGTTTATAGATGGAATTCGCGATGTTCAGAAACATAAATCACAAATGACAACACATTTTGGAAATAGCACAATAAGTACAATAAGAACTCGAATTAGGATATATTAGTATCAAATTCACTGTTTAAAGTTTCAATATGCGATATTCAGAAACGTACAACGCATCTGGAAACACATTTCTACAAACTCACATTAAATGCATTAGTATGTAACAGGAGCTCGAATAAGTATGTAATATCGTCATATTCACAGTTTATAGATGGAATTCGAAATATTCAGAGACATAAATCATGTATGAAACCACATTTTGGAAATTGCATATTAAGTACAAAGGAACTTGAATAATGCTGTATTAACATCAAATTCACCGTTTATAGGTTGAATATGTGATATTCAGAATCGTACAACGCATCTGAAAAAACATTTCTACAAACTCACATTAAATGCAATAGTATGTAACAGGAGCTCGAAGAAGTATGTAATATCGTCATATTCACTGTTTATAGATGGAATTCGCGATATTCAGAACCATGAATCACACATGAATACACATTCCGAAAAAAGCACAATAAGTACAAAAAGAACTCGAATTAGGCTGTATTAGTATCAAATTCACTGTTTAAAGACTCTATATGCGATATTCAAGTACGTACAACTCATCTGGAAACACATTTCTACAAACTCACATTAAATGCAGTAGTATGTAACAGGAGCTCGAATAAGTATGTAATATCGTCATATTCACTGTTTATAGATGGAATTCGAGATATTCAGAGATATAAATCACATATGAAAACACAAGTGAAAACATTTCTACAATCACACATTAATTGCAATAAAAGCTCGAATAAGTACGTAATATCGTCATATTCACTGTTTATAGATGGAATTCGCGATGTTCAGAAACATAAATCACATATGACAACACATTTTGGAAATAGCACAATAAGTACAATAAAAACTCGAATTAGGCTGTATTAGTATCAAATTCACTGTTTAAAGACTCTATATGCGATATTCAGAAACGTACAACGCATCTGGAAACACATTTGTACAAACTCACATTAAATACAATAGTATGTAACAGGAGCTCGAATAAGTATATAATATCGTCATATTCACTGTTTATAGATGGAATTCGAGTTGATCAGAGACAAAAATCACATATGAAAACACATTTAGGAAATTGCATATTAAGTACAAAAGGAACTTGAACAATGCTCTATTAGCATCACATTCACCGTTTATAGGTTGAATATGTGATATTCAGAATCGTACAACGCATCTGAAAAAACATTTCTACAAACTCACATTAAATGCAATAGTATGTAACAGGAGCTCGAAGAAGTGTGTAATATCGTCATATTCACTGTTTATAGATGGAATTCGAAATATTCAGAGACATAAATCACGTATGAAACCACATTTAGGAAATTTCATATTAAGTACTAAGGAACTTGAATAATGCTGTATTAACATCAAATTCACCGTTTATAGGTTGAATATGTGATATTCAGAAACGTACAACGCATTTGAAGAAACATTTCTACAAACTCACTTTAAGTGCAATAGTTTGTAACAAGAGCTCAAATAAGTATGTAATATCGTCATATTCACTGTTTATAGATGGAATTCGCGATATTCAGAAACATGAATCACACATGAATACACATTCCGAAAAAAGCACAATAAGCACAAAAAGAACTCGAATTAGGCTGTATTAGCATCAAATTCACTGTTTAAAGACTATATGCGATATTCAAGTACGTACAACGCATCTGGAAACACATTTCTACAAACTCACATTAAATGCAGTAGTATGTAACAGGAGCTCGAATAAGTATGTAATATCGTCATATTCACTGTTTATAGATGGAATTCGAGATATTCAGAGATATAAATCACATATGAAAACACATCTAGAAACATTTATACATTCACACATTAATTGCAATAAAAGCTCGAATAAGTACGTAATATCGTCATATTCACTGTTTATAGATGGAATTCGCGATGTTAAGAAACATAAATCACATATGAAAACACATTTCAGAAATAGCACAATAAGTACGATAAGAACTCGAATTAGGCTATATTAGTATCAAATTCACTGTTTAAAGTTTCAATATGCGATATTCAGAAACGTACAACGCATCTGGAAACACATTTCTACAAACTCACATTAAATGCAATAGTATGTAACAGGAGCTCGAATAAGTATGTAATATCGTCATATTCACTGTTTTTAGATGGAATTCGAAATATTCAGAGACATAAATCGCGTATGAAACCACATTTAGGAAATTCCATATTAAGTACAAAAGGGACTTGAATAATGCTGTATTAACATCAAATTCACCGTTTATAGGTTGAATATGTGATATTCAGAAACGTACAACGCATCTGAAAAAACATTTCTACAAACTCACATTAAGTGCAATAGTTTGTAACAAGAGCTCAAATAAGTATGTAATATCGTCATATTCACTGTTTATAGATGGAATTCGCGATATTCAGAACCATGAATCACACATGAATACACATTCCGAAAAAAGCACAATAAGTACAAAAAGAACTCGAATTAGGCTGTATTAGTATCAAATTCACTGTTTAAAGACTCTATACGCGATATTCAAGTACGTACAACGCATCTGGAAACACATTTCTACAAACTCACATTAAATGCAGTAGTATGTAACAGGAGCTCGAATAAGTATGTAATATCGTCATATTCACTGTTTATAGACGGAATTCGAGATATTCAGAGATATAAATCACATATGAAAACACAAGTAGAAACATTTCTACAATCACACATTAATTGCAATAAAAGCTCGAATAAGTACGTAATATCGTCATATTCACTGTTTATAGATGGAATTCGCGATGTTCAGAAACATAAATCACATATGACAACACATTTTGGAAATAGCACAATAAGTACAATAAAAACTCGAATTAGGCTGTATTAGTATCAAATTCACTGTTTAAAGACTCTATATGCGATATTCAGAAACGTACAACGCATCTGGAAACACATTTGTACAAACTCACATTAAATACAATAGTATGTAACAGGAGCTCGAGTATATAATATCGTCATATTCACTGTTTATAGATGGAATTCGAGTTGATCAGAGACAAAAATCACATATGAAAACACATTTAGGAAATTGCATATTAAGTACAAAAGGAACTTGAACAATGCTCAATTAGCATCACATTCACCGTTTATAGGTTGAATATGTGATATTCAGAATCGTACAACGCATCTGAAAAAACATTTCTACAAACTCACATTAAATGCAATAGTATGTAACAGGAGCTCGAAGAAGTGTGTAATATCGTCATATTCACTGTTTATAGATGGAATTCGAAATATTCAGAGACATAAATCACGTATGAAACCACATTTAGGAAATTTCATATTAAGTACTAAGGAACTTGAATAATGCTGTATTAACATCAAATTCACCGTTTATAGGTTGAATATGTGATATTCAGAAACGTACAACGCATTTGAAGAAACATTTCTACAAACTCACTTTAAGTGCAATAGTTTGTAACAAGAGCTCAAATAAGTATGTAATATCGTCATATTCACTGTTTATAGATGGAATTCGCGATATTCAGAAACATGAATCACACATGAATACACATTCCGAAAAAAGCACAATAAGCACAAAAAGAACTCGAATTAGGCTGTATTAGCATCAAATTCACTGTTTAAAGACTCTATATGCGATATTCAAGTACGTACAACGCATCTGGAAACACATTTCTACAAACTCACATTAAATGCAGTAGTATGTAACAGGAGCTCGAATAAGTATGTAATATCGTCATATTCACTGTTTATAGATGGAATTCGAGATATTCAGAGATATAAATCACATATGAAAACACATCTAGAAATATTTATACATTCACACATTAATTGCAATAAAAGCTCGAATAAGTACGTAATATCGTCATATTCACTGTTTATAGATGGAATTCGCGATGTTCAGAAACATAAATCACATATGACAACACATTTAGGAAATAGCACAATAAGTACAATAAGAACTCGAATTAGGCTATATTAGTATCAAATTCTCTGTTTAAAGTTTCAATATGCGATATTCAGAAACGTACAACGCATCTGGAAACACATTTCTACAAACTCACATTAAATGCAATAGTATGTAACAGGAGCTCGAATAAGTATGTAATATCGTCATATTCACTGTTTTTAGATGGAATTCGAAATATTCAGAGACATAAATCACGTATGAAACCACATTTAGGAAATTCCATATTAAGTACAAAAGGAACTTGAATAATGCTGTATAAACATCAAATTGACCGTTTATAGGTTGAATATGTGATATTCAGAAACGTACAACGCATCTGAAAAAACATTTCTATAAACTCACATTAAGTGCAATAGTTTGTAACAAGAGCTCAAATAAGTATGTAATATCGTCATATTCACTGTTTATAGATGGAATTCGCGATATTCAGAACCATGAATCACACATGAATACACATTCCGAAAAAAGCACAATAAGTACAAAAAGAACTCGAATTAGGCTGTATTAGTATCAAATTCACTGTTTAAAGACTCTATATGCGATATTCAAGTACGTACAACGCATCTGGAAACACATTTCTACAAACTCACATTAAATGCAGTAGTATGTAACAGGAGCTCGAATAAGTATGTAATATCGTCATATTCACTGTTTATAGATGGAATTCGAGATATTCAGAGATATAAATCACATATGAAAACACAAGTAGAAACATTTCTACAATCACACAATAATTGCAATAAAAGCTCGAATAAGTACGTAATATCGTCATATTCACTGTTTATAGATGGAATTCGCGATGTTCAGAAACATAAATCACATATGACAACACATTTTGGAAATAGCACAATAAGTACAATAAAAACTCGAATTAGGCTGTATTAGTATCAAATTCACTGTTTAAAGACTCTATATGCGATATTCAGAAACGTACAACGCATCTGGAAACACATTTGTACAAACTCACATTAAATACAATAGTATGTAACAGGAGCTCGAATAAGTATATAATATCGTCATATTCACTGTTTATAGATGGAATTCGAGTTGATCAGAGACAAAAATCACATATGAAAACACATTTAGGAAATTGCATATTAAGTACAAAAGGAACTTGAACAATGCTCTATTAGCATCACATTCACCGTTTATAGGTTGAATATGTGATATTCAGAATCGTACAACGCATCTGAAAAAACATTTCTACAAACTCACATTAAATGCAATAGTATGTAACAGGAGCTCGAAGAAGTGTGTAATATCGTCATATTCACTGTTTATAGATGGAATTCGAAATATTCAGAGACATAAATCACCTATGAAACCACATTTAGGAAGTTGCATATTAAGTACTAAGGGACTTGAATAATGCTGTATTAACATCAAATTCACCGTTTATAGGTTGAATATGTGATATTCAGAAACGTACAACGCATCTGAAGAAGCATTTCTACAAACTCACTTTATTGTGCAATAGTTTGTAACAACAGCTCAAATAAGTATGTAATATCGTCATATTCACTGTTTATAGATGGAATTCGAAATATTCAGAGACATAATTCATGTATGAAACCACATTTAGGAAATTGCATATTAAGTACAAAGGAACTTAAATAATGCTGTATTAACATCAAATTCACCGTTTATAGGTTGAATATGTGATATTCAGAATCGTACAACGCATCTGAAAAAACATTTCTACAAACTCACATTAAATGCAATAGTATGTAACAGGAGCTCGAAGAAGTATGTAATATCGTCATATTCACTGTTTACAGATGGAATTCGAAATATTCAGAGACATAAATCACGTATGAAACCACATTTAGGAAATTCCATATTAAGTACAAAAGGAACTTGAATAATGCTGTATTAACATCAAATTCACCGTTTATAGGTTGAATATGTGATATTCAGAAACGTACAACGCATCTGAAGAAACATTTCTACAAACTCACTTTAAGTGCAATAGTTTGTAACAAGAGCTCAAATAAGTATGTAATATCGTCATATTCACTGTTTATAGATGGAATTTGCGATATTCAGAAACATGAATCACACATGAATACACATTCCGAAAAAAGCACAATAAGCAAAAAAAGAACTCGAATTAGGCTGTATTAGCATCAAATTCACTGTTTAAAGACTCTATATGCGATATTCAAGTACGTACAACGCATCTGGAAACACATTTCTACAAACTCACATTAAATGCAGTAGTATGTAACAGGAGCTCGAATAAGTATGTAATATCGTCATATTCACTGTTTATAGATGGAATTCGAGATATTCAGAGATATAAATCACATATGAAAACACATCTAGAAACATTTATACATTCACACATTAATTGCAATAAAAGCTCGAATAAGTACGTAATATCGTCATATTGACTGTTTATAGATGGAATTCGCGATGTTAAGAAACATAAATCACATATGAAAACACATTTCAGAAATAGCACAATAAGTACGATAAGAACTCGAATTAGGCTATATTAGTATCAAATTCACTGTATAAAGTTTCAATATGCGATATTCAGAAACGTACAACGCATCTGGAAAAACATTTCTACAAACTCACATTAAATGCAATAGTATGTAACAGGAGCTCGAATAAGTATGTAATATCGTCATATTCACTGTTTTTAGATGGAATTCGAAATATTCAGAGACATAAATCACGCATGAAACCACATTTAGGAAATTCCATATTAAGTACAAAAGGAACTTGAATAATGCTGTATTAACATCAAATTCACCGTTTATAGGTTGAATATGTGATATTCAGAAACGTACAACGCATCTGAAAAAACATTTCTACAAACTCAGTTTAAGTGCAATAGTTTGTAACAAGAGCTCAAATAAGTATGTAATATCGTCATATTCACTGTTTATAGATGGAATTCGCGATATTCAGAACCATGAATCACACATGAATACACATTCCGAAAAAAGCACAATAAGTACAAAAAGAACTCGAATTAGGCTGTATTAGTATCAAATTCACTGTTTAAAGACTCTATATGCGATATTCAAGTACGTACAACGCATCTGGAAACACATTTCTACAAACTCACATTAAATACAGTAGTATGTAACAGGATCTCCAATAAGTATGTAATATCGTCATATTGACTGTTTATAGATGGAATTCGAGATATTCAGAGATATAAATCACATATGAAAACACAAGTAGAAACATTTCTACAATCACACATTAATTGCAATAAAAGCTCGAATAAGTACGTAATATCGTCATATTCACTGTTTATAGATGGAATTCGCGATGTTCAGAAACATAAATCACATATGACAACACATTTTGGAAATAGCACAATAAGTACAATAAGAACTCGAATTAGGCTGTATTAGTATCAAATTCACTGTTTAAAGACTCTATATGCGATATTCAGAAACGTACAACGCATCTGGAAACACATTTGTACAAACTCACATTAAATACAATAGTATGTAACAGGAGCTCGAATAAGTATATAATATCGTCATATTCACTGTTTATAGATGGAATTCGAGTTGATCAGAGACAAAAATCACATATGAAAACACATTTAGGAAATTGCATATTAAGTACAAAAGGAACTTGAACAATGCTCTATTAGTATCACATTCACCGTTTATAGGTTGAATACGTGATGTTCAGAAACGTACAACACATCTGAAACACATTTCTACAAACTCACATTAAATGCAATAGTATGTAACAGGATCTCCAATAAGTATGTAATATCGTCATATTGACTGTTTACAGATGGAATTCGAGATATTCAGAGATATAAATCACATATGAAAACACATGTAGAAACATTTTTACAATCACACATTAATTGCAATAAAAGCTCGAATAAGTACGTAATATCGTCATATTCACTGTTTATAGATGGAATTCGCGATGTTCAGAAACATTAATCACATATGAAAACACATTTCAGAAATAGCACAATAAGTACGATAAGAACTCGAATTAGGCTATATTAGTATCAAATTCACTGTTTAAAGTTTCAATATGCGATATTCAGAAACGTACAACGCATCTGGAAACACATTTCTACAAACTCACATTAAATGCACTAGTATGTAACAGGAGCTCGAATAAGTATGTAATATCGTCATATTCACTGTTTATAGTTGGAATTCGAGATATTCAGAGATATAAATCACATATGAAAACACATCTAGACACATTTATACATTCACACATTAATTGCAATAAAAGCTCGAATAAGTACGTAATATCGTCATATTCACTGTTTATAGATGGAATTCGCGATGTTCAGAAACATAAATCACATATGAAAACACATTTCAGAAATAGCACAATAAGTACGATAAGAACTCGAATTAGGCTATATTAGTATCAAATTCACTGTTTAAAGTTTCAATATGCGATATTCAGAAACGTACAACGCATCTGGAAACACATTTCTACAAACTCACATTAAATGCAATAGTATGTATCAGGAGCTCGAATAAGTATGTAATTTCGTCATATTCACTGTTTATAGATGGAATTCGAAATATTCAGAGACATAAATCATGTATGAAACCACATTTAGGAAATTGCATATTAAGTACAAAGGAACTTGAATAATGCTGTATTAACATCAAATTCACCGTTTATAGGTTGAATATGTGATATTCAGAAACGTACAACGCATCTGAAAAAACATTTCTACAAACTCACTTTAAGTGCAATAGTTTGTAACAAGAGCTCAAATAAGTATGTAATATCGTCATATTCACTGTTTATAGATGGAATTCGCGATATTCAGAACCATGAATCACACATGAATACACATTCCGAAAAAAGCACAATAAGTACAAAAAGAACTCGAATTAGGCTGTATTAGTATCAAATTCACTGTTTAAAGACTCTATATGCGATATTCAAGTACGTACAACGCATCTGGAAACACATTTCTACAAACTCACATTAAATGCAGTAGTATGTAACAGGATCTCCAATAAGTATGTAATATCGTCATATTGACTGTTTATAAATGGAATTCGAGATATTCAGAGATATAAATCACATATGAAGAAACAAGTAGAAACATTTCTACAATCACACATTAATTGCAATAAAAGCTCGAATAAGTACGTAATATCGTCATATTCACTGTTTATAGATGGAATTCGCGATGTTCAGAAACATAAATCACATATGACAACACATTTTGGAAATAGCACAATAAGTACAATAAGAACTCGAATTAGGCTGTATTAGTATCAAATTCACTGTTTAAAGACTCTATATGCGATATTCAGAAACGTACAACGCATCTGGAAACACATTTGTACAAACTCACATTAAATACAATAGTATGTAACAGGAGCTCGAATAAGTATATAATATCGTCATATTCACTGTTTATAGATGGAATTCGAGTTGATCAGAGACAAAAATCACATATGAAAACACATTTAGGAAATTGCATATTAAGTACAAAAGGAACTTGAACAATGCTCTATTAGTATCACATTCACCGTTTATAGGTTGAATACGTGATGTTCAGAAACGTACAACGAATCTGAAACACATTTCTACAAACTCACATTAAATGCAATAGTATGTAACAGGATCTCCAATAAGAATGTAATATCGTCATATTGACTGTTTACAGATGGAATTCGAGATATTCAGAGATATAAATCACATATGAAAACACATGTAGAAACATTTTTACAATCACACATTAATTGCAATAAAAGCTCGAATAAGTACGTAATATCGTCATATTCACTGTTTATAGATGGAATTCGCGATGTTCAGAAACATAAATCACATATGAAAACACATTTCAGAAATAGCACAATAAGTACGATAAGAACTCGAATTAGGCTATATTAGTATCAAATTCACTGTTTAAAGTTTCAATATGTGATATTCAGAAACGTACAACGCATCTGGAAACACATTTCTACAAACTCACATTAAATGCAATAGTATGTAACAGGAGCTCGAATAAGTATGTAATATCGTCATATTCACTGTTTATAGATGGAATTCGAAATATTCAGAGACATAAATCATGTATGAAACCACATTTAGGAAATTGCATATTAAGTACAAAGGAACTTGAATAATGCTGTATTAACATCAAATTCACCGTTTATAGGTTGAATATGTGATATTCAGAAACGTACAACGCATCTGAAAAAACATTTCTACAAACTCACTTTAAGTGCAATAGTTTGTAACAAGAGCTCAAATAAGTATGTAATATCGTCATATTCACTGTTTATAGATGGAATTCGCGATATTCAGAAACATGAATCACACATGAATACGTATTCCGAAAAAAGCACGCTAAGCACAAAAAGAACTCGAATTAGGCTGTATTAGTATCAAATTCACTGTTTAAAGACTCTATATGCGATATTCAGAAACGTACAACGCATCTGGAAACACATTTCTACAAACTCACATTAAATGCAATAGTATGTAACAGGAGCTCGAATAAGTATGTAATATCGTCATATTCACTGTTTATAGATGGAATTCGAAATATTCAGAGACATAAATCATGTATGAAACCACATTTAGGAAATTGCATATTAAGTACAAAGGAACTTGAATAATGCTGTATTAACATCAAATTCACCGTTTATAGGTTGAATATGTGATATTCAGAATCGTACAACGCATCTGAAAAAACATTTCTACAAACTCACATTAAATGCAATAGTATGTAACAGGAGCTCGAAGAAGTATGTAATATCGTCATATTCACTGTTTATAGATGGAATTCGCGATATTCAGAACCATGAATCACACATGAATACACATTCCGAAAAAAGCACAATAAGTACAAAAAGAACTCGAATTAGGCTGTATTAGTATCAAATTCACTGTTTAAAGACTCTATATGCGATATTCAAGTACGTACAACGCATCTGGAAACACATTTCTACAAACTCACATTAAATGCAGTAGTATGTAACAGGAGCTCGAATAAGTATGTAATATCGTCATATTCACTGTTTATAGATGGAATTCGAGATATTCAGAGATATAAATCACATATGAAAACACAAGTAGAAACATTTCTACAATCACACATTAATTGCAATAAAAGCTCGAATAAGTACGTAATATCGTCATATTCACTGTTTATAGATGGAATTCGCGATGTTCAGAAACATAAATCACATATGACAACACATTTTGGAAATAGCACAATAAGTACAATAAAAACTCGAATTAGGCTGTATTAGTATCAAATTCACTGTTTAAAGACTCTATATGCGATATTCAGAAACGTACAACGCATCTGGAAACACATTTGTACAAACTCACATTAAATACAATAGTATGTAACAGGAGCTCGAATAAGTATATAATATCGTCATATTCACTGTTTATAGATGGAATTCGAGTTGATCAGAGACAAAAATCACATATGAAAACACATTTAGGAAATTGCATATTAAGTACAAAAGGAACTTGAACAATGCTCTATTAGCATCACATTCACCGTTTATAGGTTGAATATGTGATATTCAGAATCGTACAACGCATCTGAAAAAACATTTCTACAAACTCACATTAAATGCAATAGTATGTAACAGGAGCTCGAAGAAGTGTGTAATATCGTCATATTCACTGTTTATAGATGGAATTCGCGATATTCAGAAACATGAATCACACATGAATACACATTCCGAAAAAAGCACAATAAGCACAAAAAGAACTCGAATTAGGCTGTATTAGCATCAAATTCACTGTTTAAAGACTCTATATGCGATATTCAAGTACGTACAACGCATCTGGAAACACATTTCTACAAACTCACATTAAATGCAGTAGTATGTAACAGGAGCTCGAATAAGTATGTAATATCGTCATATTCACTGTTTATAGATGGAATTCGAGATATTCAGAGATATAAATCACATATGAAAACACATCTAGAAACATTTATACATTCACACATTAATTGCAATAAAAGCTCGAATAAGTACGTAATATCGTCATATTCACTGTTTATAGATGGAATTCGCGATGTTAAGAAACATAAATCACATATGAAAACACATTTCAGAAATAGCACAATAAGTACGATAAGAACTCGAATTAGGCTATATTAGTATCAAATTCACTGTTTAAAGTTTCAATATGCGATATTCAGAAACGTACAACGCATCTGGAAACACATTTCTACAAACTCACATTAAATGCAATAGTATGTAACAGGAGCTCGAATAAGTATGTAATATCGTCATATTCACTGTTTTTAGATGGAATTCGAAATATTCAGAGACATAAATCGCGTATGAAACCACATTTAGGAAATTCCATATTAAGTAAAAAAGGAACTTGAATAATGCTGTATTAACATCAAATTCACCGTTTATAGGTTGAATATGTGATATTCAGAAACGTACAACGCATCTGAAAAAACATTTCTACAAACTCACATTAAGTGCAATAGTTTGTAACAAGAGCTCAAATAAGTATGTAATATCGTCATATTCACTGTTTATAGATGGAATTCGCGATATTCAGAACCATGAATCACACATGAATACACATTCCGAAAAAAGCACAATAAGTACAAAAAGAACTCGAATTAGGCTGTATTAGTATCAAATTCACTGTTTAAAGACTCTATACGCGATATTCAAGTACGTACAACGCATCTGGAAACACATTTCTACAAACTCACATTAAATGCAGTAGTATGTATCAGGAGCTCGAATAAGTATGTAATATCGTCATATTCACTGTTTATAGATGGAATTCGAGATATTCAGAGATATAAATCACATATGAAAACACAAGTAGAAACATTTCTACAATCACACATTAATTGCAATAAAAGCTCGAATAAGTACGTAATATCGTCATATTCACTGTTTATAGATGGAATTCGCGATGTTCAGAAACATAAATCACATATGACAACACATTTTGGAAATAGCACAATAAGTACAATAAAAACTCGAATTAGGATATATTAGTATCAAATTCACTGTTTAAAGTTTCAATATGCGATATTCAGAAACGTACAACGCATCTGGAAACACATTTCTACAAACTCACATTAAATGCATTAGTATGTAACAGGAGCTCGAATAAGTATGTAATATCGTCATATTCACTGTTTATAGATGGAATTCGAAATATTCAGAGACATAAATCATGTATGAAACCACATTTTGGAAATTGCATATTAAGTACAAAGGAACTTGAATAATGCTGTATTAACATCAAATTCACCGTTTATAGGTTGAATATGTGATATTCAGAATCGTACAACGCATCTGAAAAAACATTTCTACAAACTCACATTAAATGCAATAGTATGTAACAGGAGCTCGAAGAAGTATGTAATATCGTCATATTCACTGTTTATAGATGGAATTCGCGATATTCAGAACCATGAATCACACATGAATACACATTCCGAAAAAAGCACAATAAGTACAAAAAGAACTCGAATTAGGCTGTATTAGTATCAAATTCACTGTTTAAAGACTCTATATGCGATATTCAAGTACGTACAACGCATCTGGAAACACATTTCTACAAACTCACATTAAATGCAGTAGTATGTAACAGGAGCTCGAATAAGTATGTAATATCGTCATATTCACTGTTTATAGATGGAATTCGAGATATTCAGAGATATAAATCACATATGAAAACACAAGTAGAAACATTTCTACAATCACACATTAATTGCAATAAAAGCTCGAATAAGTACGTAATATCGTCATATTCACTGTTTATAGATGGAATTCGCGATGTTCAGAAACATAAATCACATATGACAACACATTTTGGAAATAGCACAATAAGTACAATAAAAACTCGAATTAGGCTGTATTAGTATCAAATTCACTGTTTAAAGACTCTATATGCGATATTCAGAAACGTACAACGCATCTGGAAACACATTTGTACAAACTCACATTAAATACAATAGTATGTAACAGGAGCTCGAATAAGTATATAATATCGTCATATTCACTGTTTATAGATGGAATTCGAGTTGATCAGAGACAAAAATCACATATGAAAACACATTTAGGAAATTGCATATTAAGTACAAAAGGAACTTGAACAATGCTCTATTAGCATCACATTCACCGTTTATAGGTTGAATATGTGATATTCAGAATCGTACAACGCATCTGAAAAAACATTTCTACAAACTCACATTAAATGCAATAGTATGTAACAGGAGCTCGAAGAAGTGTGTTATATCGTCATATTCACTGTTTATAGATGGAATTCGAAATATTCAGAGACATAAATCACGTATGAAACCACATTTAGGAAATTTCATATTAAGTACTAAGGAACTTGAATAATGCTGTATTAACATCAAATTCACCGTTTATAGGTTGAATATGTGATATTCAGAAACGTACAACGCATTTGAAGAAACATTTCTACAAACTCACTTTAAGTGAAATAGTTTGTAACAAGAGCTCAAATAAGTATGTAATATCGTCATATTCACTGTTTATAGATGGAATTCGCGATATTCAGAAACATGAATCACACATGAATACACATTCCGAAAAAAGCACAATAAGCACAAAAAGAACTCGAATTAGGCTGTATTAGCATCAAATTCACTGTTTAAAGACTCTATATGCGATATTCAAGTACGTACAACGCATCTGGAAACACATTTCTACAAACTCACATTAAATGCAGTAGTATGTAACAGGAGCTCGAATAAGTATGTAATATCGTCATATTCACTGTTTATAGATGGAATTCGAGATATTCAAAAATATAAATCACATATGAAAACACATCTAGAAACATTTATACATTCACACATTAATTGCAATAAAAGCTCGAATAAGTACATAATATCGTCATATTCACTGTTTATAGATGGAATTCGCGATGTTAAGAAACATAAATCACATATGAAAACACATTTCAGAAATAGCACAATAAGTACGATAAGAACTCGAATTAGGCTATATTAGTATCAAATTCACTGTTTAAAGTTTCAATATGCGATATTCAGAAACGTACAACGCATCTGGAAACACATTTCTACAAACTCACATTAAATGCAATAGTATGTAACAGGAGCTCGAATAAGTATGTAATATCGTCATATTCACTGTTTTTAGATGGAATTCGAAATATTCAGAGACATAAATCGCGTATGAAACCACATTTAGGAAATTCCATATTAAGTACAAAAGGAACTTGAATAATGCTGTATTAACATCAAATTCACCGTTTATAGGTTGAATATGTGATATTCAGAAACGTACAACGCATCTGAAAAAACATTTCTACAAACTCACATTAAGTGCAATAGTTTGTAACAAGAGCTCAAATAAGTATGTAATATCGTCATATTCACTGTTTATAGATGGAATTCGCGATATTCAGAACCATGAATCACACATGAATACACATTCCGAAAAAAGCACAATAAGTACAAAAAGAACTCGAATTAGGCTGTATTAGTATCAAATTCACTGTTTAAAGACTCTATACGCGATATTCAAGTACGTACAACGCATCTGGAAACACATGTCTACAAACTCACATTAAATGCAGTAGTATGTAACAGGAGCTCGAATAAGTATGTAATATCGTCATATTCACTGTTTATAGATGGAATTCGAGATATTCAGAGATATAAATCACATATGAAAACACAAGTAGAAACATTTCTACAATCACACATTAATTGCAATAAAAGCTCAAATAAGTACGTAATATCGTCATATTCACTGTTTATAGATGGAATTCGCGATGTTCAGAAACATAAATCACATATGACAACACATTTTGGAAATAGCACAATAAGTACAATAAAAACTCGAATTAGGCTGTATTAGTATCAAATTCACTGTTTAAAGACTCTATATGCGATATTCAGAAACGTACAACGCATCTGGAAACACATTTGTACAAACTCAGATTAAATACAATAGTATGTAACAGGAGCTCGAGTATATAATATCGTCATATTCACTGTTTATAGATGGAATTCGAGTTGATCAGAGACAAAAATCACATATGAAAACACATTTAGGAAATTGCATATTAAGTACAAAAGGAACTTGAACAATGCTCAATTAGCATCACATTCACCGTTTATAGGTTGAATATGTGATATTCAGAATCGTACAACGCATCTGAAAAAACATTTCTACAAACTCACATTAAATGCAATAGTATGTAACAGGAGCTCGAAGAAGTGTGTAATATCGTCATATTCACTGTTTATAGATGGAATTCGAAATATTCAGAGACATAAATCACGTATGAAACCACATTTAGGAAATTTCATATTAAGTACTAAGGAACTTGAATAATGCTGTATTAACATCAAATTCACCGTTTATAGGTTGAATATGTGATATTCAGAAACGTACAACGCATTTGAAGAAACATTTCTACAAACTCACTTTAAGTGCAATAGTTTGTAACAAGAGCTCAAATAAGTATGTAATATCGTCATATTCACTGTTTATAGATGGAATTCGCGATATTCAGAAACATGAATCACACATGAATACACATTCCGAAAAAAGCACAATAAGCACAAAAAGAACTCGAATTAGGCTGTATTAGCATCAAATTCACTGTTTAAAGACTCTATATGCGATATTCAAGTACGTACAACGCATCTGGAAACACATTTCTACAAACTCACATTAAATGCAGTAGTATGTAACAGGAGCTCGAATAAGTATGTAATATCGTCATATTCACTGTTTATAGATGGAATTCGAGATATTCAGAGATATAAATCACATATGAAAACACATCTAGAAATATTTATACATTCACACATTAATTGCAATAAAAGCTCGAATAAGTACGTAATATCGTCATATTCACTGTTTATAGATGGAATTCGCGATGTTCAGAAACATAAATCACATATGACAACACATTTAGGAAATAGCACAATAAGTACAATAAGAACTCGAATTAGGCTATATTAGTATCAAATTCTCTGTTTAAAGTTTCAATATGCGATATTCAAAAACGTACAACGCATCTGGAAACACATTTCTACAAACTAACATTAAATGCAATAGTATGTAACAGGAGCTCGAATAAGTATGTAATATCGTCATATTCACTGTTTTTAGATGGAATTCGAAATATTCAGAGACATAAATCACGTATGAAACCACATTTAGGAAATTCCATATTAAGTACAAAAGGAACTTGAATAATGCTGTATTAACATCAAATTGACCGTTTATAGGTTGAATATGTGATATTCAGAAACGTACAACGCATCTGAAAAAACATTTCTATAAACTCACATTAAGTGCAATAGTTTGTAACAAGAGCTCAAATAAGTATGTAATATCGTCATATTCACTGTTTATAGATGGAATTCGCGATATTCAGAACCATGAATCACACATGAATACACATTCCGAAAAAAGCACAATAAGTACAAAAAGAACTCGAATTAGGCTGTATTAGTATCAAATTCACTGTTTAAAGACTCTATATGCGATATTCAAGTACGTACAACGCATCTGGAAACACATTTCTTCAAACTCACATTAAATGCAGTAGTATGTAACAGGAGCTCGAATAAGTATGTAATATCGTCATATTCACTGTTTATAGATGGAATTCGAGATATTCAGAGATATAAATCACATATGAAAACACAAGTAGAAACATTTCTACAATCACACAATAATTGCAATAAAAGCTCGAATAAGTACGTAATATCGTCATATTCACTGTTTATAGATGGAATTCGCGATGTTCAGAAACATAAATCACATATGACAACACATTTTGGAAATAGCACAATAAGTACAATAAAAACTCGAATTAGGCTGTATTAGTATCAAATTCACTGTTTAAAGACTCTATATGCGATATTCAGAAACGTACAACGCATCTGGAAACACATTTGTACAAACTCACATTAAATACAATAGTATGTAACAGGAGCTCGAATAAGTATATAATATCGTCATATTCACTGTTTATAGATGGAATTCGAGTTGATCAGAGACAAAAATCACATATGAAAACACATTTAGGAAATTGCATATTAAGTACAAAAGGAACTTGAACAATGCTCTATTAGCATCACATTCACCGTTTATAGGTTGAATATGTGATATTCAGAATCGTACAACGCATCTGAAAAAACATTTCTACAAACTCACATTAAATGCAATAGTATGTAACAGGAGCTCGAAGAAGTGTGTAATATCGTCATATTCACTGTTTATAGATGGAATTCGAAATATTCAGAGACATAAATCACGTATGAAACCACATTTAGGAAATTGCATATTAAGTACTAAGGGACTTGAATAATGCTGTATTAACATCAAATTCACCGTTTATAGGTTGAATATGTGATATTCAGAAACGTACAACGCATCTGAAGAAGCATTTCTACAAACTCACTTTATTGTGCAATAGTTTGTAACAACAGCTCAAATAAGTATGTAATATCGTCATATTCACTGTTTATAGATGGAATTCGCGATATTCAGAAACATGAATCACACATGAATACGTATTCAGAAAAAAGCACGCTAAGCACAAAAAGAACTCGAATTAGGCTGTATTAGTATCAAATTCACTGTTTAAAGACTCTATATGCGATATTCAAGTACGTACAACGCATCTGGAAACACATTTCTACAAACTCACATTAAATGCAATAGTATGTAACAGGAGCTCGAATAAGTATGTAAAATCGTCATATTCACTGTTTATAGATGGAATTCGAATTATTCAGAGATATAAATCACATATGAAAACACATCTAGAAACATTTATACAATCACACATTAATTGCAATAAAAGCTCGAATAAGTACGTAATATCGTCATATTCACTGTTTATAGATGGAATTCGCGACGTTCAGAAACATAAATCACATATGAAAACACATTTCGGAAATAGCACAATAAGTACAACAAGAATTCGAATTAGGCTACATTAGTATCGAATTCACTGTTTAAAGTTTCAATATGCGATATTCAGAAACGTACAACGCATCTGGAAACACATTTCTACAAACTCACATTAAATGCACTAGTATGTAACAGGAGCTCGAATAAGTATGTAATATCGTCATATTCACTGTTTATAGATGGAATTCGAGATATTCAGAGATATAAATCACATATGAAAACACATCTAGAAACATTTATACATTCACACATTAATTGGAATAAAAGCTCGAATAAGTACGTAATATCGTCATATTCACTGTTTATAGATGGAATTCGCGATGTTAAGAAACATAAATCACATATGAAAACACATTTCAGAAATAGCACAATAAGTACGATAAGAACTCGAATTAGGCTATATTAGTATCAAATTCACTGTTTAAAGTTTCAATATGCGATATTCAGAAACGTACAACGCATCTGGAAACACATTTCTACAAACTCACATTAAATGCACTAGTATGTAACAGGAGCTCGAATAAGTATGTAATATCGTCATATTCACTGTTTATAGTTGGAATTCGAGATATTCAGAGATATAAATCACATATGAAAACACATCTAGACACATTTATACATTCACACATTAATTGCAATAAAAGCTCGAATAAGTACGTAATATCGTCATATTCACTGTTTATAGATGGAATTCGCGATGTTCAGAAACATAAATCACATATGAAAACACATTTCAGAAATAGCACAATAAGTACGATAAGAACTCGAATTAGGCTATATTAGTATCAAATTCACTGTTTAAAGTTTCAATATGCGATATTCAGAAACGTACAACGCATCTGGAAACACATTTCTACAAACTCACATTAAATGCAATAGTATGTATCAGGAGCTCGAATAAGTATGTAATTTCGTCATATTCACTGTTTATAGATGGAATTCGAAATATTCAGAGACATAAATCATGTATGAAACCACATTTAGGAAATTGCATATTAAGTACAAAGGAACTTGAATAATGCTGTATTAACATCAAATTCACCGTTTATAGGTTGAATATGTGATATTCAGAAACGTACAACGCATCTGAAAAAACATTTCTACAAACTCACTTTAAGTGCAATAGTTTGTAACAAGAGCTCAAATAAGTATGTAATATCGTCATATTCACTGTTTATAGATGGAATTCGCGATATTCAGAACCATGAATCACACATGAATACACATTCCGAAAAAAGCACAATAAGTACAAAAAGAACTCGAATTAGGCTGTATTAGTATCAAATTCACTGTTTAAAGACTCTATATGCGATATTCAAGTACGTACAACGCATCTGGAAACACATTTCTACAAACTCACATTAAATGCAGTAGTATGTAACAGGATCTCCAATAAGTATGTAATATCGTCATATTGACTGTTTATAAATGGAATTCGAGATATTCAGAGATATAAATCACATATGAAGAAACAAGTAGAAACATTTCTACAATCACACATTAATTGCAATAAAAGCTCGAATAAGTACGTAATATCGTCATATTCACTGTTTATAGATGGAATTCGCGATGTTCAGAAACATAAATCACATATGACAACACATTTTGGAAATAGCACAATAAGTACAATAAGAACTCGAATTAGGCTGTATTAGTATCAAATTCACTGTTTAAAGACTCTATATGCGATATTCAGAAACGTACAACGCATCTGGAAACACATTTGTACAAACTCACATTAAATACAATAGTATGTAACAGGAGCTCGAATAAGTATATAATATCGTCATATTCACTGTTTATAGATGGAATTCGAGTTGATCAGAGACAAAAATCACATATGAAAACACATTTAGGAAATTGCATATTAAGTACAAAAGGAACTTGAACAATGCTCTATTAGTATCACATTCACCGTTTATAGGTTGAATACGTGATGTTCAGAAACGTACAACGAATCTGAAACACATTTCTACAAACTCACATTAAATGCAATAGTATGTAACAGGATCTCCAATAAGAATGTAATATCGTCATATTGACTGTTTACAGATGGAATTCGAGATATTCAGAGATATAAATCACATATGAAAACACATGTAGAAACATTTTTACAATCACACATTAATTGCAATAAAAGCTCGAATAAGTACGTAATATCGTCATATTCACTGTTTATAGATGGAATTCGCGATGTTCAGAAACATAAATCACATATGAAAACACATTTCAGAAATAGCACAATAAGTACGATAAGAACTCGAATTAGGCTATATTAGTATCAAATTCACTGTTTAAAGTTTCAATATGTGATATTCAGAAACGTACAACGCATCTGGAAACACATTTCTACAAACTCACATTAAATGCAATAGTATGTAACAGGAGCTCGAATAAGTATGTAATATCGTCATATTCACTGTTTATAGATGGAATTCGAAATATTCAGAGACATAAATCATGTATGAAACCACATTTAGGAAATTGCATATTAAGTACAAAGGAACTTGAATAATGCTGTATTAACATCAAATTCACCGTTTATAGGTTGAATATGTGATATTCAGAAACGTACAACGCATCTGAAAAAACATTTCTACAAACTCACTTTAAGTGCAATAGTTTGTAACAAGAGCTCAAATAAGTATGTAATATCGTCATATTCACTGTTTATAGATGGAATTCGCGATATTCAGAAACATGAATCACACATGAATACGTATTCCGAAAAAAGCACGCTAAGCACAAAAAGAACTCGAATTAGGCTGTATTAGTATCAAATTCACTGTTTAAAGACTCTATATGCGATATTCAGAAACGTACAACGCATCTGGAAACACATTTCTACAAACTCACATTAAATGCAATAGTATGTAACAGGAGCTCGAATAAGTATGTAATATCGTCATATTCACTGTTTATAGATGGAATTCGAAATATTCAGAGACATAAATCATGTATGAAACCACATTTAGGAAATTGCATATTAAGTACAAAGGAACTTGAATAATGCTGTATTAACATCAAATTCACCGTTTATAGGTTGAATATGTGATATTCAGAATCGTACAACGCATCTGAAAAAACATTTCTACAAACTCACATTAAATGCAATAGTATGTAACAGGAGCTCGAAGAAGTATGTAATATCGTCATATTCACTGTTTATAGATGGAATTCGCGATATTCAGAACCATGAATCACACATGAATACACATTCCGAAAAAAGCACAATAAGTACAAAAAGAACTCGAATTAGGCTGTATTAGTATCAAATTCACTGTTTAAAGACTCTATATGCGATATTCAAGTACGTACAACGCATCTGGAAACACATTTCTACAAACTCACATTAAATGCAGTAGTATGTAACAGGAGCTCGAATAAGCATGTAATATCGTCATATTCACTGTTTATAGATGGAATTCGAGATATTCAGAGATATAAATCACATATGAAAACACAAGTAGAAACATTTCTACAATCACACATTAATTGCAATAAAAGCTCGAATAAGTACGTAATATCGTCATATTCACTGTTTATAGATGGAATTCGCGATGTTCAGAAACATAAATCACATATGACAACACATTTTGGAAATAGCACAATAAGTACAATAAAAACTCGAATTAGGCTGTATTAGTATCAAATTCACTGTTTAAAGACTCTATATGCGATATTCAGAAACGTACAACGCATCTGGAAACACATTTGTACAAACTCACATTAAATACAATAGTATGTAACAGGAGCTCGAATAAGTATATAATATCGTCATATTCACTGTTTATAGATGGAATTCGAGTTGATCAGAGACAAAAATCACATATGAAAACACATTTAGGAAATTGCATATTAAGTACAAAAGGAACTTGAACAATGCTCTATTAGCATCACATTCACCGTTTATAGGTTGAATATGTGATATTCAGAATCGTACAACGCATCTGAAAAAACATTTCTACAAACTCACATTAAATGCAATAGTATGTAACAGGAGCTCGAAGAAGTGTGTAATATCGTCATATTCACTGTTTATAGATGGAATTCGAAATATTCAGAGACATAAATCACGTATGAAACCACATTTAGGAAATTTCATATTAAGTACTAAGGAACTTGAATAATGCTGTATTAACATCAAATTCACCGTTTATAGGTTGAATATGTGATATTCAGAAACGTACAACGCATTTGAAGAAACATTTCTACAAACTCACTTTAAGTGCAATAGTTTGTAACAAGAGCTCAAATAAGTATGTAATATCGTCATATTCACTGTTTATAGATGGAATTCGCGATATTCAGAAACATGAATCACACATGAATACACATTCCGAAAAAAGCACAATAAGCACAAAAAGAACTCGAATTAGGCTGTATTAGCATCAAATTCACTGTTTAAAGACTCTATATGCGATATTCAAGTACGTACAACGCATCTGGAAACACATTTCTACAAACTCACATTAAATGCAGTAGTATGTAACAGGAGCTCGAATAAGTATGTAATATCGTCATATTCACTGTTTATAGATGGAATTCGAGATATTCAGAGATATAAATCACATATGAAAACACATCTAGAAACATTTATACATTCACACATTAATTGCAATAAAAGCTCGAATAAGTACGTAATATCGTCATATTCACTGTTTATAGATGGAATTCGCGATGTTAAGAAACATAAATCACATATGAAAACACATTTCAGAAATAGCACAATAAGTACGATAAGAACTCGAATTAGGCTATATTAGTATCAAATTCACTGTTTAAAGTTTCAATATGCGATATTCAGAAACGTACAACGCATCTGGAAACACATTTCTACAAACTCACATTAAATGCAATAGTATGTAACAGGAGCTCGAATAAGTATGTAATATCGTCATATTCACTGTTTTTAGATGGAATTCGAAATATTCAGAGACATAAATCGCGTATGAAACCACATTTAGGAAATTCCATATTAAGTAAAAAAGGAACTTGAATAATGCTGTATTAACATCAAATTCACCGTTTATAGGTTGAATATGTGATATTCAGAAACGTACAACGCATCTGAAAAAACATTTCTACAAACTCACATTAAGTGCAATAGTTTGTAACAAGAGCTCAAATAAGTATGTAATATCGTCATATTCACTGTTTATAGATGGAATTCGCGATATTCAGAACCATGAATCACACATGAATACACATTCCGAAAAAAGCACAATAAGTACAAAAAGAACTCGAATTAGGCTGTATTAGTATCAAATTCACTGTTTAAAGACTCTATACGCGATATTCAAGTACGTACAACGCATCTGGAAACACATGTCTACAAACTCACATTAAATGCAGTAGTATGTAACAGGAGCTCGAATAAGTATGTAATATCGTCATATTCACTGTTTATAGATGGAATTCGAGATATTCAGAGATATAAATCACATATGAAAACACAAGTAGAAACATTTCTACAATCACACATTAATTGCAATAAAAGCTCAAATAAGTACGTAATATCGTCATATTCACTGTTTATAGATGGAATTCGCGATGTTCAGAAACATAAATCACATATGACAACACATTTTGGAAATAGCACAATAAGTACAATAAAAACTCGAATTAGGCTGTATTAGTATCAAATTCACTGTTTAAAGACTCTATATGCGATATTCAGAAACGTACAACGCATCTGGAAACACATTTGTACAAACTCAGATTAAATACAATAGTATGTAACAGGAGCTCGAGTATATAATATCGTCATATTCACTGTTTATAGATGGAATTCGAGTTGATCAGAGACAAAAATCACATATGAAAACACATTTAGGAAATTGCATATTAAGTACAAAAGGAACTTGAACAATGCTCAATTAGCATCACATTCACCGTTTATAGGTTGAATATGTGATATTCAGAATCGTACAACGCATCTGAAAAAACATTTCTACAAACTCACATTAAATGCAATAGTATGTAACAGGAGCTCGAAGAAGTGTGTAATATCGTCATATTCACTGTTTATAGATGGAATTCGAAATATTCAGAGACATAAATCACGTATGAAACCACATTTAGGAAATTTCATATTAAGTACTAAGGAACTTGAATAATGCTGTATTAACATCAAATTCACCGTTTATAGGTTGAATATGTGATATTCAGAAACGTACAACGCATTTGAAGAAACATTTCTACAAACTCACTTTAAGTGCAATAGTTTGTAACAAGAGCTCAAATAAGTATGTAATATCGTCATATTCACTGTTTATAGATGGAATTCGCGATATTCAGAAACATGAATCACACATGAATACACATTCCGAAAAAAGCACAATAAGCACAAAAAGAACTCGAATTAGGCTGTATTAGCATCAAATTCACTGTTTAAAGACTCTATATGCGATATTCAAGTACGTACAACGCATCTGGAAACACATTTCTACAAACTCACATTAAATGCAGTAGTATGTAACAGGAGCTCGAATAAGTATGTAATATCGTCATATTCACTGTTTATAGATGGAATTCGAGATATTCAGAGATATAAATCACATATGAAAACACATCTAGAAATATTTATACATTCACACATTAATTGCAATAAAAGCTCGAATAAGTACGTAATATCGTCATATTCACTGTTTATAGATGGAATTCGCGATGTTCAGAAACATAAATCACATATGACAACACATTTAGGAAATAGCACAATAAGTACAATAAGAACTCGAATTAGGCTATATTAGTATCAAATTCTCTGTTTAAAGTTTCAATATGCGATATTCAGAAACGTACAACGCATCTGGAAACACATTTCTACAAACTCACATTAAATGCAATAGTATGTAACAGGAGCTCGAATAAGTATGTAATATCGTCATATTCACTGTTTTTAGATGGAATTCGAAATATTCAGAGACATAAATCACGTATGAAACCACATTTAGGAAATTCCATATTAAGTACAAAAGGAACTTGAATAATGCTGTATTAACATCAAATTGACCGTTTATAGGTTGAATATGTGATATTCAGAAACGTACAACGCATCTGAAAAAACATTTCTATAAACTCACATTAAGTGCAATAGTTTGTAACAAGAGCTCAAATAAGTATGTAATATCGTCATATTCACTGTTTATAGATGGAATTCGCGATATTCAGAACCATGAATCACACATGAATACACATTCCGAAAAAAGCACAATAAGTACAAAAAGAACTCGAATTAGGCTGTATTAGTATCAAATTCACTGTTTAAAGACTCTATATGCGATATTCAAGTACGTACAACGCATCTGGAAACACATTTCTTCAAACTCACATTAAATGCAGTAGTATGTAACAGGAGCTCGAATAAGTATGTAATATCGTCATATTCACTGTTTATAGATGGAATTCGAGATATTCAGAGATATAAATCACATATGAAAACACAAGTAGAAACATTTCTACAATCACACAATAATTGCAATAAAAGCTCGAATAAGTACGTAATATCGTCATATTCACTGTTTATAGATGGAATTCGCGATGTTCAGAAACATAAATCACATATGACAACACATTTTGGAAATAGCACAATAAGTACAATAAAAACTCGAATTAGGCTGTATTAGTATCAAATTCACTGTTTAAAGACTCTATATGCGATATTCAGAAACGTACAACGCATCTGGAAACACATTTGTACAAACTCACATTAAATACAATAGTATGTAACAGGAGCTCGAATAAGTATATAATATCGTCATATTCACTGTTTATAGATGGAATTCGAGTTGATCAGAGACAAAAATCACATATGAAAACACATTTAGGAAATTGCATATTAAGTACAAAAGGAACTTGAACAATGCTCTATTAGCATCACATTCACCGTTTATAGGTTGAATATGTGATATTCAGAATCGTACAACGCATCTGAAAAAACATTTCTACAAACTCACATTAAATGCAATAGTATGTAACAGGAGCTCGAAGAAGTGTGTAATATCGTCATATTCACTGTTTATAGATGGAATTCGAAATATTCAGAGACATAAATCACGTATGAAACCACATTTAGGAAATTGCATATTAAGTACTAAGGGACTTGAATAATGCTGTATTAACATCAAATTCACCGTTTATAGGTTGAATATGTGATATTCAGAAACGTACAACGCATCTGAAGAAGCATTTCTACAAACTCACCTTATTGTGCAATAGTTTGTAACAAGAGCTCAAATAAGTATGTAATATCGTCATATTCACTGTTTATAGATGGAATTCGCGATATTCAGAAACATGAATCACACATGAATACGTATTCAGAAAAAAGCACGCTAAGCACAAAAAGAACTCGAATTAGGCTGTATTAGTATCAAATTCACTGTTTAAAGACTCTATATGCGATATTCAAGTACGTACAACGCATCTGGAAACACATTTCTACAAACTCACATTAAATGCAATAGTATGTAACAGGAGCTCGAATAAGTATGTAAAATCGTCATATTCACTGTTTATAGATGGAATTCGAATTATTCAGAGATATAAATCACATATGAAAACACATCTAGAAACATTTATACAATCACACATTAATTGCAATAAAAGCTCGAATAAGTACGTAATATCGTCATATTCACTGTTTATAGATGGAATTCGCGACGTTCAGAAACATAAATCACATATGAAAACACATTTCGGAAATAGCACAATAAGTACAACAAGAATTCGAATTAGGCTACATTAGTATCGAATTCACTGTTTAAAGTTTCAATATGCGATATTCAGAAACGTACAACGCATCTGGAAACACATTTCTACAAACTCACATTAAATGCACTAGTATGTAACAGGAGCTCGAATAAGTATGTAATATCGTCATATTCACTGTTTATAGATGGAATTCGAGATATTCAGAGATATAAATCACATATGAAAACACAAGTAGAAACATTTCTACAATCACACATTAATTGCAATAAAAGCTCGAATAAGTACGTAATATCGACATATTCACTGTTTATAGATGGAATTCGCGATGTTCAGAAACATAAATCACATATGACAACACATTTTGGAAATAGCACAATAAGTACAATAAAAACTCGAATTAGGATATATTAGTATCAAATTCACTGTTTAAAGTTTCAATATGCGATATTCAGAAACGTACAACGCATCTGGAAACACATTTCTACAAACTCACATTAAATGCATTAGTATGTAACAGGAGCTCGAATAAGTATGTAATATCGTCATATTCACTGTTTATAGATGGAATTCGAAATATTCAGAGACATAAATCATGTATGAAACCACATTTTGGAAATTGCATATTAAGTACAAAGGAACTTGAATAATGCTGTATTAACATCAAATTCACCGTTTATAGGTTGAATATGTGATATTCAGAATCGTACAACGCATCTGAAAAAACATTTCTACAAACTCACATTAAATGCAATAGTATGTAACAGGAGCTCGAAGAAGTATGTAATATCGTCATATTCACTGTTTATAGATGGAATTCGCGATATTCAGAACCATGAATCACACATGAATACACATTCCGAAAAAAGCACAATAAGTACAAAAAGAACTCGAATTAGGCTGTATTAGTATCAAATTCACTGTTTAAAGACTCTATATGCGATATTCAAGTACGTACAACGCATCTGGAAACACATTTCTACAAACTCACATTAAATGCAGTAGTATGTAACAGGAGCTCGAATAAGTATGTAATATCGTCATATTCACTGTTTATAGATGGAATTCGAGATATTCAGAGATATAAATCACATATGAAAACACAAGTAGAAACATTTCTACAATCACACATTAATTGCAATAAAAGCTCGAATAAGTACGTAATATCGTCATATTCACTGTTTATAGATGGAATTCGCGATGTTCAGAAACATAAATCACATATGACAACACATTTTGGAAATAGCACAATAAGTACAATAAAAACTCGAATTAGGCTGTATTAGTATCAAATTCACTGTTTAAAGACTCTATATGCGATATTCAGAAACGTACAACGCATCTGGAAACACATTTGTACAAACTCACATTAAATACAATAGTATGTAACAGGAGCTCGAATAAGTATATAATATCGTCATATTCACTGTTTATAGATGGAATTCGAGTTGATCAGAGACAAAAATCACATATGAAAACACATTTAGGAAATTGCATATTAAGTACAAAAGGAACTTGAACAATGCTCTATTAGCATCACATTCACCGTTTATAGGTTGAATATGTGATATTCAGAATCGTACAACGCATCTGAAAAAACATTTCTACAAACTCACATTAAATGCAATAGTATGTAACAGGAGCTCGAAGAAGTGTGTAATATCGTCATATTCACTGTTTATAGATGGAATTCGAAATATTCAGAGACATAAATCACGTATGAAACCACATTTAGGAAATTTCATATTAAGTACTAAGGAACTTGAATAATGCTGTATTAACATCAAATTCACCGTTTATAGGTTGAATATGTGATATTCAGAAACGTACAACGCATTTGAAGAAACATTTCTACAAACTCACTTTAAGTGCAATAGTTTGTAACAAGAGCTCAAATAAGTATGTAATATCGTCATATTCACTGTTTATAGATGGAATTCGCGATATTCAGAAACATGAATCACACATGAATACACATTCCGAAAAAAGCACAATAAGCACAAAAAGAACTCGAATTAGGCTGTATTAGCATCAAATTCACTGTTTAAAGACTCTATATGCGATATTCAAGTACGTACAACGCATCTGGAAACACATTTCTACAAACTCACATTAAATGCAGTAGTATGTAACAGGAGCTCGAATAAGTATGTAATATCGTCATATTCACTGTTTATAGATGGAATTCGAGATATTCAGAGATATAAATCACATATGAAAACACATCTAGAAACATTTATACATTCACACATTAATTGCAATAAAAGCTCGAATAAGTACGTAATATCGTCATATTCACTGTTTATAGATGGAATTCGCGATGTTAAGAAACATAAATCACATATGAAAACACATTTCAGAAATAGCACAATAAGTACGATAAGAACTCGAATTAGGCTATATTAGTATCAAATTCACTGTTTAAAGTTTCAATATGCGATATTCAGAAACGTACAACGCATCTGGAAACACATTTCTACAAACTCACATTAAATGCAATAGTATGTAACAGGAGCTCGAATAAGTATGTAATATCGTCATATTCACTGTTTTTAGATGGAATTCGAAATATTCAGAGACATAAATCGCGTATGAAACCACATTTAGGAAATTCCATATTAAGTAAAAAAGGAACTTGAATAATGCTGTATTAACATCAAATTTACCGTTTATAGGTTGAATATGTGATATTCAGAAACGTACAACGCATCTGAAAAAACATTTCTACAAACTCACATTAAGTGCAATAGTTTGTAACAAGAGCTCAAATAAGTATGTAATATCGTCATATTCACTGTTTATAGATGGAATTCGCGATATTCAGAACCATGAATCACACATGAATACACATTCCGAAAAAAGCACAATAAGTACAAAAAGAACTCGAATTAGGCTGTATTAGTATCAAATTCACTGTTTAAAGACTCTATACGCGATATTCAAGTACGTACAACGCATCTGGAAACACATGTCTACAAACTCACATTAAATGCAGTAGTATGTAACAGGAGCTCGAATAAGTATGTAATATCGTCATATTCACTGTTTATAGATGGAATTCGAGATATTCAGAGATATAAATCACATATGAAAACACAAGTAGAAACATTTCTACAATCACACATTAATTGCAATAAAAGCTCAAATAAGTACGTAATATCGTCATATTCACTGTTTATAGATGGAATTCGCGATGTTCAGAAACATAAATCACATATGACAACACATTTTGGAAATAGCACAATAAGTACAATAAAAACTCGAATTAGGCTGTATTAGTATCAAATTCACTGTTTAAAGACTCTATATGCGATATTCAGAAACGTACAACGCATCTGGAAACACATTTGTACAAACTCAGATTAAATACAATAGTATGTAACAGGAGCTCGAGTATATAATATCGTCATATTCACTGTTTATAGATGGAATTCGAGTTGATCAGAGACAAAAATCACATATGAAAACACATTTAGGAAATTGCATATTAAGTACAAAAGGAACTTGAACAATGCTCAATTAGCATCACATTCACCGTTTATAGGTTGAATATGTGATATTCAGAATCGTACAACGCATCTGAAAAAACATTTCTACAAACTCACATTAAATGCAATAGTATGTAACAGGAGCTCGAAGAAGTGTGTAATATCGTCATATTCACTGTTTATAGATGGAATTCGAAATATTCAGAGACATAAATCACGTATGAAACCACATTTAGGAAATTTCATATTAAGTACTAAGGAACTTGAATAATGCTGTATTAACATCAAATTCACCGTTTATAGGTTGAATATGTGATATTCAGAAACGTACAACGCATTTGAAGAAACATTTCTACAAACTCACTTTAAGTGCAATAGTTTGTAACAAGAGCTCAAATAAGTATGTAATATCGTCATATTCACTGTTTATAGATGGAATTCGCGATATTCAGAAACATGAATCACACATGAATACACATTCCGAAAAAAGCACAATAAGCACAAAAAGAACTCGAATTAGGCTGTATTAGCATCAAATTCACTGTTTAAAGACTCTATATGCGATATTCAAGTACGTACAACGCATCTGGAAACACATTTCTACAAACTCACATTAAATGCAGTAGTATGTAACAGGAGCTCGAATAAGTATGTAATATCGTCATATTCACTGTTTATAGATGGAATTCGAGATATTCAGAGATATAAATCACATATGAAAACACATCTAGAAATATTTATACATTCACACATTAATTGCAATAAAAGCTCGAATAAGTACGTAATATCGTCATATTCACTGTTTATAGATGGAATTCGCGATGTTCAGAAACATAAATCACATATGACAACACATTTAGGAAATAGCACAATAAGTACAATAAGAACTCGAATTAGGCTATATTAGTATCAAATTCTCTGTTTAAAGTTTCAATATGCGATATTCAGAAACGTACAACGCATCTGGAAACACATTTCTACAAACTCACATTAAATGCAATAGTATGTAACAGGAGCTCGAATAAGTATGTAATATCGTCATATTCACTGTTTTTAGATGGAATTCGAAATATTCAGAGACATAAATCACGTATGAAACCACATTTAGGAAATTCCATATTAAGTACAAAAGGAACTTGAATAATGCTGTATTAACATCAAATTGACCGTTTATAGGTTGAATATGTGATATTCAGAAACGTACAACGCATCTGAAAAAACATTTCTATAAACTCACATTAAGTGCAATAGTTTGTAACAAGAGCTCAAATAAGTATGTAATATCGTCATATTCACTGTTTATAGATGGAATTCGCGATATTCAGAACCATGAATCACACATGAATACACATTCCGAAAAAAGCACAATAAGTACAAAAAGAACTCGAATTAGGCTGTATTAGTATCAAATTCACTGTTTAAAGACTCTATATGCGATATTCAAGTACGTACAACGCATCTGGAAACACATTTCTTCAAACTCACATTAAATGCAGTAGTATGTAACAGGAGCTCGAATAAGTATGTAATATCGTCATATTCACTGTTTATAGATGGAATTCGAGATATTCAGAGATATAAATCACATATGAAAACACAAGTAGAAACATTTCTACAATCACACAATAATTGCAATAAAAGCTCGAATAAGTACGTAATATCGTCATATTCACTGTTTATAGATGGAATTCGCGATGTTCAGAAACATAAATCACATATGACAACACATTTTGGAAATAGCACAATAAGTACAATAAAAACTCGAATTAGGCTGTATTAGTATCAAATTCACTGTTTAAAGACTCTATATGCGATATTCAGAAACGTACAACGCATCTGGAAACACATTTGTACAAACTCACATTAAATACAATAGTATGTAACAGGAGCTCGAATAAGTATATAATATCGTCATATTCACTGTTTATAGATGGAATTCGAGTTGATCAGAGACAAAAATCACATATGAAAACACATTTAGGAAATTGCATATTAAGTACAAAAGGAACTTGAACAATGCTCTATTAGCATCACATTCACCGTTTATAGGTTGAATATGTGATATTCAGAATCGTACAACGCATCTGAAAAAACATTTCTACAAACTCACATTAAATGCAATAGTATGTAACAGGAGCTCGAAGAAGTGTGTAATATCGTCATATTCACTGTTTATAGATGGAATTCGAAATATTCAGAGACATAAATCACGTATGAAACCACATTTAGGAAATTGCATATTAAGTACTAAGGGACTTGAATAATGCTGTATTAACATCAAATTCACCGTTTATAGGTTGAATATGTGATATTCAGAAACGTACAACGCATCTGAAGAAGCATTTCTACAAACTCACCTTATTGTGCAATAGTTTGTAACAAGAGCTCAAATAAGTATGTAATATCGTCATATTCACTGTTTATAGATGGAATTCGCGATATTCAGAAACATGAATCACACATGAATACGTATTCAGAAAAAAGCACGCTAAGCACAAAAAGAACTCGAATTAGGCTGTATTAGTATCAAATTCACTGTTTAAAGACTCTATATGCGATATTCAAGTACGTACAACGCATCTGGAAACACATTTCTACAAACTCACATTAAATGCAATAGTATGTAACAGGAGCTAGAATAAGTATGTAAAATCGTCATATTCACTGTTTATAGATGGAATTCGAATTATTCAGAGATATAAATCACATATGAAAACACATCTAGAAACATTTATACAATCACACATTAATTGCAATAAAAGCTCGAATAAGTACGTAATATCGTCATATTCACTGTTTATAGATGGAATTCGCGACGTTCAGAAACATAAATCACATATGAAAACACATTTCGGAAATAGCACAATAAGTACAACAAGAATTCGAATTAGGCTACATTAGTATCGAATTCACTGTTTAAAGTTTCAATATGCGATATTCAGAAACGTACAACGCATCTGGAAACACATTTCTACAAACTCACATTAAATGCACTAGTATGTAACAGGAGCTCGAATAAGTATGTAATATCGTCATATTCACTGTTTATAGATGGAATTCGAGATATTCAGAGATATAAATCACATATGAAAACACAAGTAGAAACATTTCTACAATCACACATTAATTGCAATAAAAGCTCGAATAAGTACGTAATATCGTCATATTCACTGTTTATAGATGGAATTCGCGATGTTCAGAAACATAAATCACATATGACAACACATTTTGGAAATAGCACAATAAGTACAATAAAAACTCGAATTAGGATATATTAGTATCAAATTCACTGTTTAAAGTTTCAATATGCGATATTCAGAAACGTACAACGCATCTGGAAACACATTTCTACAAACTCACATTAAATGCATTAGTATGTAACAGGAGCTCGAATAAGTATGTAATATCGTCATATTCACTGTTTATAGATGGAATTCGAAATATTCAGAGACATAAATCATGTATGAAACCACATTTTGGAAATTGCATATTAAGTACAAAGGAACTTGAATAATGCTGTATTAACATCAAATTCACCGTTTATAGGTTGAATATGTGATATTCAGAATCGTACAACGCATCTGAAAAAACATTTCTACAAACTCACATTAAATGCAATAGTATGTAACAGGAGCTCGAAGAAGTATGTAATATCGTCATATTCACTGTTTATAGATGGAATTCGCGATATTCAGAACCATGAATCACACATGAATACACATTCCGAAAAAAGCACAATAAGTACAAAAAGAACTCGAATTAGGCTGTATTAGTATCAAATTCACTGTTTAAAGACTCTATATGCGATATTCAAGTACGTACAACGCATCTGGAAACACATTTCTACAAACTCACATTAAATGCAGTAGTATGTAACAGGAGCTCGAATAAGTATGTAATATCGTCATATTCACTGTTTATAGATGGAATTCGAGATATTCAGAGATATAAATCACATATGAAAACACAAGTAGAAACATTTCTACAATCACACATTAATTGCAATAAAAGCTCGAATAAGTACGTAATATCGTCATATTCACTGTTTATAGATGGAATTCGCGATGTTCAGAAACATAAATCACATATGACAACACATTTTGGAAATAGCACAATAAGTACAATAAAAACTCGAATTAGGCTGTATTAGTATCAAATTCACTGTTTAAAGACTCTATATGCGATATTCAGAAACGTACAACGCATCTGGAAACACATTTGTACAAACTCACATTAAATACAATAGTATGTAACAGGAGCTCGAATAAGTATATAATATCGTCATATTCACTGTTTATAGATGGAATTCGAGTTGATCAGAGACAAAAATCACATATGAAAACACATTTAGGAAATTGCATATTAAGTACAAAAGGAACTTGAACAATGCTCTATTAGCATCACATTCACCGTTTATAGGTTGAATATGTGATATTCAGAATCGTACAACGCATCTGAAAAAACATTTCTACAAACTCACATTAAATGCAATAGTATGTAACAGGAGCTCGAAGAAGTGTGTAATATCGTCATATTCACTGTTTATAGATGGAATTCGAAATATTCAGAGACATAAATCACGTATGAAACCACATTTAGGAAATTTCATATTAAGTACTAAGGAACTTGAATAATGCTGTATTAACATCAAATTCACCGTTTATAGGTTGAATATGTGATATTCAGAAACGTACAACGCATTTGAAGAAACATTTCTACAAACTCACTTTAAGTGCAATAGTTTGTAACAAGAGCTCAAATAAGTATGTAATATCGTCATATTCACTGTTTATAGATGGAATTCGCGATATTCAGAAACATGAATCACACATGAATACACATTCCGAAAAAAGCACAATAAGCACAAAAAGAACTCGAATTAGGCTGTATTAGCATCAAATTCACTGTTTAAAGACTCTATATGCGATATTCAAGTACGTACAACGCATCTGGAAACACATTTCTACAAACTCACATTAAATGCAGTAGTATGTAACAGGAGCTCGAATAAGTATGTAATATCGTCATATTCACTGTTTATAGATGGAATTCGAGATATTCAGAGATATAAATCACATATGAAAACACATCTAGAAACATTTATACATTCACACATTAATTGCAATAAAAGCTCGAATAAGTACGTAATATCGTCATATTCACTGTTTATAGATGGAATTCGCGATGTTAAGAAACATAAATCACATATGAAAACACATTTCAGAAATAGCACAATAAGTACGATAAGAACTCGAATTAGGCTATATTAGTATCAAATTCACTGTTTAAAGTTTCAATATGCGATATTCAGAAACGTACAACGCATCTGGAAACACATTTCTACAAACTCACATTAAATGCAATAGTATGTAACAGGAGCTCGAATAAGTATGTAATATCGTCATATTCACTGTTTTTAGATGGAATTCGAAATATTCAGAGACATAAATCGCGTATGAAACCACATTTAGGAAATTCCATATTAAGTAAAAAAGGAACTTGAATAATGCTGTATTAACATCAAATTTACCGTTTATAGGTTGAATATGTGATATTCAGAAACGTACAACGCATCTGAAAAAACATTTCTACAAACTCACATTAAGTGCAATAGTTTGTAACAAGAGCTCAAATAAGTATGTAATATCGTCATATTCACTGTTTATAGATGGAATTCGCGATATTCAGAACCATGAATCACACATGAATACACATTCCGAAAAAAGCACAATAAGTACAAAAAGAACTCGAATTAGGCTGTATTAGTATCAAATTCACTGTTTAAAGACTCTATACGCGATATTCAAGTACGTACAACGCATCTGGAAACACATGTCTACAAACTCACATTAAATGCAGTAGTATGTAACAGGAGCTCGAATAAGTATGTAATATCGTCATATTCACTGTTTATAGATGGAATTCGAGATATTCAGAGATATAAATCACATATGAAAACACAAGTAGAAACATTTCTACAATCACACATTAATTGCAATAAAAGCTCAAATAAGTACGTAATATCGTCATATTCACTGTTTATAGATGGAATTCGCGATGTTCAGAAACATAAATCACATATGACAACACATTTTGGAAATAGCACAATAAGTACAATAAAAACTCGAATTAGGCTGTATTAGTATCAAATTCACTGTTTAAAGACTCTATATGCGATATTCAGAAACGTACAACGCATCTGGAAACACATTTGTACAAACTCAGATTAAATACAATAGTATGTAACAGGAGCTCGAGTATATAATATCGTCATATTCACTGTTTATAGATGGAATTCGAGTTGATCAGAGACAAAAATCACATATGAAAACACATTTAGGAAATTGCATATTAAGTACAAAAGGAACTTGAACAATGCTCAATTAGCATCACATTCACCGTTTATAGGTTGAATATGTGATATTCAGAATCGTACAACGCATCTGAAAAAACATTTCTACAAACTCACATTAAATGCAATAGTATGTAACAGGAGCTCGAAGAAGTGTGTAATATCGTCATATTCACTGTTTATAGATGGAATTCGAAATATTCAGAGACATAAATCACGTATGAAACCACATTTAGGAAATTTCATATTAAGTACTAAGGAACTTGAATAATGCTGTATTAACATCAAATTCACCGTTTATAGGTTGAATATGTGATATTCAGAAACGTACAACGCATTTGAAGAAACATTTCTACAAACTCACTTTAAGTGCAATAGTTTGTAACAAGAGCTCAAATAAGTATGTAATATCGTCATATTCACTGTTTATAGATGGAATTCGCGATATTCAGAAACATGAATCACACATGAATACACATTCCGAAAAAAGCACAATAAGCACAAAAAGAACTCGAATTAGGCTGTATTAGCATCAAATTCACTGTTTAAAGACTCTATATGCGATATTCAAGTACGTACAACGCATCTGGAAACACATTTCTACAAACTCACATTAAATGCAGTAGTATGTAACAGGAGCTCGAATAAGTATGTAATATCGTCATATTCACTGTTTATAGATGGAATTCGAGATATTCAGAGATATAAATCACATATGAAAACACATCTAGAAATATTTATACATTCACACATTAATTGCAATAAAAGCTCGAATAAGTACGTAATATCGTCATATTCACTGTTTATAGATGGAATTCGCGATGTTCAGAAACATAAATCACATATGACAACACATTTAGGAAATAGCACAATAAGTACAATAAGAACTCGAATTAGGCTATATTAGTATCAAATTCTCTGTTTAAAGTTTCAATATGCGATATTCAGAAACGTACAACGCATCTGGAAACACATTTCTACAAACTCACATTAAATGCAATAGTATGTAACAGGAGCTCGAATAAGTATGTAATATCGTCATATTCACTGTTTTTAGATGGAATTCGAAATATTCAGAGACATAAATCACGTATGAAACCACATTTAGGAAATTCCATATTAAGTACAAAAGGAACTTGAATAATGCTGTATTAACATCAAATTGACCGTTTATAGGTTGAATATGTGATATTCAGAAACGTACAACGCATCTGAAAAAACATTTCTATAAACTCACATTAAGTGCAATAGTTTGTAACAAGAGCTCAAATAAGTATGTAATATCGTCATATTCACTGTTTATAGATGGAATTCGCGATATTCAGAACCATGAATCACACATGAATACACATTCCGAAAAAAGCACAATAAGTACAAAAAGAACTCGAATTAGGCTGTATTAGTATCAAATTCACTGTTTAAAGACTCTATATGCGATATTCAAGTACGTACAACGCATCTGGAAACACATTTCTTCAAACTCACATTAAATGCAGTAGTATGTAACAGGAGCTCGAATAAGTATGTAATATCGTCATATTCACTGTTTATAGATGGAATTCGAGATATTCAGAGATATAAATCACATATGAAAACACAAGTAGAAACATTTCTACAATCACACAATAATTGCAATAAAAGCTCGAATAAGTACGTAATATCGTCATATTCACTGTTTATAGATGGAATTCGCGATGTTCAGAAACATAAATCACATATGACAACACATTTTGGAAATAGCACAATAAGTACAATAAAAACTCGAATTAGGCTGTATTAGTATCAAATTCACTGTTTAAAGACTCTATATGCGATATTCAGAAACGTACAACGCATCTGGAAACACATTTGTACAAACTCACATTAAATACAATAGTATGTAACAGGAGCTCGAATAAGTATATAATATCGTCATATTCACTGTTTATAGATGGAATTCGAGTTGATCAGAGACAAAAATCACATATGAAAACACATTTAGGAAATTGCATATTAAGTACAAAAGGAACTTGAACAATGCTCTATTAGCATCACATTCACCGTTTATAGGTTGAATATGTGATATTCAGAATCGTACAACGCATCTGAAAAAACATTTCTACAAACTCACATTAAATGCAATAGTATGTAACAGGAGCTCGAAGAAGTGTGTAATATCGTCATATTCACTGTTTATAGATGGAATTCGAAATATTCAGAGACATAAATCACGTATGAAACCACATTTAGGAAATTGCATATTAAGTACTAAGGGACTTGAATAATGCTGTATTAACATCAAATTCACCGTTTATAGGTTGAATATGTGATATTCAGAAACGTACAACGCATCTGAAGAAGCATTTCTACAAACTCACTTTATTGTGCAATAGTTTGTAACAACAGCTCAAATAAGTATGTAATATCGTCATATTCACTGTTTATAGATGGAATTCGCGATATTCAGAAACATGAATCACACATGAATACGTATTCAGAAAAAAGCACGCTAAGCACAAAAAGAACTCGAATTAGGCTGTATTAGTATCAAATTCACTGTTTAAAGACTCTATATGCGATATTCAAGTACGTACAACGCATCTGGAAACACATTTCTACAAACTCACATTAAATGCAATAGTATGTAACAGGAGCTCGAATAAGTATGTAAAATCGTCATATTCACTGTTTATAGATGGAATTCGAATTATTCAGAGATATAAATCACATATGAAAACACATCTAGAAACATTTATACAATCACACATTAATTGCAATAAAAGCTCGAATAAGTACGTAATATCGTCATATTCACTGTTTATAGATGGAATTCGCGACGTTCAGAAACATAAATCACATATGAAAACACATTTCGGAAATAGCACAATAAGTACAACAAGAATTCGAATTAGGCTACATTAGTATCGAATTCACTGTTTAAAGTTTCAATATGCGATATTCAGAAACGTACAACGCATCTGGAAACACATTTCTACAAACTCACATTAAATGCACTAGTATGTAACAGGAGCTCGAATAAGTATGTAATATCGTCATATTCACTGTTAATAGATGGAATTCGAGATATTCAGAGATATAAATCACATATGAAAACACATCTAGAAACATTTATACATTCACACATTAATTGGAATAAAAGCTCGAATAAGTACGTAATATCGTCATATTCACTGTTTATAGATGGAATTCGCGATGTTAAGAAACATAAATCACATATGAAAACACATTTCAGAAATAGCACAATAAGTACGATAAGAACTCGAATTAGGCTATATTAGTATCAAATTCACTGTTTAAAGTTTCAATATGCGATATTCAGAAACGTACAACGCATCTGGAAACACATTTCTACAAACTCACATTAAATGCACTAGTATGTAACAGGAGCTCGAATAAGTATGTAATATCGTCATATTCACTGTTTATAGTTGGAATTCGAGATATTCAGAGATATAAATCACATATGAAAACACATCTAGACACATTTATACATTCACACATTAATTGCAATAAAAGCTCGAATAAGTACGTAATATCGTCATATTCACTGTTTATAGATGGAATTCGCGATGTTCAGAAACATAAATCACATATGAAAACACATTTCAGAAATAGCACAATAAGTACGATAAGAACTCGAATTAGGCTATATTAGTATCAAATTCACTGTTTAAAGTTACAATATGCGATATTCAGAAACGTACAACGCATCTGGAAACACATTTCTACAAACTCACATTAAATGCAATAGTATGTATCAGGAGCTCGAATAAGTATGTAATTTCGTCATATTCACTGTTTATAGATGGAATTCGAAATATTCAGAGACATAAATCATGTATGAAACCACATTTAGGAAATTGCATATTAAGTACAAAGGAACTTGAATAATGCTGTATTAACATCAAATTCACCGTTTATAGGTTGAATATGTGATATTCAGAAACGTACAACGCATCTGAAAAAACATTTCTACAAACTCACTTTAAGTGCAATAGTTTGTAACAAGAGCTCAAATAAGTATGTAATATCGTCATATTCACTGTTTATAGATGGAATTCGCGATATTCAGAACCATGAATCACACATGAATACACATTCCGAAAAAAGCACAATAAGTACAAAAAGAACTCGAATTAGGCTGTATTAGTATCAAATTCACTGTTTAAAGACTCTATATGCGATATTCAAGTACGTACAACGCATCTGGAAACACATTTCTACAAACTCACATTAAATGCAGTAGTATGTAACAGGATCTCCAATAAGTATGTAATATCGTCATATTGACTGTTTATAAATGGAATTCGAGATATTCAGAGATATAAATCACATATGAAGAAACAAGTAGAAACATTTCTACAATCACACATTAATTGCAATAAAAGCTCGAATAAGTACGTAATATCGTCATATTCACTGTTTATAGATGGAATTCGCGATGTTCAGAAACATAAATCACATATGACAACACATTTTGGAAATAGCACAATAAGTACAATAAGAACTCGAATTAGGCTGTATTAGTATCAAATTCACTGTTTAAAGACTCTATATGCGATATTCAGAAACGTACAACGCATCTGGAAACACATTTGTACAAACTCACATTAAATACAATAGTATGTAACAGGAGCTCGAATAAGTATATAATATCGTCATATTCACTGTTTATAGATGGAATTCGAGTTGATCAGAGACAAAAATCACATATGAAAACACATTTAGGAAATTGCATATTAAGTACAAAAGGAACTTGAACAATGCTCTATTAGTATCACATTCACCGTTTATAGGTTGAATACGTGATGTTCAGAAACGTACAACGAATCTGAAACACATTTCTACAAACTCACATTAAATGCAATAGTATGTAACAGGATCTCCAATAAGAATGTAATATCGTCATATTGACTGTTTACAGATGGAATTCGAGATATTCAGAGATATAAATCACATATGAAAACACATGTAGAAACATTTTTACAATCACACATTAATTGCAATAAAAGCTCGAATAAGTACGTAATATCGTCATATTCACTGTTTATAGATGGAATTCGCGATGTTCAGAAACATAAATCACATATGAAAACACATTTCAGAAATAGCACAATAAGTACGATAAGAACTCGAATTAGGCTATATTAGTATCAAATTCACTGTTTAAAGTTTCAATATGTGATATTCAGAAACGTACAACGCATCTGGAAACACATTTCTACAAACTCACATTAAATGCAATAGTATGTAACAGGAGCTCGAATAAGTATGTAATATCGTCATATTCACTGTTTATAGATGGAATTCGAAATATTCAGAGACATAAATCATGTATGAAACCACATTTAGGAAATTGCATATTAAGTACAAAGGAACTTGAATAATGCTGTATTAACATCAAATTCACCGTTTATAGGTTGAATATGTGATATTCAGAAACGTACAACGCATCTGAAAAAACATTTCTACAAACTCACTTTAAGTGCAATAGTTTGTAACAAGAGCTCAAATAAGTATGTAATATCGTCATATTCACTGTTTATAGATGGAATTCGCGATATTCAGAAACATGAATCACACATGAATACGTATTCCGAAAAAAGCACGCTAAGCACAAAAAGAACTCGAATTAGGCTGTATTAGTATCAAATTCACTGTTTAAAGACTCTATATGCGATATTCAGAAACGTACAACGCATCTGGAAACACATTTCTACAAACTCACATTAAATGCAATAGTATGTAACAGGAGCTCGAATAAGTATGTAATATCGTCATATTCACTGTTTATAGATGGAATTCGAGATATTCAGAGATATAAATCACATATGAAAACACATCTAGAAACATTTATACATTCACACATTAATTGCAATAAAAGCTCGAATAAGTACGTAATATCGTCATATTGAATTTTTATAGATGGAATTCGCGATGTTAAGAAACATAAATCACATATGAAAACACATTTCAGAAATAGCACAATAAGTACGATAAGAACTCGAATTAGGCTATATTAGTATCAAATTCACTGTTTAAAGTTTCAATATGCGATATTCAGAAACGTACAACGCATCTGGAAAAACATTTCTACAAACTCACATTAAATGCAATAGTATGTAACAGGAGCTCGAATAAGTATGTAATATCGTCATATTCACTGTTTTTAGATGGAATTCGAAATATTCAGAGACATAAATCACGTATGAAACCACATTTAGGAAATTCCATATTAAGTACAAAAGGAACTTGAATAATGCTGTATTAACATCAAATTCACCGTTTATAGGTTGAATATGTGATATTCAGAAACGTACAACGCATCTGAAAAAACATTTCTACAAACTCAGTTTAAGTGCAATAGTTTGTAACAAGAGCTCAAATAAGTATGTAATATCGTCATATTCACTGTTTATAGATGGAATTCGCGATATTCAGAACCATGAATCACACATGAATACACATTCCGAAAAAAGCACAATAAGTACAAAAAGAACTCGAATTAGGCTGTATTAGTATCAAATTCACTGTTTAAAGACTCTATATGCGATATTCAAGTACGTACAACGCATCTGGAAACACATTTCTACAAACTCACATTAAATACAGTAGTATGTAACAGGATCTCCAATAAGTATGTAATATCGTCATATTGACTGTTTATAGATGGAATTCGAGATATTCAGAGATATAAATCACATATGAAAACACAAGTAGAAACATTTCTACAATCACACATTAATTGCAATAAAAGCTCGAATAAGTACGTAATATCGTCATATTCACTGTTTATAGATGGAATTCGCGATGTTCAGAAACATAAATCACATATGACAACACATTTTGGAAATAGCACAATAAGTACAATAAGAACTCGAATTAGGCTGTATTAGTATCAAATTCACTGTTTAAAGACTCTATATGCGATATTCAGAAACGTACAACGCATCTGGAAACACATTTGTACAAACTCACATTAAATACAATAGTATGTAACAGGAGCTCGAATAAGTATATAATATCGTCATATTCACTGTTTATAGATGGAATTCGAGTTGATCAGAGACAAAAATCACATATGAAAACACATTTAGGAAATTGCATATTAAGTACAAAAGGAACTTGAACAATGCTCTATTAGTATCACATTCACCGTTTATAGGTTGAATACGTGATGTTCAGAAACGTACAACACATCTGAAACACATTTCTACAAACTCAGATTAAATGCAATAGTATGTAACAGGATCTCCAATAAGTATGTAATATCGTCATATTGACTGTTTACAGATGGAATTCGAGATATTCAGAGATATAAATCACATATGAAAACACATGTAGAAACATTTTTACAATCACACATTAATTGCAATAAAAGCTCGAATAAGTACGTAATATCGTCATATTCACTGTTTATAGATGGAATTCGCGATGTTCAGAAACATTAATCACATATGAAAACACATTTCAGAAATAGCACAATAAGTACGATAAGAACTCGAATTAGGCTATATTAGTATCAAATTCACTGTTTAAAGTTTCAATATGCGATATTCAGAAACGTACAACGCATCTGGAAACACATTTCTACAAACTCACATTAAATGCAATAGTATGTAACAGGAGCTCGAATAAGTATGTAATATCGTCATATTCACTGTTTATAGATGGAATTCGAAATATTCAGAGACATAAATCATGTATGAAACCACATTTAGGAAATTGCATATTAAGTACAAAGGAACTTGAATAATGCTGTATTAACATCAAATTCACCGTTTATAGGTTGAATATGTGATATTCAGAAACGTACAACGCATCTGAAAAAACATTTCTACAAACTCACTTTAAGTGCAATAGTTTGTAACAAGAGCTCAAATAAGTATGTAATATCGTCATATTCACTGTTTATAGATGGAATTCGCGATATTCAGAAACATGAATCACACATGAATACGTATTCCGAAAAAAGCACGCTAAGCACAAAAAGAACTCGAATTAGGCTGTATTAGTATCAAATTCACTGTTAAAAGACTCTATATGCGATATTCAGAAACGTACAACGCATCTGGAAACACATTTCTACAAACTCACATTAAATGCAATAGTATGTAACAGGAGCTCGAATAAGTATGTAATATCGTCATATTCACTGTTGATAGATGGAATTCAAGATATTCAGAGATATAAATCACATATGAAAACACATCTAGAAACATTTCTACAATCACACATTAATTGCAATAAGAGCTCGAATAAGTACGTAATATCGTTATATTCACTGTTTATAGATGGAATTCGCGACGTTCAGAAACATAAATCACATATGAAAACACATTTCGGAAATAGCACAATAAGTACAACAAGAATTCGAATTATTCTATATTAGTATCGAATTCACTGTTTAAAGTTTCAATATGCGATATTCAGAAACGTACAACGCATCTGGAAACACATTTCTACAAACTCACATTAAATGCATTATAGTATGTAACAGGAGCTCGAATAAGTATGTAATATCGTCATATTCACAGTTTATAGATGGAATTCGAAATATTCAGAGACATAAATCATGTATGAAACCACATTTAGGAAATTGCATATTAAGTACAAAGGAACTTAAATAATGCTGTATTAACATCAAATTCACCGTTTATAGGTTGAATATGTGATATTCAGAATCGTACAACGCATCTGAAAAAACATTTCTACAAACTCACATTAAATGCAATAGTATGTAACTGGAGCTCAAATAAGTATGTAATATCGTCATATTCACTGTTTATAGATGGAATTTGCGATATTCAGAAACATGAATCACACATGAATACACATTCCGAAAAAAGAACAATAAGCACAAAAAGAACTCGAATTAGGCTGTATTAGCATCAAATTCACTGTTTAAAGACTCTATATGCGATATTCAAGTACGTACAACGCATCTGGAAACACATTTCTACAAACTCACATTAAATGCAGTAGTATGTAACAGGAGCTCGAATAAGTATGTAATATCGTCATATTCACTGTTTATAGATGGAATTCGAGATATTCAGAGATATAAATCACATATGAAAACACATCTAGAAACATTTATACATTCACACATTAATTGGAATAAAAGCTCGAATAAGTACGTAATATCGTCATATTCACTGTTTATAGATGGAATTCGCGATGTTAAGAAACATAAATCACATATGAAAACACATTTCAGAAATAGCACAATAAGTACGATAAGAACTCGAATTAGGCTATATTAGTATCAAATTCACTGTTTAAAGTTTCAATATGCGATATTCAGAAACGTACAACGCATCTGGAAACACATTTCTACAAACTCACATTAAATGCAATAGTATGTAACAGGAGCTCGAATAAGTATGTAATATCGTCATATTCACTGTTTTTAGATGGAATTCGAAATATTCAGAGACATAAATCGCGTATGAAACCACATTTAGGAAATTCCATATTAAGTACAAAAGGAACTTGAATAATGCTGTATTAACATCAAATTCACCGTTTATAGGTTGAATATGTGATATTCAGAAACGTACAACGCATCTGAAAAAACATTTCTACAAACTCAGTTTAAGTGCAATAGTTTGTAACAAGAGCTCAAATAAGTATGTAATATCGTCATATTCACTGTTTATAGATGGAATTCGCGATATTCAGAACCATGAATCACACATGAATACACATTCCGAAAAAAGCACAATAAGTACAAAAAGAACTCGAATTAGGCTGTATTAGTATCAAATTCACTGTTTAAAGACTCTATATGCGATATTCAAGTACGTACAACGCATCTGGAAACACATTTGTACAAACTCACATTAAATACAATAGTATGTAACAGGAGCTCGAATAAGTATATAATATCGTCATA